>CANJKZ010000998.1:1200000-1800000 GCA_947471745.1 Closterium sp. Naga37s-1
CCCATTCTCCCTCTCCGCCGCGCGTCGCCTGCTGCCGCTCTCCTTCTTCTACAACGCCAACGTCGCCTTCGCCCTCTCCTCCTAACAGGCCATCAGCGCCCCGTCCAACCCTTTCATTGAGGGGCCCTTATAAAAAGCCTGTCCCCCACTGTTAACCTCTCCCTCCCGCCCCCTCTCCCAGATGATCGCGACAACAGTGCTGATTTACGCAGCTGGGAAGCTCGATTGGCTTACCATGCGCCCATTCTCCCTCTCCACGGCCCGTCGCCTGCTGCCACTCTCCTTCTTCTACAACGCCAGCGCTGCCTTCGCCCTCTCAATTCAACAGGGCATCACCACCCCCCAGGGACCAGCCCTTCCATTGGGTCTTGATGGAGACGCTTTTTAAAAAGGCCTGTCACTCTCTTTTTCTTTGTGCTCTTAATTCCTTCCCCTCACTCCCCCTCTCCCCTTCCTACACACCCCCCCCACGCCAGATGATAGCAACAACAGCTCTTATTTACGTTTGCGGGAAGCTCGAGTGGATCACAATGCGGCCATTCTCCCTCTCCACCGCGCGCCGCCTGCTGCCACTCTCCTTCTTCTACAACGCCAACGTCGCCTTCGCCCTGGCGAGTCTGCAGGGTGTCAACATCCCCATGTACATTGCTCTCAAGCGGTTGACGCCCATGGCTGTGCTCATAACGGGCTTCTTCACTGGCAAGGCCAAGCAGCCCCTGCAGGTGAGCCCCTTCCGTGGTTCTATCCTCTTTGCCTCGCCAGTCTTGGCCCTAGCCAGTCTTGGCCCTAGCCAGTCTTGGCCCTAGCCAGTCTTGGCCCTAGCCAGTCTTGGCCCTTGCCAGTCTTGGCCCTAGCCAGTCTTGGCCCTAGCCAGTCTTGGCCCTAGCCAGTCTTGGCCCTTGCCAGTCTTGGCCCTAGCCAGTCTTGGCCCTAGCCAGTCTTGGCCCTTGCCAGTCTTGGCCCTTGCCAGTCTTGGCCCTTGCCAGTCTTGGCCCTAGCCAGTCTTGGCCCTAGCCAGTCTTGGCCCTAGCCAGTCTTGGCCCTAGCCAGTCTTGGCCCTAGCCAGTCTTGGCCCTTGCTAGTCTTGGCCCTAGCCAGTCTTGGCCCTAGCCAGTCTTCCCTCTACCCCCCACAGCCCAGGTTACCTTTTCCAAATCCCTCACCTCCCTGATTACTGCATGCTCACGCGCCCCTTCCCCTATGCTCTCTCCACCTTCACCTCTCCCGCTACAACCCCCCCCCCCCCAGGTGACCCTCTCAGTCGCCCTCACCACCTTCGGCTGCTTGATCGGAGCTCAGGGCGATTTCTCCTTGGACCTCTACGCCTACACACTCACGTCGCGTCTCGGCTTATGCTGCACTTTTAAAATCTGGCCCTAGTTCTGAATCCCTCTCCCCCTCCTTCCTTCCCCAACCCTACTCCAGGTCACTCTCATAGTCTCCTTCACGACATTCGGCTGCCTCATAGCCGGCCTGGCCAATTTCTCCTTGGACCCCTACGCCTACGCACTCGCCCTCACCTCCGTGCTCTCCCACACCTTCTACCTGCTCCTCTTTGAAAAGTCTGGGGCAGAGCAGGGTGCCTCTCTCAGTCTCCCTCACAGCCAGGGAAGAACGAGCGCTCTCGCCTCCCTTCTGTTTCCATTCACCCCACCCCCACCTGCCACCTCCCACCCCTCATTCTACCCCCACCTCAACTTCCAGGTCACCCTCTCAGTCTCCCTCACCACATTCCGCAGCCTGATAGCTGCGCTAGGCGATTTCTCCTTGGACCTCTACGTCTACGTGCTCGCCCTCACCTCCGTGCTCTCTCTGTTCTCTCTTCCCTTCACACCCTCCAGGTCACCCTCTCAGTCTCCCTCACAACCTTCGGCTGTCTCATAGCAGCGCTGGGCGATTTCTCCTTGGACCCCTATGCCTACGTTCTCGCCTTCACCTCACCTCCTTCCCTGTTCTCCCCACACTCCACCCCTTCTCCACCCCTCACTCTACTCTTCGCACCCTCAGGTGACCCTCTCAATCTCCCTAACAACCTTTGGCTGCCTGATCGTAGCTCTGGGCGATTTCTCCATGGACCCCTACGCCTACGCGCTCGCCCTCACCTCCGTGCTCTGCCAGACCTTCTACCTCCTCCTCGTCGAGCGCTCGGGGGCAGAGCAGGGTGAATGAACACTCTCACTCACCCCCGTTCCGTTTCCATTCACAACCCCCCCCTCCCGCCACCCCTCCTCCTACCCCTTCTCTCCCTTTCACTCTACTCCAACCCCTTCCAGGTGACTCTCTCCGTATCTCTCACAACCTTTGGCTGCCTGATCGCAGCGCTGGGCGATTTCTCCTTGGACCCCTACGCGTACGCGCTCGCCCTCACCTCAGTGCTCTGCCAGACCTTCTACCTCCTCCTCGTGGAGCGCTCCGGGGCAGAGCAGGGCATCTCGTCCTTTGAACTCATGTTCTACAACTCGCTGCTCTCCCTGCCGTTCCTGGGAGCCATTCTGCTCTGCACCAACGAGCTGCCTACCTCCGTGCCACTGCTCTTCACCATGGTACAGCAACAACCCCCTTCTCTCTAGTCTTGCACCACGCTGGTTTGGTTTCTTTGCCATGAAATCCGCTGCTGTTCACCCCTGTCTCTCTCCTCCTTTGAGCTCATGTTCTACAACGCGCTACTCTCCCTGCCGTTCCTGGGAGCCATTCTGCTTTGCACCAACGAGCTGCCTACCTCCGTGCCGCTGCTGTTCACCATGGTACAAAAGGCAATCCGTTTCTCTCTTTCTTGCACCAAGGGGGTTGGTTTTTCTGTCTTTCGTCCTTTGAGCTCATGTTCTACAACGCTCTGCTCTCCCTGAAGTTTCTGGGAGCCATTCTGCTCTGCACCAACGAGCTGCCTACCTCCGTGCCACTGCTGTTCACCATGGTACAACAACAATGCCCTTCTCTCTTGCACCTAGGTTGTTTCTTTCTCTGCCATTCAAATCGAGTCACCTCTAATCTTTCGTCCTTTGAGCTCATGTTTCACAATGCGCTGCTCTCCCTGCCTTTCCTGGGAGCTATTCTGCTCTGCACCAACGAGCTGCCTCACCCCGTGCCGCTGCTTTTCACCGTGGTACCGCCTCTATTCATCCCCTTCTCTTTCTCTTTTCACCATGGTACCGCCTCACTCCGTGCCGCTGCTCTTCACCATGGTACAACAACAACCCCTTTGCTCTTCCCTTTCTCTGCCATTCAAATCGAGTCACCTCTTGTCTTTTATCCGTTGAACTCATGTTTTACAACGCGCTGCTCTCGCTGCCGTTTATGGGGGCCACTCGGCTCGGCACCAACTTTTGAGAGGTCTCAAAAGTGCTCTCGAGCTGCCTCACTCCGTGCCGCTGCTGTTCACCAAGTTATTTTCTCTTCGTGCGGTCTAAGTTATCCCTTTCTCGTTTATCCACTTCTCTGACAATTCCCCTTCTCTTGTGTTCCTCTCTTTGTTTCCCAGGTTCGTTACCCATTTGACTTCCCTTTTTGTCCATGCTCATCCGCACCATTGCGAGCTCGTCCCATTCTCTTCACCCCTTCCCCCCAGCTACCCTCAGACTTCTTCCCTCCTCGCCTCCCTTTGCTCTCCCTCGCTTCCCTCCCTCCATCCCTCCCACCCCTCTCCCCGCTACCAGTGTGCCGACTCCAGTACATTCACAGTGGCGGTAACCGCATCGCTGGTGATGGCGCTGGTTCTAAACTACACCATGTTCCTCTGCACCATTGTCAACTCTGCTCTCACCACCACCATCGTTGGCGTGCTCAAGGGCGTGTTCACAACGGTACGTACTTTGCATGTTGAGATTGTATCTTTTCCCAGCCCATGCCATCCAACAGTTTCCCCTCACTCACATGGACCCTGAAGTACCTAAGTTGCAATGCTTGTGCATTTCTTTTTCTGTTTTCATGCACTGTCCCCTCAGATCTTCGGATTTTTCTTCCTTGGGGGCGTGAAATTCCAGTTACTCAATGTAACGGGTCTGTCTATCAATTCAGCAGGCGGTGTGTGGTATTCTATAGCCAAGTATCGGCAGAAACAGGCAAAGGTCCCCTCCTCACCCGTCCTCCCAACCACTCGGGACCAAGACCTTGGTTCTGACTCGCTAGAGACCGATCGTCTCATTGAAGCTTCTGAGAAAGTGCTAGATGGTATACCAAGTCGGGAGGAACAGGCGGCATCGTTTGTTGAGCCGCCGAAGCCATTGTAGGGAGGGAGGTATTGGGAAGGTGAATGGAACGTGGAGCAGTGTTGATGCATCTTGGATTGGATGGCAATCGGTAAATAACAACCAACAGCTTTTGACTAAGAAAATGGAATCTCACCACATGCATATAAACGGAAAGGAAATAAATGATGGATACAGATGGAGAAAGTCCTTGCAAACGGCAATATCTTGGGGATTACTGGGGCACGTGCCTTTCCCTTAGGATCACAGTAATGGTGGGCCGAGAGCTGAAATTGGTTTCTTTATTGATACCGGTAGCTGCAATAATTACAGCAAAACAAGAAGTTGGCTTCTGGGACCCATTACAGTGTCCTTATTACTGCCTGTTTCCCGATTCTACTCACACGTAGGTATTCCCTTTCCATAACCCTGAAACCCTACATTCCATAACTGGCCACGAACGGCGACGTCAGGAAACCGTTTCGTGTGAATATTCCCGTAGTACTTATTGGGGCGGTTAACGAGCTTCTGGAGAGCCGACAGCAGCGAATCCGTTTGATCAGCCTTGTTCTTCCCAAGGGAGCCCTCGCAGTGCCACTCGTTGCTGCCCGTCTTCACGCATTTGCACGGCAGGTCCACGAGCACGTCGCAATTCGTCCCCTTCTTCCCCTTGTGCACGTGCGTCTTGGTCGGCGGCACCTCGCCTGTCATTCGCATGGTATTCACCGTTTACTTGACCCACTTGGGCTTGTTGTCGTCATCCCTGATTAGAAGCAATCATGGTAGTTTTTGAAGAATTATAGAAACGCGCAAAAAAAGGTTGTGGGAATTCAGTGGAACCCGCACGAAAGAATTTGTGCAGTTCAAGCAGCGAAGGTCGAAGAAAAACAAGGAATTGGCCACTTCTGAGTTATTTCCGAAAGTTGGTGCATGGTCACCATCATAATGCACTGTCTCAAAAGGTGTTGCTCACTGGTAGATGCGCAGATTCATGTAGAAGACGCCACTGGGATCGCCGACGGCGTTCTTGGCGGCTTGAGAGTCGTTCTTGGTGTTGGAGGTTGCGTGGGGCGGTTTTGCCCCCAACCACCAAGCGGTGCTGTTTTTGGTGCTCACCTTTGAGTGAGCTGCAGGTTTGCGTGGGGTTGAAGTTTGACTTCGGAAGACTCCATAACTTCGGTGCCACATGGCAGCACGAGAAGAATCGAGACTGAAGGAGAATTCGATTCGGTGAAATTCGAGTTCCGGATTTCACCCCTTCGAAATGTTACTTGAACATTCGAGAGTGTAGCGACTCGAGGTTACATGTGCGACTCGATGCATTGCAGTTCATATAATTTTGTTTGCTTTGTATTGCATGGAATATACTGAACATTTTGAATCACTTTGTATGAAGTACATTCGAACACAAATTCCAGAGAGTTTCCAATCCTTCAACATAGAGCATAGCTTTCACATTAGTAGCCATATCTCGCTCTATACTTAGGTGATCGAGGTGATCCACGGCCCGTTGGAAAGCTAAGACAGTGCTCTACTGATTAGTACAAATCCCAGTTCCTGCAAAGTAGAGGAGAAGCCTCTACAACACTTGGGAACCTCGTTCACTCCGACTAAGGTGTTGCCTGTGGAGGCGGGAGCGAACGGGGATGACCGGAGCGAACGAGGGGGGGAATGAGGAAAGATGAGACGAGCGGAGAGGTGAGATGAGAATGCTAGGACAAGGTAAAACGAAGGGGGGACCTGATTTGATGCCCAAGTGAATGAAAAACAAGAAGACGTGTTTATTTTCGAGCAAGAAATGCGTTACACGGGAGGAGGAAAGAAAAGGAAACTGACCAATAACCTCGTCATCGCCGGCGTACGCGATTGTGAGCATCGCCGCGAGGAACGCTGCACACATCATGCCACGTGTGAGGGTTGTGAGAGGCTGCGGAATGAGTTCAAATTTTCAGATCGCTTTGAAGCATTTGCAGAATTGGCGAACGAGCAGTCATTGCGGCAAAGCCGTTGGAAAGCCCACAGTTCCAATCATTATGATAATGGCGCTGTCGCTGGCACTTACCTAACACCAAGACGCGAGGCGGAGTAAAGGCCATGGTTCAGAACGAAAGAGACTGCTCGGCGCTCCGAATGGAAGTCGGACGCAGTAGAAAGCACTGACTGAAGTCTAGTAAGAGGTGAATTAGTGCAAGCGAATGACCACGAGACGGTTTTCTGTTGCTATACCAAAATCGACCTAATTTGTAAGACAGCTGGTGGGGTGGAAGCTGAGACGGAGTGACGGCGACGCGATTCTAGTTGCTACCGAATCTGGTTCGAACCCGCATTGTATTCACCTCATACAATTGCATTGCTCCTCTATAGAAGCGTTTCAGAGGCGAAGAATGGCCAGCACGCCAATAATTGAAACACCGGCTCTTCACCACGCGAGATACAGTATTGCTGGATGAGTTTTTCATACACGTCTCTTGCGGGATGTGCAATACCTGCTCCTCTATAGAAGTGTTGCACGGAAAGACTGACCGCCAATAATTGAGAGACACTGGTTCCACCACACCACCCAGGGGTGGCGCTGGATGGGAATTCCCTCGAATTTAGAATATTGCGACTTGCGGGATGTGCAATACTCGCGAGTCGCGACGGTGGCTGGAGCTCAATTTCACGTCAACCCATCGCAAGCGCTCTGCCGTTTCAGCAAAACGTTCTGCATCCAAACGAAAACCTTTTGTACCGCACTGGAGTCAACACTTATTATGCACAACACACCCGAATGAATCCTGGGTGTTGGGCTCGCTCCCTCAGCAACCGAAACTAGGCGTTTTAGTATGCTGACGATTTGATAGAACCTCGTTTGTAAGTAGGAACACTTCCGCACAGCTTCTCCTACAGCTATTTTAGATGCAGATGTTTTCCAAACAGCTCAATGCTCTTGTGCATCCACCTGAGTCTTCACTCTTCACTCAAAATATAGCCACAATAGCCAGTGCATCAAAACATGCTGTTGGATTACAGGGAATACTAGGATTGCTGGTGAAGTTGCTGCTTTCTGCTACCATAGAAATCTTTATTGATACGTTATAATAGAAAAACAGGCCTGACCACGTGCTCTCTTATTATTGCACTCACCACCACAAGGAGTGGCAGCAGTACCTTAACTAATGTTTTCTACTAGAAGATCCGCACGCTCCATTTCCTACTCCTTCGTGAACTGACCACGGACGGCGCCATCAGGAAATCGCTTAGTGTGGATATTTCCGTAATGTCCACTAGGCTTCTTAACAATATCCTTAAGAGCCCTTAGCAGCGAATCCGATCGATCTTCCTTGTATTTCCCGAGAGAGCCCTCACAGCGCCACTCCTCGTTGCCCTTCTTCTCGTAATGGCACGGCAGGTCCAGAAGCATGTCGCCGTTCTTCCCCTTCTCCCCCGTGTGCACGTGCGTCTTGGTGGGCGGCATCTCACCCTTCAGCTGGCTTGTTTTCACCGTGTACTTCACCCACTTGGGCTTGTCGTCGTCCCTGAATGGCGATGACGCCAGGGGTAGAGACATCATTGAATCACGCACGAAGGTAAAGGGATAATCAGTGAAACGCCACAGGAGAGAAGTTTTAACAGAAGAAGGATTTGGTCTGCCGATGATGTGTTCCTCACTTGCTAACATGCGTGGTACCAACTAGTAGTAAGCACGCGCGTTACGCGTGTTACTCACAATGCTCACATGTAAGCTATGAGTCGACTCACAAGTCACCTTCGTCATTGCGCGTGTTACTACTCACATGTAGATGCTCAGCTTCATGTAGACGATGCCGCGGCTGTCACCAACGGCGTTCTTGGCAGCTTTGGAGTCGTTCTTGGGTACCTCGTTCGCTCCCAGCAGCTTTGATGAGAAAGTGTCTGTCGAGGCGCGAGAGGTGAGAGTGAGCAGGGTGAACGAGGAAAAGATTGTGCGTGAGATGTGAGGGTGAGAGTGAGGAGGTGAGTAGCTGCCGCGTTGGAAGGAAAACTTCCAGCACGGGTAGAACGAGGTGAAATGTGAAGGGATATTTGGCTGGGAAATGTGACGAATCAGACACAGAGTTCTTGGCGATCGAGCAGTGTGGGAAGGAAGGGAGCAAGAGGAACTGACCAACATGCTCGTGGCTGTGTGCGATTGCGAGCATCCCCGCGAGAAAAGCTGCACACAAACAAACACGCGATACGCGGATTGAGTCCAATGCTTGATATGGATACATCGTCTTCTTCATCGTCAGGCCATTTCTGTGGCGTTTCAAAAACCTTGATGAAATAAATATCGGCAGGTGAAGAACGCGGGCGAATGGGCTACGAAACAGTTGAGAAGTTGTGAGCCAAAATGCTGTCATGGACGCTTACCTAAGAGCAAGACGCGAGCAGGAATCGAGGCCATGATGCCGAAAAATGATATTCGTCGCAGCGTTTATAAGAAAACTGCGTAATTAGAAGGAAGGCGGACTCGGAGTCACTGCTTGAAGTCTAAGAGGCAAAGGATTCGAAGGCGGGTGGTCACAAAATGAATTGCTTGTTGAGTGAAATGCACCAGTTTATATAGTTTCAGTTGTAAGCCTCGCCTGGAGGGACTAGAAAGGCACGCCGCGGCAGCTCCAAAACAGACTAGGCACAGGAGCGAATTCGAGTCGCCAGAGCGATCTGTACTCAGCGTGCCACACTGCTCATATAATTGCGTCTCGCTCGTTCAGGTAAGTGCCTGAGCAAGGGCAATAATGCTGTGCAGGGTCTGGCATGGACTGAGGTGAAAGAGGGAGAGCATTTTGAGGAATTTGAGAAGTTGGTGCGGTTCAGGCCGGGGAAAAGTGGTGCTGCCAAATGTTTCGCGTGTGACGGGCAATAATTGTGACGCTGCTTGTCACGATACTGTGGCACCGTTCTGGATTAGTATGGAACCTTACTGAAGCGGAACGCAACTCATACAATCTCTACGATTGAACGCAACTCACCGCGCTCCGTGGTGCGACGTGAGACATTTAGAAGGATTCGATAACCCAATAACAAGCATGGCAGACTGAGATATATTACATGAAACAGGAACAGAACTCCACAAAAAACATAGAATACGAGTCCTGATCAGCTCGCCTAATAGTTCAGCCACCTGAAACTCTTCACTTGCCAAACCACAGCTGCCAATGCCTCCCTTTTTCCAACTGCCAAGAGAGGAACTCATGCAGCTCTGGATGATAGAAGCTGGGTTCTGAGCCACTCGTTTCCCTCCGCATCCCCCTCCAAAGCCTTGACCTGCACTGCTACTGCCTTCAATGCATCCTCTGCAGTCATCTTGTCGAGAGGTAGCGATGCAAACTCCCGAAGGAACTGACGTGCTCGCCGCACTCCCTCCCTCTGCTCCTCCCCTCCCTCCCGCTTACGCTTGGCTGCACCAGCACCCGCACCAGCACCAGCAGCAGCAGCGGCACCATGAGCAGCACCAGCATCAGTATCCGCACCAGCAGCAGTGCCATGAGCAGCGGGAGGGGCAAAGTCTTCGAGCTCCTGTGCCTTGGCTCGTGCCATGGCCACCACCTCGGGAGGGAAGTGTGCAAACTCAGCCACGTGGATGCCAAAGCTCTGATCACATGGGCCCGGTTGCACCTGGGGGAGGGAGCAGGAACAACAAGAACCGAGAAAATGCGAGCAAGGGGAGGGAGACAATGAAACAGGATCAAGGAATTTGTGAGGCGACTCAAAAACCATATAGATGTTATCAGCTAACAAGGGGAGGCAAAGAAACAAGAGCAAGAAAGCGCAGGGAAAGAGAAAGGAAAGGGAGAAATACAATAATGAATGAGCTGTTGAGTGCTCTTTTTGTAGGGTAATTGAGGCAACAATCACTCAACAGCTGATGACAAAAGATTCATGAGCTTCGAGAGCCATTCATGTAAGTGACCTTCAAATATGTATGCATACCACATATAAGGGGCATCAGTTCTTGAAATGGGCATACGGACCTTGTAAAGCATGGTGAGCTTCCTGGAAGCTTCGTCGATGTGCGCGCTGACGTGGAAGTTAGCAACACCACTGGAGGCATCGCGGGTCTCGAGAGCTGTGAGCTCGTGAAAGTGCGTGGCAAAGAGGGTGGGCGCTCTAGTTACATCCACTAGGTGTTCACAGATGGCCCAGGCGAGGCCTGGTGGGTGTGTGGGGGGGAGAGGGGGGGTGTAGGAGTGATGAGTGAGAGTGAGCTCGTGAAAGTGTGTGGCGAATAGAGTGGGGGCTTTAGTGACGTCCACTAGGTGCTCACAGATAGCCCAAGCGAGACCTGGTGGAAGGGGGTCGCAAAGAGGGTGGCGGGACACGAGACATAGAGGCACCTCGAGTCCCGAGAGCTGTGAGCTCGTGAAAGTGCGTGGCAAAGAGGGTGGGCGCTCTAGTGACGTCCACTAGATGCTCACAGATAGCCAATGTGAAGCCTGATGTAGTTTTGAGACGTCTCAAAACTTTTGAGAATTCTTTTGAGAATTCTTTTGAGAATTCTCAATAGCCAATGTGAAGCCTGATGTGGTAAAAGTATAGTTTTGAGACGTCTCAAAACTACACTTTTAAAACTGCTCACAGATAGCCAATGTGAAGCCTGATGTGGTAAAAGAAATCAGTGGGGCCTGGGAGCTGACACAGTACTCACATAGAAGGGCACGGGTGTCAGCTCCCGTGCCCTTTAAAAGAAAAGTGTAGTTTTGAGACGTCTCAAAACTGCTCACAGATAGCCAATGTGAAGCCTGATGTGCGGATGGGATCGAAATCAGTGGGGCAAAACAGACAGGGTCGGAAACAGTGAAGTCTTGGGTACACTGAGCTCGTGAAAGTGTGTGGCGAAGAGGGTGGGAGCTCGAGTGACGTTAACTAGATGCTCACAGATAGCCCAGGCGAGGCCTGCAAGGGGATGGGACGGGAACAAGCAGGGTGATCTCGAGCGCCGTGAGCTCGCGAAAGTGCATGGCGAAGAGGGTGGGTGCTCTTGTTACATCATGTGTGGATGTTCCTCTACCCAGCATGTCAATAATGACCAGCGAGTGCGGCGTGATGGCATGCAGGATGGCTGCTTGTTTCCAGTCGCCACCGTTTCATCTCTTTCTTACACCATCCCTCACAGCCTCGTTCATTCCGGACCATCCTTCTGGGCCTTCATTGTGTACGCCCTCAAAAGGCAAGGCAGAAACGTACTGAAGGCACCACATACGGCCCAGCTCGTCGATGATGACCAGCGAGTGGGGTGTGGCGGCATGCAGGATGGCTGCTGTTTCCAGCCGTCACTCTTTGGGCCTCACTTACGGAATCCAAGATTATGACTCACCAAATCCGTCATAAGTGACTTTTGAGTCGACTCAAAACTCACCAAATCCGTCATAAGTGACTTTTGAGTCGACTCAAAACTCACCAAATCCGTCATAAGTGACTTTTGAGTCGACTCAAAACTCACCAAATCCGTCATAAGTGGACGTTCCCCGGCCCAACTCATCGATGATGACCAGTGACTGCGGCGTGGCAGCATGCAGAATGGCGGCTGTCTCGAGCATCTCCGCCATGAACGTACTCACTCCCCTCAGCTGAGACATGCAAGGGAGGGAGATGAAGGGAGAAAAGAGCACAGGAGGGAGGAGGCATGGAGGGAGGAGGCAGGGAGGGAGGGAGGAGGCACGGAGGGAGGAGACAGGGAGGGAGGAGACAGGGAGGGAGGAGACATGGAGGGAGGAGGCACGGAGGGAGGAGACAGGGAGTGAGGAGACATGGAGGGAGGAGGCAGGGAGGGAGGAGACATGGAGGGAGGAGGCAGGGAGGGAGGAGACATGGAGGGAGGAGGCAGGGAGGGAGGAGGCAGGGAGGGAGGAGGCAGGGAGGGAGGAGACATGGAGGGAGGAGGCAGGGAGGGAGGAGACATGGAGGGAGGAGGCAGGGAGGGAGGAGGCAGGGAGGTCAGCAGCCGGCATGCAGGATGGCGGCTGTCTCGAGCATCTCCGTCAGAAACATGCTCACTCCCCTCAGCTGGAATCGGGCAGGGGAGAAACATCGAGAGAGGGAAGGAAGGCAACACAACAAGGGGCAGGTACGTTGTCTTTCCCGTCAGGATTGCGCCTGACTCCAGCATTTCTGCCATGAACGTGCTCACTCCCCTCAGCTGAAGGGAACAAGGCAGGGAGGAAGGAGCAGCAGTAAGGAGTGGAATTAGGTGAGGTGGCGTGCAGGGAGCAGAGCCGACAGGGCAGGGAAAAAAACCAGTATAGGTGCAAGGAAGGGTCATCCCCCTTTCCTTCCAACTTTCCCATTCAAGCACCCCCTCACCTGGCAATCGCCAGCGCCCACGCGCGCAAAGATGGCATCTCGGATGCTCACGTGTGCACGAGAGCACGGCACAAACGAGCCCACCTGCGCCATCAGCACCACCACCCCCACCTGCCACACACACAAGGGGTGAGGCAAGGATGAGGGATTGCGTTTTGAGGAGCTTTGGGTCTGCTTTGCTCACGTGTGCACGGGAGCAAGGGATAAAGGACCCCACCTGTGCCATCAGCACCACCACTCCCACCTGCGGCACGCAAGCGGGGGTGATGGGACAAGGAAAACATGTGCTGGGGCGACTCAGAAAACCATCTGGGGCACCACTCCCATCTGTGGCAAGAGCGGGTCGAGGGGAGGCTTGGATGCAATAGAAGGTCGAGAGTGCCAATACCATGCACATAGGCTGAATGCGTCTTTTGAGAATTCTAAAAGAAGTCATTCGACATACCACTACCATTTGTCTTTTGGATGCTTAGGGTTTGAGGTTTCATTCTGTGGCTCGGTTCCATTCTTAACTCTTTTGAGGCGCCTGGAAGCTCGCTTCTGGGCTTGGTTCCATTTTTGAAGCGCCAGAGATTAACTAACAAGCAGCTCTTCTCAACACACAACGCACCTGGCGTATGAACGTTGACTTGCCACCCATGTTGGGCCCTGTGATTATTTGGAACCAGCTTCGCCCCCTCTCCTGGTGGGGTGGGGTGGGGTGGGGTGGGATGGGGTGGTGCGGTTGTGTGGTGGGGTGGGGGTGGTGAGGTGCCATTGAAACAGCAACAATCAGCAGCGTCTGTGGTACCACCGTGCTGGGTGATGATCTGAAACCAGCTTCGCCCCCTCTCCTGGTGGGGTGGGGTTGTGAGGTGGGGTGGTAAGATGGCAGTGAAACAGCACAATGATTTGCAGGGTGTGAGGTACCACCATGCTGGGTGATGATTTGAAACCAGCTGCGCCCCCTCTCCTGATGGGGTGGGGTGGTGGGTGAATGGGTGTGTGAGTGGGTGGTGGGTTAATAGTTAGTAAGTGGGTTGCCTTGGGGTCCAGTGGGGTGCTGTGAGGTGATGGCAGATGGGACAGGACGAGAGCAGTTGATTGACAGCTGAGAGCCAAGAAGGGACCCTTGCCAGATGCTGAGAAAATACAGGTAAGATTTTTGAGGCGCCTCAAAAATCAAGAAGGTACCCTTGCCAGATGCTGAGAAAATACAGGTAAGATTTTTGAGGTGCCTCAAAAATCAAGAAGGTACCCTTGCCAGATGCTGAGAAAATACAGGTAAGGCTGAGTGGAGGTATTCTCGCTTTGAGAGGTAAAGCACCACACACGGGGAATGGGCAACACACCAGGCGGCAGTGGTTGGGAATGAAGCTGACGTCATCCTGCACCTCCACACATGGATGCCGGCTGTCCTCCAACACTAGGTCGCCCTCCTCCTGATGACATGCCATGCCATTCCATGCCATGGCATGTATGTCATGCCGTGCCATGCCATGCCATGCCATGCCATGCCATGCCATGTATGCCATGCCATGCCATGTGATGCGCCAAGAGATGGGAAGAAGGGGGAAGAGGAAGGGAGAGGAACAGCAAAGTGGAAAAACTGCAGCAAGGCAAGAATGGAAGCCAATAAGGCATGGGAGAAACAGGTCACTCACTGGCCACACAACAAGTTTGCAAGGCACACATTTTTTGCTCCAAGGAACGCGATAATAACAGTGTGATAAACACTTTTCCCCAACCCAGTTCCAAGATCCGTACCGGGCCTGAGATGGAGGGTCGGACATAGGGAGTGGGTGCCGACGCTGCAAGCTCGGCAAAGCCCTGAAGCACGTCCATCTCGGCGATTAGCGCTGCCACGCCCTCAAACACCTGTTGGCATGCCAAGGAACGACAAGAAATGAGAGGAAATGCACATGATAGTACTCTGATAGGTTGTGTTTTGAGCGAACTCCAAAGGAAAGGCCCTGAAGCACGTCCATTTCGGCGATTAGCGCTGCCACGCCCTCAAACACCTGTTTGCATGCCAAGCAACAATAGGAAAGGCTTATGGCGTGTGCGTTGTTGCACACAGGGGAATGAAGACTATGATGTTTGATGTGTTTGATGTGTTTGATGTGTTTGATGTGTTTGATGTGTTTGATGTGTTTGATGTGTTTGATGTGTTTGATGTGTTTGATGTGTTTGATGTGTTTGATGTGTTTGATGTGTGTTGGGCGTGTTGTGAAGACTTCAGAGCCAAAGCCCTGAAGCACGTTCATCTCGGCTATGAGTGCTGCCACGCCCTCAAACACATGTTGCCATGCAGGGGAATGAAGGCAATCCGCATGGTTTTTGTGTTGTGTGATGTGCATGATGTGTGTGTTGTGTGATGTGCATGATGTGTGTGTTGGGTGTTGAGAAGTCTCCAAATCCAAAGGCCTGAAGCACGGCCATCTCACCTCCAAGAACGTGTGAGCCACTTCCACAACTTTGTTCACCAGCTCCTTCTGACCCATCACGCACTAGCCCTCAAAACCGCAGGCCTGAAGCATAAATCCCCAACGCCACCTCACTCTCAACCAAAACCCCGAATCCCTGAACCCAGAAACCCCAAACCCTTCTCTCACCTCCAAGAACGTTTGCGCCACTTCCACCACCTTCGCAACCAGCTCCCTGCTGAGCCGCCGTGTACCACATGACCCCATGAGACCCTTGACCTGAAGCATGGGTCCCAACACACTTGACTGTACACAAAGAGCCCGTAAACCCATCTCTCACCTCCAAGAACGTCTGAGCCACTTCCACCACCTTCGCAACCAGCTCCCGCTGAGCCGCCATGTACGAATCCGTGAGCGCCACGTGGCGCTTGCTCAGCCTCCTAAGCTTCGCATTCGTGAACTTAACTCCGTCCTTCCTCGTCTCCAGAGTCACATACGACGAATTCAGCTTCTTCCTAACGTTCGTCTCTTCTTTCTTCGTAATCCTGTAGCAATACCCCGCCTGCGCCGTCTTATCTAATTTAATCGTCTTATCCACTGTAAGACCTAAGTCGTTTGCTGCTTGCTGCAAGGCTCTCTGCACTTCGACTTCAACCCCCTCCCTCTCCTCTTTAATTTCCCCTAAGCTCGGGTCATAACCTGGTGCTATTAAGTATTCTCCGTTAGACTGTAAAGCTTCTAAGTCCACTGCTGCTTCCACCAGCCCCTCGTACTTAGCTAAGTGCTCCGCCCCGCACCACTCGAGTAGGCTCGCGCCGAACCTCTCGTGCAGCATCGGGCGGAACGAGCCTCCATGGGTTTCAAGCACCTCGCGGATGAATGGAAGGCGAATGCTGGCCTGGGGGAAGGGAGAAGCGGGCGTGGGGTGGAGTGGGAGGGATGGGTGTGAGGGGGGCGAGGGGGGAAGGGGAGGGAGTGCGTGAGATAGAGGACGCCGGGTGATATTTGGGTCATCTCAAATCATGTCTCTATTGGTTTCAAGCACCTCTCAGATGATTGGAAGGCGAATGCTGGCCTGAAATGAAGGGGGAAGTTGGCGTGGGAGGGGAGGGGAGGAGAGGGGGAAGGAAAGGAGGGGGGGGGGGGGGCGGTTGGGGGGGCGGGGGGGGTGGGGGGCTGTTGTTTCAAGGTAAGCGACATATGTGTTTAGATGGATTTGTGAGAGCATAGGTGGTTATCAGATGCTATGTCTGTCTCATGTGCACAATGACCCGCTCGCTACAGCCACACTCGTTAAAGTCTCACTCGGTACAGCCACACTCGTTAGAG
Source organism: Closterium sp. Naga37s-1 (assembly GCA_947471745.1). Taxonomy (NCBI): domain Eukaryota; kingdom Viridiplantae; phylum Streptophyta; class Zygnematophyceae; order Desmidiales; family Closteriaceae; genus Closterium; species Closterium sp. Naga37s-1. Next base: position 1,216,223 of record CANJKZ010000998.1, read on the forward strand.
TCTCACCTGGTACAGCTTAACCACGTCCTGCAGCCCAGCTCGTCGCATCTCCAACCTCCTCGTCAGCCTCTCGATATCCGGCATGCGTCTCAGATGCCCCCGCACCTCCTGCCTCATCCCCCCACTCTCTACAAACGACTGCACCACATCCAACCGAAACTTAATCTCATCCTCATCCACTAACGGCTGCTTCAGCCACCGGTTTAGTAACCTTTTCCCCATGCCCGCAGTGCACGTGCGGTTCATCAGTCCCATTAAGGAAAAGTTTCTATTTCCGTCCGTTTTGGATTCGGTGACGTTGAGGGCGCGGAGGGCGGTCGCGTCGAGGCGCATGTGCGTGTGGAGACTGTATGGGAGGAGAGTGTAACGCCCGTAGTTACTATCGTCTGCTAACAGATCAGCATAAGCGAGTACAGCAGCCATCGCAGCCCTCGCGATTTCAGAGTCTACAGTAACCTTCTGGCCTACTCCCCCTCGAACCCCTACTCCTGCTGCTCCCGTCATCCTCCCTCCGCTTCCCCCTCCGCCTCCGCCTGCGCGCCTTCCCCCTGCGCCGCTCGTTCCCCTTAAAAGCCTCCCCAGGTCTTGCTCCACGTCGCGCGGTTTAAACTCCGCCCGTTTCCGCTCAACTATAAGGACGTTGCACCGCGACATCACGTCTCTTAATCTCCGCGCTTCGAGCGACTTGGCCCCTTCTTATCCACTCCCCCGCCTCCGCCTCCCCCTCCGCTTCCCCCGCCCCCTTCTTGCGGAACCACGCACTCTCGACAGCTCAGCGCGACGATCCTGTCCCGGACCTACCCCGGCCCCGTCGCGGCCCCGTCGCGGCCCCGTCCCGGACCTGCCCCGGCCCCGACCCTGTCCCGGCCCTACCCCGGCCCCGTCGCGGCCCCGTCCCGGACCTGCCCCGGCCCCGACCCTGTCCTGGCCCCGTTGCTGCCCCGTCCCGGACCCTGCTCGGCCCCGAACCTGTCCCGGCCCTGTCACGGCCCCGACCCTGCCCCAGCCCTCCCTCGACTCCGCCCCTGGTAAGAGCATATCAGGGCCGAGCCGCGCTGCCGAGCCGCACTGCTTTGCCGAGCCGCCCTGCCGAGTCGCGCTGTCCTGCCTAGCTCAGTTGCACTGCTGCCGCTGCTAGTCTGCTGCTGCTCCTATCATGGCTAGTCCTAGTCTTCTTACCTTTGATGCTGAGGGTCGAGCGGTTGACTTCGATGTCTGGCTAGATGATCTGCAGCTTTTCCTACAGTGCGATAGCAAGGATGGTCTCTCACTGTTCGATCTCACTTCTGGCGCCTCTACTGCCCCTGCTGCTGATGCTGACAGTGCTGTTCGCTCGCAGTGGCTCACGCGCGATGCTGCTGCCCGCCTTGCTGTGCGTAGTCACCTACCGTCTACTGAGCGCGCGCACTTTAGTCAGTACAAGAGTGCTAAGACTCTGTACGACGCTGTAGTTGCACGCTACTCTTCCCCTGCCACTGCTGCGCTTAGCCGCCTCATGTTACCGTACCTGTTCCCTGACCTCGCCGCTTTTGCCACAGTCACTGACCTCATTACGCACCTCCGCACTAGTGACACTCGCTATCGCGCTACGCTTCCTGCTGAGTTCTGCGCCCAGAACCCCCCCCCCGATGTACATCACCCTCTACTACCTAGTCACTCGACTCCCTGACACTCTTCGCTCGGTCAGGGACCACTTCCTCTCTCTTTGCCCTACCACCCTCACTGTCGACCTCCTCGAGGAGCGCCTCCTTGCAGCAGAGACTAGTATTACCGCTGTAGGAGCCTCTCGTGGTGACCCCCGTACTCCTTTCTTTGAGGGGTGCTCCCCCGTTCCTCTTTTGCCCTCTGTTGCCTCTGCTGCTGCTGTCGACCTTGTTGGCACCGAGTCGGTCAGCGCTGCGTCTGCTCCTAGTGAGAGGCGCCGCACCAGCAAGGGCAAGCGGGGCAAGGGCGCTGGAGGAGGTGGTGGGGGCGGCGGTGGTGGCGGTGGTGGCGGAGGAGGGGGTGGGGGTGGGGGTGGTGGCAGAGGTGGGGGCTTCGGTGGCAGCGGTGGAGGTGGAGGCGGCGGTGGCGGTGGCGGGAGGGGTGGAGGAGGCGGAGGCGGCGGCGGCGGAGGTGGAGCTGGTAGAGGCGGAGCTGTGCAGCGGGGACCCCAGCAGCAGCAGCGCTCTCGTGAGACCCCGTCGCCCCAGCAGCTTCGTGAGTGGTACGCGGGGCGCCAGGGGTCTGGGGGTGCTGGTCCCTGTACTTACGTCCTGCGCACCGGCAACCGCACTGGAGAGCAGTGTGGCGGCCTGCACGCCACCGAGCGCTGCTTCGGTCGCCTGACAGACGCCTGGCGTGGCCAGTTCCCGGACGCCACTGAGATCCCTCGTTGGGGTGATCTGCTCAGGTCGGGTGTAGCTATCTTTGATCTTGACTTTGATGCTATTCTTGCTGCCATGTATGCTGTGTCTATTAGTGCTGAGGGTGACTGTTACGTGTGTGTTCCGCCTGACCCTGGTATTGAGGCTGCTGCTCTAGGTGCTCGTGAGTCTGCTGCTCCAGGTACTCGTGAGTCTGCTGCTCTAGGTGCTGGTGAGTCTGCTCTCTCAGGTACCGCGTCGACGCAGGTCTCGCACACCTTCACCCTCGACTCGGGTGCTTCCTGCTCCTTCTTTCGGGACCGCACCACCCTTACGCCGCTCAGTCGGCCGGTTGCGGTCTCCCTTGCAGACCCCTCTGGGGGTCCTGTTCTTGCTCGCTACTCCACTGTCCTCCCGTGTCCGGCGGCCCCGTCCGGCTCCCTGTCTGGTCTCTACCTCCCCTCGTTCTCTACGAACTTGGTGAGTGGTGCTGACCTTCAGGATGCAGGGGTTGACCAGTTCACTCCTGCGAATCAGCGAGTGACCCACTATTCGTGTGCTCAGACGGGCCGCCACTTGACCACGTTTACCCGTCGACCGGGGTCGAGCCTGTACACACTGACCACAGAGTCTCCCCCGGTTGCTGCGTCTGGTCAGGTAGCTGCGTCGAGTCAGGTGTTTGCTGCAGCGTCTCGGTCAGGTCCTGAGTCTGCCCTCTGCTCGTGTCGCCTCCTGTCCCACCAGACCCTCCTCTGGCACCACCGCCTTGGTCACCCCTCCTTGCCTCGTCTCCGAGGCATGGCCTCCCGTGTCCTTGTCTCTGGTCTCCCCCGGTCCCTCCCTCCCCTTCCCCCGGGGCCTGCCCCTACCTGCGTTCCCTGCGTCGAGGGGCGGCAGCGCGCCGCTCCTCACTCCTCCCAGTTTCTCCCGACAGAGGCTCCGCTGCAGACTCTTCACATGGACGTGTGGGGCCCAGCCCGCGTCCGTGGACAGGGTCACGAGCGTTACTTCCTGCTGGTGGTTGACGACTACTCGCGTTACACCACTGTCTTCCCCTTGCGCAGCAAGGGTGAGGTCACTGAGGTGTTGATGGACTGGATCCGCGTTGTTCGTCTTCAGCTCAGAGAGCGTTTCGGCTCGGACTTTCCTGTTCTGCGTCTGCACTCCGACAGAGGCGGAGAGTTTTCCTCCGACCTTCTGCAAGCCTTCTGTCGTGCGGAGGGCATCCGCCAGACGTTCACGCTTCCGGCCTCTCCACAGCAAAATGGGATTGCTGAGCGCCGCATTGGCATGGTCATGGATGTCGCTCGTACGTCCATGATCCATGCGGCTGCTCCCCATTTTCTGTGGCCGTTCGCGGTTCAGTACGCGGCGCATCAGATCAACCTTCAGCCCCGGGTCTCCCTGCCGGAGACCTCCCCTACTCTGCGGTGGACGGGGAAGGTTGGTGATGCGTCTGCGTTCCGTGTCTGGGGATCTCGAGCTTTTGTCCGAGACTTGTCTGCGGACAAGCTGTCCTCCCGTGCTGTTCCTTGCGTCTTCCTCGGCTTTCCCCCTGACGCGCCTGGTTGGCAGTTTTACCACCCCACCTCGCGTCGTGTTCTGTCCTCCCAGGACGTCACGTTTGACGAGTCGGTTCCGTACTACCGTCTCTTCCCCTACCGCACTGCCCCCCTCCCCCCCCCGCCGCTCTTCCTCGCTCCCGGTCCCCCCCCGGTAGACCCCCTCCCCCCTCAGGGTCCTGCCCCCTCAGGTGTGTCCCAGGTAGATGCCGTCGAGCCTGTCGAGGTAGCTGCTGACTCTGGTGCGTCTGGGGGTGCTGAGCCTGAGCGTGTGGAGCCTGGGGGTGCTGGGTCTGGGGGTGCTGAGCTTGAGCGTGCGGGGCCTGGGGGTGCTGGGTCTGGGGGTGCTGAGCCTGAGCGTGCGGAGCCTGGGGGTGCTGCTTCTGGGGGTGCTGAGCCTGGGGCTGCTGGGAGTGGGGGTGTGGAGCCTGCCGGTGCTGGACCTGGCGGTCCTTCGGGTGCTTTGTCCCGGCGGGAGCTTCCCTCTCCACAGGAGCTGCGCGAGTGGTTTGCTCGGCATTGGAGCCGTGCTGCTGGAGCTCGAGGTGCTGCCGGTGCTGGAGGTTCTGCTGCTGCTGGAGGTACTGGAGCTGGAGGTGCTGCTGGTGCCGGTACTGGAGATTCTGCTTCTGCTGGGGGTGCTGGAGCCACGGGTCCCGGAGGTGCTCGTACTGGAGGTACTGGAGCTGCTGGGCCTGGTGGTGCTCCTGGTGCTGGAGGTACTGGTGGAGCTGGAGCTGGTGGTACTACTGGAGTGGGTGCTACTGGAGGTACTGGAGCCGGAGCGGCTGTGTCTGCTGGTGGTCCTACTGGAGCTGGAGCTGCTGGAGGTACTGGAGCTGGTGGTGCTGCTGGAGTTGGAGCTGCCGCTGGGGGTACTGGTGTTGTCCCTGCTGGTTCTGCAGGTGCTGTGCGGCCGCGGCCGTACTTCGTTCCGCTCCTTGAGCAGGTTCTTGGTCTTCCGCCTTCTTATAGTCCTGCTCCTTCCTTAGAGTGTCCTCCGCCTGTCCAGTCCGAGTCACAGTTACAGCTGGTCTCCCCTCTGCCTGCTCCTTCTCCCTACGCTGGTCCTACTGGAGGTCTTGCTGAGCGTCGTGAGCCTGAGTCGCGTCTTGCGTCGCCTGTTCGCACTGCTCGCACTAGTCGTCGTGTTCCACGTCCGCGTCCTCCTGCAGTCCCGGGCACGCATCAGATGGCACTGCGTCCTTCCACTGCGCCACAGCGTGTCCCTTTGCCGTCTCCTCCAGATTCCTCTCTTCCTGCTCTTGCTGACCCGGCGTCTGACTCCCTTCGTGCTGCCAGTCCTGCTGTCACGCGTTTCCTAGCCACTGTTGTCACTGACCCTTCCTTTGAGTCCACTGCTGCGTCTGCCTTAGTTACCGAGCTTGTCGACTTCGCTGCTCACTGTCGTCTAGACTACGCCGCTATTCTTGTTGCTGAGTCTGCGTCTGTCTGTCCTCCGTCCGTCGGGGGTGAGTGTGCTCTTAGCACGGACGTCCTTGAGGACCGACAGGAGGAGTTCCAGTGTTTTGCCGCTGAGGGAGACCCGGATGCACCAGACATCCCGACCCCGCGCTCTTACGCAAAGGCGATAGAGGGAGACCCGGATGCACCAGACATTCCGACCCCGCGCTCTTACGCAGAGGCGATAGAGGGTCCTTACTCCTCTCAGTGGCAGGCAGCCATGGATGCAGAGATGGCTTCCTGGAAGTCCACAGGCACCTACGTCGACGAGGTTCCCCCACGTGGGGCGAACATCGTCAGTGGCATGTGGATTTTCAGGGTGAAGCGGTCGCCGGGTTCTCCGCCTGTCTTCAAGGCGCGTTACGTGGCTCGAGGCTTCAGTCAGCGGCAGGGAGTTGACTACTTTCAGACCTTCTCCCCGACCCCGAAGATGACCACTCTTCGGGTTCTGTTGCACGTTGCTGCTCAGCGTGACTACGAGCTTCACTCCCTTGACTTCAGCACTGCTTTCCTACAGGGGAGTCTGCACGAGGAGATCTGGCTGCGCCGCCCACCTGGCTTCACTGGGTCGTTTCCTCCTGGTACCCAGTGGAGCCTCCGGCGGCCAGTCTACGGTCTCCGCCAGGCGCCACGTGAGTGGCACGACACACTGAGGACTACGCTTGCGGCTCTTGGGTTTGCTCCTTCCACTGCTGACCCGTCGCTGCTTCTTCGCACCGACTCTTTGCTGCCGCCGTTCTACATCCTCGTGTACGTCGACGACTTGGTGTTTGCTACAGCTGACACTGTTGGACTCGCTCACGTGAAGTCCGAGCTGCAGAAGAGACACACGTGCACAGACCTGGATGAACTGCGCAGCTATCTTGGCTTGCAGATCACCCGGGACAGAGCACGGCGCACCATTACCTTGACTCAGTCACACATGGTGCAGCAGGTCCTTCAGCGCTTCGACTTCACGTACTCCTCGCCTCAGGCCACTCCTCTGTCTACTCGCCACTCGCTCTCAGCTCTGCCTTCGGATGAGTCCGTAGAGCCGAGTGGCCCGTACCCAGAGCTTGTTGGCTGCCTCATGTACCTGATGACCTGCACTCGACCTGACCTAGCATACCCTCTGAGCATCTTGGCACGCTATGTTGCTCCTGGGAGACACCGACCAGAGCACATGGCTGCAGCGAAGAGGGTGTTGCGCTACTTGTGCAGTACTTCGGGCTTGGGGCTAGTGCTTGGAGGGCGGAGTCTAGTGGTCCTCACTGGTCACGCAGACGCGTCTTGGGTTGACGACCTGGCTACGCAGCGGTCGTCACAGGGTTACACCTTCAGCCTTGGTTCCGGCTCTGTTTCGTGGCGGTCTACTCGCTCGTCTTCTGTTCTCAGCTCCAGCTGTGAGGCTGAGATCTACGCAGGGGCCATGGCTGCACAGGAGTTACGCTGGCTCACCTACCTGCTGACTAACCTGGGAGAGCCACCTCGTTCTCCTCCAGTTCTGTACGTAGACAACAAGGCTATGCTGGCCTTGTGTCGGGAGCACAGACTGGAGCACAGAACGAAGCACATTGCTCTTCGCTACTTCCTTGCTCGTGAGCTGCAGCAGCGTGGTCAGCTGCGCCTTGCTTACGTGGCCTCTCAGGCCAACACTGCTGATATCTTTACCAAGGCACTTCAGCCTTGTGATCATCAGCGCTTCTGTACTATGCTAGGTCTTGTGCCTACTTGGCCTCACTTGCTTACCTCTTGACTTTCCTTGTATTGTGATCTATATATATCTGCACTTGCTTGTTTACCTTTATATATGAACTTGCATGTGAACTGGCCTTGTGGCCTTTGAACCGGTGCTCGGAATGTGTGGTGACGTTGTGATCCACCCTGAGCTTGCTTTGCTTTGCTTTGCTTGACTGGTCTTGTGACCCCTAGTTCTCCCCCACTTTGCCTATGGGGGTGTGTCAGATATATATGCCTTAGCCTATGTAGGCTGTAGTGGGGTAGACACTAAGGGGTACAGGTATTATATTTGTATCTCACACTTTCCTAGTTCATTCATTCCTGTTGATTTTCACAGAAGGGCGTATACATATTCGACTTCGATACAACGAAGTGCAGCGGCAATACGGATCAGTTAATCGATCTCGTCCCTCTACGCTTTGAGCACGTCCTACGGTCCGACTGGACTCACCTAGATGGCAGGGGCTGGTCGCACCATCCTCACCTTCACAACCCCATAACATTTAGCATCCGACGAAACTGCCATACCCCCACAATCTCATGCACCAATATCACCGGCTCCAGATTGGACGAGGATGCAGAACAACTCGGCCCACATGACGAAGGGATGTCGGTGATGTAAATCGCTGTTGCCACAAGAGATGTTTGTTCGACAGGCCCACACGAATGAGGAACCGCCAGCGAAAGGCTCGAATGGATCCGGTGGGATGAATCGCGCGGGACATACGATGAGGGTGGAAGGGCGCGATTATACGGCAAGCAGACTTATCTCACCCTCTACCCCCATCGGTGCGATCTCGACAAAAATATGAGCATGGAAGAAGCATAAGAGCTGGCGCGCCGCGAAGCATAATTACTTTGCATACAAAGCGAGGCCCAAGGCTGCGATAACATGGACTTTGGCGCCTAGGGAGCCAACGAAGGCGGGACATGGGGTACAACAGGCAGCGATCGGGGCACATCTAGTGGGGGATGGGGAGACCCATGCAGCGGATGGGGCACCTCGGACCACCGAGAAGAACTAAGGGGGAAGAAACCACACCGACCATGCTAGCCAGCGCCACCATCTGTTACCTCCCTTGAAAGACCACACACTGATCCCTGGAACACCATCGACTGCGGTTCCAAACCCTCAACCCCACGCCTCACCACCTACGGGCCCGAACTAGAGCCCAAGGAACGTAATATCACGTGCATTACCATCGAAGGCTCCAATATCCTGCTCTCTGTCATCATCGACCGCAATTTCCAGAAGCTCGCTCTATTAATGGCGACGGAAAAAACAGAAGCAGAACCTGAGTCTGAACACGAGGAAACTTCCGAAGTAGCCCGTGCGCGCTATCTCCGCACCCCCGGTGCGCACGCAACCGACGTTCCCTGGCATCAACGCCACGGCACCCCTCGCGTCAGACGCTCAACAACTGCATCATTGCCGAAGTATTCACACCTGGAGCTATCCTGCACCCCGACGGAACCGAGCTGAGAAACACCATACAGCCTCATTTCTGCACCATCTGCCCTAAAGCCGCATTCACTCACTAGCCCTCTCCCCTACTTGAGCCAAGAACCAATCGGTACTCGAATCTGTACAAAGTGTACAACGCCTTTCTCGTTGTCGGCCTCAGCGGCCTTAATGACGAGAGTTACGTCTTGAGGTTCGTAGACACAGGTGCGAGATACGTATCAGTAGCGAACATCCGGTGCCACATCAGGGCATACGAATTATTCCAACTATGGCTGGCCCACGCGCAATGGAAATCAAGGAAGAAGCTCCAAATCTGGCAGACGGACGGCACAGTTGAATTTCGCATCAAGGAACTTCAAGGCCTTCTCGACAAAAAAGGGATACTACACGACATCTCTCTCCCTACGTGCACTCGCAGCAAGGCGTCGCCGAGCGAGATAATCGCACACTCTTGACGAAAGTGCGTGTGCTACTGAAGCAGTCAGGACTCCCCCTTGTCTACTGACCATACGTCATGCATCACGCCGTACGGTTTCACAATATTCTCTCCACCACAGCGAATACATGAAATATTTCGCCCTACGTCAAATGGACCGGGAAGAAGGGAGACACTTCAATTTTGCGCGCATGGGGCTACATGGTGCAGTCCACGCCTGCAACCATCACCACTGGAAAGTTGCGCCAGCCGCGCACGATGAGGAATTCACCTCGGCATTAGCTATGAGTACGAAGGCTGTAATATCTGTAAGAAGACCTACACTGTGGATCCCCGATTGATCCTAGGGGGGTTACAGGCATATTAGCCTAGGGGGCTTTGGGCGCACTGACCCGCATTTGGAACAAGCCACTTTATCCCGGTGGTCTAGGGTCTGGGACTTTAACTTGGTGTCAGAGCGAAAGGTCTCGGGTTCAAATCCCAGTGTATGCATATATTTCCGCTTGCGCTGTGCCGTGTCTCGGGCCTCCTTCTGTAGGGGGGGTGTCAGAGGACCTACACAGTCGATCCCCAATTGATCCTAGGGGTGTTTCAAGCATATTAGCTTTTTGGGAGGGGGGGGGGGGGGGGGTGGGCGCACTGACCCACATTTAGAACAAGCCCTTTTATCCCAGTGGTCTAGTGACTGGGACTTCAATAATATCCTCGATCTGGAGTGTAAGATGACTGCACCCCCACGACCTAGCGAGGGACGACACAACACCACAATGCCCGGGCTTTAATTGATCGGACTCCATACCGCAACGACCATAGCCCCAAGAGGCATCAAGTCGAAGACACCAAGGCAGGCCCTTACAGGACCCCATAGCAAGGAATGGCGGCCAGCCATGGAAGCGGAACTAAAAGCGCTATCAGGGACGTGCGTTTTCCGCGTAAAAAACCACGTTGGGTCGTGCGCGGCTACGATTAATGCCACAGGATTGACTTCGATCAAACATTCGCCCCCACGCATTGATTGACGCTGTACTCTATGTGGAGCAGCTGCACAACTGTAATGAAGGGGACTCTATTGTGTGACAGCTAAAAGAATCATTGTACGGCATTCGCCCTGATTGTGGAAGCATCACCTTTACTCAGCTGCCGCATGTCCATGGAATGTACGGCCTACACTTCCGCGGTGATTACATTCTACTCGCCGTTTACATGGACGACTTGCTGTACACTGGGACGAGCAACACCCCGCTCGATCAATTCGAGAGGAATCTGGGAATTGCGTTGATATCACCACCAATTTCAGCGCGACGCAGTTCCTAGGCGTGCATATCTCCCGCGCCCCTTAAACCATTAATCTCTAAGCCTCAAAATACGTCGAACCACCCATGGAGCGCTTCACGATCCCACATGCACCACTTTCAACTCCCTAGTGCACGCCCGGACCCGACCTCAAACCTGACAACAAACCTCTCCCTTACATAGGGCTTCAACTTTACCAGCAGCAGCTGGGTTGCCTACATTTCGCTTCTGTCACATGCAGGCCCGATCTCACTACATCGCAAGTCAGCTTGCTCAGTACCCTCGCAAGCCAGTAGCAGAAATTATGCTGGACCTACAACGCGCTCTTTAGTATTTCGTCTCCACTCCCAACATTGAGCTCCCCTAATCGACCCTCACAATCGAAACCTTCAACCTGGTCGGCTCTGTGGACGCCGATCACGCCGCTGGTTTTGACAATCGACAGTCACGAACTGGCTTCCTCTTCCGCCTTGACCCAACGAGCCCAATCTCGTGGAACTCTCAGAGGCAAGAGTTGGTTGCCCTGTCGCCAGCCGAATAGAATACATCGCAGCTATCGTTGCAGTTCGCGAATGCCTTTACATGTAGGAGCTATTACAAGAAGTGAAAAAAGAACATCCCCAATCTTCCGTCTCCACTGCGACGGCAAGAGTGCGATCAAGATCGCGAACAAACCCGGATTCGTCAATCGCACCAAGCATATTGCGCTACGATGCCTTTTTTGCCAAAAATGAAATTGACAAGGGGGAGGTTGAAGGGGGGTGTTACAATTAGGAATTACACTTGGTTTTTTTGAACGTAACAGAGGCAAGAACTTACCAAGTACGAAGACGAAGGGGTAGGATGAGCCGCCAAGATGGTTACCATCAAGACGATGCTGGCATAAACATTTGAGTGACAGGCGGGAACATGTTTGAAACGGGTTTCCTCGCCGCAAGGTTGCGATGTAAATGCGATAAGAGAATGTACCCATTGGATTAGATGGCTATGTGGGACCTTTCAAATTCCTTCGTAATCTCATACAACCCGATGTATGTCTACGTTGACCTCATTTCTGTCATATAACCTTGACTAAGATCCTGACTAAGTCCTGATACGGATTGTAACAAAGATGATGTAGCATGTGTCAAAACATATTTGTATGTTCTTAGTTCTGCTAGGCTACAGTGAGGTGCTCAGTATAGGGTACAACCCCAGTTAGGGTTTCATACTTGTATCTCCCTGTTGCTAGTCATTCATCATTCCTGCACAAATTATTCTGACATGGTTTCAAAGCAGGAAACCTGTCAAGTTTTTAGGGGCCATCGATAGTTCCGCTCGTTCCTGCCCGAAGCGCCCTTGCGCTGTCCTGCCCTGCTCACACAGTGTCGCGCTGCCCTGCTGCCACGCGTGCTGCCTGCCCTAGTGCGCTCCCCTGCTGCAGCCCGCGCGTCGCGCCCCACTGCTGCCCACTCGTCGCGCCCTGCAGCCCGCACGTCGCGCCCTGCTGCCGCCTGAGCGTTGCGCCCTGCTGCCCTGCCCAGCGCGCGCCGCCCTGCCCTGCAGCCCGCGCCCAGCTGCCTTGCAGCCCGTGCATCGCGCTGCCCTGCCCTTAGGCCCGCGCGCCGCCCTGGCATGCAGCTCGCGAGCCGCACTGCCCTGCCCTTAGGCCCGCGCACCACCCTGCCCTGCAGCCCAGCGCGTTGTGCCCTGCTGCCCTGCCCAGCGTGCGCCCCGCTGCCTTGCGCGTCGCGCCCTGCAGCTGCCCGTGCGTCGCGCCCTGCAGCAGCCCGCGCATCGCGCCCAGCAGCCCGCGCGTCGCGCCCTGCTGCCCCGCCCGTCGCACCCTGCTGCCCCGCGCGTCGCGCCTTGCTGCCCCGCACGTCGTGCCCTCCTGCAGCCCGCGCGTCGCACCCTGCTGCCACGCGCGTCGCGCCCTGCTACAGCCCAGCGCGTCGCGCCCTGCTGCCCTGCCCAGAACGCGCGCCCACCTGCCCTGTCCAGCGCGCCCTGCTGCCCAGCACGCCAGTGCGCCCCGCAGCCCAGCGCGCCCTGCCTTGCCCAGCCGCGCCGCCCAGCCCTGCCGAGCCGCGCCGCCCAGGCCGAGGCGTGCCGCCCAGCCCGAGCCGCGCTGCCCATCCCGAGCCGCGCCGCCCTACCTCCTTTGCCAGCCCCACCGAGCCGCCCTGCTACTACTACTGCTGCTGTTGCTGCTGCTACTGCTGCTGATAAGCTACTGCTGCCGCCTGCGCTCCTGCTGCCCTGCCAAGCCGCCCTTGCTGCAACTACTGGCAGCACTGCTGGTGCTGGAGGTGTTGGAGGTGCAGCTGGGAGTGCTGGAGGTGCTGCTACCGACTGTCACTGCCTGTCATGGCCACTATCATGGTAGTCGCAGCGGCTAGGGGTGGACAGCAGCAGTCACTGCCTCTCCCGGACAACCCCACCCCTCTGTTTTTTCGTGAGTGGGTTATTCAGCGAGGGAGTCCTGGTGGTGGAGGTTTGGTTTTATGGGTACTGCACAGCGGCGGCAGCAGCGTCCGTAGGGCACCTTCTCTCTGCGGCGACTTCGTGACTGTGCTTCTCATCGATGCGTCCCTGGTTGTGTAGAGGCTGCTGCTCTAGGTGCTAGTGAGTTTGCTGCAACTCTAGGTGCTCGTGAGTCTGCCGCCGCTCTAGGTGCTAGTGCGTCTACAGCCACAGGCCCTGCCTCAGCTGAGGCCTTGCACACTTTCACACATGACTCAAGCGCGTCACGTTGCTTCTTTCGTGATTGCACCACAGTCACACCACTCGCAGCACCTGTCCCAGTCTCACTGGCTGACCCCACTGGGGGCCCAGTAGTCGCGCGAGCCACCACTGTCCTCCCGTGTCCGGCGGTCCCCTCTGGATCTCTCTCAGGTCTCCACCTCCCCGCGTTCTTGACGAATTTGTTGAGCGATGCAGTTCTCCAGGATGTATGGGTTGATACCTTTATTCCTGGAGGATAGCGTGTGGCGATCTGTACATGCTCACGGAGTGGCCGCCACCTTGCTACTTTCACTCGTTAGCCTGGGTCCGGTCTGTACGCACTGACCACTGAGTCTGCACAGGTGGCTGGGTTAGGTCAGGCGACTGCGTCGAGTCAGGTGTCTGCGTCTGGTCAGCTTGCAGCGTCTTGCTCGTGTCAATTACTCTCCCACCAGACTCTCCTCTGGCACCACCGCCTCGGTCACCCCTCGCTGCCGCGTCTCCGTAGCATGCAATCCCGTCTCCTTGTCTCTGGCCTTCCCAGGTCCCTGCCCCCCCTCCCGCGCTCGCCTGCCCCGCCGTGCCTTCCTTGCGTCGAGGGGCGGCAGCGCGCCGCTCCTCACTCCTCCGAGTTTCCTCCGACCACTGCTCCTCTGCAGACGCTCCACATGGACGTGTGAGGCCCAGCCCCCATCAACGGAACGGACCAGGAGCGCTACTTCCTCCTGCTTGTTGACGACTAGACACGCTACACCACCGTCTTCCCCTTGCGGCGCAAGGCGGACGTCAGCGGTGTTTTGATCCCCTAGATCCGTGCAGCTGCGCGACCAGTTTCGGCGGGACTTGCCAGTCCTGCATCTGCACTCTGAGAGGGGCGGTGAGTTCTCTTCTGGCCTCCTTGAGGAGTTCTATCGAGACGAGGGCATCCGCCAGACATTCACACTTCCGGCCTCTCCTCAACAAAATGGGATTGCTGAGCGTCACATTGGCTTGATCATGGAGGTTGCTCGTACCTCCATGATCCATGCGGCTGCTCCCAATTTTCTGTGGCCGTTTGCGGTCCAATATGCTGCGCATCAGCTCAACCTCTGGCCCCGTGTCTCTGAGCCAGAGACCTCGCCCACACTCCAGTGGATGGGGAAGGTTGGCGATGCGTCGGTGTTTCGTGTCTGGGGCACGCTCTCCCTTGTTCGCGATGCCAAAGCAAGCAAGCTCTCCTCTCGCACTCTCCGCTCCGTCTTCCTTGGCTTCCCCAACGACGCCCCGCCGTGGCAGTTCTACCACCCACGCTCGCGTCGAGTCTTCTCCTCCCAGGACGTCACCTTTGACGAGTCTGTCTGTTTCTATAGGCTACACCCGCATGCGTCCCACCCGGTCCCCCTAGCGCATCTCTTCCTGGTACCAGTCCCCCCTCGGTAGACCCCCTCCCCCCACAGGGTCCTGCTCCCTCAAGTGTGTTTCAGATAGACCCACCCCCCTTGGTTGAGCCTTTGGAGATCTCTTCTGACTCCTCTGGCCCAGTTGAGGGGGATGACCCCGCCGCTGACGACACGGCGGCCACTCGCCGCTCTCCACGCTTGGAGACTCCCCCTGGTTTTCCACCTCGGCCGTCTTCGCCGCCTCCGCAGCATGCTGCTGTGGACTCTGGCGCTGTTGCGGGTGGCGACACTTGTGGTGCGGGTTATGGGGGTGCTGAGACAGGGGGTGCGGGTTCAGGGGGTGGTGCGACAGGGGGTTTGGGTTCTGGGGGTGTTGAGACAGGGGGTGCAGGTTCTGAGGGTGCTGGAGTTGGACAGCCTAGTAGAATTGAGACGCTCTCGCCGCAGCAGATTCGTGAGTGGATCGTTCAGCGAGGCCGTCCTGGTGGTGGAGGTTACCGTGTTACCGCTTCTAGAGTTGCTGGTGCTGGAGGTACTAGAGGTGCTGCTAGTGATGGAGTTGATGGAGCCGCTAGTCCTGGAGGTACTGGAGGTGCTGCTGGTGCTGGAGGTGCTGGAGATGCTAGTCCTGGAGGTACAGCTGGTGCTAGAGGTGTTGGAGCTGTTGGCACTGGAGGTGTAGGTGCTGCTGGTGTTGGAGGTGCTAGAGGTGCTGCTCGTGCTAGAGGTGCTGGAGTTACTGGTCCTGGAGGTGCTCGTCCTGGAGGTGCTGGAGCTGCCGAAGCTGGTGGTGCTGCTGGTGCTGGAGGTGCTGGAGGTGCTGCTAGAGGTGCTGGGGGTACTGGAGCTGCTGGCACTGGAGGTGCTGGTGCTACTGGTGCTGGAGCTGCTGGAGCTGCTCGTCCTGGAGGTGCTCGTACTAGAGGTACTGGAGCTGCCGGAGCTGGTGGTGCTGGTGGTGCTGGAGGTGCTACTGGAGCTGTTGGCACTGCTGGTGCTAGAGGTGCTAGAGGTGCTGCTGTTACAGGAGGCGCTAGAGTTGGAGGTAGTGGAGGTATTGGAGTGCTGACGGTACGGGTACTGCGCCGCGCCGACCATTTTTCTACCCGCAGCCACGGTCATCCCTTCCACTGACTGACTCAGCCCTTCGCCAGGTTCTTAGTCTCCCGTCTTCCACTGGCCTCACTCTACCTCTCTTGTGTCTACCGTCAGACCAGTCTCAGCCAAAGCTACTGCCTAGCTCCCCGCTGCTTGCTCCTACTCCTCACACAGAGGTGACTGAGTCCCTGACTGAGCATTGTGAGCCTGAGACTCGTGCTTCCACACCTGTTCGTGCTCGTCGTGTTGCCCGTCCTCGTCCTCCTGCTGTCCCAGGCACTCACGGTATGGCACTTCGTCCTTCCTCTATTCCACAGCTTGTTGTCCTGCCTGAGCCTCCCGCGTCCTCTCTTCCACATGTTCCTAACCTTGAGTCCGACCTTGCTCGTGCTGCCAGTCCTACTGTCACTCGTCTCTTCGCTACTGTGGTCACTGACCATGACTTTGAGTCTACTGCTGCATTTGCCCTAGTCACTGAGCTAGTCGACTTTGCAGCTAGGAGTCGTCTCGACTACGTCACGAGTCTTGTTACTGAGTCTGAGTCTGACTGTCCTCCGTCCATCGGGGGTGAGCCTACCCTTGGCAGTGACGTCCTTGAGAACAGGCAGTTTGAGCTTGAGTGTCTTGCGGTCGTTTTACCTCGTTTCGCATCCATGCTGCTTTGCCCTGAGGGAGACCCGGATGCACTTGACATCCCTACTCTGCACTCTTATGCTGAGGCAATCGCGGGTGAGTACTCCTCTCAGTGGCAGACAGCCATAGACGCAGAGATGGCCTCCTGGAATTCCATAGGCACCTACATCAACGAGGTTCCTCCTCATGGGGCGAACATAGTCGATGCCATGTGGATTTTCAGAGTGAAGCGGCCGCCGGGTTCTCCGCCGGCCTTCAATGCGCATTACGTTTCTTGAGGCTTTAGTTAGCGACAGGGGGTCGACTAGTTCCAGACCTTCTCCCCCACCCCGAAGATGACTACTCTTCGGGTGTTGCTGCACGTTGCAGCACAGCGTGACTACGAGTTGCACTCCCTCGACTTCTCCACAACTTTCTTGCAGGGCAGCCTTCACGAGGAGATTTGGTTGCGCCGCCCACTTGGCTTCACTGGGTCGTTTCCTGCGGGTACCCAGTGGAGCCTCGAGCGGCCAATCTACGGTCTCCGCCAGGCGCCTCGCGAGTGGCACGACACACTGAGGACTACACATGTGGCTCTTGGGTTTGCTCCTTCCTCTGCTGACCCATCGATGTTTCTACGCACCGACACTACCCTGCCGCCGTTCTACATTCTCATGTACGTCGACGACTTGGTCTTTGCTACTGCTGACACTGAGGCACTGGCCCTAGTGAAGGCGGAGTTTCAGAAGAGACACACCTGCACTGACCTTGGTGAGCTGCGTAGCTATCTTGGCTTAGAGATCACCCGGGACAGAGCACGGCGCACCATCACCCTGACTCAGTCCCACATGGTGCACCAGGTCCTTCAGCGCTTCGGCTTCCAGTACTGCCACAGCCCACTGCTCTGTCTACCGACCACTCGCTCTTAGGTCCACCTTCGGACGAGTCCGTAGAGCCGAGTGGTCCGTACCCAAAGCTTGTGGGTTGCCTCATGTATATGATGACGTGCACACGACCTGACCTCGCATACCCTCTCAGCCTCTTGGCTCGCTACATGGATCTCGGTAGACACCGAAAGGTGCACTGGGATGCTGCGAAGAGGGGGTTTAGTGGTACTCACAGGATACTCCGACACTTCTTGGGCTGACGACCATGCGACTCAGCGTTCGTTATAGGGTTACACATTCTGTCTTGGCTCTGGTTCTGTCTCGTAGAGGTCCACTAGTTCTTCTTCTGTGCTTGGTTTCAGCTATGAGGCCGAGATCTACGTTGCGGATATGGTTGCACAGGAGCTATGCTGGCTGACCAACCTGCTGACCGACTTGGGGGAGCGGCCTCGTTCTCCTCCAGTTCTGTACGTCAACAACAAGACCATGCTTGCCTAGTGTCACGAGCAGAGACTGGAGCACAGAACGAAGCACATTGCTCTTTGCTACTTTCTTTCTCGAGAGCTGCAGCAGCGTGGTCAGCTACGCCTTTCTTACGTGGCCTCGCGGGCCAACACTGCTGATGTGTTCACCAAGGCCCTTGGGTCTGGTGATCATCAGCGTTTCTGCACTGCTCTTGGGCTTGTGCCCACTCTGCCTCACCTGCTGGTTGCTTGACTTGCTTTTGTTGCAGACTGATATATATCTTTCTACTTACTTGTTTACTCTTGCTAGGTTGTGATCAGTGTACTGCCTTGCTATTATAACTCTGCATGTGAACTGGCCTTGTAGCCTCTTGGTTGTGCTCAAAATGAGTGGTGATCTTGAGATCCACCCTGGGCTTTGCATTGCTTTGTTCTCTTGCCTGACTGGTCTTGTGACCGTTTGTTGTGTTGGCTATCCCTCACTTTGCCCAGGGGGGTGTGTCAAAATATATTTGTATGTTCCTAGTTCTTCTAGGCTACAGTGAGGTGCTCAATATATGGTACAACCCCAGTTAGGGTTTCATACATGTATCTCCCTATTGCTAGTCATTCATCATTGCTGCACAGATTATTTTGACAGCATGGGCAACATTTGATGCGGTTATAGCAACATCGATCAGACAGTTTCGCATGCCCAATTTGTGCCGGCCAGTACATCAAGTTTAACGACAAACATCACGCACGTGACGTGCAATAGAGAATATGCACTGAAAATCATGGCATATCTGGGAGGAAATTGTTAGAATCTGAACTGTTTGAATAGGATCGTAGTCTTAGGATAGTAGCTTCCTGTAGCAGTGGAAGTCTTTTATATGAGTGACTTGTAACAGGATCAAAGGTCTCTGAAATCAAGTATATTATAAAATGACAAGCATACAGAATATATAACTAGACTAAAGTACCTGTTCGCCTACTGTGCTGTATTTATTCGCACTATTCCTGTTCTGAAAAGGTACGTGACTATTCGCGATACCTACAGCTACTGATGACGTCATCCTAAGGCGCGTAGCGCTTTGCTGACGTCAGTCTATCGGTACTTTTACTGTACTAACTATACGAATTCCTTGAAGTGCATAAGTCTCGACATTATCTCAACACTCCCCTTCACTTCTAGGATTTCGGTGTAGTCACCCTGTTGACTCGGAAATGCCACTGAGCTGGTTGCAGTGATGAAATTTCTGACGTGTCAGCTTCTTAGTAAGCGAATCAGCGGCCATGTCGCTGGTGGGGCAGTAGACAAGGCGCATTCTCCCCTTGTCGATCGCGTCTTTTACGAAGAAGTAACGCAGCGAAATATGCTTCGTGCGATTGACGAAACCAGGCTTGTTGGCGATGGTAATTGCACTCTGGTTGTCGCACTGCAACGTGAACTGATTCGGCGTGACGAATTTTGCTTCGTCAAGTAACTCCTGCAGGTACAGACCTTCGCGAGTTGCAGCACAAGCGGCGATGAATTCTGCTTCAGCCGATGAAAGTGACACCAGTTCCTGTTTCGAGGAATTCCAGGAAATCGGACCAATCGGCTCGAGACGGAAAATATAACCCGTGCGTGACCGTCGATCTGACTGTCAAACATATATTTACTATAGTCGGTCTAGGCTGTAGTGGGGTAGTCCTTAGAGGGTACAACACTTATGTGTTTCCTACTTGTACCCTTCTCATTTCCTAATTCAATCATTCTTTCGTCTATCATTCTCACATGGTATAGAGCTAGTTTCGAGATTTTTTTTGAAGGGCCCACCACTAAAATTTCTCCCCTGCCTACTTGCCGCACGCTTCGCACCTCGAGGCCCGTCACGGCCCCTGCGCCCGCCCTTCGAGCATGCGCCCGCCCCGTAAGGCCCCTTAAGGCCTCGTTAAGGCCCCTTTAGGCCCCGTTTAGGGCGCGGATTAAGGCCCCGTAAGGCCCCGTTATGCCCCGTAAGGCCCCGTAAGGCCCCGTCAGGCCCCGTTCGGCCCCGTTTAAGGCCCCGTTAGGCCCCGACAGGCCCCGTTAGAGGCCCCGTACGGCCCCGTCAGGCCCCGTTAGAGGCCCCGTACGGCCCCGTCAGGCCCCATTTGGCCCCGTTTAGGGCGCGGATTAAGGCCCCGTAAGGCCCCTTTAGCCCCGTAAGGCCCCGTAAGGCCCCGTCAGGCCCCGTTCGGCCCCGTTTAAGGCCCCGTTAGGCCCCGACAGGCCCCATTAGAGGCCTCGTATGGCCCCGTCAGGCCCCGTTAGAGGCCCAGTACGGCCCCGTCAGGCCCCATTTGGCCCCGTTTAAGGCCCCGTAAGGCCCGTCAGGCCCCGTTATAGGCCCCGCAAGGCCCCGTTATCGGCCCCGTACGGCCCCGTTCGGCCCCGTCAATCCCCATCTGGCCCCGTTTCAGGCCCCGTAAGGCCCGTCAGGCCCCGTTATAGGCCCCGTACGGCCACGTACGGCCCCGTACGGCCCCGTTATAGGCCCCGTCAGGCCCCGTTATAGGCCCCGCACGGCCCCGTTATAGGCCCCGTACGGCCCCGTTATAGGCCCCGTCAGGCCCCATTATAGGCCCCGTTCGGCCCCGTTATAGGCCTCGTCAGGCCCCGTTATAGGCCCCGTTCGGCCCAGTCATGCCCCGTTAGAGGCCCCTTCAGGCCCGGCCGGCCCTGCTGCGGCCCTGTCGCAGCTCTTCCCCGACGCTGCCCCGGCCCTGCTCCTGCACTGCCCCGGCCCTGCTTCTGCACTACCCCGGCCCTGCTCCTGACCTGCCCCTGAACTGCCCCGGCCCTGGCCCGGCTCTGCCCAGGCCCTGCCCCGGCTCTGCCCCGGCCCTGCCCCTGAACTACCCCGGCCCTGCTTCTGCACTGCCCCGGCCCTGCTCCTGAACTGCCCCGGCTCTGCCCCGGCCCTGCCCCGGCCCTGCCTCGGCCCTGCCCCTGAACTGCCCCGGCCCTGGCCCGGCTCTGCCCTGGCCCTGCCCCGGCCCTGCTCCTGAACTGCCCTGGCCCTGCCCCGGCCCTGCTCCTGAACTGCCCCGGCCCTGCCCCGGCCCTGCTCCTGAACTGCCCCGGCCCTGCTCCTGAACTGCCCCGGCCCTGCCCCGGCCCTGCTTCTGCACTGCCCCGGCCCTGCTCCTGAACTGCCCCGGCTCTGCCCCGGCCCTGCCCCGGCCCTGCCCCTGAACTGCCCCGGCCCTGGCCCGGCTCTGCCCTGGCCCTGCCCCGGCCCTGCTCCTGAACTGCCCCGGCCCTGCCCCGGCCCTGCTCCTGAACTGCCCCGGCCCTGCCCCGGCCCTGCTCCTGGACTGCCCCGGCCCTACCCCGGCCCTGCCCCAGCCTCTCCCCTGGTAAGAGCGCCGCGCTGCCGAGCCACACCGCCCTGCCGAGCTGCGCAGCCCTACCTAGCCTGCTTAGCCGAGTTCCACTGCTGCTACTGCTAGCCTGCTGCTTCTCCTGTCATGGCTAGTCTCAATGTTCTTACCTTTGATGCTGAGGGTCGGGCTGTTGACTTTGAGGTCTGGCTAGATGATCTGCAGCTTTTCCTACAGTGCGATAGCAAGGATGGTCTCTCACTGTTCGATCTCACTTCTGGCGCCTCTACTGCCCCTACTGCTGATGCTGACAGTATTGTTCGCTCGCAGTGGCTCACGCGCGATGCTGCTGCTCGTCTTGCTGTGCGCAACCACCTGCCGTCTACTGAGCGCACGCACTTTAGTCAGTACAAGAGTGCTAGGGCTCTGTACGACGCTGTAGTTGCACGCTACTCCTCCCCTGCCACTGCTGGCCTCAGCCGCCTCATGCTACCGTACCTTTTCCCTGACCTTGCTGCCTTTGCCACTGTCGCTGACCTAGTTGCTCACCTTCGCACTAGTGACGCCCGCTACCGCGCTGCCCTTCCCACTGAGTTCTGTGCCAAGAACCCCCCCCCCCATGTACATCACCCTTTACTACCTAGTCACCCGCCTCCCTGACTCTCTTTCTTCAGCCAGGGACCACTTTCTCTCCCTTTGCCCCACCGAGCTGACTGTCGACTTGCTAGAGGAGCGCCTTGCTGCAGCTGAGAAGAGTATCTTAGCTGTTGGTGCTTCTCGCGGTGACCGTCGCACCCCCTTCTTTGAGGGGTGTTCCCCTGTCCCCCTTCTCCCCTCTGTTGCCTCTGCTGCTGCTGTCGACCTCGTTGGCACTGAGGAGGTCGGCGCTGCGTCTGCCCCTAGTGGGCGACGCCGCACTGGCAAGGGCAAGGGAAGCAGGGGTGGTGGTGGGGGCGGTGGAGGCAGCGGTGGAGGAGGTGGAGGAGGTGGAGGTGGTGGTGGGGGTGGTTCCGGGAGTGGGGGCGTAGGTGGCGGCAGTGGCGGCTGTGGCGGAGGTGGTGGAGGAGGTGGCGGCGGCGGCGGCGGTGGTGGAGGTAGCGGAGGAGGTGGTGCTGGTCGCGGTGCGGCCACGCAGCGTGGAGGCCTAGGTGGCAGCCAGCGTCCGCAGCAGCTGCGCACCCGTGAGACCCCGTCTGTTCAGCAGCTTCGTGAGTGGTACGTTGGACGTGGGAGGTCTGGGGGTGCAGGTCCCTGCGCGTACGTTCTTCGCACCGGCACTCGTAGTGGGGAGGTGTGTGGTCTCCCACACACCACGCAGCGCTGCTTTGGCCGCTTGACTGACGCTTGGCGTACCCAGTTTCCTGACGCTGTTGATCTTCCTCGTTGGCATGATCTGCTTCTGCAGAATGTGCCTATCTTTGATCTAGATTTTGATGCTATCCTTGCTGCCATGTATGCTCTTGCTGATATTACTGAGGGTGACTGTTACCTGCGTGTCCCACCCGACCCGGGCACTGTGGCTGCTGCTCTAGGTGCTAGTGCGGCTGTTGCTCTAGGTCCTAGTGCGTCTGCTGCTCCAGGTGCTGGTACGTCTCCTCCCTCTGGTACTGCACCTACTGAATCCTTTCACACCTTCACACTTGACTCTGGTGCTTCGCGCTCTTTCTTTAGAGACAGCACCACGCTCACGCCGCTCCGTCGGCCTGTTGCGGTCTCCCTTGCTGACCCCTCCGAGGGACCAGTCCTTGCACACTCCTCCACGGTTTTACCGTGTCCTGCGGCCCCATCGGGCTTGCTGTCGGGACTCCACCTCCCCTCGTTCTCTACGAACTTGGTGAGTGGAGCTGACCTCCAGGACGCGTGGGTTGACCAGTTCACCCCTGGAGGTCAGCGTGTGACCCACTGCACTTGCTCTCGGACGGGCCGCCACCTGGCCACGTTCACCCGTCGGCCAGGGTCGAGTCTGTACACACTGACTACTGCGCCTCCTCCGGTCCCTGCGTCTGGTCAGGTAGCTGCGTCCAGTCAAGTGTTTGCTGCTGCGTCCAGGTCTAGTCCTGCGTCTGCCCCCTGCTCGTGTCCTCCTCTGGCGCACGAGACTCTCCTCTGGCACCACCGCCTTAGTCACCCCTCCCTGCCTCGTCTTCGAGGTATGGCCTCCCGTGCTCTTGTCTCTGGACTCCCCAGGTCCCTCCCTCCCCTTCCTCCGGGGCCTGCCCCCACCTGTGTTCCTTGTGTCGAGGGCCGGCAGCGCGCCGCTCCTCACTCCTCCTCGTTTCCTCCGACTGAGGCCCCTCTGCAGACTCTTCACATGGACGTGTGGGGCCCAGCCCGCGTTCGTGGACAGGGTCACGAGCGTTACTTCCTGCTGGTCGTTGACGACTACTCGCGTTACACCACAGTCTTCCCCTTGCGCAGCAAGGGTGAGGTCACTGAGGTGTTGATCGACTGGATCCGCGGTGCTCGTCGCCAGCTTAGTGAGAGTTTCGGCTCCGACCTTCTGTTTTGCGTCTGCACTCAGACAGAGGCGGGGAGTTTTCCTCCGACCTTCTGAGAGCCTTCTGTCGTTTGGAGGGCATCCGCCAGACGTTCACGCTTCCGGCCTCCCCGCAGCAAAATGGGATTGCTGAGCGCCGCATTGGCATGGTCATGGATGTCGCTCGTACGTCCATGATCCATGCGGCTGCTCCCCACTTTCTGTGGCCGTTCGCGGTTCAGTACGCTGCGCATCAGATCAACCTTCAGCCTCGTGTCTCCTTGCCGGAGACCACACCTACTCTGCGGTGGACGGGGCAGGTTGGCGATGCGTCCGCGTTCCGTGTCTGGGGATCTCGAGCTTTTGTCCGCGATACTACAGCGGACAAGCTGTCCTCCCGTGCCGTTCCCTGTGTCTTCCTTGGCTTCCCTCCTGACGCACCCGGGTGGCAGTTCTACCACCCCAGCTCGCGTCGTGTTCTGTCCTCTCAGGACGTCACGTTTGACGAGTCGGTGTCGTACTACCGTCTCTTTCCCTACCGCACTGCCTCTCCCCCTCCCCCGCCGCTCTTCCTTGCCCCAGGTACTCCTCCGGTATACCCCCTCCCCCCCCAGGGTCCTGCCCCCTCAGGTGTGTCCCAGGTAGACCCTGCCGAGCCGGTCGAGGTAGCTGTCGACTCAGGTGCTGCTAGGGGTGCTGACCCTGCGGGTGCGGGGACTGGGGGTGCTGAGACTGGGGGTGCTGAGTCTGGGGGTGCTGAGACTGGGCGTGCTGAGCCTGGGGGTGTGGCGCCTGAGGGTGCTGTGTCTGGAGGTGCTGAGCCTGCGCGTGTTGAGTCTGGAGGTGCTCTGGGTGTCCCGTCACGGCGGGAGCCCCTCTCTCCACAGCGGCTTCGTGAGTGGTACTCTCGGCGCTGTCAGGTTGCTGCTGGAGGTGCTGCTGGAGGTGCTGGCGCTGCTGGAGGTGGTGCTGGTGCTGGAGCTGCTGGAGGTGCTGCTGGTGCTGGAGCTGCTGGAGGTGCTGCTGGTGCTGGAGGTGCTACTGGAGCTACTGGAGGTGCTGGCACTGCTGGAGGTGGTGCTGGTGCTGGAGCTGCTGGAGCTGCTGGAGATGCTGGTGCTGCTGGAGGTGGTGCTGGTGCTGGAGCTACAGGAGGTGCTGCTGGTGCTGGAGCTGCTGGAGGTGCTGCTAGGACTGGAGACCCTGAGGCTGAGGGTACCGGTTCTGTCTCTGCTGTTTCTTGAGGCGCTGCGCGGCCGCGGCCGTACTACGTTCCGCTTCTTCAGCAGGTTCTTGGCTCCCCACCTTCTCCTGGTCCTCCTCCTCCTTCCCTGAGTCCACCGCCTGTCCCGTCTCAGTCGCAGTTACAGCCGGCCTCTCCGCTGCCTGGTCCTTCTCCTTACTCTGGTCCGACTAGAGGTCTTACGGAGCGTCGTGAGCCTGATTCGCGTCTTGTGTCGCCTGCGTCTCGTTCTACGTCGCCTGTCCGTTCTGTTCGCGCTGGTCGTGATTCGCGTCCGCGTCTTCCTCCTGTCCCTGGCACTCACTCTATGACTCTGCGTCCTTCCACTGCTCCACAGCGTGTCCCTCTGCCCTCTCCTCCTGCGTCCTCTCTTCCTGACGGTCCGGACCCGGAGTCTGACTCCCTTCGTGCTGCTAGTCCTACTGTCACGCGCTTTCTGGCCACTGCTGTCACTGACCCCCTGTTTGAGTTCTCTGCTGCGTCTGCTCTTGTTGCTGAGCTTGTTGACTTTGCTGCAGCCTGTCGCCTAGACTACGCTGCTAGTCTTGTTGCTGAGTCTGCGTCTGCGTCTGTCTGTCCTCCGTCCGTCGGGGGTGAGTGTGCTCTTGGCACGGACGTCCTTGAGGACAAACAGGAGGACCTTGAGTGTTTTGCTGCTGCTTCACCTCATCTCGTGTCCATGCTGCTTGCCCCTGAGGGAGACCCGGATGCACTAGACATCCCGACCCCGCGCTCTTACGAAGAGGCGATAGAGGGTCACCGGGTGGCATGTGGATCTTCAGGGTGAAGCGGCCACCGGGTTCTCCGCCTGCCTTCAAGGCGCGTTACGTTGCACGTGGCTTCAGTCAGCGACAGGGAGTTGACTTCTTTCAGACCTTCTCCCCTACCCCGAAGATGACCACTCTTCGGGTACTGCTGCACGTTGCTGCTCAGCGTGACTACGAGCTCCACTCGCTTGACTTCAGCACAGCCTTCCTACAGGGCAGCCTGCACGAGGAGATCTGGCTGCGCCGCCCACCTGGCTTCACTGGGTCGTTTCCTCCTGGTACACAGTGGAGCCTCCGGCGGCCAGTCTACGGTCTCCGCCAGGCGCCCCGTGAGTGGCACGACACGCTCAGGACGACTCTTGCTGCTCTTGGTTTTGCTCCTTCCACTGCTGACCCTTCTCTGTTTCTACGCACTGACGCTACTCTGCCGCCGTTCTACGTTCTTGTATACGTAGACGACCTTGTCTTTGCTACTGTTGACACGGAGGCACTCGCCCACGTGAAGTCCGAGCTGCAGAAGAGACACACGTGCACAGACCTGGGTGAGCTCACAAGCTATCTTGGCTTGCGGATCACCCGGGACAGAGCACAGCGCACCATTACCTTGACTCAGTCACACATGGTGCAGCAGGTCCTTCAGCGCTTCGGCTTCACCTACTCCTCGCCACAGTCCACTCCTCTGCCTACCGGTCACTCGCTCTCAGCTCCACCTTCGGACGAGTCCGTAGAGCCGAGTGGCCCGTATCCAGAGCTTGTGGGCTGCCTCATGTACCTGATGACTTGCACACGACCTGACCTCGCATACCCTCTCAGCCTTCTGGCTCGCTACGTGGCTCCCGGCAGGCACCGAAAGGTGCACTGGGATGCTGCGAAGAGGGTGTTGCGATACTTGTGCAGTACATCGGGCATGGGGCTCGTGCTTGGAGGACGGGCTCGAGTTGTCCTCACTGGTCACGCTGACGCCTCCTGGGTTGACGACTTGGCTACGCAGCGGTCGTCACAGGGTTACACCTTCAGCCTTGGCTCCGGTTCTGTCTCCTGGCGGTCCCGCTCTTCTTCTGTTCTCAGCTCCAGTTGTGAGGCTGAGATCTACGCTAGGGCCATGGCTGCACAGGAGCTTCGCTGGCTCACCTACCTGCTGACCGACTTGGGAGAGGCGCCTCGTTCTCCTCCAGTTCTGTACGTCGACAACAAGGCCATGCTGGCCTTGTGTCAGGAGCACAGACTGGAGCACAGAACGAAGCACATTGCTCTGCGCTACTTCCTTGCTCGAGAGTTGCAGCAGCGTGGCCAGCTTCGTCTAGCTTACGTGGCCTCTCAGGCCAACACTGCTGATGTCTTCACCAAGGCACTTCAGCCTTGTGATCATCAGCGTTTCTGTACTGTGTTAGGCCTTGTACCTACTGTGCCTCACTTGTTGACTTCTTGACTCTGCTTGTACTGTACTCTATATACTTATACCTACATGCTTACACTTGCTAGGTTGTGTTCACTGTATTGTTTGCTTTCCTTTATATAACTCTGCATGTGAACTGGCCTTCTGGCCCTTTGCTTGTGCTCAGACTGTGTGGTGACTTTGTGATCCACCCTGAGTTTGCTTTGTCTTTCTTGACTGGTCTTGTGACCCCTTGTTCTCCCCCACTTTGCCTATGGGGGTGTGTCAAACATATATTTACTATAGTCGGTCTAGGCTGTAGTGGGGTAGTCCTTAGAGGGTACAACACTTATGTGTTTCCTACTTGTACCCTTCTCATTTCCTAATTCAATCATTCTTTCGTCTATCATTCTCACACTGACGTGTCGCCAGCGTGGTCTGCGTCAACGTATCCGCTGAGGTACATTTTGCCGGTCAGCTTCCCAGCATTGAAAATCAATCCGAGTGTTGGTGTAGAGACGAAGTAGCGTAGCGCACGCTGTAAGTCGAGAGAGTGTTCTTCTTTCGGGCAGCGTAAAAACTGCGCAAGGTGACTTGCGACGTAGGCAAGATCAGGGCGACAAGTGACTGCTGCGAAAAGAAGACATCCCAGCTGCTGCTGATACAGTTGAAGACCAGCTGCTGACAATTTTTTCAGATTGGGAACGTGCCCAGTGAGTGTAGACCGATAAGGTGTAGCAACGAAATCCGTGGAAATGTTGAAACACTTAGCGAGTGACTCCGCATACTTCGAAGCCGTGAGATGAATAGCGGAAGAAGTTCGCGAAACGTTTAACCCCAGAAATTGAGTTACTTTGGTGGAAATGGTTAAGTCAAGTGACTTCTTCAGATCGGCTTCGATACGATCTCCCAGCGAAGTAGACGAGCTGACGTAGAGGATGTCGTCCACGTAAGCCACTAACAACGCATAGCTCCCCTTGTCGTCTAGCCGGTACATCCCGGGATCGTGCGGCAGTTGTCGAAACCCAACCTCCGTCAGCTTCCTGTTCAAATGCTGTTGCCACTGTCGCGGTGCTTGTTTAATGCCATACAGTGATTTCTTGAGCTTGCAGACACTTGGCGGATTTGTCGGATATGTGTGCGGATATTCGACGTAGATTTCGGCATCGACGTCAGTGTACAGAAAGGCGTTGGAAACATCAATTTGTCGAAGTGGAAAATTCTTCGCGGCTGCTTCGCAAAGAACAAGTCGAACACTCGTATGTCGACTGACCGGAGCGAAGGTAAGCGTGTAGTCGATCCCATGAGTCTGATCAAAACCACGAACCACCCATCGTGCCTTGTGTTTCTCGTAAGTACCATCCGCTTTAGTCTTCACCCTGAAGACCCACTTACCGGTAAGAACATTTTTTTTTATCGTTTTTTCAATGGGTATAAGATCCCAAGTTCCCCTTTTCTCCAGGGCAGCCAGTTCGCGATCCATCGCTTCACGCCATTTTTCGCGATGAGGCCCTGAGAGAGCTTGTCGGGCAGTTTTCGGCTCCAAATTTACTGTAGAACTGTGCTGTACCGCTGCTGCGAGTCCCAAAATTTGCAGTCCGGTCTGATAATGTGGATTATCGTCGGGACGACCTGCGAAATTGACAGAATCATTCTGGTCTCCACTTGCCCCCCCAATTTCGTCAGGGTTGACACGGATGCTGCTATCGGAAACCACCAGCATTGGTTGGCGTTGTTCATCCACGAGGTAAGTAAGATGAACTTCGCGGACATCCTCAGGTGCCGCGTCAGCAAGAGGAATAAACTCCGGAATTCCAGATGACGTGACGGGGACAGGTGGGTCGGGAGCAGCTTCACGTGCACCGTCAGAGTCAGGTTCTTCGCTGGCAGCAATTTCGACATCGGCGTTAGCAAACGAACGAACACCGTGGAAAAGCGTGGCAGGGTTTTGCTGCATGGCAAGATGCTGTTCGAAGATGGGCAGCGTCAGATTCTCGTAGAAAATACAGTCGCGAGCAGGAACAAGAAGACGGCTGCGGTAATCCATGATACGCCAGGCAAAATATTGTTTTTCAATGCCGAGATGTAGTCCCCACTTAGCACGCTGATCGAACTTTCCGAGCGGAGCGGTAGGAGGACGGTACTGAACAACACACCCGAAAACACGAAGTAATTTAGTGGTACCCAACTTGCCCGTCCACAGCAAATGGGGTGATGCGTTGTTGGGCAGGGCCGAGGACGAAAGAAGATTGTGCAACAGCGTTGCATGGTCCATGGCGAAAGGCCAGTAGAGTGGGCCGAGTTGAGCCTGGGCAAGAAGGGCTCGCATCTTCTCTTGCAGAGTCCTGTTGAGCCTCTCTGCTACGCCACTCTGCTGATGAGCGTGAGGCAACGAAAAAAGTCGTCTTATCCCGCGTTCTTGCAGATAGGCCGTGAACTCAGTACTGCGATACTCGCCGGCGCCGTCACACTGAAACGCCTTGAGCTTAGTATCAGACTCTCGTTCGGCGAGAGGAAGCCAGGTGCGAAAAGCTGTAAACGCAAGAAAACGGTTAGTCATGTTTCCAGTCCAAACGTAACGAGTAGAAGCGTCTGTAAATGTGATAACGTAGCGTTCGCCGTTGAAACCATCCTCAGGTAAGTTAAGTATATCGCTGTAAACCTTATCCATCAGTTGATAATCGTCAGCTCCAGGGAAATGAGTCGGGAACGGCTCGTGCGGTAGGTTTGCCGCAGGGCAGATGGTGCAGGGTGCCGGGCGATTCACCGGCTTCAGTTCGAGACCGCTCGGTAAGAGTAACAAATTTTTGTCAAGCACTGCAGCCTTGATCGTGTTGTTTAGCGTAAAATGCGACGGATGACCAAGTCGTTTATGCCATGTTTCTCCCGTGGCTTTGTGACCTTGTGCGCGCAGATAGTACTCGGCGTTAGCGAAGAACGACAACAGAAGCTGATGACCATCGGAGCGGATCTGATCGAAAGCAGGTGCGACGTAACGAGTAAGATTTGGTGGTGGAACACGAACCTCAACATCCACGTACTTGCCTGGAGCAAGTACTAACTCGCCGCTTTCTTGATCGGATGCTGCAGGTACAGGTTCAACTCCAACGAGACGACCCGAGTCAAGAATCTCCATTTCAGCGACGCGTTGTTCAGCTTCAGTGAGAAGACGAGCATCGCGTTCAGCAGGTGTCTCGCCCCAAGTTGTTTCATCAGGTTCGTCAGCCCCCCAGATGCCGTCATCAGTCGGCATGTTCGTCGGATCACCCCAACCTTCAACTGCAGCCATGTACTCCCGAAAGTTCTCAACATCATTCAAGCCTTGATCGTCAAAGGTCAACATGACGGCGGCAGTCGTGGTTGAAGACGTCGGGACAACTCCCTCACGTGGAACTGTATCGTCGGTGTAATCAATATCATCACGATGCTCCCAAGGACCAAGCGAGAGAATGTTATCAGAGTCAGCAGTAGTATGCTCAGGTATGAAGTTCAAAACGAAAACACCGTTTTGCTCAACTGCCGTGCCAAGTTTCTTTTCACCGTATTTCAGAGTGAATTTTCCAGGTTCACCGAGAAGTATAATCCCGTTCTTCATGAGTTGTGCAGATGACATGAGGTTGAAGCCAAGCCTTGGGACCAGAAGAACTTCGTTCAGGTGAAGACTGAAGTATTCTTCAACTGAGTCCAGAACAATACTTCCCATCCAATGAGCTGTAAGTCGTTGGTTATTGGCGACCATGACGACAACGGGATTCTCCAGACGGCGTTGATTCACGATGAAACGTGTCTCTGACGAACACATGTGCTGACCGCAGCAACTGTCGAGGTACCAAGTATTGGGACCTGCAATGGTATGTGCAAGATTTGCATAGACCTCAGGTGGAATCGGTGTGTTGAGTTCGTTGTTGAACCGGTTGTGAATCCGCTCTTCAGCATCAAGATCATAAACCGTTGACACTGATGTCATGCAATTAATAACTGCTTTTGTTTGTGTCTTGGCAGGTGCAGTAGTCGGCTTCGCAGAGTTCAGCTTCGCAGTATTCTGCTTCTCAGCGTCCGGCTTCTCTACTTCCGGCTTCTCTGCTTCACTTGAAGAATCTTTATTATGTTTCGAAGCAGACCGCTTCCAAGATGGTTTGTCTTTCGACCAGCAGGTATCAATAGTGTGTCCTGGTTTTCGACAAAAAGAACAAACGGGCTTGTGACGTGGATTAGAATAAAAACTGACTGTATTGTTTACCATCTTTTTCCCTCCTCGAGCGTTGTGCAGATCCATATCCTGCTGCTCGGCGATGAGAGCGGCACAGAGTGCCCCCTCGGACAACTGTGCTTGCATCCGAAGTATAGAGCGACACTGTCGCCATTCTGGTCCAAGACCCGCAAGTAGCACCGTGTGGAACATAGCGTCGGGGAAGTACCCTCCACACTTCTGAAGTTGATCGCGCAGATTTCGAGCGCGGTTAATATACTGCGTCACCTTCTCGCCGTTTATCATCTGTATATTTGACAGCTGCGTCAAAATTTTACTCTGGTTGACAGTATCTTTTGCCATGTGAACCCCTTGCAGGTATAACCAAGCTGCTTCAGCGGGAGCGACACTGTTACGAAAAGAACGAATTCCGAGCTGTTCAGTCGGAGTCAGATTACGAACGAGAACTGTGTATGCAGTCAGCGACGCCGATCGAAAAGTGGCTTGTTGAAGTGGTGACCCGTGTGATGGAAATGGTGCTGTGCCGTCATACAGCTGCCAGAACCCCGCGGTCTGAACAAGAAGCTCAAACTCAAAGCTCCAGGTATAAAAATCTTGACCGTTAAAAGGCATTGTCGTTTTGATTTTTGTAGGATTTGTAGAAGCAGGAATATAACTTCCGGTACCGTCAGCTGATTGTAGCTGATAGAGTGATGGCGCTTGTGACCCTTGTTGTGTTTGTTGTCCTTGTCCAGCAGGACCAAAGGAGAAAGAGTTGTTCGACCCATCACTTCCTTGTGGCATCTGACCACGCTGATAACTGGAGCCATCAATGGTCATCGGAGTTGGAAACATCTGGTTAAGCGACAAGACGGCAGCATTAACACGTTGTTGAAGATTTGCTGGTTGGTAAGCACCTTGATATTGGTAAGGTCCAGTCGGAACGAAGTTAGACTGTTGTCCCGGTTGACTTGAAGAACCAGGGACTGCAGCTGCAGCTGTTGAGGCTGCTGATGCTGCTGTCGCGGCGGCTGCTGTCGATGATGCCGCTGCTGTAGTTGTGTGTACGGGCTGACTGCTCAATGGCATGCCGTACATCGGTTGTTGCTGATATTGTTGTTGTTGTTGCTGCAGATGTGAATTATCAGCAGCTGGAGACGCAGTTGGGCGTGATAGGCTCGTAACAGAAGAGCCATTGTTGGACCTTGGAGATCCAGACATAGTTGTAGAATAGGCAGATGGAAGCTGTTTTAATCCTAAGTTGCTCTCATACCATGTTAGAATCTGAGCTGTTTGAATAGGATCGTAGTCTTAGGATAGTAGCTTCCTGTAGCAGTGGAAGTCTTTTATATGAGTGACTTGTAACAGGATCAAAGGTCTCTGAAATCAAGTATATTATAAAATGACAAGCATACAGAATATATAGCTAGACTAAAGTACCTGTTCGCCTACTGTGCTGTATTTATTCGCGCTATTCCTGTTCTGAAAAGGTACGTGACTATTCGCGATACCTACAGCTACTGATGACGCCATCCTAAGGCGCGTAGCGCTTTGCTGACGTCAGTCTATCGGTACTTTTACTGTACTAACTATACGAATTCCTTGAAGTGCATAAGTCTCGACATTATCTCAACAGAAATCATGTCACGAAAAAACTAGATTGAAGTTGTTAGAATTTGAAATGACTGAATAGGATCGTATACTTAGGATGGTAGCTTCCTGTTGCAGTGGAAGTCTTTGTATGAGTTAAAGCCAATGTAGGAGGCTTTGTATGGGCTAGTATGTAAAGCCCATGTAGTGATACGTTTCAGGATCGATATATCTGAAATCAAGTATATTAAAAAATGAAAAGCATACAGAATATATAGCTAGAGTAAAGTACCTATTCGCCTACTGTACTGTGTTATTCACGCTATTCCTGTTATGAAACGGTACGTGACTATTCGCGAGGCCTACAACTACTTGCTGACTTCATCCTAGGGCGCGTAGCGCTTTGCTGACGTCATCCTATCGATACTTTACTATTACGTGCGAAGTCTCGCACTGTACTAACTGTACTACACGAATTCCTTGAAGTGCTTAAGTCTCGATATTATCTCAACAGAAGTTATGCATGAATTAAGCCTGGTTTGACAAGCCTTGAATATATTTGTGATTATTGAGATGATTGAAATGGGAAACGTGATGGACATAGAATATACACGCAAGCATAATCATGTTAATATATCGAGCTTGTTGAATGCGCTACCTGGTGGCTGGTATAGTGTTTTTTAATTTTGTTTTGCCTTTGTTTTGGTAATATGATTGACTGTTTTACCAGGAGTTCCGTGCTCCCTGCACAACATTTTCCTCAACAGGCGTTGTTCTCTTACGTCAGCGACTTATAAGCATGAATTTCAGTTGCTGCGCGCCAAGCCCTCCAACCAGCAATTCTAGTCCGACTGCTTGCTGTTACTGCCAGTGTTTGCTTTCTCCGCCGTAGTCGATATTGTCAGCTTGGTACCGCCGTGTCGGAAACATTTTAGATAGTATTTTCTCGTTTATTCGCCTTCTGCGTTCGTAATTTCTTATCATGACCAACGATGCGCCGTTCTCTTATCCAGCGCGACCAGACGGTCGCACGGCGACGCAGCTGCGACCAATGCTCGCCAGCCGGGGTCCGCTGTGCCGCGCCGATGGCTCCGCAAGGTGGTCGCTAGGTGCGTGCGTGACTATAACGAGCGAGTCTTGCGACGTCCCAAAGCCCGGCTCTGCGAGGTGGTCGTTAGGTGCGTGATTGTAACGAGCGAGACGCTTACCGGAGCTGCGTGAAGGGTATAATGCTCCCTGCACGAAGCTCGGCGGGAACGTCTCGCTCGTTATTCTTACGCACCTAGCGTGCACGAGATATCTTCACGACTTTTGAGGCGCCTCAAAAGAACGTCTCGCTCGTTATTCTCACGCGCCCAGCGTGCACGAGATTTTTTCACAACTGAATGCGCGACTCTTCGTTCTTTCCTCGCACCCCCGCCCTCCTCTCCCCGCCCCCAAATCCCCTCGTTCTCTCTCCCCGCTCCCCCGGCCCACCCTCACCACCCGCCCGGCCCCCAGTCCCGCCCTCCGCCAAACCCACTCCCTCTCTCTATCGCTTTCTCCAGAGCCCCTTGCAGGCGACACGTGGGTGGTCGCAGGACTGTATCTGCCGCGGGGGGGTGGTTTAATAGAATCTCCCGTTTTTTCCCCTCTCACACACCCTTTCTCGCCTAAACTCGCTCCCCACCCAACCCCCCTCTCCTAGAAACCCCTGCAGGTGACACGTGTGTGGGGGCGGGGGTGTAAAGACCGCGGCGGATGGGCGTGGGTCACTCAGGACTGTATCTGCCGCGGGGGGGTGGTTTAATAGAATCTCCCGTTTTTTCCCCTCTCACACACCCTTTCTCGCCTAAACTCGCTCCCCACCCAACCCCCCTCTCCTAGAAACCCCTGCAGGTGACACGTGTGTGGGGGCGGGGGTGTAAAGACCGCGGCGGATGGGCGTGGGTCACTCAGACCATTCCGCTTCTTCCTCGCACTCCCTTCTAAGCCCCCCTAAGCCCTCCTTAGCCCCCCCCTCCTCCTTCTCCCACCCCTCAACAGCCCCTACTGCAGGCGACACGTGTGTGGTGGCGGGGGTGTGTGGGCCGCGGGGGAAGGGCGTGGGTTTAGTTGAATCTCCTCATTCTTCCCCTCAATCCCCCCCCTAACCCCCATGCCCTCCCTAACCCCCCTTCTCCCGTTAATCCCCTAAAAACCCTAAACCCCTTGCAGGGGACACGTGTGTGGTGGCGGGGGTGTATGGGCCGCGGGGGAAGGGCGTGGGTTTAGTTGAATCTCCTCATTCTTCCCCTCAATCCCCCCCCTAATCTCCATGCCCTCCCTAACCCCCCTTCTCCCGTTAATCCCCTAAAAACCCTAAACCCCTTGCAGGGGACACGTGTGTGGTGGCGGGGGTGTATGGGCCGCGGGGGATGGGCGTGGTTCAGTTGAATCTTCCCATTTCCTCCCCTCATTCCCCCCTAACCCCCCTAAACCCCTAACCCCTTGCAGGGGACACATGTGTGGTGGCAGGGGTGTATGGGCCGCGGGGGATGGGCGCGGCGGGAGGGGGGCTGGCGGGGGGAGGGGGAGCAGTGGGGCAGGGGGGCAAGGAGGACCCTCTGAGAGCCTCCCGGCAGGTCATATGGGCTCCCAGGAACGGCATCGCAGGTGCGTGTGACTGTAACGAGCAGTGAGTTTGTTAGTGGAACGCTGCTGCTGTTCCTGCAGCAGCAGCAGCAGCATAAGTGGGGCAGGGGGGGGAAGGAGGACCCTCGGAGAGCCTCCCTGCAGGTCATATGGGCTCCCAGGAACGGCATCGCAGGTCCGTGTGACTGTAATAGTGCGACTGTAATGGTGTGACTGTAATGGTGTGACTGTACTGATGGTGTGGTGGTGTTCCTGTCGTGGTGTGACTATAACAAGCGTGGCTGCAGGAGTGAGGAGCTAAGGGTGCTCTCAGATGAATGGACTACTGGTCCAACCAAGGCAGTGGTGCGCCAGACAGTGGCCTCTCTGTGCTGCCTTGCCTCGGTGTGGCACACAGTGGCCTCTCTGTGCTGCCTTGCCTCGGTGCGGCACACAGTGGCCTGTCTGTGCTGCCTTGTCTCGGTGCGGCACACAGTGGCCTGTCTGTGCTGCCTTGCCTCGGTGCGCCAGACAGTGGCCTCAACCAGGAGAAGTGCTGCTGCTGTCGTCCTACCCCAGTGGCCCCATGTCTTCCTCAACCCCCTCGCCTCCCCCATCACTCCCACTGCGACCGCTGTCCAATCACTACCCCCCCCTTCCCCCCTTCCCCTCTTCCCCCCTTCATCGCCAGGCCCACAGGAGAAGTACAGCGAGGCAGTGGTGCGGCAGACGGTGGACTCGGTGCTGCTGTCGTCCATGCCCCCTGTCATGATCGCTTCAATCCCCTTCGTCCTGACTGATCTCCTTTCCCCTCTACCCCAACATCAGGCGCACAGGAGAAGTACAGCGAGGCGGTGGTGCGGCAGACGGTGGATGCGGTGTTGCTGTCGTCGCTGCTGCCGCGCACGAGAATACAGCTGCAGCTGCAGGTGGGTTGAGATCGATGCAGTGCGGTGCAGTGATGCCTGGTCCTGCAGTGGCGAGGAGAGTACGGGTACTGCAGCTGCAGGCAGTTTGGTCAACCGGACTACCACACATGGGAACGTGGTCACATGCGCACATCACCCATGCACACACATCCCATCACCCATGCACACACTACCCACACACCAAACATGCACACACAACCCATGCATACACCACCCACTACACACACATGGCACTCAGTCTCTGTCATTCTGATTTTAAGCGCCACAAACATCTTCCAATGCATACACCACCCATGCACACACGACCCATGCACACACCACCCATGCACACACCACCCATGCACACACCACCCATGCACACACCACCCATGCACACACCATCCATGCACACACCACCCATGCACACACGACCCATGCACACTCCACCCATGCACACACCACCCATGCACACACGACCCATGCACACACGACCCATGCACACACCACCCATGCACACACCACCCATGCACACACCACCCATGCACACACCACCCATGCACACACCACCCATGCACACACCACCCATGCACACACCACCCATGCACACAGCGGCAGTGCAGCTGGCCCTGGACTCCCAAGGTCAACTGCTGCGACTTTTGAGGCGCCTCAAAAGTTGCACACGCCCCTTCCCTCCCGCCTCCGCATATTCATAAACACACAGCGGCAGTGCAGCTGGCCCTGGACTCCCAAGGTCAACTGCTGCGACTTTTGAGGCGCCTCAAAAGTTGCACACGCCCCTTCCCTCCCGCCTCCGCATATTCATAAACACACAGCGGCAGTGCAGCTGGCCCTGGACTCCCAAGGTCAACTGCTGCGACTTTTGAGGCGCCTCAAAAGTTGCACACGCCCCTTCCCTCCCGCCTCCCCATATCCATACACACAGCGGCAGTGCAGCTGGCCCTGGACTCCCAAGGTCAACTGCTGCGACTTTTGAGGCGCCTCAAAAGTTGCACACGCCCCTTCCCTCCCGCCTCCCCATATCCATACACACAGCGGCAGTGCAGCTGGCCCTGGACTCCCAAGGTCAACTGCTGCGACTTTTGAGGCGCCTCAAAAGTTGCACACGCCCCTTCCCTCCCGCCTCCGCATATTCATAAACACACAGCGGCAGTGCAGCTGGCCCTGGACTCCCAAGGTCAACTGCTGCGACTTTTGAGGCGCCTCAAAAGTTGCACACGCCCCTTCCCTCCCGCCTCCGCATATTCATAAACACACAGCGGCAGTGCAGCTGGCCCTGGACTCCCAAGGTCAACTGCTGCGACTTTTGAGGCGCCTCAAAAGTTGCACACGCCCCTTCCCTCCCGCCTCCCCATATCCATACACACAGCGGCAGTGCAGCTGGCCCTGGACTCCCAAGGTCAACTGCTGCGACTTTTGAGGCGCCTCAAAAGTTGCACACGCCCCTTCCCTCCCGCCTCCCCATATCCATACACACAGCGGCAGTGCAGCTGGCCCTGGACTCCCAAGGTCAACTGCTGCGACTTTTGAGGCGCCTCAAAAGTTGCACACGCCCCTTCCCTCCCGCCTCCCCATATCCATACACACAGCGGCAGTGCAGCTGGCCCTGGACTCCCAAGGTCAACTGCTGCGACTTTTGAGGCGCCTCAAAAGTTGCACACGCCCCTTCCCTCCCGCCTCCCCATATCCATACACACAGCGGCAGTGCAGCTGGCCCTGGACTCCCAAGGTCAACTGCTGCTCGACCCAACCAAGCAGGAGCAGCAGGTGAGCGAGCGTCCCCCAGGCCTTACCTGTCCTAGGAGCCGCTTCAATATCCTTCAATTTCCTTGACTTTCCTTGATTTTCCTTGACCTTCTTTAGTCTTGCCTTGTTTATCTTTGACTTAATTGTGAGTTTCCTTGATTTTTTCCTTGACTCGATTCTCGTTGACTTTCCCTTATGTTCCTTACCTCTCCTTGACCTCCCCCCTCCTCTCTTCCTCCCCATCACTACAGACAGCGTCTGCCACCCTCTGCACAGTGTTCGCCAACTGCCCGCTAGCACCGGATGGCACAGTGCTCGCTACAGTGCCCACTGGACTGGCTGGGGCGGCAGCAGTAGGAGCAGCAGCAGGGAGCAGCGGGCAAGAGGCAGTGGATGGGATGATTACATGTGAAGCCACAGGGCGGATCAGAGGTGAGGGAGGGCCATGGGCATGGGCATGGGCATGGGCATGGGCATGGGCATGGGCATGGGCATGGGCATGGGCATGGGTACTATTGATGTCTCAAGACAAGGTAGCAGCAGTGGGCAAGAAGCAGTGGATGGCATGATCACGTGTGAAGCTACAGGGCGGATCAGAGGTGAGAGCGGTGTGCGGGCATGGCGTATGGGTATGAGCAGTAGCAGCAGGAGCAGCGCGCAGCAGTGGTGGGGAAGAGGCGGTGGAGGGGATGATAACGTGAAGCCACATAACGGATCAGAGGTGAGGGACGGGCAGTGGGGCGATCAAAGGTAGGAATGGTGTGTGGGCATGTGCGGATTGAGGAGCAAATAGGCGGTTGTGGGAGAGAGGCAGTGGATGGGATGATCACATGTGAAGCCACAGGGCGGATCAGAGGTGGGGCTGGGTCATGGCCATGGGTGCTGATGCGTCAAAACAGGCTAGGACTGGTGTTCGTGCATGGGCAGGGGTGGAGTAAATAGGCGGTTGTGGGAGAGAGGCAGTGGATGGGATGATTACATGTGAAGGCACAGGGCGGATCAGAGGTGAGGGAGGGGCATGAGCATGGGGTGAAGTGAGACTAAGCGGTTGTCAGGCAGTTCAGGTGATGATCACATGTGAAGCCTCCCTGCCACAGGGCGGATCAGAGGTGAGGGAGGCATGTGGGCATGGGTGTGGGTATGAGCATGGGCATGTGTATGGGTATGAGTATGAGCATGGGGCATGGGCACAGCATGGGTATGTCAATGCAACCAATGGGAGGCATGTGGCATTGCATTCCACATGGTTACATTACCCAACAACATTATCATATCATCACCGCACACCACCGCACAGCACCTTGCTCGCATCACTGCACACCACCAGTACAAATCGCCGCACGCCTCTGCACATCTCGGCACACCATCAGGCATGCACTAGGCATTGATTGATCAGAGGGAGTTAGGGTGGTTGCCCCATCTCTCACACACCGACTCCATCAACAAATGCCCTTCTTTCAATCACTCCACACCACTGCACGCCACTGCACATCACCGCACATCACCGCACATCACCGCACATCACTCCACATCACTCCACATCTCTGCTCATCACCGCACATCACTGCTCTTCACCGCTCACCATTCATCGCCACCATACATCACCGAATTGCACCCCACCAGCCCTCAAGTACGTGGAGGTGTTGGAGAGGGCAGTGTGTGTAGAGTGGTTGCCCTGCTGTTACAACATTCAGTCCACACCACCGCTCATCACCGCTCACCACTCCGAACCACCGCACATAACCCAATGTTACCCACCAGCCCTCAAGTACGTGGAGGCGTTGGAGCGAGCAGAGCTGGCATGCCGGGTCATTGATGCCTTCTCCCGCACCGGCCTTGAGCAGTTCCAGGTGCGCCAGAATACAGCGCGGTACAATGCGGTACATTGTGATATTATGTGGTAGCATGTGGGGAAAGCGGAGCTGGCATCGATGCCTTCTCCCGCACTGGCCTTGAGCAGTATCAGGTGTGTGTCATTGGTACAGTGCGATACGGTGCAGTGCAGTATGGTGCAGTATATCATGTGGACAGCAGAGCTGGCGTGTCGGGTCATTGATGCC
Source organism: Closterium sp. Naga37s-1 (assembly GCA_947471745.1). Lineage (NCBI taxonomy): Eukaryota > Viridiplantae > Streptophyta > Zygnematophyceae > Desmidiales > Closteriaceae > Closterium > Closterium sp. Naga37s-1. The sequence goes on from CANJKZ010000998.1 coordinate 1,255,947, forward strand.
TTCTCCCGCACTGGCCTTGAGCAGTACCAGGTGCGCAGTGCGGTACAGTGCGTTAAAATGCAGTACATTGTGATGTTCTGTGGTAGCATGTGGGGAGAGCAGAGCTGGCGTGCCGGGTCATTGATGCCTTCTCCCGCACCGGCCTCAAGCAGTACTAGATGCGTCACTGGTCCAATGCGGCACCATGCGGTTCCTTGTTCTACAATGCAGTATTATATGGTAGAATGTGGTGCCAGGTGTGTTGGAATGCCAGGTGCGCTAATAGTACAATGCAGTACCATGCGGTAGCATGTGGTAGCTTTCGGTTGCATGCAGTACCATGTGGTAGCGTGTGGTAACATGCAATACCATGTGGTAGCAGGTATGCATCGAATCAGTACCAGGTATGTTACCAGGACCACGCAATCCCATGGTCCGGGTTACCACCCAAGGGCATTCTGAGTAATGACGCCTGTCTCACAGATGGAAGCATTACGGGATGTGTCTCCACATGCGCGCCACAGCCTGTTTACTAGCTTGCTCATGCTGCAGCTGCAATGCTACTTCCACTAGTTTGTTTGCAATAAACACAGGTTTGTTTGTATAAAGACAGGTAACGCATGTCCTTTTTATGAAGTCAGGCTCGTTTGTATCAACACAGGTAACACAGGTTCGCATGCATAAAAACAGGCTCGTTTGTATGAACAAAGGTAACACATGTTCGCGTATATAAAGACAGGTTCGTCTGTATAAAGACAGCTTCGTTTGTTTAGTCACATGTAGCACAGGTTCGTTTGTATAAACACAGTCAAATTCCTCCGTTCGCTCTCCCCTCTCGCCATCATTTCCTGTGGTATTCTTTGGTCTACTATTGTGGTGCAGAAGAGAAGAGAGGTGGTGGCAGGGTGAGTTGCGAGCTCCTCAGAATTCATAAAAGGGTGAGCTCAACGTGAGCTTTTAGGAATTTTCATAAGGGTGGGCTGTGAAATTTTGTATGGAATACTACTCTGCTTTTTAATAAATACCAGACCAGACGCCGGCCACAGACAAACCAGGCCCAAGGTACAAAATTTACGAAGTTTACGCATGCGCATGTTGAGTGGATATGCTTCATGATGTGCCCTAGTCCATCTGTTCAGACTGCCCAATATTCTCATTATGCCACAACTGCTACTGGCTTCAACATTACAGCATTATGGAGGCATGCGATGCACATAAACAGAAGTTCTGTTGATAAGGTAGTAATATTGCAAACGGGCAAGAACATTGATTGCCGAACATTTCATGTTCTCAGTCTTCATAAGCAACTGTATTGTGTTTGATGTTCTAGTAAACATGTGGGATTTACGCGATAAGCAATAGTGCCCAAGATCCAGAAGAAAGCGCCACCGCCTTCTCCTCCCTAACTCGAGCTTTGGCAGATACTCTGATTGGGCTAGTGACAGCTAGGGACGCGTTAGCTTGACAGGCTCGGTGACCGACCTCGCAGGGTTACCACTTCGTGATAGTCTTGACATCCGCTGCATCGCACAGCACACACGGTGAAATGTCGAAAACCGAATTTCACCGCTGCTGTAGGCGAAGAAGCACAAGGGTCCACTCGATGATGGTCAAACACAATTCACACACTTTACCTCGGTCTATTCTGGTGCGTTACGTTCAGAAGCGGTAGAGAACCAAAACCACGATTTTTTGTGGGGAGACTTGTTGCACATCGATGGCTTAGTTTTCCTCCTCCGCTTTGCTTCCATTCCCTCACTGATTCCACCCACCCTGCTTTCCGCCATGGCTTGGCTCGACCAGCGATTGACTCGAGCGAGCTTTATCAACGCGTCACCCTACATTATAGCTTTCTCGGATTAGCCAATCGTAGGTCACCTCTTTTCTCTTAGAGCTGGTATTATCGGGTTGCGGCCAATAACATGCCAGAGTTCAGCACTTCACAGTCGTTGGCAAGAATGACGAATTTTGATTCGACACCGATGTCATTCCGACTGATGCGCTCGCCCGCCTTATTGATGGTACCGATGCGTCCCGAATCACCTCCGAGTTTGACATTGAATCATCGCTCGGCTGAGATACCTTTGCGGAATCTCCTATCATCCCGTCCGTCAATTCCCACCTTCAACCGTAACGCCGGGTATATCTAGTCCTTCCATCTCCGAGCCTCAAAGTGACTATAAATGAAGGTGATTTCAGTCCTTACAAACCCATCCAGTTCTGCATTCCGTTTACCTTTCCACTAGAAGCAGTAGCTCGCTCCTTCTTGCGAGCCGATTTCCAGTTGACTCCTTTTTACATCATGGCCTTCATTCGTGCTCGTTCGGTGTTACTATTTGGTAAGCGTTATCCTTGACGAGGGTCCGCGGCACCAATGCCGGTGCAATCCAAACTCATTGCTCGCCAGCTGCCAACCTGGCATTGTAACCCGATCGCTAATTCGCAACTCGTCGTGTGTGTGTGTGCTTCGTTGCAGCGTTTCTTGCAGCGGCGCTGATGGCGGTTGCCACCGCCAAAAAGAAGAAGCCCGTTCCCAGAAAGAGCTCTCCCTACGGTCAGTTCAATAATTCTATTTTTGCATATCCAAAACATCTCCCCCGTATGAACACCTTAAGCCCACGTTGAATTTCAACGTCACTCCGAAATTCGAATGGCGCGAGACTTTCCAACCTGAACTCACCCTCTTTTTTTTTTAATGTCTCCCCGCGAAGCTCCAATCTCACCCCCATCATCCCCTCCCACCTCCCCACCTTCCCCTCCCCATCCGCCTTGATCTTTCCTCCTCTCCCCTTCTCCTCCTCGGTTTCTTTTTCATCAGACCCCTTCGATGCCACCCTGTATGGCAATCTCGAGATTCCCAAGAATGACTCAGAAGCTGCCAGGAACGCCGTCGGCGACCCAAGCGGAATGGTGACCATGAGGCTGAATATCTACAAGTGAGTCTTTCAGGCCTGAATTCGCGGCCTTAACAGCGGACAGCCATTGGGTGCCCTGATGATACCAGGTGTCTCGCCCCATGTTCAAAGCTCAAATCTGTCATTTGATGCGCACATGATGACGTCGAGGTCAACCGCTGTTTCTCTGATGTGTGATGTTCAGGCAAAATGGCAAGCCTGTGTGGCTAGATTACACAGTGGCAACTTTTGACATGGAGGGCGAGATGCCACCGACCGCGACGCATGTGCACAACGCAACAGAGGGATCCAACGGTCCCAAGGTGCTGGACCTGCCGTGCGCATACCAATTCGATGAGAGCCTCGCTGCCTGGAGCTGCAAAGGCGTGCTCGGGAAGAATTTGGCGGAACGGACAGCGACGCTTGTGTCGACTCTCGATGCGATTCGGAAGAACCCGAGTGGGTTCTATGGGAACATTCACACCGTGAAATATCCTGACGGCGCTGTGCGTGGGCAGTTTGTAGTTACAAAGTGATATACACCGTCCATCTACCGATGGAACGAATTTAAGGGGAATTAGGAGTCAGAGGGGGTGAGGGTCCCACTGAGGGGAGTGGAGTGGGTAGTAAGGTATGTGGTGGGAGTTAATGGAATTAGATGTGTGTGTGCGTGTGTGTGTGTGTGTGTGTGTGTGTGTGTGTGTGTGTGTGTGTGTGTGTGTGTGTGTGTGTGTGTGTGTGTGTGTGTGTGTGTGTGTGTGTGTGTGTGTATCCTTTACTCTGCTTTGGCTTTGGTGGTGTTGTTATGGTATAATGAAATGGCAAGTGAGATGCCTCTCTTCCCCTTGTACAACATTGGAAACTACAGTAGCATGACTCAGTTCATATACCTACCGGTACTGCCTCTCACTGGAACTCACTCCCTTCATATGGTACCGGTACAAGTACTACTCCTGCTATCCCTGTGCCACACTACACTGTTCACATCGGCACAAAAGTTGAAAATCTTTGCTATATACAACGGCATAGAAAAAGTTTTGTCAGGATGAGCGCAAGCTGGCCATGGTCTCATAATGATAGGTGGCTGGCTTAGATGTCATGGTGCCGCGATGGTACACTGGCTACGGTGTCATGATGTCATGATGATTGCAGGCCAGCCATGATGTCATGATGACTGCTGGACAGCCATGGTATCATGATGACTGCTGGCTGGCTTGAATGCCATGGTGCCACAACGGTATCATGGTGTCATGATGATTGCAGGCCAGCCATGATGTCATGATGACTGCTGGCTAGCCAAGGTGTCACAGAGAATGTCAGGGCGGTCAGTGAACAGCATGTCGCACCCCATGGCCATGCAGTCCTCCTGTAAGAGGATGGGCACGGTACAGTACAGATGGATAGAGAGTGGTGGGGGGAGTTGAGAGCTCAAAGAACCCAACTGAGAGTGTCAGGGCGGTCAGAGAACAGCATGCTACACCCCATGGCCATGCAGTCCTCCTGCACGAGCATGGGCACGGTAATATCAAGGTATTAATGATCAACCCAACTGAACATGCAAGGGCGGTCAGAGAAGAGCATGTCACACCCCATGGCCATGCACTCCTGCACGAGCATGTGGCAGGGGCACGAGCATGTGGCAGGGGCACGGAATAGAGGTATGAGAGAGTGGCGGCGGTTATTGAGAGCTCAAGCAAACCAACTGAGAATGTCAGGGCGGTCAGAGAAGAGCATGCTACACCCCATGGCCATGCAGTCCTCCTGCAAGAGAATGGGCACAGTACGGTACTGTATGGTACATATGTATTAAGAGGGCTCTTGCCCATTCTCTTGCAGGAGGAGCAAACGAAAGGCGGTTCTTGAGAGATGTAACAGACCAAACGAGAGTGTTAGGGTGGCCCCAAAAGAGCATCTCACACCCCATACCCGTGCAGATGGTGGGAAGGATGAAACCTGGCCCCTCTTTCTCTCATATCCCATCCACGTGCACCTTCCCCTCCCATTCCCCACCTGCCCCTTCCAACCCCTACCTGCCCCCTCCTCTCCTCCCACCCTCCACCTGCCCCTCCCACGCCTCACCTGCCCCTCTCTGTGGTCGAGGGAATCCCCAAACACCGACACCCACCGCTGCATGAGTGACTTGGGGCCACCCTCCCAACCACCCAATCCTTCGCTCCCTTCCCACCTCCCCTACGCCTTACCTGCCCCTCCCCATGCCCCACCTCCCCCATGCCCCACCTGCCCCTCCCACGCCTCACCTGTCCCTCCCTGTGGTCGAGGTAATCTCCAAACACCGACACCCACCGCTGCATGAGTTGACGGGTTAGGAAGGGGGAGAGCGAGAGTGAGGAGAGAGCAGGGGAGGGGTCGTAAAGCAGGAAAGGAAGAAAAACGCAGGAGCAAAAAAGGAGGAGAGGTGAGATAGTCTCAGGAGAATCATGGCAAAGGCTATGTCGAAATAAGGGGAAAATAAAAAAGGGGATGACACATAGGTACACTCCGCTGATGAAAGGCTGAAACAATTTGATGCAGGTATCCCTTTTGACAAGTCTTCAAAGAAGCTAACCCTTTGGACAACTCTCAAAAGGGTCTCTAAAAAAGGGGTTCCTAATAGTATCCTCCACAAAATTCCGAAACGCACATTCCCAAAAGCGATTACACATACCCCTCGTCGATGGAAGGCCGCGACAAAATCACGGTTGAGAACCTGAGAGAGTGAGGGCCGAGCGAAAGGAGTGGCGCAAGTGAGTGGGGCATGTGAGTGGGGCATGTGAGTGGGGCATGTGAGTCGTTGAGGGGCTGCGACCCATGTCATGTCAACAATTAACAGTCAGGTGCTATGGCAGGGCAGCTTAAGAAACACCAGTTGACGATGAGCATAAGGTTGTGAAACTGACAAGCAAGGGTGAGGATGATCGAGTGAGTGAGGCAACAACACTGCTGACTAGATAGATAGCAGATGAAGACCTTATTTTCTAAACAAGTTTGTTGTTCGTCCACTGTCAGAACATTTTAAGTTGTTTGAAATCGGAAGGTAGGGAAGAGGGTTAGTTACACTTATACACTTTTGATCCCCAGTTTTGGGAGTCGTTACCTTGTAGCCCCATCTGTATGCTGTCGTTCCCACAATCTCGTGGGGCATGGGAATAAGCCAAAGAATGCCAACCACGTAGCAGATGTACCTGGGAGAGGGATAGGGAGGTGGGGAAGAGTGGGAAAGTCTAAAAAGGCATAGAGCACCGCAGTAGGAGTACAAGGTCACATACATTTCGTGTTTTGAGTCGACTCAAAACACAGCAGTAGGAGTACAAAGGTCACATTTAGCCATTTTTTGCACTGGCATCAAAGAGTATTACTCTACAGCAGTAGGAGTACTACAAGGTCACATTTCTGAGCCGACTCGACAAGGGCTTGAGTGGACATAGAAAGTGCGTGTATGTAGCAGAAGCATGTCAACAAGACGGTTTAAAGGACGAGGGAAAAACCAAGTAGCAGGTGCTTGTTGCAGAAGTAGAGTAATGGTCAACGTGGCAAAGCATACGTGGCAAAGCATACGTGGCATGAATATTTTAGTAGGAATCAGCTGAAAAACATCAGCGGCAGCTAGAGAGCACTAAAAGCGCATGAGCAATCCTTATTTTCTACTTAGTGAAGGAGAGTTTCAGGTTTAAAAGAGCCTCTTACATAAGTATCATGGAGTTAATGTCAGGTGTGGCTGGCACACACTTAGGCTTCAGTCTGAGTACCTGCTCAGGAATAGCATGATGTGACATGATATCACGATTCACACTTAGGAGGTGAGAACGGCACAGGGACGAATGGCATGACACATGCACATGCACACACACATGCACATGCACATGCACACACACATGCACATGCTAACACATGCACATGCATGTGATGCACTGCAAACTCGCACATGCATACCTCATAGCACATGGGTGAGCGCACCTCTCTGTTTGCTTCTGGAGGCACGGCTCCCATCATGATGCGCTGCTGCAGACCGTACTCTCGAACCATCTGACCCACATGCCATCACATGCACAAACATGCAGATGTACGAAATCAAGATGACGTCAGAATGAAAATCAGTCACGGAAAGATGCAAAAAAAAAGAGAAAAGGGTTCAAGGAGTCTTGCAACGCTCGTAATGCATCACCTCAAAGGAAGAGAGGAGGTATGAAAGCGAAAGGGGAGAAAGAAAGAAAAACAAGATAAGCATGTGGAGTGGAGAACACCAGGCAGTGGAAAGGCAACTCGAGTCAAAGGAGCCATTCCCGTAGTAGGTAATTCAAACCGGCTAAATCCGAGTCAAGTTTGAGAATTGTCATGCGTCACAACGGGTTCACTCCACTCCATGTGCCGTTCCCGTAAGCCGTTCGTGAAGTGTCACCACAGTCATTGCAGCAACAGCCACACGTTGATAGGACCACAGAGCATCACCTGAAGGGTCGGCGCAACAGCTCTGGGCGACTTGAAGTCGAGGTAGATGACAAGGTCCTTGTAGCTCGCAAACTCGTCAAAGAGCTGCGGGGGGGGGGGGGGGGAGTGGGTGAGGGAATGGCAGTGGGCAGGTAGGTGACAGCTGAAGCATGGGAGCAACAGCTGCTGGCGACTTGAAGTCGAGGTAGATGACGAGATCCTTCTCGCGTGCAAACTTGTCAAAGAGCTGGGGGGGGAGAGCGGGGGGGGATTGGGAGTGGAGAAAGGGGAAAGGGAGGAAGACTTTAGAGTGGACTCGAAAGGAGGAGGTAGATGACGAGATCCTTGTTGCATGCAAACTTGTCAAAGAGCTGGCGGGGGAGAGAGGAGGGGAGAGAGAGGAGAGGGGGCGGGGGAGAGAGGAGGGGAGAGAGTGGAGAGGGGGCGGGGGAGAGAGGAAGACTTTGGATTCAACTCAAAAGGCGACTCTAAGTCGAGGTAGATGACAAGGTCCTTGCAGCGCGCAATGCAAACTCGTCAAACAGCTGGCGGGGGAGAGCAGGGGGGGTGTGGGAGTGAAGAAATGGGAAAGGGAGGAAGACTTTAGAGTGGACTCTAAGTCGAGGTAGGTAGAAGGCAAGGTCCTTGCAGCGCGCAATGCAAAGTCGTCAAACGGTTGGCGGGGGATAGTGGGGAAAGAGAATGGAGAGAGGGGGAGAGGGAGGAAGACTTGAATTCGAGGTAGAAGACAAGGTCCTTGTATTGTAGCCTCAAAACTCGTCAAACAGCTGGCAGGGGGAGGCGGGCGAGGGGTGAGAGGCGATGGCAGGCAGTGGGTGAGGGAAGGTGGGCGACTGTTACTCCTCAAGGTGATGTATCAAATCAACTGTCAGAACTTATCTAAGTGCGAGAACTGGCATCTAAGAGATCCCTTACTTGAATCCAAGTGTGGGGAATTTGCAGCAGTAGGTCCAAGCGTTGGTATTTCTAACCTTACCTCCCTAAGTGTTGGTATTTCTAACCTTACCTCCCTAAGTGTTGGTATTTCTAACCTTACCTCCCTAAGTGTTGGTATCTGCAGTCCCTTTCCTCTGTAGGGAAACGTTTTGCCGCCATCTCGGGTGAAAAGATACCCAGCATCCAATGACCTGCAGCCACGCGGCACAGTGGATAAATAAGGGTGTAAATGAATCAGAAGTAGCAGCAAATGGCACAATCATGAGACTGGCGTTTCCTTGCTCTGATGCACACTGAACGCCCATTCACCACTGCACTGCACAGCTCCATCCACTTGAGGTCACTTCACCTATGTGCTCACCTGACCTCTCATCTGACCTCTCACCTGATCTCCCACCTGATCTCTCACCTGATCCCTCACCTGAGCTCCTCCAAAGAGTAGCTCTCCACAAGCCCTCTGCCATCCGTTGTCTCATCCACTGTCACGTTGTGAATCAACACCTGCCACCCACACGCCCCAGTCAACCAAGTCAACCAAGTCAACCGAGTCAGCAGACGAATCTCAACAGTGTTTGCCATTCCAGGAACCAGAGGCCTCAACAGCACATCCACTTTTTGTACAGAGTTCCCATCCCAAGCCCCAGTTGCATGGCCAGCAAGGGGCAAAGCAGCAGCAACAGTAGCAGCAGCAGCAGCAGCAGCAGCAGCAGCAGCAGCAGCAGCAGCAGCAGCAGCAGCAGCAGCAGCAGCAGCAGCAGCAGCAGCAGCAGCAGCAGCAGCAGCAGCGCCTGCAGAAGCAGCAGCACACGGAGAGCAACAGAGTCTCACCAGTTCTTTTTGAGGCACCTCAGAAGCGACTTATGAGGCGCCTCAGAAACAGAGTCTCACCAAGTGTCGGTCCCTGGTCAGTTGCACATCCACTTCCAGTAGCTGCGTGCGCAGCAGTGGCACAGCAGGAGAAGGAGCAGCCGCACCCCCAGCAACAGCCACAGAAGCAGCAGCCGCAACAGCAGATGGAGCACAAGCACAAAAAAACGCGTCTCACCAAGTGTTGGTCGTTAGTCAGTTGCACATCCACTTCCAGTGGCTGCGTGCGCAGCAGCGGTGCAGTAGGAGCAGCCGGAACCCCAGAAATAGCAGCGAAGGGATAGAAACAGAGTCTCACCAGCTGTTGGTCCCTGGTCAGTTGCACGTCCACTTCCAGTAGCTGTGTGCGCAGCACTGGCGCAGCAGTGGCGGCACCCCCAGAAGGAGCATCAGGAGTATGAGGAGCCGCAGCAGCATCAGCAGCAGCATCAGGAGGAGGAGCATGGGGAGAATGAGGAGCGAGAGGAGCATCCGAAGCGCCAGGAGCGGCAAAGTCTGTAGAGGTGGCAACAGTATCACGACCTGCAGCGTCAACGCCAACAGCGCTGCGGTATGCGAGCATGGTGTTCTCTGGCCATGCCCGCGCACCCCCTCTGGGAGGGGAAAGGTGAAGGAAAGGGGGAAAGAGAGATGGAAGCATAATTAAGAGTGATGGTCGGCGCACTGCCTGCCGCGCCAACACCAACAGCGCTGTGATAAGCAAGCATGGTGTTCTCTGGCCATGCCCGCGCACCACCCCTGGGAGGGGAAAGGTGAAGGAAAGGGGGAGAGAATGGTCGGCGCACTGCCTGCCGCGCCAATGCCAACAGCGCTGCGATAAGCAAGCATGGTGTTCTCTGGCCATGCCCGCGCACCACCCCTGGGAAGGATGTGATGAGGGAAGACGATGAGGGAAGGAGATGAGGGGACGCGATGAGGGGAGGTGATGAGGGAGGGAGATGAGAGAAAGAAGGGAGAAGGAAAGAGAAAGCAATAAGAAGGCGTGATGGTTGAGTGTAATCATCCTTCCAGCAGCAGATGCTCTCTCCTCAGACGACTTTTCAGACGTCTCAAAAGGTGTGATGGTTGAGTGTAATGCTCTCTCCTCAGACGGCCGCCAGCATCATCAGCTGCAGGAGCAACCATGTTGCTTTCTGGCCATCCTTGCAACACGCTCCACCCCTGATGGCTGTTTCTGAGCGTAGTAATGAAAGAAAGAAGTAGTAGTGGCTAGTATGATTGTAACTAGATGTTTACGAAAACAAAGCGTTTAAAGGGATCAGTTGAAGTACCTATGGCTGGCGTGGACTGGGCGGCGTTTAAGAAGCAGCGCGGCGACGGGATGCGTATCGGGTCCGAACGGCACGTCGCGTCTCAGGAACCTCTCGTATTGCGGCTTCAACATAAGAAGGTGTTGAAGGGATCAGTTAACACACCTATGGCTGGCGTGGACTGGGCGGCGTTTGAGCAGCAGCGCAGCGACGGGATGCGTATCCGGGCCGAACGGCACGTCGCGTCTCAAGAACCTCTCGTACAGCGGCTTCAATACAAGATACAACGCGGCTGCTGCTGCTGCGGTTCCGCCAGCCACGAGGACAGCTGTCGACGGCCCTGAGGCGGCGCCGGCGCTGGCGGAGGTATCGGAAGCTGCCATTGATCGTTTGCGCGGCTGCTCGTCAGGCAAAAACGACACCACGAGGCGCCAGGACTCCTGCGAAAAGCTTATGTAAGTAGACGGATCAGCCGTTCTGCGTTGGTCGTTCCAAAGCGGATCCACACTTTCTGTGGATTCGATTTTCAAAAAGCGGGGCAAGTCACACCCCGGTGAGAGACGGAAGTGGTGGGTCCGGAAAAGCCTCGTGTCCTGATTATCATGCAGATGATCTCGCTGGCTAACAGGCATTCAGGCTCACCGTCTAGCTTTACTCGAGCAAGCTCTCTGACAGCTCTCGGGAATATTCGAGTTGGCCCTTGGGATTCCCGTCCCGTTGTGGATGGCCCCGAAAGTCGCGTCGCTTCGCACCAAACTGGGCTCCAGGGGTTCCCTATGTTCTATAACGAAGAAGAATCCTAGATAATAATACAGTAACATTTGTACAAAAAACTTTTTTTTTTGGTATGCATGTCAATTCTTACACTTCATCCACATCCCATGTCGTGCATTTGTTGCGTAGCAAACCGTCACCTTCACTACCTGCATCAATATCCCCCACTTCTCTACTCGCACATATTTCTTCTGTAAAGCTTGACCCATGTGGGTCATGTGCACCCGTACAAGCCATTGGTGCATGAAGAAACACTGTAGCTTTAATGCACACTAGCTTATCGAGGATGGCCTGTAAGAAGTCAGCAGGACGCAGCAATAAAGCAAGACCAAATAGGATGCGATAAATATGAGGTGAGCAAAATTGATAATTTCAATACAAGCACAACACAGAGAACGCAAGTGGTTTTATGAAAAAGGAATCACGGATTTATATGGCAACTATTATGATGGTTTGTACATCTCTCCAAATGTGCAAACCATGTCAAGCAACTTCTAAGGGACATGCAATCATGAGGCCTCACCTCCACTCCACGCCTTGTATCCAGCTGAGAATCCATCCACCGTACATTCGTTCTCAAAATGGCAAGCCAGCATAACAAAAGAATGCAAGCATGAGATCTCACCTGCACGCCTGTGTCCAGCTGAGGGACAGAGGAATCAGCAGCAGCCCATGTGATTGGTCGAAGCTCCCCATGCATCAACTGGAACGAGAATGAGGTTGGGAAGAAGAAAGCGAGGAAGGAAGGGGGTACGAAAGGTGAGGAGAGGGAGGAGGAGGGCGAGGGGGAGTGGGGAAGGGGGTGGGGGTGGAGTTTGAGGCACCTCAGAAAAAGGTTTTCAGCAGTGCAAGTGATTGGTCGGAACCACATGCAGAAGCTTGACTGAATGACAGAGGGGTTGGTTGGAAGGAAAGAGAAAGCGGGCAGGTGGGGGAGAAAGACGGGAGGGAGGGAGGGATGGATCACTTGCAGATCCGCACTGCAGCCCATTTGAGAGCATGAAACTTCGAAACGACTAGAAAAACAGAATCACAGTGTGACAGCCCATGTGAGAGCATGAGTCTCTTTCTGAGAGAGTTTGGGAACTCTAAAATATAATTCTCCTCCATGAAGCTCCTGACCTGTTCTCGAAGGAAGATAACAGTTCCAGCAGCACGTGCACAGGGTTTGTGGAGGAGGAGTGTGAGTGAACAGGGGCTCACCTGCACTGTCCTTAAAGCCACGTCCCGGTGCTCTTACAGTGAAGGAGTTGGACATCCACCTGACAGCAAGTGATAAGTATGTTCTTGTAACGAGGTGCTAATGAGCTCACCTGCACTGTTCTTAAAGCCACGTCCCGGTGCTCCTTGCTGAGTACAGTGAAGGAGTTGGACATCCACCTGATGACATGCGATGGGGATGGGGATGGGGATGGGGATGGGGATGGGGATGGGGATGGGAATGGGATGGGGATGGGGATGGGGATGGGGATGGGGATGGGGATGGGGATGGGGATGGGGATGGGGATGGGGATGGGGGTGGGATGGGGATGGGGATGGGGATGGGGATGGGGATGGGGATGGGATGGGGATCGGGATGGGGATGGGGATGGGGGGATGGGGATGGGGATGGGGATGGGATGGGGATCGGGATGGGGATGGGGATGGGGGGATGGGGATGGGGATGGGGATGTGGAAAGGGATGGGGATGGGGATGGGGATGGGGATCGAGATGGGAATGAGGATGGTGGTGGGGATGGGTATGGGGCAGAAGCAGAGGGATTCGGGGCCATGAGCTTCCCTGTGCTCCATTCTGAGTACTCTGATGGAGCACAGGGAAGTAAGTGGTGGATGATCCATGCTCCATTCTGAGTACCCTGTACTCTGTGGGCAAAGAATGGAGCTGGACCTGTGCATGATCCATGTGACGGCATGGGCAAAGAAGCACCTCCGCACAGGAACACCATTTCTGACGGCATCAAGTTGTCAGGACTGACTGGGAGTCAGGTCAGGTCCAATGCCAGAAACACCGTTTCTGATCAATCATATAAAGAAACACACGAAGCAGCCGCACACCTGTTGTCAGGAGTCAGATCCGTGGCCAGAAACACCGCCACCTGCTGCTCACCACCCTCCTTCCCCTCCGCCCCACCTGCTCCTTCATTCTCCCTCCCTCCACTCCCCCCACTCACCCCCCCTACCCGCGTGGCCCACCCCCTGACAGTGTCCACGAGCCCTCGAGCGCAGGCAGCCATCTGCCGCTGCCGCACTCCCGCCCGTAGAGCCTTCTCCACCCGCCAGTGCGCCGCCACCACCACCACCCCCTCGCCCCCTCCCCCGCCGCCTCCCCCGCCCCCTCCTCCATGCATTTGCCCCCTTTCCCCATTCTCTGCACTGTCCTCTTCTCCGCCCCCTCCGCTCTCCCCACCTGCTTGCAGTTGGATGTGCTTCGTTATAAGGTGATCCGCTGCAAGGTGCAGGTGCGGCGGGTACACCAGGGACCGCCGGGCCTCGGACGCCAGCCGGCCTATCCGGGAAAGACACATCAGCGGCGACGACTTGAACACCACTGCCACGTCAGCATTCCGATCAGGTTCGTCTTTCCCAAGAATAGACCCTTCCTTGCCTTTCTCCCCACCAATAACCGACCCTTCTCTCTCTTCTCCCTTCCGTCTCTCCCTCTCATTCCCACCTTCGCCTTCCTTTTCTCTTTTCCCGTCCTCATCCTCCATCTCCCCAACCTCGCCGCCCGTTCTTCCCAGTGCCACCATCGGCTCCTCCCCAGGCAGCACTGTAGCACCGCTGTCTCTTCCGAGCAGGTCCTCGGCGCTGGGCGGCTTGGCGCGGCGTTTAGTGGTGCAGGTGCGGGTGCAGAGGGCGGGGGAGAGGAGAGCGCGGTTGAGGAGAAGAGAGGGGTCCGCACGGAGAGAGGCGTTGGGCTGGAGACCCGGAGTGTTGGTGTTGCGGCCGATCTTGGCATAAGATGCCCTCTACTGGAATGGAAAAAGAGGGATTGGGATGGGGGAGTGGGAGCAGGGAGTAAGGAAGCCATTGGCACACAGAGGTACAAGTTGTGCTGGAGTGTGAAAGAGTGGGTGTTGCGCCCGAGAGTAGAGGGAGAAGGTGGAGGGTCAAAAGGAGGGGCTGGGACGGAGAGAGACATCAGTGCCTACCTCCCTCCTTACAATCAACGGAAAAAGAAAAAAGAGAAAAAGGTATCTAGCATCCGCTTTACACCCACCACATCACACGCCTTCATCTTGCCATCCACAGCACCAACGCCACCACACTTTCTAAGGTTGGTACACCCTCACAATTCTATCCCAACCGCATTGTACCCTTGAGCAATACAGTATACTCATCCGAGCTTAATCATAGCTCTCACCCCATGGCACCCCTCAAAACCCCTTTACACCCACCGCGTCACTTGCCAAATTCCAACACCGGCGCCACCACACTCTCTAATGCTGATGCACCACACACCACCCCGTTATACCCAGCACCGCATTCCATCCCATGGGACCCATTTGCAACCACCACGTCACACGCCGCCTTCATCTTGTCACCCCCCAGCACCAGCACCACCGCACTCCCTCCCCTGATAGACCCTCAGAGTCTGAAATACAACCGCATTGCACCCCTTACCAATCCGGTATACCCATCAGGTCTCAAATCATAGCCTCCCATTGCATTCCACCCCGCAGCACCGCATTACACCCACCACGTCACACGCCTTCATTTTGGCATCTCATGGCACAAACTGCCCGAGCCTGCCCGGGTCGAAATAAGTGCAGAAAGGGAAGGCGTAATCCGCTACAGTGCCGATCCTACTGTTCCCAACGGACGGAAGGATGAGGGTGCGGCCTGTGTGGCGCGCCACAGATAACGCCTCCCCCAGATGCAGCCGAGCCTTGCTGAGCTGCTCGTACAGGCGACCCACTGATATGAACTTAGCGGATAGTAAGGAGGCTGCTCGTAGCGGGGATGGGGAAGGAGAAGGGGGAGGGAAGCGGGATGGGGGAAGGGGGAAGAGTGGGAACGGGGAGAAGAGGGGAAGGGGGAGGGAAGCGGAATGGGGGATGGGGGAAGAGTGGGAACGGGGAGAAGAGGGGAAGGGGGAGGACGATCAATAGCCAGGCAGGTGCTGGTAGAGGCGACCCACTGATATGACCTTGGCGGATAATAAGGAGGCTGCTTGTAAGGGGAATATTGGAAAGGAGAAAGCAGAGGGGAAAAGGGGAGCAGGGGGAACGTGGGTGAGCTTTCAGTAGGCAGCTGCTGGTAGTAGAGGCGACCCTCTGATGAAATGAACCTGGCGATTTGTAAGGAGGCTGCAGGGGGAAGGGGGAAAGGGGAAGGGGAAGAGACAAAGCGGGAGGGATGAGGGGGGAAGGGGAGAACGGCGAGCTGCTGCTAGTAGAGGCGACCCTCTGATATGAACTCGACGGATAATAAGGAGAGTGCTTGTAAGGGGGAGGGGGAAAGCAGAGAGGGGAAGGGGAGGGGGAAGCTGGAGGGGACACGGGGGAAGGGGGAGTGGGGAGGGATGGGGTGGGGGGGGTTGGTAGGTTGGTTGGTGGGGTGGGGGTTTCAGTAGGCAGGTGCTGGTAGAGGCGACTCACTGATATGAACTTGGCGGGCAATAAAACGGAAGAAGGCAACGGAAAACACAGGGGGAGAAGGGGTGAGGGGAAGGAGGGTGAGAAATGGGTCGTGTGCTTGGGTGGCAGGGGAGTAAATCCGTTGATTGTGCTTGGGTACTAGTTTTGAGGCGCCTCAAAACTGTTGATTGTGTTTGGGTACTCTGCAAATCCGACGAGATAAGGCTGCTCGCGCGGGCGGACAAAAGCGACGAACGCGGTGGAGAGATTCGATTCGAGGGTGGGACGATCAAGGAGAGGCTGGGACGTGCACACACAGGGATCGAAGCTATCAGAGTTGGGCGGCAGTAGAGGCATTTGCAGATTCGCGGATAAAATGAAATCAAAGATAAGATTCGAGAGTGGACTCACAGGGATCGAAGCTATCAGAGTGTGGACGCGACGCCATTTCCTGGGGACACGCGTATGAGAGCGACGAAGTTTCAGCGAAACTGCCTCCGCCTGCTCCCTCTCCTCCTCCACCTGACTCCCTCGACCAATCGGCGCGCTGCGCTGCAATGAGCGGCAGCCTTACGTCGAAATGCGGTCCTATAACGAGGATGGCTGGGATCAGAATAACGGCGGCCTGAAGCCACAGCAGAATGGATCGGCGAAAAATGGCCATAGCGAGTACTAGATTTCCCACTGGCTCAAAGAGACGGTTCTAGATTCCGAACCACAAGATGTACGAGATTCCAGGAGATTACAAGCGGTATTCGCTGACAATCACTTCAATCTTTTCGCTCTTGGGCTACCATGACTCATGAGGCATCCATTCGCCATCAACTATCATCCATCTCTCAAATCGAGAGGGTCGAAGCTGAATGTGCCTCAGCATGAGCCGAGACGATCAGCCATCAGCCAGATGATCGTTGATGCGATGAATCATGTGCGATACTGTGCGGGTCGCACAGTCGCACCCCAGCATATTCAGCTGGTTTGCGGTAGTTTCCTTGAGGGGGGTTCTGTAAGTGGGGTCCAAATACAGAACATTTTCTGGAAACAGGAGATACTCTAACTGAAATTGAAGTGACACCTGACATTTTTAACTGCACTATCGGTTACCAGGTCTGACTGAATGACCTGAACTACGATCTCGAATTTATGTATACGCACGGACCTGCCCCTACATGGGGTGGATTCTGCCAGAAAAAACCAAGGATCCACGACCTCGAGATTCGGGAATGCCACTGAAAAAACTAAATCTCCCTTCCGCTTTCCGTCATTTGGAATTTCCGACCCGCTTTGCTGTACGCAGCGAGCGCACGTTGATTGTCCTGCTCGGACTTTCGATAACTAGCGCCTGTATTAACTAAAACGGATATTTTAGTAGCCTCCCGACAATCACACGGTATTAATTAGGGGTCCTCGCAGGCAGCGCGTCGAAAGACTCATACTTGCCAAGGCCCGTTCTCACGGTTTTTTTTTTTCCGTCAGCAATCACAGCCTCTGCATCTCTAACGAATCGTCGTTGCCAGGATTGGCTGGAGACGAACGTTGCACGTAAACGAGTAGCAAACGCAAAACGCGTATGGGTATGGCGGACACGGGGGCGCTGCGGGAGCAGGCGAAGCAGCTGATAGAGCGGCGCGACAATCTCGAGGCTCAGATCGACGCGCTCGCCGCGAGATTGAACGCGCCTGGAGGAGGCGGAACCAACGAGAGCCTGGTGGATAAGGAGGTAGGGCGTATGTAGTATTTCTTTCGTGGCGAGATTTGAGTCTGACTCAGAAGTCACGAGAGTGAACGCGCCTGGCGGAGGCGGAATAGCGAGAGTGATTCTTGCAGTGTAGCAGACTCTAAGAATGTAGGGGTGTGGTTCCGGAGAAAGTAAGGAAAGTGGGATGCGAGGCTGGCTGGCAGGAGATGAGGAGAGGATGGTAGGAGCGAGCAAGAGGCGAGGTCTGCTCGAGTGAGCAAGAGGCGAGGTCTGCTCGAGAGATCAAGAAGCGAGGCGTAAATTGGAGTATTTGGCTCCAGGGATGACGGGAATATGTCGTTCTTTTAGAATCATCAAAATACGGTGACGAAACTGCAGGGATAGCATTCCAGTCCGCTAACCAACTGGGATAAAAGGGCATGTTTCTTTGGTGGGTCAGCGCACCCATACCCCCGAGGACAACACCTGTAGCCCTTAGGGAGATCACTTTGGGCCATTCCAGTGTCTACTTCCAACAGAAACCACGGCGCCAGGCTTGATGGGGACCTCCGTTGCAAAGAGAAGTGCAAAAGTTTCTTTGCTCGCGGGGCTAGTGTGTGTCTTGTTGCAACAGCAGACGTAGTGTGTGTGGATTTGCAGGAAGCATCGCCTGACTGTGAGACAGACACCATGAAACGGAACATGGTTACGTCTAATATCTCTTCCGCCTCCTTTGCTCTCTCCCTCATCCCTCCTTTTTTTCAGGGCTTTCCACGTGCAGACATCGACATTCCTCGAGTCCGCAGCGATCGACACCGCCTCGCAAGTAAGGCTCAGCTCATGCCACCACCACTGCCTCTCCCACTACCTTCCTCTCTCGCCCCTGCTTGCAAGTGGAGTTCCTCAACCGCCATTGGAGTTCATTGGGGCTAGCTCACAGCTCTTGGGATGGCCATGACTTTTTCTTTTTGCTGTCAACACCTCATCTTCTGGCCTGTTTCCCTATGTATTTATCGTGCTAGCAGAAACTTTTTTTAGGCTCTCTTAGTTGCCTGTTTTTCCTGTGTTTGGCTGTGGATCATCCAATGCAATGCAACTCACACCATTCCTGTTCCCACACTCCCTGGTGCTGCCGACCAATCGCAGTGCTCCACGCGGACCACAAGCAGCTGACGGGGCAGATTGAGTCGCTGTTGGTGGAGATCCACTCGCAGGCCAAACCCAGGGAGCAAAAACCAGCAAAGACAGACGGACCGAATTCCACACTTCCATCAGCAATTGCTACTGCACCTGCAGCTTCTCCTGCTGCCACTTCTACTTCAGCTGCTGCTCCCAATGCTGATGTTACTGCAGCAGCACTCCCTTCCTCCAAGCCCTTCGCAATGGTGGACGAGGTGACACCTGGCAGTCCAGCAGAGGTAGATGGTGTGAGGCTGGGAGACAGGCTGCTCCGATTTGGCTCCGTCGCTGCTGCGGCTGCTGGTGGCGGTGCTGCTGCTGCTGACGGTGCTCCTGCTGGTGAAGTAACAGAGGGAAGGGAAGGGGGAGGGGGAAGCAGGGTGGCTGGAGGAGGGGCGGAGCTGCTGAAGCAGGTGGCTGCAGAGCTGCAGGGGAGTGAGGGGCGAGGGGTGAACATGACAGTGCTGAGGGCCGGGAATGTTGTCGAGCTGTTGGTGACTCCACGGCGATGGGGCGGACGAGGATTACTCGGGTATGTGTACCTGTTGGTTCATGCTCTGGTGTGCCTGGTTGCACATATATTTTGTGGGCAGAGATTCCTGTTGTTTTCCAATTTGGCCATGCGTGTGTGTTTTTCACCCTTTCCCCATGTCCAGGTGCCACCTCTCTCCATTGTCACATGCGAAATGATGTATGCGTTGGCTTCCAAGATCTGGATCTGCATCCAGTTTGGTTTGCTTATTGTTGTGCCTATGTCAATATAATACGTTGTACCATGTTTAAGAGAATCTTCTTGTTTAGGGATGTAACACTGCTATCGGAACGCGAGATGTTTCGCTCTTATCGAATTGCTGTTATCATTGTGGCATACCACGCCCAAAAGAATCGAATTTGCGCCCAACTCAACCGCGTGGAAACCGAACCAACCGAACTTGCTCTAATGTGCCATCTCCAACCACACGTGCCTCACCGACCAATTCCGCTCCACGCGGCGGCCGCTTGCACCCACCGCCAACGTGCTTGCAAGTCGCACCACCCACCACCCTCCTCCCCTCCATCCTATTTCACTCACGGCCCAGCAACATTTGCTCTCTTTGCTCCTGCTGGAGCCTCCGTGCCCTTTTTAGGGTTTCCCTCCCTCGCTTGCGAGGGTTCTCCCGCGTATTGAAAGCTTCTCGCGCACTCGATCTCCTTGAAGCGCGTTTGGTGCGTTGGAATCGTTACTTGTGTCAGTGCACCGTCGAGCCGCTGTCCTGCGGGGTCGTACTCGCCGTCGTCGCCGCCACCGCCGCCGTCGCCGTCCCCTGTCACTATCGTCGCAGTAATATCTTCTGAATCCCGCGAGTGGAGCAGTATGGCGGGGCCGGTGGTGAAGGAGGGAGCGCGCCTGTTCCAAGGCGTGGAGAAGGACTCACTCGGCTTCAAGCTCATGAAGAACATGGTGCGTGCCGAGCGTTTTTCACGCTTGCAGGGGAATGATGAATGCGGGGGTGTGTAGTCTGATGGTGCTGGTTTCGCATTGGCCTTCGCAGCGGATCTCGTGGTTCTCGGCCTGGGGGGGAGGAGCCGAGTATGTGGTTACCCTGGCAATTCGTCCATATCTGCGTGGTTCGGGCTCTTCCTTCGTTCGTGGCTCAAGCGCTCCCTGCATCGCCACGAACCCACCGTCCGTGTAGTGGCTCGTTCCGTGTCCCCGCAGACAGTTCATCGCTCGCCGTTGATTCTTGATTTCGTCTCTGTGTTTTGATCGCAGGGCTGGGAGGAGGGCAAAGGGCTGGGGAAGAACGGGCAAGGCATCGCGACTCACGTGCGCGTTACGAAGAAATTCGACACGGCAGGTACGCCAGGGGAGTGTGTTGAAGGTTCTGTTTATAGACTTTGCAACAGCACAGGCATGCGATGGGAGTGTTTAGTATGTAGGACGCAGCAGAGCATGATCGAAGTGACTTGGCAGGCCACTGACTTCTTGCCTCCTCTCTCTTCCTTTCGTCCGTCATCCGCTCCCGCCAGACGTGGGGATTGCGAAGGCGAAAAAGGAGACGTGCAATTGGTCCGTCAATACCGCCGTCCTTTTAATGCGCCTCAACAGAATATATTCCGGTTTTTTTTTTCCCTTCCGCCCCCCGTCGTTCATCCGTTCCCGCCAGGCGTGGGCATCGCGGAGGCGAAGAAGGAGACGTGCAATTGGTCCGTCAATACCGCCGTCTTCGACGACCTTCTGAAGCGCCTCAACGTGGTAAGCCATCGCCCGCTCACCTGCATTTCGCCTGCATTTGGCTTACATTTCGCCTACATTTCGCCTGCATTTCGATTGAAGCTCTAGGGTTTGCGTTTGGAGGGCGGCGTAGGGCGACTCGTCACTGGCGTCACCGCGTTCGACGCCGTTCTTGAGCGACTCATCTTATAGCTATTCAGTCGTTAGGGTTCGCAGTTGATGGTTGGTCGAGCGGCCTGAATGTGCGCACGCCTGTGATTAAACCCGTTCGTTTGTGTGCAGTAATATCTTTCTTATATTATTCACAAAATTCACTGCTGTGCGATAATAATGTGTTTGAAGTGTATTTCCATCTCTCCTGTCGCATCCATCCGTTTTCCGCTCAATTCATCTCCTTACGTAACCCTTTCTTCCCTCTTCACATCCAGGCCGTCAAAGACAGCAATAGTCGTCAGCAGCAAGCATCCGACTCTTCCTCTTCCGACTCCTGTAAGATGTTTTCCTTTCAAGCTTCCAATATACCCACTAGCTTTCATGCGTATCTGCTCCTTGATGGAACTGCCGTGTCGACGTGCAGCCCAATCGTTCTGTTTTTCCGTTTTTCGACCTCTCACATCTCTTTTTTTTTCATCCCTTTGCTCCTCGATCTGTCCCGTCTCGCTTCCGTACCCCAGCCGATGACGAGTCCGATGAGAGCAGAAGCTCAGGCGAGGGGGAGGGGGGGTTGAAGATGAAAAAGATGAAGAAAATGAAGAAGAGCAAGAAGGAGAAGGAGAAGAAAGAGAAGCGGAAGCAGGCGGAGGAGGAGACAGAGTTGCCGAAGCGGCAGAAGCTTGTGCGACCGCAGGGCCGGTGAGAGATGCAAGGGGATGGTGACATGGGATGGGTGGATGGTTGACGTGGGTGTTTTGATTGGACGATGCTTCCCCTATTTTCTAAAAGTCATCATGCTGTTTTTGCATCCCTTTGTTCTGTGTGTGTGTGTGTGTGTGTGTGTGTGTGTGTGTGTGTGTGTGTGTTTTGTCTCACGTAGTCGTCTATCTCTTTACTGAGTCTTTGCATTGCATCCACCGCATTCCACCGCTCTCATGGCAGGTACCATCGCAGGGAGGCGGGCAAGTGCGTCAAGTCCTACTCCACCAACGATCTCTCCGCCATTCTGGTAACCCTCCATTTTGTTAACCCCATTCGCCGTTTTGGTAATCCTGTTCGCCATTCTGATAACCTTCTCCGCCATATTGGTAACCCTTATCGCCAGTCTGGTAACCTTCGCCATTCTGTTTACCCTCTTCGCCATTTTGGTTAACATCCCTCGCAGTTTCGCAGTTTTTGTACCAAATTTCCAAATCTTTGTACCACTTCCAACTCCTGTTTCTCCCCTCCCTCCCATTCCTTCCTCTGCCGTTCGTATTTTCCTCATCCCCCCTCACTTCTTCCCCCTCCCTCCTTCCCCTTTCCTGCGTTACCACAGGGTGCCGTCCCCACGTCGTCCTCCCCTGCACCTCTCACTCCTCGCCTCGACCCCACGGCCACTGCGTCTCCTTCCTCTGCCGCCCTCAACCCTCCCACCTCCCCACAATCCACACCGTCCGCCACACCTGCTGCCAATGCATCCTCTCCCTCAGTGCCCACAGCAGCAGGAGCTGAATCATCTGCACCCGCAGCAGCAGCGCCAGCAGCAGCAGGGCGGGCTCAGAAGCGGGTGGTAAAATCCGCGTCAGATACCGCTCTCTGTCGCAGCAGCAGCAGCAGCGCCACAGGGTCGAAAAAGAAAGCTGCCGGAGCAGCAGGTTCGGCCGAGCCTAAGAAGGGCGGGTTGCTGGAGCTGGAGTGCCAGAAGCAGTTCGTATTCCCGCCGCTGCCCGCCGATTGGTGGGGCTTGAAGTTCGGGTTCGTGCGCGGGTCAGGCTCGGGAGCTGGCCGGTTGACGAACGAGGGAGGAGAGGAAGATGAGGAGAAGAAGGCAGGTTTCAGCGAGCAGGACCAGGAGAATCTTTACAACCTCGTGCACGTATGTATAGTTCAGGGTTTGGAAGGGTTGAAGGGTTTTGAAGGGGTTTGGTTTGATAGTCAGGTGATTTCACGAGGGTGTCGCGTGAATGAGTATTTGGGGAGAGTGCAAGGGCTACGGCGAGGGAGGAGGGGGAGAAGAAGGCGCGGTTCAGGCAAATTGTTTCAATGCATTCGTTTCAGTTCAGGGTTGAACCTGAGGGGTCTTTCAGAGTTTATGGAGGGTTTTACGGGGAGTGTGTTTGTGTTTGCGCACGCTTCGAAGGCTTGATGGTCGTTCAAATGGCCATGGAGTTCAATCTGTCGTGCCACACCAGTGAGCGCCGTCAAACCATGGCTCGGTTCGTCCCAGCCATGGCTGTGTGCCGCCCATGCAGCTGCTTCTGGCTCTGCCGCCGGTCTGTCATCCCATTGGCTGGCCTGGCACGCATGCTGCATGGTACATACATATGATCATACCTAACTTGATAACCACATTAAGAGGAATGCGCAGAACGTCAATGCTCGCCTTGCAAGTGAGTTTTGGGAATCATTGTTGGTTTTGATTCTTTTCCATAATATCTTCTTCCCGCTTCCCCGCCCTCTCTCAATCCCCACCACCACTCCAACTCTGTGCTTCATAGGATCACGCGACGAGCGGCAAG
Organism: Closterium sp. Naga37s-1; assembly: GCA_947471745.1. Lineage (NCBI taxonomy): Eukaryota > Viridiplantae > Streptophyta > Zygnematophyceae > Desmidiales > Closteriaceae > Closterium > Closterium sp. Naga37s-1. The sequence continues at coordinate 1,279,399 of CANJKZ010000998.1, forward strand.
CAGGGGTTGGGAATTGGCGACCTGCCGCGGAAGGTGGCGGGGGCTCGATGGAAGGGCACCAAACAGACGTTCGAAGATTTAGAAGAGGTCAGCGAGGGGGAGGAGAATGAGGAGGATGGGAATGAGAGCGAGGAGGAGGTGGTGGAGGAGGGAAGGGGGGAAGAGGAGAACAGGGATGGTGCAGCAGCTGGTGCAGAAGGGGCGGTATTGACAACAGGCGCAGAAACTGTTGCTGCTGCTGTGGATGCGGGTTGGGGTGATGGTGCTGGGTCAGCGGAGCAGGAAGGGGGAGAGAAGGAAGGGAGGAGCAAGAAGCGGAAGAGAGAGGATCGGTCGAGGAAAGACAAGGGCGGGAAGGCAGCTGCGGAGGGTGAAGCGGTACCAGAAGTTGCAGAGAGGCGGAGAGTGGTGATTGGAAATAGATGGCAGCACAACGAGAAGGTTGTGAAAGAAGAGGTGAAGGAGGAGGGGATTCGTGCAGAGGATAAGGGAAAGGAAGGAGAGGCAGGTGGCAGCAGGAAGAAGTTGAAGAAAGGGAGCAGCGCTGGCATGGAGGTGTCAGGCAGTGAACCGGCTGATGGCTCAAAGGGCGGTGTTGCGTTGAAGACTCGAGTGAAGCGCGCTGTCAAGCAAGCTCTGCAAAAGGTGCTAACATTTCCTGGTGTGTGGGCGGGTGGTTGTGTGGGTGGGTGCATAGGTGTGTGCGTGCGTGCGTGTGGGTGTGCATGTGCGTGTGTGTAAGTGAACATGTATGGGTGCGTGTGTGTAAGTGAACATGTATGGGTGCGTGTGTGTAAGTGAACATGTATGGGTGCGTGTGTGTAAGTGAACATGTATGGGTGCGTGTGTGTAAGTGAACATGTATGGGTGCGTGTGTGCACGTGTGCGTGTGTGCGCAGCCAAGGTCTCCCCTTACCATATTTTCTGTCCTACAAAAAAAAGAAACCAATATTATCTCCTTCCATATCTCCTCTCTGCCCCTACCCACACCACCAGGAGGGCGAGGCAGGAGTGGCTTTAGCATCTCTGCGGGACACGGTGGGGCAGCAGCTGGAGCTGAGCAAAGCAGAGAGGAAGCAGCTTGCCAAGATCATGGACACCAAGGTGCGTACTAAAGGGTTCAAATGCAAGATCATGTACATTATCGGGGGTTTGGATTGTTGTGCCTTCCTCTGCCAACATTCGCTTACCAAGATGGTGATGTCAGGTTTTATCTATGTGACATTGTTGAACACAGCCTGAGCTATCCTTTTTCTCTGTATGTGCAGTTGCCTGGATGGGCATTTGTCAGTGTGGCCGCGGGCATGGTGCAGCTACGAGCGTGATTGACGGCTTCTTTTTCGCGCATCACTGACTTCCTATTCATTATAGCTATTAAAAGCATTCTGAAATTGAAGTACCATACACTGCTGGCCAAGACCAGCTGAGGGTTTATTTCGCCCTCTTGAAAAGTGGTTGTTTGGACTTGTAGTTCAATATGAATACAACATTAGTTCAAGGTATATAGCATACATGCTATGTATATCTGGTGAGGACCTCGTGTTTTTACATTTTGGCGTTCATTGTTCATCAATCTGACATGCGTTTGATATTAGAGACCCGTTTTTGGTGTTCTGTGAACTGTTTCTGCAACATCTCATTTTGTCGAGTTAGCGCATCGGTTTTTGAATGGATTTCTGAACAGTCGATGTGTTCTGCAGCTGCTGCTAATGTCGGTGAAACCCTTGGATTGAGAAAACCGACCGTCAAGATTTACAGTATCAACATTCCTTGACATTCCCTTTGTCTAGGGATGTCGTGTCGACATTCACTTCGGACGCCCTCAGGCACTGGAGCTTCAGTTTTGACATTATCGAGAGGAGACCACCATCACCATCAACTTCCCCTACCAGGGGCGGGTCAACAAAAACCATCTAGTGCTCCCTTTGCGCATTCAAATACGGTGGAGCAGGGTTGGAGATGCTTCTCAGTCTTCACCGCTTTAAAACGTTCGGCACCGCACTAAACCTTTCGAAGTTAGCTGTAAACACATATCACACCACACCATCAACCCTCGCCCATCCCACCCCAATTTCCTCTCAACACCCTTGTCCCATCAATTCCTTGCTCCAACTGAATCTGGTTTGCATTTCCACATTCCTCCGCGCACTGCCTTGGCAACGATTCAGCCATGGCGTCGCTCGCGCGCATCCTCTCCGCAGTAGTGTTCGCGGTGCTGACGATGGTGCAGGCGTTGGGGCTGCTGTTCATGATCTACTGGAAGCAGGAGCTCGCGTTCACAGCTCCACCTGTCACTGAATCCGGCGGCATTCTCGCCGAATTCAAGCGCGCGTGCCTCGAATCCGAGAGTGCGTTTCTTGACGAGTGTGCCGTGTGTGATGGCACCACGCTCTATCTTCACTGCACCAAATTTGCTGAGATCTTTATATCGTGGATGTTGTATCGTACTTAGGGTTGCAGTCTTCGTTCCTTCGCCCCGCATTGCTTTAACCATCCTGGTCCTGTTCACAAGGCAGTGGGAGATTTCGCATTGCACGTATGCGCATGCTCTGCTGCATCCTCACCGTCCGTGTCTCATATCCGTCGCATCGCGTCCATCTCCCTTGTCCACGTCAGCAGGCGACTGCCCGGTTCTCGGCAAGGGATTCTTCTTTGGCCTCGCCACGGCGCCTGCACACGTAGAGGACCAGCTGGATGACGCGTGGCTGAAATTCGCTCGGCGCGGAAGCAACGAGAAGCCCGACCGAGGCCCTGTCAGCTTCTTTCCTTCTCTTCACCACTTCCATTCTCTTATACTGCTATTCTTTTCGTTTTTTTGGGAGATTTAAAGAAACAGCCCGACCGAGGCCCTGTCAGCCGCTTTTCCTTCTCTTGGATGTTGCTGTTTCTTCGTATTGCTATTCTCCTCGTTCCATATATCTCATCGCATGTTCATCCGCCTGATTCGTTCCTGCCTTTATTTCTTCAACTTCCCCGTTGCCTCAATGCAAACCCTATACCTTTCGAAGTCCAGATGCCTTGATCCTATTGCCGCCACAAAATCCCTAGGCCTGCATTCGCACTTGCAATTAGAGCCATGCACCACTCCACACCTGATGACAAACCCTCAGGTCTGCAAGAAACCCATAAATCCTCATCTATGCTTGACGCTTGCTGCCCAACCTCCCAACCAATGCCGAACCTCTCATCCATCAGGTTCGGGCGTGGCACAACGTGCCCAAGGCTGAGCAGCGGCTTCGGTTCTGGACCGAGCCTGAGGTGGAGGTGGACCTGGCAGCACGTGCAGGCGTGGAGGCCTTCCGTATGGGCGTTGACTGGGGGAGGATTGTTCTGCGCGAGCCACAGGGGGGCAAGATGGAGGTGAGGGGGTGGATGGGTGCATGCGCTAGGGTATGGGGAACATATTTTTAGGCCTTCCGCATGGGCGTTGACTGGTTTCGCGTGAGCCACAGGGGGGAAGATGGAGGTGCCGGGGTGGATTGGTGTGGATGCGTATGCTTGGGCATGGGAGGCACTTCTTCCAACTTGGCTTCAAAACCCTCTCTTCATTTGTTCCTTCTCCCTTCTCCCTCCGCCCTTCTCCCTTCCGTCTTCTCCCTCATCCCACAATAGATCGACCATGCAGCAGTGGCGCGCTACAAGGAGATAATGGCGCTGGTGCGGGCGAGAGGCATGCGCGGCTCACACTCTTCCACCACTCGCTGCCCTCCTGGGCCGAGCCCATTGGCGGCTGGACCAACGCCTCCCTCGTTGACCACTTTGACTCCTGGACCCAGTGAGTGCGGTGGAGGGGCACGTGAGTTCGGTGGAGTGCGGTGGAGGGCTAGTGAGTGCGGTGGAGGGCTAGTGAGTGCGGTGGAGGGCTAGTGAGTGCGGTGGAGGGGCAGGGAGGGCAGTGGAGCGGCAGTGAGTTCTCCCCGATGGTGGACTACTGGTTGACCGAGCCGCACCTTTTCCTCCTTTTACTCTTTTTCTTGCCCCTTTCCCCACCATCCCACTCTCACCCCCTGCCAGGCTGGCAGTGCGGGAGTTCGGGCCGCTGGTGGACTACTGGGTGACGTTCACCGAGCCGCACCTCTTCCTCCACCTCACCCGCACTCTTACCTTGCCTTTCCCACCACACAAACCTTCCCCTTTACAACCCTCTCAGGCTGGCAGTGCGGGAGTTCGGGCCACTGGTGGACTACTGGGTGACGTTCAACGAGCCGCACCTGTTTGTCATCCTCACCTACTGCATGGGCGTGTGGCCGCCCGGCAAGGCGCCCTCGCTGCTGCAGTCGGCGCTCTGCATGTCGCCCGTGGGGCAGTACAGCCAGGCCATGCAACACATCGGGGAGGCTCACATCTCTGCCTTCAAGATCATCAAGAAAGGGTAAGGGCACTTGAAAAAGGGTATGGGCCCCCCTCGCTGCTGCAGTCCGCGCTCTGCATGTCGCCTGTGGGGCAGTACAGCCAAGCCATGCGCCACGTTGGGGAGGCGCATATTGCTGCTTTCAAGACGATTAAGAAAGGGTAAGGGCTCTTGGAAAAGGGTATGGGGCCCCTTCTCTGCTGCAGTCGGCGCTCTGCATGTCGCCCGTGGGGCAGTACAGCCAGGCCATGTGCCACGTTGGGGAGGCTCACATCGCTGCATTCAAGACCATCAAGAAGGGGTAAGGACACTTGGGAAGGGATACGGCCCCCCTCGCTGCTGCAGTCGGCGCTCTGCATGTCGCCCGTGGGGCAGTACAGCCAGGCCATGCGCCACGTTGGGGAGGCTCACATCGCTGCATTCAAGACCATCAAGAAGGGGTAAGGACACTTGGGAAGGGATACGGCCCCCCTCGCTGCTGCAGTCGGCGCTCTGCATGTCGCCCGTGGGGCAGTACAGCCAGGCCATGCAACACATCAGGGATGCACACATTGCTTGATAAGGCAATTCTAGAAGAGTAGGTCTGGGCCGCTCGGGAAAGGGCAGGGAATGGCAGTGAATCTGAGCCTGCTGCAGTCAGCGTAGTCCCAGTTTCCTCCGGGGATCTCCTTAAAGCCCAAAAAAAAAAAAAAAAAAAAGCGTAGTCCCAGTGACTTTTGAGGCGCCTCAAAAGTCGCCCAGTGTTAGTTAGGCATGGTGCCTGTGGGGCAGGGCAGCATAGTCACGCCACGCCAGGTGACTTTTGAGTCAACTCAATGGCCACACTTTTGATAATTCTCAAAAGCAACTCCGCCACGCCGGGTGACTTGAATCAACTCAGTCGTCACCTCATGGTGTGTGTGACAATGGCGTCGTGCCAATTTGTCCCCTTGTGCCCCTCTTTCCCCCACACCTCCCCTCTATCACCTCTCCTTTCACTCCTTGTCCTCAGGAGCGCAGACCCAGTGGGCGTGGCAGCCAACACGGCATTCATGACGCCATACAGCGCTTTAGAAGTGGTGGTGCTGCTCTGCATTGACTGGATGACGCTCTTCCCCTCACTGCATGTGGTTGTACCACCCTCATCCCCCCTTTTGGTCCGCTTCCTTGACCATCCCCATCCCCCAGGAGCACAGCACCAGTGGGCGTGGCGGCCAACACGGCGTTCATGACGCCATACAGCGCGCTGGACGTGGTGGTGCCGCTCTACATCGACTGGATGACACTCTTCCCCTGGGTCGACCACATCCAGCATCACCTCGACTTCTGCGGCCTCAACTACTACGGTCAGGTCAGCAGACGGTTCGGCCAGGTCAGCAGTTCGAAGTGCCAGGTCAGCAGCTCGTACAGCCAGATCAGCAGCTGATTCGGCCATGTCAGCAGCTGCTAGGGCCAGGTCAGATTCTGATGATGAAAAGGGTTTCGCACCTTCACAGCCTTCCACAGGTAACCCAAGTGGCTTTACCCTCCTTCCACATCTTCATACCTTCCACCTCGTCCTCCCCGTTCAGCATCTGCATGGCATTGCTCTCAAACTGAGAAACGGGTAGAAAGCAGCAAGCTCGGTTCGACCGACCAGTGATGACTAATCTAAGAACTACTAAACTCACGGACTATTAGGCGAGAACACGTGTAGGTAAACGTAGTAGCATTAAATCGGTAGATTACAAGTGGTTTCAGAGCGTACGCGCGTTTCGTCTTTTTAGGCCTTCATCGGCCTTGTCCTCCCCGTTCAGCATGTGCCTGGCCTTGCCGATACCTCCCCTGCCCTCCCCATGCCCTCCCCTCCCCTCCCGCCCTCACATTCTCAGGAGTTCATGTCAAGTCAACAGCAGGCGTGCAGAGTGTGGACGAGGAAGAGTTTCCGAAGCAGGCCGAGCAGTCTACCCAGACGAATTTTAACACATCCTCATTGCCTTCCATCCACCGCCGCTACTCTGTTCCCCGTGCCCCGATCCCCACCCTCCTCTTACAGGAGTTCATGTCAACAGCAGGCCTGCAGAGTGTAGAAGAGGAGGAGTTCTCCGAAGCAGGCCGGGCAGTCTACCACGTCGGCTTCTACCGCATCCTCATGGCCTTCCACCGCACGCTCTCTTCCCCTTGTCCCCCTGCCCTTCTGTCCCTCTGCCCTCCTTCCCCACTCCCCTCCACCTCCGCTCCTGCTCCCCTTCCTACCCCTCTCCCAGGAGTTCATGTCGACAGCAGGTCTGCAGGCAGAGTGTAGAAGAGGAAGAATTCTAAGAGGCAGGCCGGGCAGTCTACCTTGATGGCTTCTACCGCATCCTCATGGCCTTCCTTCCACCGCCTGCTCCCTTCCCCTTGGTCCCCTACCCTCCTACTCCCCCCGCTCTCCTGCTCGCCACTCTTACTGGAGTTCATGTCGACAGCAGGCTTACAGAGTGTGGACAAGGAGGAATTCTCCGAGGCGGGCCGAGACGTCTACCCCGATGGCTTCTACCGCATTCTCATGGCCTTCCACCAGCGCTACTCTGTTCCCCGTGCCCCAATTCCCTCACCCCCCCCCCCCCCCCCCCCCCCCCCCCCTCTTTCCCTCAGGAGTTCATGTCGACAGCAGGCCTGCAGAGTGTGGAGGAGGAAGAATTCTCCGAAGCCGGCAGGGCAGTCTACCCCGATGGCTTCTACCGCATCCTCATGGCCTTCCACCGCCGCTACTCGCCCAGCCACCCCGCGCTGCGCTTCATCGTCACTGAGAACGGCTTTGCCGACACTGAGGACAACATTCGCCGCCCGTATCTGATTGAGCACCTGCTGGCACTGAACGCGGCTATCAAGGAGGTGGGCGGCAGACAAGGTTGCGCTATGTTATGTGGTTGCTTGACTAAAAACAGACATACACTCACCTTCCTGCATGTACCCTCCTTCCGATGACCCTTTCCTCTCCCAACTCACACCCATTCACTCCCTCGCTTTATTATACAAGTCGACAACTCACCCCACTCACTCCTCTCTACCATCACCACCCACTCTACCCCTTCCTACGCAGGGCATGCCCATAGACGGGTACTTCCACTGGACCATCAGCGACAACTGGGAGTGGGCGGACGGCTATTGCCCCAAGTTCGGCCTGGCAGGCGTTGACAGGACCTCCGCCAACCTCACCCGCGTGCTACGCCCCTCCTACGGGCTCTTCAAGGAGGTGAGGGGGGATTTTGCACGCCTGAAGGTGAGATCCGTTCACATCCACACAGGGCCTCCGCCAACCTCACCCGCGTGCTGCGCCCCTCCTATGGGCTCTTCAAGGAGGTGAGGGGGGCTCTGAGACGTGTCAGAAAGAAGTTTAACAAACTGGGTAGACTAGAGAGGTGGTCAGAGGCCCAACAGGGCCCAACAGGGCCCAACAGGGCCCAACAGGGCCCAACAGGGCCCAACAGGGCCCAACAGGGCCCAACATAGCATGCGCGGGGCCACTCACATGTTGATTGCTTCCCCAGGACGCGTGACAGCGCACATGGTGCTCTGGGCTACATCCTGCTCGCATTGCTTCAGTAACTCTCTCATTGAAAGCATGTGACACCACTGCACTGCACCCATCCATCGTTTCCTTCTCCTCAAATCGTGCGCTCTTCCGCCCCCTCTTCCACTCCACTCCCCACACCCCCCCAACCCCATCTCCCCCACCTTTCCCCATCCTCTCCCCTGCCCCAAAGATTGTGGAGTCACGGCAAGTGACGGCGCAGCAGCGGGAGGAGGAGTGGGGGCAGCTGCAGCAGCGAGCGGAGCGGGGCGAGCAGCGCTCCTATTGCCGTGCTGTTGAACCCAGCGGCCGCATGGGCGCCGGTGAGCGCGGTGGTGGCGTGGGGGATGCATGGGGGGGCGCATGGGGGGTGCATGGAGGGTGCATGGGGGGGTGGATGGGGGAGTGCGTGGGGGGCTCATGGAGGTGTGCATGATGACATGGTGGTGAACGGAAAGGACATGGCAGCGGGGTGAGCAGCGCTCCTACTGTAGCGCCGTGGAACCCAGCAGCCGAATGGGCGCTGGTGAGGCCGGGATGGTGTTTGCGTGCCGGGTGAGATGTATTTTGACATCTGCGGTCGCTGTTAAAAATCCATCTGTGGCTGCATGCACGGTACCATGTGTGGAATGGTGCCACGGGAAGCAGCTCAGTTTCATGTATTTTTCTCTATCAAACGCACCAGAGAAGTCAGAGCAACCCACCCACTCATTCCTCACTCGCCCTTGCCCCTAGTCCTCCCTTTTACCCACTCTCCTTCCTGGAATTCCCATTCCTTTCCATCCCGCTCCCTGTTCCACCATTTCTCTTACCCCTTCTTTTCTTTCCATCCCTCAACCACTCCCGCCCCTCTTCCCTCCTCTCGTCCCCCCATCCAGACTCCCTTGATCCACCCACAACAAGGGTCATAGCCACCTAGGATTGTCGGCCAAGGCAGGCATGTTGACGACTTCTGAGTTGACTGAAGAGTTCTCACCTCCCTCTCACCCGATTGTCTGCTACCCTCTCTTCTCACCACCCCCCGACCAGACTCCCTTGACTCCCCCACAACACGGGTCATACCCTCCAAAGACTGGTGCTTTGGCAAATACAGGCGCCCAAGGCAGCCGTGATGGTGAGGCGCCCAAGGCGCTCATCTACTACCCTCTCCTTTCTCCATGACGGCAGTCAACTCAGTATTTCTCCCCTCCCTCGCCCTCTCATCTACTACCCTCTTTCGCCCCCCCTCCAGACTCCCTCGACTCCCCCTCAACACGAGTGATAGCCACCAAGGACTGGCGCTATGGCGAGTACAGGCGCCCCAAGGCCGCCGTGATGGTGAAGCGTACGGCAAGGATTTTCCGCATCTGGCTGGAGGACCTGCTGCTTGCCGCCCAGCAGGCTGCAGATGCTGCCAACTCCCTCCTGTGCCGCCTCATGCATGGCCCTCACCACCAGCACGAGCACCAGCACCAGCACCAGCAGCAACAGCAACAGCAGCAGGTTGTGGAGCAGCAGCAGGTATGGGAGGAGGTGGAAGCAGACACTGAGATACCGCCAGTAGCTGTTGCAGCTGCTGCCGCTGGTGCTGCTTCAGCAGACAAGGATGAGCTGTAAGAGCAGTGGCTCTGCTTTTGCACAGAGAGTGCTGGGTCGGGGAGCTTCTATGAGAGCTGGGTGGTAGCCTTGCTGGGTAGGAATGTGAGTGATGACATACAGGCGTGAAGCCGTGGCTTCTACATCATGGCTTACTGTTGGAAACAAGTAAATTAACGCTTATGAAGCAACGAAACGGAGCAGACTACAGCGAAGCAACACGCGAGTCAAACAAAAGTAACAGCTAGAGGTTACGCGAAGGTCAAAGGTCGCCGACCTTTGACTCGACGAAAAGTACAGCGCGATAGCAAGGACACATAACTGACTCGATATTGAGCAGTTACCCGAGTCGTCACTGTATCGAACCGCAACAGCAAAAACAGTTTAAAGTAAAACCTTGCATATTCCTTCGTAATCATATAAAAAGCTTTGTATCTCTCTGCTATTATCAACTTATCTTGTTCTCACACACCAGTACAAGGTGGTTCAGCAAACTCTGATATTAATGTCAGAGGTCCACTGGTGATCCCCGATTGATCATAGGGAAGGGTTACAGGCATGTTGGCCTGGGGGGTTATGGGCGCACTGACCCGCTACTTAACAAGCCCTTCTATCCCAATGGTCTAGTAACTGGGATTCTGACATGGTATCAGAGCGGTCTCGGGTTCGAATCCCAGTGTGTGCACTTCGGGCATCCCAGTGCGGGGGGTGTCAGAGGTCCACTGGTGATCCCCGATTGATCCTAGGGAAGGGTTACAGGCATGTTGGCCTGGGGGGTTATGGGCGCACTGACCCGCTACTTAACAAGCCCTTCTATCCCAATGGTCTAGTGACTGGGATTCTGACAATTAACGCTTCCGCAACTACAACATCTTTACTACTAGAGTCTTAGCCTTGAAAGATCCTAGGGCTATTTCTCACCCCAACATGGTATGAGAGCAAACAGGGCAAGATCGATTTCCAAAATTCTTACGACAACACAAGACATGGCAACACAGAAGGAGAGGAGCTCCTCCGACGGATCTCTCGGCACTACTCCTACTCTACCTCCAGCCTCTGGCCTACAGACAGAGGAAGGCACAGCAACAAGACCAGCTGCGGAGTCAACCGAAACTCCCGGGAATCAAGCAGCAAACTTCGATCCAAGTATGATGGAGAAATTATTCTCCTTCATGTCCTTCTACGAGCAACACCAACAAGCAGCTCCTGCGCAATCAAACAACAGCGACAACAACAACAGAGCAACACCGATGAGTCTTGACGGTTCATCCTATGCGCGCGGAAATCAGCAGCAACCCACCTTTGCTCCGTACGAGCCTCAACGTGGCTCCATCAGCTTCGCGCCACAACCACAGTCTTCACCTGGACAAGAGAAGACATTAGACGCACTTCAAGTTCAATCACAATTCGCACATGTGTTGAAACTACAGACATCAACACCTTTCGACGGAAAGGACTTCTATACCTGGTCATTCGAATTCGATCTGATGATGGAGGGCGCGCAAATTCTTGGATTCTTCGACGGGTCCCTGCCATACCCAACGCATGGGACACAATACGACAAGCAGCAGTATACATATCAGTCGCTAATGGCGTATACGATACTACTGCGAAATTTATCTCCAAACGAGCAGCAGAACATCCGGTCTTATCGAGGATACGGCAATTCCGCCAAACAGGCATACGACCACCTGAAGAGTATGTATCAAGCAACAGATAGTGTTAATCAAATTCGTCTCATGGCACAGCTGACAACAGTGGAAATGAAAACCGACGAAAAGGGAATGGCGTGTATCAGCCGCTGTCGAGGACTGCGCGACAGACTCCTTCGATGCGGAGGATCAATATCTGAAGAAGCCTTCGTAACAGTCATCATCGCTAGCCTCGGTCCTCATTGGCGCTCCACTCGAGCACTCCTTGAGCTCACGGGAAGATCTCCGAAGCGGCACTCAGTGCCAAAATTCACGCTGAACAGCAGGACATGGACCTGCACGAAGAACGACACAAGAAGAAAGCGTCAGCACCGGAATTCGCGTTTCACACTCAACGACGTTACAACAACAACAACAATCGACAAAACAACCGTCAGATTCAACAATACGTCCCACCGTTCTGTCACCTTTGCAAGACATCCGGACATCCGCGCACACACTGCCTGAATCAGCAGCAGTCGACGTCGCCGCAACGTCAACTTCGACCCTCAAGCAGTCAAGTAACTTCTACGCAGGCGCATCCCACCAACCAAGTGCAGTCTTCAACATCATCAACGACAAACCCTGCACAAGGCACAAGAAACATCATAAACTGTATGACAAGAACGACAGACTCCTGCATCACCGGATCACCACCGTTCTACTCACCAGAAGAACAACTCGACGAGCGCACCCCTCGCCGCGAGTCACTAGAACCCAACCCGGCGTATGCAGCCATCGCACAGAGCGAGGCGTCAGGAAAAGACACTTGGTTCTTGGACAGCTGCTACGGACAACACATGTGCTCCTCGGGTCGCTTCGTTCAACAAGAATATCAACTTCAGCACAAAGTTATAATCACAGACGCCAACAACCAGAACCTGCACACACGACGACAAGAGATTGTACAACTTCAGTCTCGGGAAACTAACGTTATTTTACAAATGTCAAAGGTTTTAATTGCAGAAGGACTCGGCTACAACTTACTCAGCGTCAGACAACTGATGGCGAAGGGCATTCATCTCGAAGCAGACAGCACCACTCAGGTGTGAAAATAACGAACAAGAATGAATGAACTAGCAAAGAGTTGGGTACAAGTACTAACCCTAATTAGGTTGTACCCCTTATGGGCTACCCCACTATAGCCTACACAAATGTAAAAGCTATAATGTTCTGACACACCCCCATAGGCAAAGTGGGGGAGAACAAGTGGTCACAAGACCAGTCAAGAAAGCAAAGCAAGCTCAGGGTGGATCACAAAGTCACCACACAGTCTGAGCACAAGCGAAGGGCCACAAGGCCAGTTCACATGCAGAGTTATACAAAGAGAACAAACAATACAGTGATCATACCCTAGCAAGTGCAAGCATGCAGGTATATATATAGATCACAGTACAAACAGGGTCAAGCAAGTGAGGCAAGGTAGGCACAAGGCCTAACACAGTAACAAAGCGCTGATGATCACCAGGCAGAAGTGCCTTGGTGAATATATCAGCAGTGTTGGCTCGAGTGGCCGCGTACGCAAGACGAAGCTGGCCACGCTGCTGCAACTCTCGTAAGAAAGTATCGCAGAGCGATGTGCTTCGTTCTGTGCTCCAATATATGCTCCTAACACAAGGCAATCATGGCCTTGTTGTCTACGTACAGAACTGGAGGTGAACGAGGCTGCTCTCCCAAGTCGGTCAGCAGGTAGGTGAGCCAGCGTAGCTCCTGAGCAGCCATGGCCCCGGCGTAGATCTCAGCCTCACAACTGGAGCTGAGAACCGAAGACGAGCGGGTAGACTGCCAGGAGACAGAGCCAGAGCCAAGGCTGAAGGTGTAACCCTGTGACGACCGCTGCGTAGCTGAGTCGTCAACCCAGGAGGCGTCTGCGTGACCGGTGAGGACAACTGGACCCCGTCCTCCAAGCACGAGCCCCATGCCTGACGTACGGCACAAGTAACGCAGTACCCTCTTCGCAGCATCCCAGTGCACCTTTCGGTGCCTACCGGGAGCCACGTAGCGAGCCAGGAGGCTGAGAGGGTACGCGAGGTCGGGTCGAGTGCACGTCATCAGGTACATGAGGCAACCCACAAGCTCTGAGTACGGACCACTCGGCTCTACGGACTCGTCCGAAGGTGGAGCTGAGAGCGAGTGGCTGGTAGACAGAGGAGTGGGCTGTGGCGAAGAGAACTGGAAGCCGAAGCGCTGAAGGACCTGGTGCACCATGTGTGACTGAGTCAGGGTAATGGTGCGCCGTGCTCTGGTCCGGGTGATCTGCAAGCCAAGATAGCTGCGCAGTTCACCCAGGTCAGTGCAGGTGTGTCTCTTCTGCAGCTCCGACTTCACAAGAGTCAGTGCCTCAGTGTCAGCAGTGGCAAAGACGAGGTCGTCGACGTAGACAAGGACGTAGAATGGCGGCAGCGAGGTGTCGGTGCGTAGAAACAGCGACAGGTCAGCAGTAGCAGGAGCAAATCCAAGAGCCGCAAGTGTAGTCCTCAGTGTGTCGTGCCACTCGCGGGGCGCCTAGCGGAGACTGTAGACTGGCCGCCGAAGACTCCACTGAGTATCTGCAGGAAAAGACTCAGTGAAACCAGGTGGGCGACGCAACCAGATCTCCTCGTGCAGGCTGCCCTGCAGAAACGCTGTGCTGAAGTCCAGAGAGTGCAACTCGTAGTCACGCTGAGCAGGGACGTGCAGCAACACCCGAAGAGTAGTCATCTTCCGGGTGGGGGAGAAGGTATGGAAGTAGTGAACTCCCTGTCGCTGACTGAAGCCTCTAGCAACGTAACGCGCTTTGAAGGCAGGCGGAGAACCTGGCGGCCGCTTCACCCTGAAGATCCACATGCCATCGACTATGTTCGCCCCAGGTGGGGGAACCTCGTCGACGTAGGTGCCTGTGGACTTCGAGGATGCCATCTCGGCATCCATGGCTGCCTGCCACTGAGAGGAGTAAGGACCCGTAATCGCCTCTGCGTAAGAGCGCGGGGTCGGGATGTCTGGTGCATCCGGGTCTCCCTCAGGGGCAAGTAGCATGGAAGCGAAACGAGGTACAGCAGCTGCAAGACACTCAAATTCCTCCTGCCTATCCTCAAGGACGTCCGTGCCAAGAGCACACTCACCCCCGACGGACGGAGGACTGGCAGACGCAGACTCAGCAACAAGAGCAGTGGCGTAGTCTAGACGGCAGGCAGCAGCAAAGTCAAGCAGCTCAGCAACGAGAGTAGACGCAGCAGCAGACTCAAACGAAGGTTCTGTGACAGCAGTGGCGAGGAGACGAGAGACAGTGGGACTGGCAGCACGAGCGCGGTCAGACTCAGGGTCAGGGACCTCAGGAAGAGAGGACTCAGGAGGAGTAGGCAGAGAAACACGCAGTCGAACAGAGGAAGGACGGAGTGCCATAGCGTGCATGCCGGGGACAGGAGGAGGACGCGAATGAGGAGTGCGACGAGCAGTGCGAACAGGTGAGACAGGACGAGACGCAGGCTCACGACGCTCGCTAAGACCGCCAGACTGCTCAGTGTAAGGAGAACGAGCAGGCAGTGGAGAGGCCGTCTGTAACGGCGGCTGCGACTGGCCAGGCGGGGGACACAAAAGGGGAGGAGTAAGGGCAGCAGAAGGCGGGGTACCAAGAACCTTCTACAGCAGGGGAACGAAGTACGGTCGCGGCCGCACAGCGCCACCAAGGTCAACAGCTCCAGCTCCTCCAGCTCTAGCACCTCCAACACCAAGGCCTCCAACCCCAGCGCCTCCTGCACCAGGGCCACGAAATCCAACTCCTCCAGCTCCTGCGCCACCAGCGCCAGTAGCACCAGACTCCGTAAGGTCTCCATCTCCAGCACCCTCAACACCACCAGACCCGGTAGCTCCAGTACCCCGGGTACGAGCACCTCCAGGACCAGTGGTCGCAGCACCTCCAGTAACACCAGCTCCAGCAGCAACTCCAGTACCGCCAGCTCCAGCAGGGCCAGCACCTCCAGCGCCAGTAGCTCCACTCCGAAGGCGCGTACGCCGAACAAACCACTCACGCAACTGCTGCAGAGACAGGCTTGGCGAAGCACCAGCAGAAACTCCAGACGAAGCAGCACCCGGAGGCTCCGCACCTCCAGACTCTGCACCCCCAGGTTCAACACCCGGAGGCTCAGCACCCCCAGACTCACCACCCCCAGTCGCAACACCCCCAGGCACAGCACCCCCAGTCGCAACACCCCCAGGCTCAGCACCCCCAGTCTCAGCACCCTCAGACTCCGCACCCCCAGGCTCCGCACCTCCAGACGCAGCACCCCCAGACTCAGCACCTCGAGCAGCACCTGAGTCGACAGCTACCTGAACAGGCGCAGGACCAGGGAGAGGGTCTACCTGAGACACACCTGAGGGAGCAGGACCCTGGGGCGGGAGGGGGTCTACCGGAGGGGGACCGGGAGCAAGGAAGAGCGGCGGGGGTGGGGGAGGGGCAGAGCGGTAGGGGAAGAGACGGTAAAAGGGAATTGACTCGTCAAACGTGACATCCTAAGAAGGGAAGACACAGCGCGAGGTGGGGTGGTAAAACTGCCAGCCAGGCGCGTCGGGAACAAAGCCAAGGAAGACGCAGGGGATAGCGCGGGGGGAGAGCTTGTCCGCCGACGTATCGCGAACAAAGG
Source organism: Closterium sp. Naga37s-1 (assembly GCA_947471745.1). NCBI lineage: Eukaryota > Viridiplantae > Streptophyta > Zygnematophyceae > Desmidiales > Closteriaceae > Closterium > Closterium sp. Naga37s-1. The sequence continues at coordinate 1,295,149 of CANJKZ010000998.1, forward strand.
CACGAGAGGCCCAGACCCGGGACACCGACGCATCACCAACCTTCCCCGTCCAACGCAGCGTGGGCGAGGTCTCCAGCAAGGAGACACGGGGCCAGAGGTTGAGCTGATGCGCAGCGTACTTGACCGCAAACGGCCACAGAAAATGGGGAGCGGCCGCATGGATCATGGAGGTACGAGCAACCTCCATGACTAAGCCAATGCGGCGCTCAGCAATCCCATTTTGCTGAGGGTAGTCCGGAAGCGTGAACGTCTGGAGAATGCCCTCCCCATGAGAAAAGTCCCGCAAGAGGTTGGAGGAGAACTCACCATCTCTGTCAGAGTGCAGACGCAGGACAAGAAGGTCCTGGCCGAAGCGCTCGCGGAGCTGGAGACGGACTGTGCGGATCCAAGGGATCAAGACATCAACTACCTGACCCTTGCTGCGCAAGGGGAAGACCGTGGTGTACCGCGAGTAGTCGTCAACGACCAGCAGAAAGTAGCGCTCTCGGTTCTATCCACTGACGCAGGCTGGGCCCCACACGTCCATGTGGAGAGTCTGCAGAGGAGCAGTCGTCGGGGGAAACGAGGAGGAGTGAGGAGCGGCGCGCTGCCGCCCCTCGACGCAAGGGAGGCAGGGCGGGGCAGGCGAGGGCGGCAGGTGAGGTAGAGACCTGGGGAGACCAGAGACAAGAAGACGAGAGTGCATGCCACGAAGGCGTGGCAGGGAGGGGTGACCCAAGCGGTGGTGCCACAGAAGAGTCTGGTGCGACAGGAGGCGACACGAGCAAGAGGCGGCTACCTGACCTGACGCGGACACCTGAGCAGACGGAGCTACCTGAGAAGGCTCGGTAGCGAGTGTGTACAGACTCGACCCTGGCCGACGGGTGAACGTGGCCAGGTGACGCCCCGTCCGTGTGCATGTGGAGATCGACACACGCTGACCCCCAGGAGTGGTGGTAGTGACCATCACATCCTGGAGGGCAGCGGTACTCACCAAGTTCGTAGAGAACGAGGGGAGGTGAAGACCTGACAGTGAGCCGGACAGAACCGCCGGACACAGGAGGACAGTGGAGGAACGGGCCACGACCGGGCCCCCGAAGGGGTCAGCCAGTCTGACCGGGACAGGTGCAGGAAGAGGAGTGAGGGTGGTGCTGTCACGAAAGAAACAGCGCGAGGCGCCAGAGTCCAACGTGAATGTGTGCAAGGCCTGAGCAGGCGCAGTACCAGAGAGAGTACCAGACTCACTAGCACCTAGAGCAGCAGCGGCTATACCTGGGTCAGGCGGCACACACCGGTAACAGTCACCCTCAGCACTAATAGCATACATAGCAGAGATAATAGCATCAAAGTATAGGTCAAAGATAGCAATCCTAGACTTAAGCAGATCTGTCCAGCGAGGGAGCTCGACGTCGTCACCAAACTCAGCATGCCAAGCGTCGTCGAGACGGGAGAAGCAGCGGTGCTGAGCGTGGAGCCGCCCGCAAGTCTGACTAGCACGGTCACTTGTGCCAATGACATACGGGCAACTACCCCCAGACGCCCCACGCAGAAACCACTCACGAAGCTGCTGGGGAGACGGGGTCTCGCTCCGACGCTGCTACTGCTGACGCTGGCCACCCCCAGTACCGACACGCTGAGCGCCAGTCCCACCGCTACCAGTCCCACCGCCTCCACAGCCGCCACGCCCACCGCTGCCTCCACCACCGCCACCAGAGCCCCCACTCCCGCCAACAGTCCCACCGCCGCTACCACCTCCACTGCTGCCCCCACCACCACTCCCGCTGTCACCTCCACCACCGCCGCTGCCACCTCCACCACCCCTGCCACCCTTGCCCTTGCTGCTGCGGCGCTTCGCACTAGCTGAAGCAGCCCCGACGTCCTCAGGAACAGAGACGTCTGCAGCAGCAGCAGAGGCGTAGGAGGGGGCAAGGGGGGAGGGGGAGCACTCTTCAAATAAGGGCGGGCGCGGAGTGCCACGAGCAGCACCTACAGCATCTGCACTAGTCTCAGCTGCGAGGAGATGCTGCTCGAGGAGGTCAACAGTGAGGGAGGTGGGGTCAAGAGAGAGGAAGTGGTCCCTGACAGAGCGAAGAGAGTCAGGGAGGCGGGTGACTATAGAGTAGAGAGTGATGTACATCGGGGGCGGGTTCCTGTGAAGGAGCTCAGCAGGAACGGCAGCGCGGTAGCGAGCGTCACTAGCGCGAAGGTGGGAAACAAGGTCCTCGACTGTGGCGAAAGCGGACAGCTCGGGGAACAGGTAGGGTAGAAGAAGGCGGCCTAGAGCAGCAGTGGCACGGGAGGAGTAGCGAGCGACTACAGCGTCGTACAGTGCCTGCGCTGTCCTGTGCTGTTCAAAGTGAGCGCATTCAGCTAATGGCAGGTGGTTGCGAATGGCTAAGCGGGCAGCAGCGTCACGAGTAAGCCACTGTGAGCGAGTCGAACTGTCAGCTGTGGCGGGAGGGGCAATAGCGGCGCCTGACGCTAGGTCAAACATCGAGACACTGTCCTTAGAATCGCTCAGTAGGTACAGCTGCAGGTCGTCTAGCCACGTGTCAAACTGAACTGGTCTGCTCTCATGATCAAACGCGAGAACCTGAAGTGAAGCCATAGCTGTGCAGCACGCAGGATAGCAGTAGTAGCAGCAGTAGCAGCTGTAGCAGTAGCAGCAGTGACATTACCGAGCCGTAGCAGTAGCTGTAGCAGTAGCTAGGTACCGGGCCGGGCGTTGGGCTAGGTGCGGGGCCGGGCGTGGCTAGGGACCGGGCCGGACGCTGGGCTAGGTGCCGCGCCGAGCGCGGGCTAGGTACGGGGCCAGGCGCTGGGCAAGGGGCAGGGCCAGGCGCGGGGTAGAGTCGGGGCCGGGCGCTTGGCGAGGGGTGGGTCTGGGCGCTGGCTAGGGTCGGGGCCGGGCGCTGGGCTAGGTACGGGGCCGAGCGGAGCTAGGGACCGGGCCAGGCGCGGGCTAGGTACGGGGCCGGGCGCTGGGTGAGGGACGGGGCCGGGCGTTGGGCGAGGGGCGGGGCCGGGCGCGGGCTAGGGTCGGGGCCGGGCGCTAGGCTAGGTACGGGGTTGGGCGGGGCTAGGAACCAGGCCGGGCGCGGGCTAGGTACGGGGCCGGGTGCTGGGCGAGGGACGGGCCCGGGCACGGGCTAGGGTCGGGGCCGGGCGCTGGGCTAGGTACGGGGCCGGCGGGGGCTAGGGACTAGGCCGGGCGCGGGCTAGGTACGGGCCGGGCGCGGGTGTGAGACGGGGCCGGGCGCGGGCTAGGTAAGGGCCGGGCGCAGGCTAGGTACGGCCCGGTCGCGGGCTAGGTACGGGCTGGGCGCGGGCGAGAGACGGGGCCAGGCGCGGACTAGGTACGGGCTAGGCGAGGGCTAGGTACGGGCCGGTCGGGGCTAGGGAGTAGGCCGGGCGCGGGCTAGGTACGGGCCGGGCGCTGGCGTGAGACGGGGCCGGGCGCGGGCTAGGTAAGGGCCGGGCGCGGGCTAGGTACGGGCCGATCGCGGGCTAGGTACGGGCCAGGCGCGGGCGAGAGACAGGGCCGGGCGCGGGCTAGGTACGGGCCGGGCGAGGGCTAGGTACGGGCCGGTCGCGGGTTAGGTACGGGCCGGGCGCGGGCGAGATACGGGGCCGGGCGCGGACTAGAGACGGGCGGGTCGCGGGCTAGGTACGGGCCGATCGCGGGCAAGGTACGGGCCGGGCACGGGCGAGAGACGGGCCGGGCGCGGGGCTAGGAACGGGCCTATTGGGGGCTAGGTACGGGCCGATCGCGGGCTAGGTACGGGCCGGGCGCGGGCGAGAGACGGGGCCAGGCGCGGGCTAGGTACGGGCCGGGCGCGGGGCTAGGGGCCGACGGGCCGCGAAGGCTAGGAGCGACGGGCCTAGGGGGGGGTTTTCGCAGCGTAGCAGGTGGTGGGCCCAAGTAACCTGTTCTGATTCCATGTGAAAATAACAAACGAGAATGAATGAACTAGCAAAGAGTTGGGTACAAGTACTAACCCTAATTGGGTTGTACCCCTTATGGGCTACCCCACTACAGCCTACACAAATGTAAAAGCTATAATGTTCTGACATCAGGAGTTCAAGTTATTCCACGGAAAGGGCGGACTCTACATCGGCAAGGCCGTCTTGAAAAACAACGTCTTCGTTCTTGACTTCGTTCCGGACCAAGGTACAGCCGACAGCGACGCCATCGTCAACTTCACTTCTTGGACACATCCACCCGATCTCGATCCCGATTTCAGTCCTGGAGGATTTTGGTATTCACATACTATACCTGAAGCAGAAAGGACAAGAGCATTAGCAACAATCCGACAAGAAGAACTAACATCGTCAGCAGCAGAAACAACATCGACAGTAGCAGAGACAACATCAGCAACAGCAGCAAAACCTACGGCACCAATCGCGGGCTCTTTGACGGCACCAATTCTCATCGACGACACTCCACCAACTCCTGCACAACAGTTAACTCCCACTCCACGTGAAGTTCACAGAAGCGCCAACCTCACCGCGGGTTTTTACTCCAACTCCGACCTGTACAGGCGCTCACCCGGACATCGTGCGAGCGAATCACAGTGGCACGAAAGACTGGGACATCCAAGCAACACAACGTTAAATAACACGATCAAGGCAGCAGTACTCGACAAAGATTCCTTACTTCTACCCGACGGCAGAGAACTTCAACGAGTCCGAGGAACCTGTTTTACTTGCCCCGAAGCCGACTTACCTCATCAACCATTTGTCTCTCACCACTATCCAAGCGCGCCAACCTACGCACCACTCGAGAAAGTATACAGCGACATCCTGTATACCCGTGAACAAGGACAAGGAGCATATAACTATGTGATTACTTTCATCGACGCCGCCACCCGATACGTCGGGCACCTCAACCTCCCAAGTCGCGATATGGCCTTCGAAGCCTTCGTCGCCTGGCTACCTGTGGCAGAACGAGAACCAGGAGCAAAGCTGAAAAGCTTCCAGTCAGACGGAGGAGGGGAATATCAGTCCCAAAGGTTCAGGCAGTACCTCGCAGAACGAGGCATCAAGCGACTCATCTCGCTTCCCTACGCCCATCAACAGCAAGGCGTGGCAGAGCGGATGAACAGAACTCTCCAGAACACCATGCGCAAACTGTTGCGTGGCATGCGACTGCCCAATCACCAGTGGCCTGAGGCGATGGACCACGCTGTCATGCTGCACAACTTGCTCTCGTCATCATCGCTCCCGAACAACGCATCACCGCACCTACTGTGGACAGGGAAACTGGGGAACACAAAAATGTTACGAGTCTTCGGATGCATGGTACAGTACCACCCGCACACTGCAAGAGCCGGAAGATTTTCCCAACGCGCACAGTGGGGACTACACCTGGGCATAGAAAAGCATTACAACACATGGAAGATTTTCGACGTCCACTCGAAGGAAACAGTAGAAGCACGTGATGTCATTTTCTACGAGCGACTCACACTTCAAACGTACCTGGACAACCTGGCAGAAGAAGCCGGACCTCTCCCGTATTGCTCTGTGAACATCCCCGTGGACAACGACAACCCTCGCGAAAGTGTCAACGCCGAAACCTACTTCGACTTCGCCGACACCGGTTACGTTACACCCCAACCGGTCGACACCAATGTCAAACTTATATGCTCTAGTCTGTTCAGGCTGTAGTGGGGTAGTTCATATAGGGTACAACACTTTTAGGTTTCCTTCTTGTACCCACCTGCTTTCTAGTTCAGTCATTCCTTCCTTTAGATTATAACATGGTATTCTGAGCAGGTTCCCTTGTGGGAACGTTTTTTTTAGGGCCCACCACGATCATTTTTTTTTCTACCCTGCCCGAAGCGCGCTTTGCGCCTGCCTCACCCTGCCGTCGCAGCCCCTGCTGCCGTCGCGGCCCCTACTACCGTCGCGGCCCCTGCTGCTGTCGTGGCCCCTGCTGCCGACGCGGCCTCTGCTGCCGTCGCGGCCCCTACTGCCATCGCGGCCCCTGCTGCCGTTGCGGCCCCTGCTGCCGTCGCGGTCCCCTGCTGCCGTTGCGGCCTCTGCTGCCGTCGCGGCCCCTGCTGCCGACGCGGCCTCTGCTGCCGTCGCGGCCCCTTCTGCCGTCGCGGCCCCTGCTGCCGTCGCGGCCCCTGCTGCCGTCACGACCCCTGCTGCCGCCGCGGCTCCTGCTGCCGTCGCGGCCCCTGCTGCCGTCACGGCCCCTGCTGCCGTCGTGGCCCCTACTACTGTCGCGGCCCCTGCCGTCGCGGCCCCTGCCGTTGCGGCCCCTTTACTGTCGCGGCCCCTGCAGTCATGGCCCCTGCTATCGCGGCCCTGCCCTGCACCCACCCCTGGTAAGCACCCGCGCCGCCCTGCTGCGCCGCGCCGCCAAGCCAAGCCGCGCCGCCCAGCCGAGCCGCGCCGCCCAGCCGAGCCGCGCCGCCCACCGAGCCACGCCGCTCTGCCGAGCCGCGCCGCCCTACCGAGCCGCGCCGCCCTACTGAGCCGCACTGCCCTGCCTGCACTGCTCCTGTTGCTACTGCTGCTTCTGCTGCCACTGCTGCTACTGCTGCTGCTGCTGCTGCTGCCGCTATGGCTAGCCCTACTGTTCTCACCTTTGATGCTGAGGGGCGTGCAGTTGACTTTGACGTGTGGGTTGACGACCTGCAGCTCTTTCTTCAGTGTGACTCTAGGGAAGGGGTATCCCTCTTCGATCACACGTCCGGTGTCTCTACTACACCTGCTGCCACTGCTGACAGTACGGTTCGCTCGCAGTGGACCACTCGTGACGCTGTTGCTCGCCTTGCTGTTCGTAGTCACCTGCCGTCTGCTGAGCGCGCGCACTTTGGCCAGTACAAGACTGCTCAGTCTTTGTACGACGCTGTAGTAGCGCGCTACTCCTCCCCTTCCACTGCTGCCCTCAGCCGCCTCATGCTACCGTACCTGTTCCGTGACCTTGCCGCTTTTGCCACAGTCGCTGACCTCATTACTCACCTCCGCACTAGTGACGCCCGCTACCGAGCTGCGCTTCCCACTGAGTTCTGTGCCAAGAACCCTCCCCCTATGTACATCACCCTTTACTACCTAGTCACCCGCCTCCCTGACTCTCTTGCTTCAGACAGGGACCACTTTCTCTCCCTTTGCCCCACCGAGCTCACTGACGACCTGCTAGAGGAGGGCCTCACTGCAGCTGAGAAGAGTATCTTAGCTGTAGGTGCTTCTCGCGGCGACCCTCGCGCCCCTTTCTTTGAGGGGTGTTCCCCTGTCCCCCTTCTCCCCTCTGTTGCTTCTGCTGCTGCTGTCGACCTCGTTGGCATTGCGGTGGTCGGGGCTGCGTCTGCTCCTAGTGGGAGGCGCCGCACCAGCAAGGGCAAGGGGGGCAAGGGTGGTGGAGGGGATAGTGGGGCCGGCGGTGGAGGCGGTGGAGGAGGCGAAGGGGGTGGCGGTGGAGGTGGGGGTGGTGGCGGGAGTGGGGGCTTCGGTGGCGGCGGTGGGGGTGGTGGAGGCAGCGGCAGCGGCGGTGGAGGCAGCGGCAGCGGTGGTGGAGGTGGCGGCGGTGGTGGCACTGGTCGCGGTGGAGCCACGCAGCGTGGAGGCTTTGGTGGTAGCCAGCGCCAGCAGCAGAAGCGTTCCCTTGAGACCCCGTCGGCCCAGCAGCTTCGTGAGTGGTACGCTGGGCGTGGGAGGTCTGGGGGTGTTGGTCCCTGCACTTACGTTCTTCGCACCGGCGGGCGCCATGGGGAGACGTGCGGACTGCCACACACTGCGCAGCGCTGCTTCGGTCGCCTGAATGACGCCTGGCGCGCCCAGTTTCCTGACGCTGTTGAGCTCTCGCGCTGGGGTGATCTGCTTAAGCAGAATGTTGCTATCTTTGATCTTGATTTCGATGCTATCCTTGCTGCCATGTATGCTACGACTGATAGTGCTGAGGGTGATTGTTACCTGTGTGTTCCGCTCGACCCGGGCATTGAGGCCGCTGCTCTAGGTGCTAGTGAGTCTGCTGCTCCAGGTGCTAGTGAGTCTGCAGCTCCAAGTGTTAGTGAGTCTACTGCTCCAGGTGCTGGTGAGTCTGCTCTCTCTGGTACTGCACCTACTGAGGCCCTGCACACTTTCACAGTTGACTCTGGTGCTTCGCACTCCTTCTTTCGCGACAACACCACACTCACGCCTCTCAGTCGGCCTGTCGGAGTCCCTCTAGCTGACCCCTCTGGGGGCCCAGTACTTGCGCACTCTTCCACGGTTCTACCGTGTCCTGCGGCCCCGTTGGGCTTGCTGTCGGGACTCCACCTCCCCTCGTTCTCTACGAACTTGGTGAGTGGAGCTGACCTCCAGGACGTGTGGGTTGACCAGTTCACCCCTGGAGGTCAGCGTGTGACCCACTGCACTTGCTCTCGGACGGGCCGCGCGCGTGCCGCCTTTTGTAGCCCGCGCGCCGCCCCGCTGTCAAACTGATATGCTATAGTCTGTTTAGGCTGTAGTGGGGTAGTTCTTATAGGGTACAACACTTCTAGGTTTGCTACTTGTACCCACCTGCTTTCTAGTTCATTCATTCGTTCCAGATTCTAACAAGGTATTCTGAGCAGGTTCCCTAGTGGGAACGTTTTTTTTAAGGGCCCACCACGAATTTTTCCTGCCCTGCCCGAAGCGCGCATTGCGCCCTGCCCGAAGCGCGACTTGCGCCCTGCCCTAGTACGGCCCGTCGCGGCCCTGCCTTCGCTGACCCGTCGCAGCCCTGCCTTTGCTGGCCCGTCGCGGCCCTGCCTTAGACGCCCGTCGCTGGCCCGTCGCCAGCGTCGCGGCCCTGCCTTAGCCGCCCACCGCGGCCCCGTGCTGCCCCTCGCCGGTTTGTCCCAGGCCCGTCGCGGCCCCTTTGCCGCCTGTCGCGGCCCCTCTGCCGCCCGTCGCGGCCCCTTTGCCGCCCGTCGCGGCCTGTTTGCCGCCCGTCGCGGCCTCTGCACAGCAGCCGCCCCGACGCGGCCTCTGCCCAGCAGCCGCCCCATCGCGGCCTCTGCCCAGCAGCCGCCCTGTCGCGGCCACTTCCCAGCAGCCGCCCGTCGCGGCCACTGCCCTGCAGCCGCCCCCTGTCGCGGCCCTGCCTTCGCCGCCTGTCGCGGCCTCTGCCCTGCAGCCGCCCCCTGTCGCGGCCACTGCCCTGCTGCCGCCCCAGTCGCGGCCCTGCCTTCGCCGCCCGTCGCGGCCTCTGCCCTGCAGCCGCCCCCTGTCGCGGCCCTGCCTTCGCCGCTGTCGCGGCCTCTGCCCTGCAGCCGCCCCTGTCACGGCCCTGCCCTGCTGCCGCCCCTGTCGCGGCCCTGCCCCGCTGCCGCCCCGGACGCGGCCCTGCCCTGCACCCGCCCCTGGTAAGCACCCGCGCTGAGCCACCTGCTGCCGCGCCGCGCCGCCAGTAACCGGGCCGCGCCGCCCTGCCGAGCCGCGCCGCCCAGCCGAGCCGCGCCGCCTGCCGAACCGCGCCGCCCTACCAAACCGCGCCGCCCTACTGAGTCACTCTGCCCTGCCTGCACTGCCCCTGCTGCTACTAATGATTCTGCTGCCACTGCTGCTACTGCTGCTCCTGCTGCTACTGCCGCTATGGCTAGCCCTACTGTTCTTACCTTTGATGCTGAGGGGCGTGCAGTTGACTTTGACGTGTGGGTTGACGACCTGCAGCTCTTTCTTCAGTGTGACTCTAGGGATGAGGTATCCCTTTTCGATCACACGTCCAGTGTCTCTACTGCACCTGCTGCCACTGCTGACAGTACGGTTCGCTCGCAGTGGACCACTCGTGACGCTGTTGCTCGCCTTGCTGTTCGTAGTCACCTGTCCCCTGCTGAGCGTGCACATTTTGGCCTGTACAAGACTGCTCAGTCTCTGTACGACGCTGTAGTTGCGCGCTACTCCTCCCCTGCCACTGCTGCCCTCAGCCGCCTCATGCTGCCGTACCTTTTCCCTGACCTTGCCGCCTTTGCCACAGTTGCTGACCTCATTACTCACCTCCGCACTAGTGACGCCCGCTACCGCGCTGCCCTTCCCACTGAGTTCTGTGCCAAGAACCCCCCCCCCATGTACATCACTCATTACTACCTAGTCACCCGCCTCCCTGGCTCCCTTGCTTCAGTCAGGAACCACTTTCTCTCCCTTTGTCCCACCGAGCTCACTGTCGACCTGCTAGAGGAGCGCCTAGCTGCAGCTGAGAAGAGTATCTTAGCTGTAGGTGCTTCTCGCGGCGACCGTCGCACCCCTTTCTTTGAGGGGTGTTCCCCTGTCCCCCTTCTCCCCTCTGTTGCTTCTGCTGCTGCTGTCGACCTCGTTGGCACTGAGGAGGTCGGGGCTGCGTCTGCTCCCAGTGGGAGGCACCGCAACAGCAAGGGCAAGGGGAGCAAGGGTGGTGGAGGGGACGGCGGGGGCGGCGGCGGAGGCGGTGGAGGAGGCGGAGGGGGTGGCGGTGGAGGTGGGGGTGGTGCCGGGAGTGGGGGCTTCGGTGGCGGCGGTGGAGGTGGTGGGGGCAGCGCCGGAGGTGGTGGAGGCAGCGGCGGAGGTGGTGGAGGCAGCGGCAGCGGTGGTGGAGGTGGCGGCGGCGGTGGTGCTGGTCGAGGTGCAGCCGCACAGCGTGGAGGCTTTGGTGGTGGCCAGCGCCAGTAGCAGCCGCGTTCCCGTGAGACCCCGTCGGCCCAGCAGCTTCGTGAGTGGTACGCTGGGCGTGGGAGGTCTGGGGGTGCTGGTCACTGCACTTACGTTCTTCGCACCGGCGGGCGCCGTGGGGAGACGTGCGGGCTGCCACACACTGCGCAGCGCTGCTTCGGCCGCCTGACTGACGCCTGGCGCGCCCAGTTTCCTGACGCTGTTGAGCTCCCTCGCTGGGGTGATCTGCTTCGGCAGAATGTTGCTATCTTTGATCTTGATTTTGATGCTATCATTGCTGCCATGTATGCTTTGACTGATAGTGCTGAGGGTGACTGTTACCTGAGTGTCCCGCCCGACCCGGGCATTGAGGCTGCTGCTCTAGGTGCTAGTGCGTCTGCTGCTCCAGGTACTGGTGAGTCTGCTGCTCCAGGTGCTGGTGAGTCTGCTCTCTCTGGTACTGCACCTACTGAGGCCTTGCACACTTTCACACTTGACTCTGGTGCTTCGCGCTCCTTCTTCCGCGACAGCACCACACTCACGCCGCTCAGTCGGCCTGTCGCAGTCTCCGTGGCTGACCCCTCTGGGGGCCCAGTCCTTGCGCATTCTTCCACGGTTCTACCGTGTCCTGCGGCCCCATCAGGCTTGCTGTCGGGACTCCACCTCCCCTCGTTCTCTACGAACCTGGTGAGTGGAGCTGACCTCCAGGACGCGTGGGTCGACCAGTTCACCCCTGGAGGTCAGCGTATGACCCACTGCACTTGCTCTCGGACGGGCCGCCACCTGGCCACGTTCACCAGTCGGCCTGGGTCGATTCTATACACACTGACTACTGCGTCTCCTCCGGTCACTGCGTCTGGTCAGGTAGCTGCGTCTAGTCAGGTGTTTGCTCCCGCGTCCAGGTCTAGACCAGAGTCTGCCCCCTGCTCGTGTCGTCCTCTGTCGCACGAGACTCTCCTTTGGCACCACCGCCTTGGTCACCCCTCCCTGCCTCATCTTCGAGGTATGGCCTCCCGTACCCTTGTCTCGGGTCTTCCCCGGTCCCTCCCTCCCCTTCCTCCGGGGCTTGCCCATACCTGTGTTCCGTGTGTCGAGGGCCGGCAGCGCGCCGCTCCTCACTCTTCCACGTTCCCTGCGACAGAGGCTCCCCTGCAAACTCTTCACATGGACGTGTGGGGCCCAGCCCGCGTCCGTGGACAGGGTCACGAGCGTTACTTCCTGCTGGTCGTTGACGACTACTCGCGTTACACCACAGTCTTCCCCTTGCGCAGCAAGGGTGAGGTCACTGAGGTGTTGATCGACTGGATCCGCGGTGCCCGTCGTTAGCTCAGCGAGCGTTTCGGCTCGGACCTTCCTGTTCTGCGTCTACACTCAGACAGAGGTGGTGATTTTTCCTCCGACCTTTTGAGGGCCTTCTGTCGTGCGGAGGGCATCCGCCAGACGTTCACGTTTCCGGCCTCCCCACAGCAAAATGGGATTGCTGAGCACCGCATTGGCATGGTCATGGATGTCACTCGTACATCCATGATCCTTGCGGCTGCTCCCCATTTTTTGTGGCCGTTCGCGATTCAGTACGCTGCGCATCAGATCAACCTTCAGCCTCGTGTCTCCTTGCCGGAGACCACACCTACTCTGCGGTGGACTAGGAAGGTTGGCGATGCGTCTGTGTTCCATGTCTGGGGATCTCGAGCTTTTGTCCGCGATACTTCCGCGGACAAGCTGTCCTCCCGTGCCGTTCCCTGTGTCTTCCTTGGCTTCCCCCTTGACGCACCCGGGTGGCAGTTCTACCACTCCACCTCGCGTCGTGTTCTGTCCTCTCAGGACGTCACGTTTACTACCGTCTCTTTCCCTACCGCACTGCCTTTCTCCCCCCCCTCGCCACTCTTCCGAGCACCAGGTACTCCCCCGGTAGACCCCCTCCCCCCTCAGGGTCCTGTCCCCTCAGGTGTGTCCCAGGTAGACCCTGCTGAGCCGGTCGAGGTAGCTGTCGACTCAGGTGCTGCTTGGGGTATTGAGCCTACGGGTGTGGGGACTGGGGGTGCTGAGTCTGGGTGTGCTGAGCCTGGGGGTTGCTGAGCCTGAGCGTGTGGAGCCTGGGGGTGCTGAGTCTGGGGGTGCTGATCCTGAGGGTGCTGAGCTTGAGAGTGTGGAGCCTGCGGGTACTGCGTCTGGAGGTGCTGAGCCTGCGCGTGCTGAGTCTGGAGGTGCTCTAGGTGTCCCGTCGCGGCGGGAGCCCCTTTCTCCGCAGCAGCTTCGTGAGTGGTACACTCGGCGCTGTCGCGGTGCTGCTGGTGCTGCTGCTGCTGGAGGTGCTGCTGGAGCTGCTGGAGGTGCTACTGGTGCTGCTGGAGCTACTGGAGGTGCTGGAGGTGCTGGAGCTGCTGGTGCTGCTGGAGCTACTGGAGGTGCTGCTGGTGCTGGAGCTGCTGGAGCTGCTGGAGGTGCTGCTGAGGCTGCTGGAGGTGCTGCTGGTGCTGGAGCTGCTGGAGGTGTTGTTGGTGCTGGCGCTGCTGGAGCTGCTGGTTGTAATGGTGCTGTTGGAGGTCCTGGAGGTGCTCGTACTGGAGGTACTGGAGCTGCTGGGACTGGTGGTGCTGCCGGAGTTATCGCTGGAGACCCTGGGGCTGAGGGTACCGGTGCTGTCTCTGCTGTTTCTGTAGGCGCTGCGCGGCCGCGGCCGTACTACGTTCCGCTCCTTCAGCAGGTTCTTGGTCTCCCGCCTTCTCCTGGTCCTACTCCTCCTTTCCTGAGTCCACCGCCTGTCCAATCCCAGTCGCAGTTACAGCCGGCCTCTCCACTGCCTGGTCCTTCTCCTTACTCTGGACCGACTAGAGGTCTTACAGAGCGTCGTGAGCATGAGTCGCGTCCTGTGTTGCCTGAGTCGCGTTCTGTGTCGCCTGAGTCTCGTTCTGCGTCGCCTGTCCGTACTGTTCGCGCTGGTCGTCGTGTTTCGCGTCCGCGTCCTCCTCCTGTCCCTGGCACTCACTCTATGACTCTGCGTCCTTCCACAGCTCCACAGCGTGTCCCTCTGCCGTCTCCTCCTGCGTCCTCTCTTCTTGACGGTCCAGACCCTGAGTCTGACTCCCTTCGTGCTGCTAGTCCTGCTGTCACGCGCTTTCTGGCCACTGCTGTCACTGACCCTTTGTTTGAGTCCACTCCTGTGTCTGCTCTTGTTGCTGAGCTTGTTGACTTTGCTGCAGCCTGACGCCTAGACTACGCCACTAGTCTTGTTGCTGAGTCTGCGTCTGCGTCTGTCAGTCCTCCGTCCGTCGGGGGTGAGTGTGCTCTTGGCACGGACGTTCTTGAGGACAGACAGGAGGAGTTTGAGTGCTTTGCCGCTGCTGTACATCATCTCGTGTCCATGCTGCTTGCCCCTGAGGGAGACCCGGATGCACCAGACATCCCGACCCCGCGCTCTTACGCAGAGGCGATAGAGGGTCCCTAGTCCTCTCAGTGGCAGGCAGCCATGGACGCCGAGATGGCTTCGTGGAAGTCCACAGGCACCTACGTCGACGAGGTTCCCCCGCCTGGGGCGAACATCGTCAGTGGCATGTGGATCTTCAGGGTGAAGCGGCCGCCGGGTTCTCCGCCTGTCTTCAAGGCGCGTTACGTTGCACGTGGCTTTAGTCAGCGACAGGGAGTTGACTTCTTCCAGACCTTCTCTCCTACCCCGAAGATGACCACTCTTCGGGTACTGCTGCACGTCGCCGCTCAGCGTGACTACGAGCTCCACTCACTTGACTTCAACACAGCCTTCCTAAAGGGCAGCCTGCACGAGGAGATTTGGCTGCGCCGCCCACCTGGCTTCATTGGGTCGTTTCCTGCTGGTACCCAGTGGAGCCTCCGGCGGCCAGTCTACGGTCTCCGCCTGTTGTGTGATGCAATCATAGGCATTCACGTCTGTCTGCCTCCCATCATGTGTTCGTGCGTTGCATGCGTGGTCTGAGCGTATGCAAGAATTTGTGTTTTGTGCGGTTTGGTTTTTCTGAGTGTGTGTGAATGTTATTTGGCTTGAGCAGATATCTGAAGTGACTCCTCTGCTCAAGAGCTTTCCGAAGAACCAAGTATCGCTTCTATCGGAGCACGAACAAGAAAGTTACAAACGTTGGAAGTTCGTATGCTTTTGATATTTGGTTGTGGTGACTATGGGAAGTTGTGGTGTTGACTCCATAAGGAGTACAGACTCTTGGGGGTTGGGAAATTCGTCAACATCACTCTAGATGCTGCCAAGTGGTTGGGAGGTGCCAAACCAGGTTGGCAAGTGTGGTCAAGTTGGGTGAGGTGGATGGCATGAGTTGGGAAAGTGACAAATGTCAAAGTTGGGGTGCCTATAGAGAGGGGAATTGTGTGGTATGGGGTGTCCTTGGTTGGAGACTCCCTTGGGACCTTCCCTCTCGTCCTCCTCATCCCCTCCTACCTGGTTCAATTGCTACTCTAACTTTCTTGTGTGAACTTGTGAGATTATTGTTATTGAGTTACGTTTTCTATGGCAGCATACCCCCTAGTGCGCCGAAGTTCATAACACAAGTTATACTCCATATTTTGATACTATTCAAATTGGGAACGATAGCCACGGTCAAGGGCTACAACATACTCGAGTTTGAAAGAATTCTAATTGTGCGTTAATCGTCGACGACGTTTCTTGTGACGACGACTTTTCTGTCCTGAATTATAGTTGACGATTTTAAGATATTTCGGCCCTTAATCTTCATAGACTCCGTCCTTAGTCTCTAACACCGCCAGGCACCCCGTGAGTGGCACGACACACTGAGGACGACTCTTGCTGCTCTTGGTTTTGCTCCTTCCACTGCTGACCCTTCTCTGTTTTTACGCACCGACACCACTCTGCCGCCGTTCTACGTTCTCGTGTACGTAGACGACCTCGTCTTTGCTACTGCTGACACTGAGGCACTCGCCCACGTGAAGTCCGAGCTGTAGAAGAGACACACTTGCACTGACCTGGGTGAGCTGACAAGCTATCTTGGCTTGCGGATCACCCGGGACAGAGCAGAGCGCACCATTACCTTGACTCAGTCACACATGGTGCAGCAGGTCCTTCAGCGCTTCAGCTTCACGTACTCCTCGCCACAGTCCACTCCTCTGCCTACCGGTCACTCGCTCTCAGCTCCACCTTCGGACGAGTCCGTAGAGCCGAGTGGCCCGTATCCAGAGCTTGTGGGCTGCCTCATGTACCTGATGACTTGCACACGACCTGACCTCGCATACCCTCTCAGCCTTCTGGCTCGCTACGTGGGTGCACTGGGATGCTGCGAAGAGGGTGTTGTGCTACTTGTGCAGTACATCGGGCATGGGGCTCGTGCTTGGAGGACGGGCTCGAGTTGTCCTCACTTGTTGTTAAGGATCCGTCACTTTGAGAGCTTACGACGAACTCAATTCTCAACTAAACGCAAAACCGCTCGGTAGGATTGTGCGCCTTAGCCTAAGCTACCATCTCCAAGTTAAATCAGTCGTTAAGATGGTCTATAGAGTGAGAACCAAGTAAAAACGTCCAGCAGTTGCATAACTAGAATGGTAGAGGAAGTACAAACACTAAGGCATAGAATGTTGGAGTTGGAGACTCCAAGAGAACCATGAGAGGGAAGGGGTTCTCCAAGAGCTAGGGAAGGATGGTAGGAACCTTCCTAGGAGCAAGGATGCAACCCTCATCATGAGGTCCTTGAGGTGTCACATGCAAAATCCAATCTAGTTGGATTTTGCCTAGGTGTTGCAACATTTGCAACCCATGCTAGAAACTTCTAGCCACCCCAATCCAAAAGTCAAAGTTGCCTTCCCTAACCACCCAACCAAAGATCCCTTTATAGTCATGTCCCAAGTAATCACCCAAATTAGATATAACCTTAAAATGTAATAAGAAATCCAAGTCTTGGAAATCTTGTAACTTGGGCGATCTTGGTCAGAATAAGGCGATCTTGGTATCGTTGGAAAGCTCTGAATTTCTCCTGCATGATCAAGCATTTAAACTTGGAGAAAACACAGAGATGGTAAAATCCAACAGCCATGCATAATGACAAATGCTCATGCAAACAATGCACGCATGAATAGCACGAGCACTCGGCATGACGTTAGGACGACATGCACTCAGAATGACGTGCATCCAACAAACTCCCCCTCAGACTAACGGACTGCATGCACACACACTCACACATGCACTCATGACACAGCTGCCCACACTAGTGCAATGCCATGCCAATAGCAGCCTCGCTGTCAGAGAAAAGTGGTGTAGGTCCCTCCTGTTCAGCTCCCATGTCCTCCAGCAGCTTCCTCAGGAGCACGATCTCCTTGATGGCATGGTACATCGCCATGTACTCTACCTCTCCGGAAGACTGAGCAATCTCACTCTGCTTCTTGGACCTCCAGCTCACTGGTCCACCTCCGACCATGCACACAAAGCCGCCAACTGATGACTGATCCTCATCCTCTGAGGCCCATGTAGCGTCGGTGAAGCACGACAGCTTCAAGGTTCCAGGCGTTACCCCATCTGCTCCAATCTGTTTCAGCTGGCCGCCAGCTGAAAACTGAACACCAGCAGATGCTGTTGATCCGAGGTAGCGCACCAAGCGCTTTGCCACCTCCAACTGCTCCTCAGTGGGCCGCTGCACAACTCTGGCCAGCTGCCCCACTCTGAATGAAGCATCAGGTCGCGTATGCACAGCTGCATACATCACACTCCCAATGAGTGACTGGTACTCATTCCGCTGCTCATCCTCAAGCACATCATCCTCCTCAGCTGCCTTCTTCAGCTTGAAGCCTGCAGGGAACGACGTCATCACAGTGCGACCCCCAGTCACACCATAGCGCTCCATGACACCAGAGATGTAGTGTGACTGATGCACCTTCAGCCACCTCCTCTCGGGCTGAGATGGTGAGTCCACACGTGCCGATTCATCCTCCAACCCCTCCTCTGCAGCAGGACCAGAAACTTGCTGCTCTCCACTGCCACTGTGGTCACTGGTCAGCTCTGACCCAGGGAGATCCTCAAGGTGCAGCTGAACCTCCTCCACTGCAGACCGCTCAATCTCCTGCAGACGCAAGCCAATCTGCACCTGCTGCTGCTGCTGCCAGTCCTTGTACATGACGTCCTCCACAAACTTGACGTCACGGCTGACCAGCGTCCTCTTGCTCTTGGGGTCCCACATCAACCACCCCTTCGAGTCAGGAGCCATCCCAAGATGGACAGCCCACACAGTAGCAACTTCCAGCTTGTGCCTCTGCTCCTTAGGCACCATCACAAGCCCCATGCAGCCCCACACCCGCAGCATGTCAATGGATGGCTTCTTCCCAAGCCAACGTTCGTACGGCACCCAATGCTTGTCGCCAACATGTGTCAAGACCCTGTTCTTGACCGTGATGACATGGCGAACAGCTTCAGGCCAGAACTTGTAGGGCATCCCAGCAGCCCCCAACAAGGTCTTAGCCGCCTCGCCAATGGTCCGGTTGGCACGCTCAGCAATGCCGTTCTGCTGCGGTGTTCCTGGGCAGGTCAGCTGGTGTCGAATGCCGTTTTTCTTGAGAAACTTGGTGAATTCCGCTCCAAGGAACTCTCCACCTCGGTCACTCCTCAGCACCTTCACCAGCCGCATCGCTTGCCGCTCCACCATCGGCAACCAATCCTCCTTGATCGCCGCTGCAGCATCGCTCTTCTTGGACAGGGGACGTGCCCACGTGAAACGGCTCCATTCGTCCACCATGGTGAGGAAGTACAGCACTCCCCCAGTCCCCTCAGTCCTCATAGGACCCACCAGGTCCATGTGCACCACCTCCAAGGGTGTCTTCGCCGATCCCTCCGCACGTGGAAACGGGAACCGCGCAAACTTGTTTTGCATGCACGCCTCGCAGCTGTCATAGTGAGCGCCATCTCTTTGCAGTTGCAGCCCATGCACACACTTCTCCTTGTGCATAACCTCCAATGTGGAAACAGCCATGTGTGCGAGCCGCCGATGCCAAGTCTCCCAATCTGCTTGGCCCGAGGTAGCCGACGCCTTCACCGCCGCGCTTCCTCCAATCAGCTCCTCTCCTTGCACACCTTGCTGCTCCTCCTCGGTGACACTCTCCTCCATAGATGCCGCCGCTGCCGCCTTGACCGATTTCCGCCAAGGGAGTACCGGGATCTGCCACATCCGCTTGTGGACATCCCCTTTCTACTGCAGGTCCCAAATCAGCCGCTCATCGTTGTAGGCGCGATAGCGCTCCGAGCCAATCGTCTCGGTGTTCACACCCGCATCTCCCAACCGGCCGGTAGAAATCAGGTTCGCGCACTAGTCCGGCACCCACAGCACGTTCTTCAGCCCCACGAGCTCTCCATCCGCTCCCATGAACTTGGCGCATCCCATGCCCATGACCTTGGCCTTGGCGCTCGTCGCGGATGTGACTGTAGAGATGGGTGCGGGCTGAATCTCATCGAGTAGGTCCGCACGAGGAGTCATGTGCCAAGAGCTCCCGGAATCTATCACCCAATGGGTGAGGGGATGTAGGAGAACCTTGGCAGCCATAGCAAGGTCGGTTGCGCCTTCGTTCACGAAGAAGAAGAACCCGGCCTTCCGCTCCTCAGATTTGCCGCCTTTCTCCTCATCCTTCTCCTCTCCACTAGCTCCCATGACTCCCCCACTCCTCTTGCCACCATGCAGGTTGCTCGATGAAGGCGGGGTCCAATCCTTGGGTCGTTGGTAGCACTTCCGCCAACGATGTCCGCGCTTCTTGCAGTAGAAGCACACCTCCCCTTGACCCCCGCCGCCATCCTCCTTAGGGTAGTCCTTGTTCTTGCCCTTCCACTTCTTCTTGAAGCCACTCTTTCCACCTCCAACTCCATAGCCAGCCCCCTCTTCCGAGCGCTCCACACTCCGCCGCCGCAAGTCCTCCTCAAGAATGCGCGCGCGAATGTAATCCACGCTCCACTGGGGCTGTTGAGAGTTGAGGTTGATCGCTAGGGCAGACCACGACTCCGGCAACCGTATCACGATCTCCACGCATTGCACGAGCTCCGGGTACACCACACCGCCACCTTGGAGCTTCGTAAAGATGTCCCGCATCTCATCCAACACCGGTTGCATCGGCTCTCCATCAACGAACTTGATGTCGCGCAGCCGCCACGCGAGTAGCACGATGCCGGTAGCATGTGTCGGTGAGTGCACATCCAGAAGCTTCCTCCAAGCCTTGGGGCCACACTTGATGTGGTCAAGTTGTCGTCCGCCAACCGCTTGCACCATGAGCATGTACGCATCGAACGATCGCTTCATCCATGCTCCTTTCAGCTCCGCGGCCTCCGGCATCTTCTCCTTCCCCTCCACCAGATCCAATAGCTTGTATTGGGTATACATCAGCCTCATGCGGAAACTCCAGTGCTCGTAGTCCTCCCCCATGAATTTCTCAATAGAAAAAGCTTTCACAAGATCCACGGTAGTAGGAGATGGTGTAGAAGAAGTAGGTAGCGTAGGGTTGGCTGATTGGTGAGTCCCCACTCCACCACCAGCAACTACCCCCTGCTCTCCAGCCTCTCTAGCTCCAGCCATCTCGCCATTAGCACCTCTAGAGTCCGTTCCAGTCATATTGAGGCCTTATGAACGATGGAAACTTGAGAAATCATTTGGAGAGAATTCTGCTAGAAGTTTCGATTCTACAAAAAACGCCGTCGCGGACTCGATACTTCGAATTAGAACGCGGATCGACCACCAATCGAAATTTCGCGAGCAGAGCTACTAGAAACTGGTCTCACTCGTCAACATTGGTTGAGAAGTCACGACGATTCGTCGTCTCAAAGTCGACTACCCGCTCTGATACCACTTGTTGTTCAGGATCCGTCACTTTGAGAGCTTACGACGATTTCAATTCTCAACTAAACGCAAATCCGCTCGGTAGGATTGTGCGCCTTAGCCTAAGCTACCATCTCCAAGTTGAATCAGTTGTTAAGATGGTCTATAGAGTGAGAACCAAGTAAAAACGTCCAGCAGCTGCATAACTAGAATGGTAGAGGAAGTACACACATTAAGGCATAGAATGTTGGAGTTGGAGACTCCAAGAGAACCATGAGAGGGAAGGGTTTCTCCAAGAGCTAGGGAAGGATGGTAGGAACCTTCCTAGCAGAAAAGATGCAACCCTCATCATGAGGTCCTTGAGGTGTCACATGCAAAATCCAATCTAGTTGGATTTTGCCTAGGTGTTGCAACATTTGCAACCCATGCTAGAAACGTCTAGCCACCCCAATCCAAAAGTCAAAGTTGCCTTCCCTAACCACCCAACCAAAGATTCCTTTATATTCATGTCCCAAGTAATCACCCAAATTAGATATAACCTTAATAGGTAATAAGAAATCCAAGTCTTGGAAATCTTGTAACTTGGGCGATCTTGGTCAGAATAAGGCGATCTTGGTATCGTTGGAAAGCTCTGGATTTCTCCTGCATGATCAAGCATTTAAACTTGGAGAAAACACAGAGATGGTAAAATCCAACAGCCATGCATAATGACAAATGCTCATGCAAACAATGCACGCATGAATAGCACGAGCACCCGGCAGGACGTTAGGATGACATGCACTCAGAATGACGTGCATCCAACATCACTGGTCACGCAGACGCCTCCTGGGTTGACGACTTGGCTACGCAGCGGTCGTCACAGGGTTACACCTTCAGTCTTGGCTCCGGTTCTGTCTCTTGGCGGTCTACCCGCTCTTCTTCTGTTCTCAGCTCCAGTTGTGAGGCTGAGATCTACGCTGGGGCCATTGCTGCACAGGAGCTACGCTGGCTCACCTACATGCTGACCGACTTGGGAGAGGCGCCTCGTTCTCCTCCAGTTCTGTACGTCGACAACAAGGCAACGCTTGCCTTGTGTCAGGAGCACAGACTGGAGCACAGAACGAAGCACATTGCTCTACGCTACTTCCTTGCTCGAGAGTTGCAGCAGCGTGGCCAGCTTCGTCTTGCTTACGTGGCCTCTCAGGCCAACACTGCTGATGTTTTCACCAAGACACTTCAGCCTTGTGATCATCAGCGTTTCTGTACCGTGTTAGGCCTTGTACCTACTGTGCCTCGCTTGCTTACTTCTTGACTCTACTTGTACTGTACTCTTTATACATATACGTGCATGCTTACACTTGCTAGGTTGTGTTCACTGTATTGTTTGTTCTCCTTTATATAACTCTGCATGTGAACTAGCCTTGTGGCCATTTGCTTGTGCTCAGACTGCGTGGTGACTTTGTGATCCACCCTGAGCTTGCTTTGCCTTTCTTGACTGGTCTTGTGACCTCTTGTTCTCCCCCACTTTGCCTATGGGGGTGTGTCAAACTTATATGCTATAGTCTGTAGAAGCTGTAGTGGGGTAGTTCTTATAGGGTACAACACTTCTAGGTTTGCTACTTGTACCCACCTGCTTTCTAGTTCATTCATTCGTTCCAGATTCTAACACCTGCTGCTGCCCGCCCTGCCTTGCCCGCGCGCCGCCCTGCTGGCCGCCACGCCGCCTTTTGCAGCCCACGCGCCACCCGTTTGCAACCCGCTCGCCGCCCCTTGCAGCCAGCGCGCCGCCTTTTGGCAGCCTGCTCACCGCCCTTTTGCAGCCTGCTCACCGCCCCTTGCAGCCCGCGCGCCACCCTTTGCACCCGTGCGCCGCCCTGCTGCTGCCCGCCCTGCTACGCGCAGCCCTGCTAGCCGGCGCCCTGTTGCGCGCCGCTCTGCTGCTTGCGCCGCCCGGCTGCTGCCCGCCCTGCTGCGCGCAGCCCTGCTGGCCGGCGCCCTCCTGCCGCGCCGCCCTGCTTCTGCCCGCCCTGCTGTGCGCCGCCCTGCTGGCCGCCGCCCTGCTGCCCGTGTGCCGCCCTGCTGGCCGCCGCACCGCCCTGCCCTGCGTGCTTACCTAGTGCTCGCGCGCCGCCCTGCCTGCGTGCTGCCCTGTTGGTCGCGCGCCACCCTTCTCTGCTCGCTATGGCTTCTCTCAGTGTAATCACCTTCGATCATGAGGGCCGTCCGATCCAGTTCAATACGTGGCTCGACGACTTACAGCTGTACCTACTGAGCGATTCTAGAGACAGCGTTTCGTTGTTTGACCACATGTCTGGAGCCTTTCTCGCCCCTCCCGCCACAGCTGACAGTGCGACTCGCTCACAGTGGCTTACCCGGGACGCTGCTGCTCGCTTAGCCATTCACAACCACCTGCCGTTAGCCGAACGTGCTAACTTTGGCCCGCACAAGACTGCTAAAGCCCTGTACGACGCTGTAGTCGCTCGTTGCTCTTCCCCTGCCACTGCTGCTCTCGGCCGCCTTATACTGCCTCTACCTGTTTCCCGAGCTGTCCGCCTTTGCCACAGTCGATGATCTCGTTACCCACCTCCACACTAGCGACGCTCGCTACCGCGCTGCCCTCCCAGCAGAGTTCCTTGACAGGAACCCGCCCCCGATGTACATCACTCTCTACTTCATAGTCACCCGCCTCCGTGACTCTCTTCGCGCTGTAAGGGACCACTTTCTCGCACTTGACCCCACATACCTCACTGTCAACCTGCTCGAGCAGCACCTCCTTGCAGCTGAGACTAGTGTAGTCACTGTAGGTGCTGCTCGTGGCACTCCTCACACACCCTTCTTTGAGGGGTGTTCCCCCTCCCCCCTTGTTCCCTCCTACACTTCTGCTGCTGCTGTTGACATCCTTGGTGCTGAGGATGTCGGAGCTGCTTCTGCTGTTAGTGGGAAGCGCCGCAGCAGCTAGGGCAAGGGTGGCAAGAGTGGTGGCGGTGGTAGTGGGGGTGGTGGTAGTGGGGGTGGTGGTAGTGGCGGCAGTGGAGGCGGTGGAGGTGGCGGGGGTGGTGGCAGCGGTGGGAGTGGTGGCGGGAGTGGGGGCTTCGGTGGCGGCAGTGGTGGCAGCGGTAGGGGTGGCGGTAGTGGCGACAGTGGGGGTGGTGGCAGTCGGGGTGGAGCTAATCAGAGGGGAGGTTCTTGCGGTGGACACAGGCAGCAGCAGCAGCAGCGTCGGAGCGAGACCCCTTCGCCCCAGCAGCTTCGTGAGTGGTTTGCTCAGCATGGGGCGTTTGGGGGTAGTATTTGCTGCCCGTATGTCATTCGCACGGGTGACCGTGCTGGTCAGACATGCGGGAAGTTTCACTCTCAGCACCGCTGCTTCTCCCGCCTTGACGACGCTTCGCGCGCAGAGTTTGGTGACGAGCTGCCGGAGCTGGTGTTAATGGAGACTCTGGTACTGGAGACCCTGGAGCTGGAGACCCTGGAGCTGGAGGCACTGGCGCTGGAGGTGCTGGAGCTGGAGGCACTGGAGCTGGAGCTTCTAGTCCTAGAGGTGCTGGAGTTACAGCTGTACCTAGAGGTACCGGAGGTGCTGGAGCTGCTGGTCCTGGAGGTGCTCGTACTAGGGGTACTGGAGCTGCCGGAGCTGGTGGTGTTGGAGACCCTGGAACTGGAGGCACTGGGGCTGGAGACCTTGGAGCTGGAGGCGCTGGAGCTGGAGACACTGGCGCTGGAGGCACTGGAGCTGGAGGCACTGGAGCTGGAGGCGCTAGTGCTGGAGGCGCTAAATGCTGGAGATCCTGGAGTTGGAGGTGCTGGCGCTTGAGGTGCTGGAGTTGGCAGTCCTGGCGCTGGAGGCACTGTGCAGCGGCGACCGTTTTTTGTTCCGCCGCAGCCGTCGTCTCTACCGCCACCTGACTCGATCCTTCGCCAGGTTCTTAGTCTCCCATCTTCTACTGGCCTTCCTCCTACCTTACTGAGTCCACCGCCCCACCAGTCGCAGCCACAGTTACAGCCAGAATCCCCACTGCCTGCTCCTTCTCATTACGCTGAGCAGACATACTTTTTTACAGAGCTTCGTGAGCCTGAGTCTCGTCCTGCCTTGCCTGTTCGCGCTGTTCGCACTGGTCGTCGTGTTCCTCGTCCGCGTCCTCCTCCTGTCCCCGGCACTCACATTATGGCACTTCGTCCTTCCTCTGTTCCACTGCGAATTCCCCTGCCGCCTCCTCCTGCGTCCTCTCTTCCTGCCGTTCCTGACCCTGAGTCTGACTTAGCTCGTGCTGCCAGTCCTACTGTCCCTCGTGTTCTAGCCACTGTTGTCACTGACCATTCGTTTGAGTCCACTGCTGCGTCTGCCCTAGTGGCTGAGCTTATTGACTTTGCTGCCGCCTGTCGTCTTGACTACGCCACTAGTCTTGTTGCTGAGTATGAGTCTGACGGTCCTCCGTCCATCGGGGGTGAGTGTGCTCTTGGCACGGACGTCCTTGAGGAAAGGCAGGAGGAATTTGAGTGGCTTGCACCTGCTATACCTCATCTCGTGGCTTGCACCTGCTATACCTCATCTCGTGGCCATGCTGCTTGCACCTGAGGGAGACCCGGATGCACTAGACATCCCGACCCCGCGCTCTTACGCAGAGGCGATTACGAGTCCCTACTCCTCTCAGTGGCAGACAGCCATGGATGCAGAGATGGCATCCTGGAAGTCCACAGGCACCTACGTCGACGCAGTTCCCCCTTCTGGGGCGAACATAGTTGATGGCATGTGGATTTTCAGGGTGAAGCGGCCGCTGAGTTCTCCGCCTGTCTTCAACGCTCGTTACGTTGTACGAGGCTTCAGTCAGCGACAGGGAATTGACTTCTTCCAGAGCTTCTCTTCTTCCCCGAAGATGATCACTCTTCGGTTTCTGCTGCACGTTGCCGCTCAGCGTGACTACGAGCTGCACTATCTTGACTCCAGCACAGCTTTCTGGCAGGGCAGCTTGCACGAGGAGATCTGGCTGCGCCGCCCACTTGGCTTCACTTGGTCGTTTCCTGCAGGTATCCAGTGGAGCCTCCGGCGGCCAGTCTACGGTCTCCGCCAGGCGCCTCGCGAGTGGCACGACACACTGAGGACGACGCTTGCGGCTCTTGGGTTTGCTCTTTCTACTGCTGACCCATCGCTGTTTCTCCGCACTAACACTTCTCTGCCGCTGTTCTATGTCCTCGTGTATGTCGACGAATTGGTCTTTACCATTGCTGACACTGAGGCACTGACCCTTGTGAAGTCGGAGCTGTAGAAGAGACACACCTGCACTGACCTGGGTGAGTTGCACAGCTATCTTGGCTTGCGGATCACCCGGGATAGGGCACGGCGCACCATCACCCTGACTGAGTCACATATGGTGGACCAGGTCCTTCAGCGCTTCGGCTTCCGGTACTCCTCGCCACAGTCCACTCGCTCTCAGCTCCACCTGTCGGACAAGCCTGTAGAGCCGAGTGGCTCGTATCCAGAGCTTGTGGGCTGCCTCATGTACCTGATGACCTGCACTCGACCTGACCTTGCCTACCCTCTTAGCATCCTTGCACGCTACGTTGTGCCCGGGAGACACCGACCAGAGCACTAGGAGGACGCTAAGAGGGTGTTGCGCTACTTGTGAAGTACTTCAGGCATGGGGCTCGTGCTTGGAGGACGGGGTCCAGTTGTCCTCACTGGACACGCAGACGCTTCTTGGGTTGACGACTTGGCTACGCAGCGGTCGTCACAGGGTTACACTTTCAGCCTTGGCTCCGGCTCTGTTTCTTGGCGGTCTACCCGCTCGTCTTTTGTTCTCATTTCCAGTTGTGAGGCTGAGATCTACGCAGGGGCCATGGCTGCACAGGAGTTACGCTGGCTCACCTATCTGCTGACCGACTTGGGAGAGCGGCCTCGTTCTTCTCCAGTTTTGTATGTAGACAACAAGGCCATGATTGCCTTGTGTCAGGAGCACAGACTGGAGCACAGAACGAAGCACATCGCTCTGCGTTACTTCCTTGCTCGAGAGTTGCAGCACCGTGGTCAGCTTCGTCTTGCGTATGTGGTCAGTTGGGCCAACACTGCTGATATATTCACCAAGGCACTTCAGTCTGGTGATCATCAGCGTTTCGGTACTATTTTAGGCCTTCTGCCTACTTTGCCTCACTTGCTCACTGCGTGAATTTGCTTGTATTGTGATATATGTATACCTGCATGCTTACTCTTGCTAGGGTATGATCACTGTACTGTTTGTTCTCTTTTATATAACTCTGCATGTGAACTGGCCTTGTGGCCATTTGCTTGTGCTTGGAATGTATGGTGACTTCGTGATCCACCCTGAGCTTGTTCTTATTTTCTTGACTGGTCTTGTGACCACTTGTTCTCCCCCACTTTGCTTATGGGGGTTGTTGGAAACAGCAGTTGAGAGTTAGAAACGAGAAAGGGAGTTTGCACTAGCAGGCAGTTGAGTACATATAGGAAACCCTAGATTGGGCTGTACTCACTATTGAGTACCCCACTGCAGGCTAGACAAATATAACATTCTGACACACCCCCATAGCCAAAGTGGGGTGTAATCAGCACAACAAGCAAAGCAAAACAAGCTCAGGGTGGATCACAAAGTCACCACACATTCTGAGCACAAGTACAGGAAGTAGCAGTTTATAGTTCACAGCAGTAAGTAAAGCTAGAGGCTATCACAGAGGGCAAGTGAGGAGGAGGAGGCTGGACTGATAGGAAAGGAGAGAGGAGGCAACGGCTGAAGCTGCAGACACACGGGCAACAGGAGCGGCGCGCACTGTGGCTACCGGAGGCGCACCTCCGGACTACAGGAGTAACTGGCTCCGCGGCTAAGACGAGCGGCAGGAGCAACGGACCCACGGGCGACTGGCGCAGCAGCATCACTGGGCTACCGGAAGCGCACCACCGGACTACTGGCACTGCTGGCAACACGACGGCTACTTCCCTTCAACCTCCCCCACTGTCGCACCCCCCTTTCACACACCCCCTGCTGCACCTCTAGCACTACTCACACTCCACCCCCTAGCACTACTCCGTAGGCTCCCACACACCCACCCCCCTCAGCGGCAGCTGCAGCAGTGGGAGACGGAGGAGGAGGAGGAGGAGCAGGGGAAGTCGCACAGACCCACCACCCCATACTCGCCACCCCCAAACCCTAACAAAGGGGAGGGCGGTAGCTGGCGGGTAGGGAGGTTAGGGGGGGGGGGGGGGGCAGGGCCGCGACAGGGCCGGGGCAGGACGACAGGGCAGGGGCCGGGCCGCGAGGAAGACGGGAGGGGCCGACGCGCGGTCCCCCCAGGGCGCCGTGACGGGCGACAGAAGGGGTTGACGCGGGCCCCCCCCCAGGTCGCCCCTCCCGTCGCCTGTCGAGGCGACCTTGGGGGGGGGGGGGGGGGGGGGGGGGGGGGGGGTTGCGCGGGCCCCCGGTGCACCGCGACAGGCGACGAAACCGCCGCACGCCTCGGGGCGCACGACGGGCAGGGCACCGTCGCGCGCCACGGGGCGCACGACGGGCAGGCAGGGCACCGTCGCGTGCCACGGGGCGCACGACGGGCAGGCAGGCAGGCAGGCAGAGCACCGTCGCGCGCCTCGGGGCGCACGACGGGCAGGCAGGGCGTCGCGCGCTCTGGAGGGCGGCGTGACGGGCAGAAAACCGCCGCGCGCCACTAGCGCGCGGCGGGAAGAAAAATGACCGCGCGCCGTGGGCGCGCGACAGGCAGAAAGACAGCGCGCGCCCGAGGCGCGCAATGGGCAGTGATGACAGCGGAAGCTTAGGTGGGCCCATGCACAGGATCGACCCGTGAAGGTCGACCTGCTCTGATTCCATGTTGGAAACAGCAGTCAAGATTTAGAAACGAGAAAGGGAGTTTGCACTAGCAGGCAGTTGAGTACATATAGGAAACCCTAGATTGGGCTGTACTCACTATTGAGTACCCCACTGCAGGCTAGACAAATATAACATTCTGACAGGGGTGTGTCAAAATGATATAGTGCTTACATTGTGTAGGTTGTGGTGGGGTAGCCCATAAGGGGTACAACCCAATTAGGGTTAGTACTTGTACCCAACTTTCTGTTCAGTATTCTGACAACATTGATTGGCAAAGGTGAACGGATTGTTCACCCAGGTACGGACCGCCAACCACATTGATTGGCAAAGGTGAACGGATTGGTCACCCACGTACGGACCGCCAACCACATTGATTGGCAAAGGTGAACGGATTGGTCACCCATGTAAGACCCTAGGATCTTATTCTACCACTGGAAAAAACGAGGGGTATATTTGATCCATATCTCATGTGACAAACGCTTATTGTCCAAATATTTTTAAAGCCTAACAAAGTGCTACACTCCAAAACTGCTGCGATACGCAAACGATTGTTCAATAAACGAGTAGGTTCGGCGTGACCAAGGCGTGGGCTCAAGCAGTGCATGTCACATGCAGGCTGAAACAATGCGCTTCCCCTCGTCTCTCATTCCACGTGCATCAACTCGCGCGTCGGGTGGCGCACTCTGCGAGCGACCGGGGTAGCACGCGCACCATGCGCAGTCCCCTTCCTTCCGGGGAATACCAGATGGCCAGATGGGTGTGTGTGCCTCCCGATTCCCTCTGTTTGCGCTCGAGGTGGCGCATTGCACGTGGGTACGTGGAATGCCGCACTGCGCACTGCCCTGCCCGTCGCGCTGCGCGGCCCCGCTGTGTGCGCGCCTCTCCTCCTTTCTGTGGATAACATCTCCTTGCCCCGCACGCGCTACTCCAATCTCCCCTTCACGGTTCTTTGAGAATTACCGCACAAGGAGAACCATATCCAAGTTGTGAGAAGTCTCAAATGTCACAGAGAGTCCCACTGCACCTTATTCAGTGTGACCAAGGGTGAGCGCGCCGTACCTGCTTTACTTTCCCGTATCCGGCGTTCTCCAAGGTTCTCGAAACGGTCGCATCCGCTATTTGAAGCGTGAGGCTCTTTGAGGCGTTCTGGGCCTGAGTGGAGTGTGGATCTGAGAGTCCCACATCACCTTATCCGGGGCTGAGTGGAGTGCAGGGAGAGCGCGGGGCGCGGCGCATCACTCCCTCCCTTCCCTTCCCCTTCCCCTCCGAAGTGAATTCCACTGGAGCGCGTGGCTGGCGCGCGATCGAGCAGCACTCCCTTCACTTTGCTTGTGTCAGACGGTGGTGGAGGTCGCAAGTACGAGTCCGACCAGCGGCCTCCTTCGTCATGCAGCCCGGCGGCAGGTCCACCAGCGGCGGTGGTGGAGCTCGTACGTACGAGTCCGACCAGCGGAGGAGTCCCGCCGCCTGCTTCGTCATGCAGCCCGGCAGCAGCTGCACCAGCGGCGGAGGCCAAGGCGCAGGTGCTGGGATGCGCGGAGGTGTGGAGATGTGCGCGTTTGTGGCGGTGGAGGGCAGGAAGGACCGCGCGCATGTGGCGCACCCGCAAGGGAAGAGCGCGCAGGCGCAGGGGGAGGCAGACGCGGTGGCACAAGGGCGGGGGAACACAGTGGAAGTGGTGGCGGCGCTTGCGCTCATCACTCGCCTCTCCTGTGGTCCTGTAGCAAGCCGCTCCTGTGGTATTGTCGCAAGCCTCTCCTGTGGTATTGTCGCAAACCTCTCCTGTGGTATTGTCGCAAGCCTCTCCTGTGGTATTGTCGCAAGCCTCTCTCTTACAGCTTTTGCTCCTGTTCTAGTGCCCCTTGCTGCTTCGCTTGCTCCTCACCTTCCCCTGCACCACTCTGTGCGGCCCTCTGCTCACTTCCATTCCTCCGTCCCTTATCCCTGCGTCCCACCCTGCCTGTTTTTTACACTCCGCTTCACTCAACAGGCACGAACGGGACGGCAGCGCAGTGGCAGCAGAGCTGCAGCGGGTGCTGCAGCCGCACTGCTTGTCTCGCCCTCGGCGAGTGCTGCTGCTCGTGCCCACGGAGGCGCAGCAGCATATCAGAATACTGAACGAGAATAAATGCATTGAACAGAAGTTGGGTACAAGTACCAACCCTAATTGGGTTGTACCCCTTATGGGCTACCCCACTATAGCCTACACAAAGTAAGCTATATAACATTTTGACACACCCCCAAAGGCAAAGTGGGGGAGAACGAGTGGTCACAAGACCAGTCAAGAAAAGCAAAGCAAGCTCAGGGTGGATCACAAAGTCACCACACACTCTGAGCACAAGCAAAGGCCACAAGGCCAGTTCACATGCAGAGTTATATAAAAGAGAACAAATAGTACAGTGATCATACCATAGCAAGTGTAAGCATGCAGGTACATATATAGATCACAGTACAAGCAAAGTCACGCAGTAAGCAAGTGAGGCAAAGTAGGCACAAGGCCTAAAATAGTACAGAAACGCTGATGATCACCAAACTGAAGTGCCTTGGTGAATATATCAGCAGTGTTGGCCCTAGTGGCCACGTAAGCAAGACAAAGCTGACCACGCTGCTGCAACTCTCGAGCAAGGAAGTAACGCAGAGCGATGTGCTTCGTTCTGTGCTCCAGTCTGTGCTCCTGACACAAGGCAATCATGGCCTTGTTGTCTACGTACAGAACTGGAGAAGAACGAGGCCGCTCTCCCAAGTCGGTCAGCAGATAGGTGAGCCAGCGTAACTCCTGTGCAACCATGGCCTCTGCGTAGATCTCAGCCTCACAACTGGAAATGAGAACAGAAGACGAGCGGGTTGACTGCCAAGAAACAGAGCCGGAGCCAAGGCTGAAAGTGTAACCCTGTGGCGACCGCTGCGTAGCCAAGTCGTCAACCCAAGAAGCATCTGCGTGTCCAGTGAGGACAACTGGACCCCGTCCTCCAAGGACGAGCCCCATGCCCGACGTACTGCACAGGTAACGCAGTACCCTCTTCGTGAGCAGTAGAAGGAGTAAACCCCAGAGCAGAAAATGTAGTCCTCAGTGTGTCGAGCCACTCGCGAGGCGCCTGGCGGAGAACGTAGACTGGCCACCAGAGGCTCCACTGGGTACATGCAGGAAACGACCCAGTGAAGCCAGGTGGGCCATGCAGCCAGATCTCTTCGTGCAGGCTGCCCTGTAAGAAAGCTGTGCTGGAGTCAAGAGAGTGAAGCTCGTAGTCACGCTGAGCGGCGACGTGCAGCAACACCCGAAGAGTAGTCATCTTCGGGGTAGGGGAGAAGGTATGGAAGAAGTCAACTCCCTGTCGCTGACTGAAGCCTCGTGCAACGTAACGAGCCGTGAAGGCAGGCGGAGAGCCCGGCGGCCGCTTCACCCTGAAAATCCACATGCCATCGACTTTTTTCGCCCTAGGAGGGGGAACTGCGTCGACGTAAGTGCCTGTGGACTTCCAGGATGCCATCTCGGCGTCCATGGCTTTCTGCCATTGAGAGGAGTAGGGATCCGTAATCGCCTCTGTGTAAGAGCACGGGGTCGGGATGTCTGGTGCATCCGGGTCTCCCTCAGGTGCAATCAGCATGGACACGAGATGAGGTACAGCAGCTGCAGGGGTGGCGCACGGGGCTGCAGGGGCGGCGCGCGGGCTGCAGGGGCAGTGCGCGGGGCTGCAGGGGCGGCGCGCGGGGCTGCAAGGGTTGCGCGCGGGCTCCAAGGGCGGCGCGCGGGGCTGTAGAGGCGGCGCGCGGGGCTGCAGAGGCGGCGCGCGGGGCTGCAGGGGCGGGGCGCGGGCTGCCGAGGCAGCGAGCGGGCTACAGGGGTAGCTCGCGGGCTGCTAAGGGCGGCGCGACGGGCTGCAAGGGGCGGCGCGTGGGCCAGCAGGGCGGCGCGCTGTTAGGGTAAGGGCGGCAGGGCAGTGAGTAGGGCAGCTCTGTGGTGGGCCCTAAAAAAACGGTCCTAGGGAAGGACCTGCCTTAAAACCATGTCTGAATCCCAACCACTAGACCATTGGGATAAAAGGACTTGTTAAGTAGCGGGTCAGTGCGCCCATAACCCCCAGGACAACGAGCCTGTAACCCTTCCCTATGATCAATCGGGGATCACCAGTGGACCTCTGACACCCCCCCGCACTGGGTTGCCAGAAGTGCATACACTGGGATTCGAACCCGAGACCTTCACTCTGATACCATGTCAAAATCCCAACCACTAGACCATTGGGATAAAAAGGCTTGTTAAGTAGCGGGTCAGTGCGCCCATAACCCCCCAGGACAACGAGCCTGTATTCTTTCCCTAGGATCAATCGGGGATCACCAGTGGACCTCTGACACCCCCCCGCACTGGGTTGCCCGAAGTGCATACACTGGGATTCGAACCCAAGACTTTCGCTCTGATACCATGTCAGTGTGTTGTGGCACGCATGGTGGCACAGCTTGCGTGGGCGCTGGTGAGGGCCGTGATAGTGTTGCGTGCATGGCGGCATGCGTAGTGGAGGATGGGAAGCAGCTCAGTGAAAGCCACCAGAGCAGTCAGGGAAATCAGAGGAACAAATGCCTTTCCTTCCATCCAACCACCCACTCGTTCCTCATACGCTCTTGCATCTCCTCCCTCTCTGTTAGACCACTCTCCTTGGTGGTTTCGCCCCTCCCTTTCATCCCTCACCCCCTTCTGTCGCTCCTCCATTCTCTTCTCCCCCCCCTCCAGACTCCCTTGACTCCCCGACAACACGAGTGATAGCCACCAAGGACTGGCGCTATGGCGAGTACAGGCGCCCCAAGGCAGCAGTCATGGTGAAGCACACGGCGAGGAGTTTCCGCATCTAGCCGGAGGCCTGCTGCTTGCCGCCCAGCAGGCTGCAGATGCTGCCAACTCCCTCTTGTGCTGCCTCATGTATGGCCCTCACGAGCAGCAGCAGCAGCAGCACCAGAAGAACTAGTAGCAGCAACAGCAGCAGGTTGTGGAGCAGCAACAGGGATGAGAGGAGGTGGAAGCCGACATTGAGATACCGTCGGTAGCTGCTGCAGGCCCTAAACCCTGCTGCTGGTGCAGGTGTTGGTTCAGCAGAAAAGGATGAGCTGTAGAAGGAGTTGCTCCTGTATTCGTAGCAGGGGGCTGTTTGATTGCTATGCTGCTGCTTCGTGTGGCAGGGCAGGCTCGTATGCCGAAATATTGGCTGGAATTTGAGACGTCTCAGAATAAGTATGTGCACCAAATATGTCCTGTAGGGAAGCTGCTGTGGGAGCTGGATGGCAGGTTTGCTGGATGGGAATGTGATATGTACTGGAAGATGCAGACCAAAACGAATGCGATGGGTTGATCAAGCCGTCAGTTCCAAAAGTGCATTAATGCATGTTGGCATGGCATTATCTCTCCTTGTCTCTCATATTTTCCACTATTTTATCCCATCATAGAAGTGTCCTGATTATGGTGCTATCTTTAGGCCCCAAAATTACAAGCCTACGTAATCAAGATACTGTACCTCAATATGCACACCTGCCCACTTTCTGCCAGAACCACGTTTTACCGTGTAGAGACTCACTTCACTGCACCCCAACAACTTCATTTTCCTCATCTGCTTCGCTTTGCCTTATCCTATTCCGCCTTGTCCTATCCCAACAACTTCGAACCGTGGACCGTCCGATTTGTGAACATGTTACCAGTTTCGCCATTTGTCGTGACTGTTTCGTGAAGGTATTGGCGACGTCGCCAA
Source organism: Closterium sp. Naga37s-1 (assembly GCA_947471745.1). Classification (NCBI taxonomy): domain Eukaryota; kingdom Viridiplantae; phylum Streptophyta; class Zygnematophyceae; order Desmidiales; family Closteriaceae; genus Closterium; species Closterium sp. Naga37s-1. The sequence goes on from CANJKZ010000998.1 coordinate 1,329,025, forward strand.
CGGTTCAACATGTCGCGTCACTTTTCCCTCCAAGCAACGATTCACATTCTGAACTTTTGGCAGTTCGAATTGCAAACGGACGGATGCACAATTCTGACACTGGATATGGCGCGCGAACTACTCGAAAAACAAAAACCGAGCCGCATGGTCAAATTATTTGTGGCCCGCGACGCGCGCGTGAACATTGAACCAACACTACACCCCCTAGCCCACCAACACTACAAAGCCCCCAGCAATACGAACTGAACCCACACAACCAGCCCGCAATGGGTATATGTCTGTCTGTGTGCTGGTTTCAATGTATCGAGTTGTGTGGTGTGCTGGGTGGTTGTGAATGTTTGAAATCGAGCCGCCATGGGGTGAGCGAAACTGGCGAGAGTGTGTGATTGGGGTTACGATGGTACAGTAGCTATAGCGAGGCCACAGTTATTCGGTAGTTTCTGAAGTAGGGAAAAGTGACGTTTTTGCCTTCGGACAGTCTGAAGTTTCGAATTTTCGAAACGGATTGTTCGGTGCCCGCTATCGGGACCGTCCGTTTCGATGCAAGTGGACTGTCCGTGAAAACATAAAAAAAAAAAAAAAAAAAAAAAAAAAAAAAAAAAAGAGAGAGAGACACGCCCTTATAGCTCGGATTAAGCAATCGTAGCTTGCCTCTTTAGTCGCCTAGAGCCGTTATTATTGAGTTGCGGCCAGTAACAGGCCGGAGTTGGCGTGAATGACGACCGAACATGTCGAGTCGACGGTAATGTCATTCCGAGATACGCGCTCGGCTGTCGTATTGATGGCCCGATGCGCCTCGACTTTGAGTTTGAAATCGAATTATTGTCGGCTGAGATGCCTTCGCGGAATCTTCGATCATCCTGTCCGTCAATTTCCACCTTCAGCCGTACCGCAGGACCTTTCTGGTCCTTCCCTCCCCGAGCCTCAACGTGTTTTTTTGAGGGTAATCTCAGCCCCTAGAAATCAATTCTGCATTCCATTTACCTTTTTACTAGAAGCAGTAACTTGCTCCCGCGTGCAAACCAAATTTCAGTTGAATATTCTTTAACTCATGGCATTCATTCGTGCTCGCTGGGTCTTATTATTTGGTAAGCGTTACCCCTGGCGTGAGTCCGCGACACCAACGCCAGCTCACTACAAAACTCATTCGTTGCCAGCTGCCAACCAGGCTTCGTAACACGATCGCTGATTTCGCCTCACGTCGTGTGTATGCTTCGTGCAGCGTTCATTACGGCGACTCTTTTGTCGATTGCCTACGCTGTAGGGAAATCTGGTTAGTTCCAAGAAATACCATTTTCCTCTTTGAAATTCCACACCTGCATACCAACCGTGATTGACATTCTCCCCCGATTTAACACATTATTTCCACCATGAAATTCAATGTCACACCGAAAGCTCAATGGCGAGTTACTTTCCAACTCACCCCCTCTCTCTGTCTCACCCCAACAGATACCTTCCCTTTCAATGCCTCACCGCAATGTGTCAACCTCACCTCCACCATCCTCTCCCATCCGTACCCCCTCCCCCACCCCCCGTGATCTTCCCTCCCCTCCCCCTCTCTCCTCAGGTTCTCTTTCACAAGTCCTTATCGCCGCCACGCTAATAGGCAACAAGGAGGTTACCAAGGATGGCTCCCAAGCCGGCATGACTTCTGGGGACCAATCCGGTGCCATGGCAGACATGACATTCACGATCTACAAGTGAGTCTGTCATTGCACGCCTGAGTTCATTTTTTAGGCGCCTATTTTTTTTTTTTAGGCGCCTCAAAAAGAGTCTGTCACTGCACGCCTGAGTTCCGCAGCTCTAAGGGGGGGGGGTGGGGGGGGGGGGGGGACTTTTGAGTCCACTCAAAATCACCTCATGCCTGAGTTTCGCAGCTCTAATGGGAAGAGCCGAGCCAATAGGTGCTCTCACAACGGGAATTTCTTCTTCCATGTTCGAAGCTAAACTCTGTAGTGTGATGTAATGTACACTTAACCCTGTTATAACATCCTGGACATTAACCCCCGGTTTACTGTTTTGTAATATTGCAGGAAAAACGGACAACCTCAGTGGCTCGAGTACGTAGTGACAACAATGCCTGTATACATGGAGAATGATTTACCGCCGACCATGACGCATGTGCACAAAGCACCGGCGGGGAAAAACGGCCCCAAGGTGTTAGATCTGCCGTGCACATACGATTACTCGACGGAGAACAGTGTTTGGCAATGCAACGGCAGCCCCAGGAAAAAGACGGCGGAACGGACTGGAAGGCTTGTGTCGAGGCATCCGGGTGGGTTCTACGGGAACATTCACACTTCAAAGTGTCAGAAAGAGTGAACGAGGATGAATGAACTAGCAAAAAGTTGGGTACAAGTACTAACCCTAATTGAGTTATACCCCTTATGGGCTACCCCACTACAACCTACATAATGTAAGCTATATATAAGTTTGACACACCCCCATAGGCAAAGTGGGGGAGAACAAGTGGTCACAAGACCAGTCAAGAAAAGCAAAGCAAGCTCAGGGTGAATCACAAAGTCACCACACAGTCCGAGCACAAACAAAGGGCCACAAGGCCAGTTCACGTGCAGATTTATATAAAGAGAACAAATAATACAGTGATCATACCCTAGCAAGTGCAAGCATGCAGGTATATATATATACATCACAGTACAAGCAGAGTCAAGCAGTAAGCATGTGAGGCAAAGTAGGCACAAGGCCTAACACAGTAGAGAAGCGCTGATGATCACCAGGCGGAAGTGCCTTGGTGAATACATCAGCTGTGTTGGCCCTAGTGGCCATGCACGCACGACGAAGCTGGCCACGGTGCTGCAACTCTCGAGCAAGGAAGTATCGCAGAGCGATGTGCTTCGTTCTGAGCTCCAGTCTGTGCTCCTGACACAAGGCAATCATGACCTTGTTGTCTACGTACAGAACTGGAGGCGAACGAGGCTGCTCTCCCAAGTCAGACAGCAGGTAGGTGAGCCAGCGTAGCTCCTGAGCAGCCATGGCCCCTGCGTAGATCTCAGCCTCACAACTGGAGCTGAGAACCGAAGACGAGCGGGTAGACCGCCAGGAAACAGAGCCGGAACCGAGGCTGAAGGTGTAACCCTGTGACGACCGCTGCGTAGCTGAGTCGTCAGCCCTAGAAGCGTCTGCGTGACCAGTGAGGACAACTGGACCCCGTCCTCCAAGCACGAGCCCCATGCCCGACTTACTGCACAAGTAACGCAATACCGTCTTTGCAGCATCCCAGTGCACCTTTTGGTGCCTACCGGGAGCCACGTAGCGAGCCAAGAGGCTGAGAGGGTACGCGAGGTCAGGTCGAGTGCACGTTATCAGGTACATGAGGCAACCCACAAGCTCTGGGTACGGACCACTAGGCTCTACGGACTCGTCCGAAGGTGGAGCTGAGAGCGAGTGGCCGGTAGACAGAGGAGTGGGCTGTGGCGAGGAGAACTGGAAGCCGAAGCGCTGAAGGACCTGGTGCACCATGTGTGACTGAGTCAGTGTGATGGTGCACCGTGCTCTGTCCCGGGTGATCTGCAAGCCAAGATAGCTGCGCAGTTCACCCAGGTCAGTGCAGGTGTGTCTCTTCTGCAGCTCGGACTTCACAAGGGTCAGTGCCTCAGTATCAGCAGTGGCAAAGACGAGGCCGTCGACGTACACGAGGACGTAGAACGGCGGCGGCGAGGTGTCGATGCGTAGAAACAGCGACGGGTGAGCAGTAGAAGGAGCAAACCCAAGCGCCGCAAGTGTAGTCCTCAGTCTGTCATGCCACTTGCAAGGCGCCTGGCAGAGACCGTAGACTGGCCGGCGGAGGCTCCACTGGGTACCTGCAGGAAACGACCCAGTGAAGCTAGGTGGGCGGCGCAGCGAGATCTCCTCGTGCAGGCAGCCCTGCAGGAAAGCTGTGCTGAAGTCCAGAGAGTGCAACTCGTAGTCACGCTGAGCAGCGACGTGCAGCAGTACCCGAAGAGTGGTCATCTTCGAGGTGGGGGAGAAGGTCTGGAAGTAGTCAACCCCTTGTCGCTGACTGAAGCCTCAAGCAACGTAACGCGCCTTGAAGGCAGGCGGAGAACCCGGCGGCCGCTTCACCCTGAAAATCCACATGCCATCGACTATGTTCGCCCCAGGTGGGGGAACCTCGTCGACGTAGGTGCCTGTGGACTTCGAGGATGCCATCTCGGCATCCATGGCTGCCTGCCACTGAGAGGAGTAAGGACCCGTAATCGCCTCTGCGTAAGAGCGTGGGGTCGGGATGTCTGGTGCATCCGGGTCTCCCTCAGGGGCAAGTAGCATGGAAGCAAAACGAGGTACAGCAGCTGCAAGACACTCAAAGTCCTCCTGCCTGTCCTCAAGGACGTCCGTGCCAAGAGCACACTCACCCCCGACGGACGGAGGACAGGCAGACGCAGACTCAGCAACAAGAGTAGTGGCGTAGTCTAGACGACAAGTAGCAGCAAAGTCAAGCAGCTCAGCAACGAGGGCAGGCGCAGCAGCAGTCTCAAAAGAAGGGTCTGTGACAGCAGTGGCGAGGAGACGAGAGACAGCGGGACTGGTAGCACGAGCGCGGTCAGACTCAGGGCCAGGGACCTCAGGAAGAGAGGACTCATGAGGAGCACGCAGTGGAACAGAGGAAGGACGAAGTGCCATAGCATGCGTGCCGGGGACAGGAGGAGGACGCGAACGAGGAACGCGATGAGCAGTGCGAACAGGCAAGACAGGACGAGACGCAGGCTCACGACTCTCTCTAAGACCGCCGGACTGCTCAGTGTAAGGAGAAGGAGCAGGCAGTGGAGAGGCCGGCTGTAACGGGAGCTGCGACTGGTCAGGCGGTGGACACAGGAGGGGAGGAGTAAGGCTAGTAGAAGACGGGACACCAAGATTCTGCTGAAGCAGGGGAACGAAGTACGGTCGCGGCTGCACAGCGCCGCCAGGGTCAACAGCTCCAGCTCCTCCAGCTCCATCGCCTCCTGCGCCAGCGCCTCCAACTCCAGTGCCGCCAACTCCAGTATCCTGATGGCGCCATGCGCGGGCAGTTTGAGATGTACAGGTACCGTTGAATTGTATCTATGCTGTTCACTTAGTAGAAGAATTGAATCTTGTGAGAAGGTGGTCAGAGGGGGAACCTTCTTTGTAGTATAACTCCAAGAAAACGAGACAGTAAGGAGGAGTGGGAAGGCTTTGCTGTGTTGTTTTTCTTCTTTCTGTGTTTTGGCTTCCTTTGTCGTTCGTGATTGTTGTTGATATAAGGTAGGTAGGTACGGTAATAGTGAAAATTGAAATGTGTTTCCTTCCCTTGTACAATATAGAAAATGGTTAGGGACCTAGGACGGAGTCTATGAAGATTAGGGGACGAAATATCTCAAAATCGTCAGGAAGAGAGCTTGTCTCATGAATTATCGTGGACAAAGGCACAAGAGCCCCAGACCCGGAACACCGACGCATCGCCAACCTTCCCCATCCAACGCAGTGTAGGCGAGGTCTCCGGCAAGGAGACACGAGGCCAGAGGTTGAGCTGATGCGCAGCGTACCGGACCGCAAACGGCCACAGAAAATGGGGAGCAACCGCATGGATCATGGAGGTACAAGCCACCTCCATGACTAAGCCAATGCGGCGCTCAGCAACCCCATTTTGCTGCGGGGAGGCCGGAAGCGTGAACGACTGGAGGATGCCCTCCCCATGAGAAAAGTCCCGCAAGAGGTCGGAGGAGAACTCACCACCTCTGTCAGAGTGCAGACGCAGGAGTGGAAGGTCCTCACTGAACCGATCACGAAGATGGAGACGGACTGCGCGGATCCAAGGGATCAAGACATCAGGGACCTCACCCTTGTTGCGCAAGGGGAAGACCGTGGTGTAACGCGTGTAGTCGTAAAAAATCAGCAAGAAGTAGCGCTCGCGGTTCATTCCACTGACGCGGGCTGGGCTTCACACGTCCATGTGGATAGTGTGCAGGGGAGCAGACGTCGAGGGAAACGAGGAGGAGTGGGGAGCGGCGCGCTATCGCCCCTCGACACAAGGAAGGCAGGGCGGGGCAGGCGAGGGCGGGAGGGGAGGCAGAGACCTGGGAAGACCAGAATCAAGGAGACGGGAGTGCATGCCACGAAGGCGTGGCAGGGAGGGGTGACCATGGCGGTGGTGCCAAAGGAGAGTCTGGTGTGACAGGAGGGGATACGAGCAGGGGGCTGCTACTGGACCTGACGCGGACACCTGACTAGACCCGGCTACCTGAGGAGGCTCAGTAGTCAGTGTGTACAGACTCGACCCAGGCCGACGGGTGAACGTGGCCAGGTGACGGCCCGTCCGTGTACACGTGCAGATCGACACACGCTGACCCCCAGAAGTGGTGGTAGTGACCATCGCATCCTGGAGGGCAGCGGTACTCACCAAGTTCGTAGAGAACGAGGGGAGGTGAAGACCTGAGAGTGAGCCAAACGGAACCGCCGGACATGGAAGAACAGTGGAGGAACGTGTAAGAACGAGGCCCCCTGAGGGGTCAGCCAGTCTGACTGGAAAAGGTGTAGGGAGTGGAGTGAGTGTGGTACTGTCGCGAAAGAAACAGCGGGAAGCAACTGAGTCAAGAGTGAAGGTGTGCAAGGCCTCAGCAGGCGCAGTACCAGGGAGAGAAGACTCACTAGCACCTAGAGCAGCAGCCTCTTTACTTGGGTCGGGCAGCACACACAGGTAACAGGTACCTCAGCACTAAAAAACAAGGCATACATGGCAGCAAGGATAGCATCATAGTCAAGAGCAAAGATATCAACACCGGACCTAAGCACCTCTAGCCAGCGGGGGCGCTAGTCTTGTCGCCAAACTCTGCACGCCAAGCGTCGTCAAGGCGGGAGAAAAAGCGGTGCTGTGTGTGAAACTTCCCGCATGTCTGACCAGCGCGGTCACCTGTGCGAATGACATACGCGCAGCGAGCACTAACCCCAGGCGCCCCACGCTGAGCAAACCACTCACGAAGCTGCTGGGGCGTAGGGGTCTCGCTCCGACGCTGCTGCTGCTGCTGCTGCTGCCTCTGGCCACCGCCCCCCTTAAGAGCTCCACCCCGACCGCCCCCACTGCCGCCGCCACCACTCCCACTGCCGCCACCACCGCCACCCCCACTCCCACCGCTGCCACCGAAGCCCCCACTCCCACCACCACTCCCACTGCCACCTACGCCACCTCCACCGCCTCCACCGCCTCCACCACCACCACCCCCGCTGCCACCTCCACCACTCTTGCCTCCCTTGCCCTTGCCGCTGCGGCGCTTCCCACTAAGATCAGAAGCAGCCCCGACATCCTTAGTACCAAGCATGTCAACAGCAGCAGCAGAAGCGTCGGAGGGGGCTTTGGGGGAGGGGGAACACCCCTCAAAGAAGGGTGTGCAAGGAGTGCCACGAGCAGCACCTACAGCGACTACGCTAGTCTCAGCTGCAAGGAGGTGCTTCTCGAGCAGGTCGACAGTGAGGTCTGTGGGGTCAAGTGCGAGAAAGTGGTCCCTGACTGCGCGAAAAGAGTATGGGAGGCGGGTGACTATGAATTAGAGAGTGATGTACATCAGGGGCGGGTTCTTGTCTAGGAACTCGGCTGTGAGGGCAGCGCGGTAGTGAGTGTCGCTAGTGCGAAGGTGGGTGATGAGGTCGTCGACTGTGGCAAAGGCGGACAGCTCGGGAAAAAGGTAGGGCAGTATAAGACGGCCGAGAGCAGCAGTGGCAAGGGAGGAGTAACGAGTGACTACAGCGTCGTACAGGGCTTTAGCAGTCTTGTGGTGACCAAAGTGGGCGCGTTCGGCTAACGGTAAGTGGTTGCGAACGGCTAAGCGAGCAGCAGCGTCACGTGTAAGCCATAGTGAGCGAGTTTCACTGTCAGCTGTGGCAGGAGGGGCGAGAGAGGCTCGAGTCACATATCGATTTGGATCGGACGGCCCTCAAAATCGAATGTGAGAATGTTGAGAGTAGCCATAGCGGGCAGATCACGGTGGCGCGCGACAAGCAGGGCAGCACGCAAGCAAGGACAGCACGACGGGCAGAGCGGCGCGCAAGCACAAGGGAAGCGCGCAGGGCGGGGCGGGGCGGCGCACAGCTAGGGCAGGGCGGCGTAACTGGCAGGGCAGGGCAGGGCGGCGGCCAGCAAGGCGGCACGCAGGCAGGGCAGGGCAGGGCGGCACGCAGCTAGCAGGGCAGCGCGCGGTCAGGAACGGCGGCGCGCGGCCAGCAGTGCGGCGTGCGGGCTGCAAAGGGTGGTGCGGCGGCCAGCAGGGCGGCGCGCGGGCAGGGCAGGGCGGCGCGGCAGCCAGCAGGGCAGCGCGCAGGCAGGGCAGGGCGGCGCAGTGGCCAGCACGTCGGTGAGTAGGGCGGCTCGCGGGCAGGAAAGGGGCGGCATGCGGCCAGCAGTGCGGCGTGCAGGCTGCAAAGGGTGGCGCGCGGGCTGCAAAGGGCGGCGCGGCGGCCAGCAGGGCAGCGCGCGGGCAGGGCAGGGCAGTGCGCGGTCAGCAGGGCAGCGCGACAGGTAGGGCAGGGCAGCGCGGCAGCCAGCAGGGCAGGGCAGCGCGACAGTGGGGTAGCGCGACAGTGGGTAACGCGCTACGGGCAGGGAACTATTCGGTGGGCCCTAAAAAAAACGGTCCTGGAACAGGACCTGCTCTGAAACCATGTCAGAATACTGAACGAGAATGAATGCATTGAGCAGAAAGTTGGTACAAGTACTAACCCTAATAGGGTTGTACCCCTTGTGGGCTACCCCACTATAGCCTACACAATATAAGCATTATAACACTTTGACACACAACCAACCTAACCTTCCAGGCTTTCTCCTTCCCTTCGCCATCTCAGTGCACTACAAGACAACGTAGTAGTAGTACATGGGGGTGCGCGCAATGCAGTTATTGACATTCACCACCATTTCCCGTTGTTGCTCTCCCACTGTACAGATCGCCCTTAAGGCATGTCGCTTCAAGGTAGATGCCGGCTTTCAGGCATGGCAGGTTATCATACGCATGTATATGGCAAAGGACGACCTGTACATAGGCCAGCTAGAGCAGGCGCTCACTAACCTCGAGATGGGAGAGCACGAGTCCGCCACGTCCTAGTGCACAGCAGATCCTAGTGAACCTCAGGATGGCTGGCGTAAATTACTCACAGGCATCGTACATTATTCACGTCGTGAAGGGGTTGTCGCAGCAGTATGACCTCTTACGCAGGATGCTGAAACTGCCGCAGGTGCGCAAGGAGCTGGACGAGGACACCCTCGCTAGCTACATCATCGAGGAGGAGTGTACGCTGGCGGCGGAGGGACGAAATGACCAATTTCTTCCCCAGGCTAACGAAGTGTTTACCAAGAAGGGTAAGCCCCAATTCCAGCAGACTTCATCCCCTTCCCCTCTCACTACGGCACAACAGCAGCAGCCTAAGCATGGGGGTGGGTTCGGAGAGGTAGGGGAGAAGTGGAAAGGGGCTAAGGATGGCCAGTCCAAGTGGGAGAAAGGAGGGTTCAAGGGGAATTGCTACGTGTGTGGGCAGCCGGGGCATATCGCAAAGTACTGTCGGCAGCGGGTGGATAAGGAGGCAGATAAGGGTGGAGAGGGTTCTGGGGGCAGCAGCGCGGGTGGCAAGGGGGGTGATGGCTCTAAGGGGAGCGGGCAGTCATCATGTGCGATGGTGAAGCCCGTTGTAGAGCATCCTCCTCCCGTCATGCTGGAGCCAGAGGCCGGGGAGCGCTTACATGTTGTTGCAGCTGCTGTGAAGGCGAACCCGAGCGTCGTGCTAATTGATAGCGGATGCTCCCACCATCTCATGGGAGATTGCTCTGGCTTTGTGGAGATGAGCAGTGGCGGCGGTATCAAACAGGTTATCGGCTTCAACGGCGCTCCTCAGGAGGTGCAGGGGCGAGGCACAGTCGCTCTCCTTGGAGACGGGGGCAGGCGTGTCTTGGTGCCGGACGTGCTGTATGTACCTGGAGTGCAGGCGAGTCTTCTTTCTGCTGGGCAGCTGCGTGATAGTGGCGTGCAGCTGCTGGATGCCAGAGACGCGACTCTACTGCGCGCGCCAGATGGGTCGCTCCTTGGTCGTGCGGAGTTCAAGGGACATGTTCTCTGCACGAACTTCCAGCCATGCTCGACGCAGTAGCAGGAGGGTGAAACGGTGGCCCTGCGCACTTTGGCGACGGGCGTGCGATCTAAGGTGGACAAGTGGTATGCACGCCTTGCACACGTCTGTGTGGACGCCATAGAGCGTACTGCGGTTCACGGGTCAGTGAAGGGCTTGGAGCTAGAAAAGGGGGGCAAGTCAGGCATGCCATGCGTCTCTTGTGTTGGGGGAAAGATCACTCTTCATACCTTTCCTTCTATGGGAGAGGAGGAGGATGAGTTGCTTGGAGCGGTGCATGCTGACCTGTGTGGCCCTTTTCGTGAAGTGGCTAAGGACGAAAGCCGCTAGTTTTTGGTGCTGAAGGATCGCAAGACTCGGTACGTCTGGGCCTACCCTTTGGACAAGAAGAGTGATGCACTGGCGGCAGTCCAGAAGTGGCTCCCGATGGCAGAGCGGCAGTGTAAGACCATAGTGAAGGCGCTGCGCACTGATCAGGGTGGCAATTTCCTGGGATATGACTTCACGCTCTTCCTCAACGAGAAGGGGATCATCCACGACCTCACATGCCCGTACACGCCGGAGCAGAACGGGATGGCCAAGAGGGAGATGCGCAGCATTGTGGAGGCGGTACGGATGATGTTGTTGCACATGGGTGTGCAGCATCACTGGTGGCACCTGGCGCTGTCGCAGGCCGTCTGGGTGCGCAACCGCGTGGAGAACGCCTCGCTGCCCTCTTGTGTGACGCCGTACGAGCTCGTCTTCCGACACAAACCCGATGTCAGTATGGTGCGTGTTTGGGGCTGCATGCTGCAGTACATGGTGCCGCTGTCGCAGCCTAGGGGGAAGCTAGTGCCAAAGGCTCGCTGGGGGTTGCACTTGGGGGTGTCAGCAGCAAGCAAGGGCTGGCACATGCTGGACTTGGAGTCCAATGGCCTCATCACCACTGTGGAAGCAGTTTTTTATGAGACCATGTCCTTGGCAGGATGGAAGGCTTGGCATCAGCAGGAGCATGGGGGGCGTCCGATGCCCTATGCTATGCCCTATGCCATACTCTTGAGGAGGAGGTGGAGGAGGAGGAAGTGGTCACACCTCCTGCTATGCCCTATGTCCCTACCTCAGTCCCCACCCCACCTCCTCCTACAGTGTACCCTCATGTGGTTCCTCCTACCGTGCCTCCTCCATCCTCACCCCCTTGGCTACCCCTCCTCCTCCTGTTATTCCCTCTCCTCTTCCACTCTCCATCCTTCCTGCACCTGCCCCACCCTCCTCTTCGTCTTCCACGGCGCCGCCCGTTGGTGAGGGGGGGACAATGGTGTTGCCGTCTGTGATGATCACCGACGGGCAGCGCGTTGTGACTGAGCAGCTGCAGTACGAGAGCAGCATGGATGGAGTGCAGCAGAGTGGGGGGCAGGAGACAGGGGAGCAGCAGACAGGGGAGCAGCAGATTGGGGAGCAGCAGAGAGGGGAGGAGCAGATTGGGGAGCAGCAAACAGGGGAGCCGTAGACAGGGGAGCAGGAGATGTGGGGATTTAGAGATGGTGGTCGTGCGTTGGTTTCTGGGACGTTCACTGCACCGCCGCTGCGTCGCTCCACTCGCATCACTTGTGGTGTCCTGCCAATTAAGTATGCTTGGGCAGTAGTGATTGAACCGGCGGGTTTGGATGACGAGGAGTGGACGGACCTGGACCCAGATGTGGTGGCCGACCCTGAGAGGCAGTGGGATGTAGCTAAGATGACAGTGAAGGAGGCCTTGGGCTGCTGGAAGGGTGACAAGGTGAAGGAGGCAATGGAGGAGGAGATGCAGAGATTGATTGAGCAGGGGACGTGGGAGCTGGTTCCGCGTCCTCCAGGGGTGAATGTGATGAAGAGCCGCTGGATTTTGAACACCAAGTTCCGACTGGATGGAATAGTGGAGCGTGAGAAGGCGAGGCTAGTGGTGAAGGGGTTCACGCAGGTGGTAAGGGGTGGACTATGAGGAGACGTACGCCCATTTGCGAAGCTATGTGACGGCGCGTGTGCTTCTGGCGATTGTAGCTGGGCTTGATTTGGACCTGATGTAGCTGGATGTGAAGAACGCGTTCCTCCATGGCGTGCTGGACCGAGACCTTTACATGGAGCAGCCGATCTACTACGAGGATGGGACTCCTCTTGTCTTTAAGTTGGTGAAGAGTATGTATGGGCTCAAGAAGAGCCCGATGCTATGGTATGAGGCCTTGGATGGGGTGCTGCTTGGGGCTGGATGGAAGAAGAGCCAGGTGGATGAGGCTCTGTACTTCAAGAGTGATGCTAAGGGGGAGATGTGCTGGCTGGTGGTGTATGTGGATGACTTGCTTGCTGCCAGCCGCAGTCAGAGCATGCTGGGGGAGCTGCGTGACCTGCTGCAGAGTGCCTTTCAGCTGCGAGAGATTAGCCCTGTGGAGAAGTATCTGGGCTTGCAGCTGATTCGGGACAGGCCTACAAGGAGGCTGTGGCTGCACCAGGGGGCCTATATGGACAAGGTCCATAGGCACTTCTTTGACGAGGAGCAGCCGCAGCGAGCTCCTCGAAGCACTCTCATTGTGCAGACCTTCGCGGATGTGGGATGGTAGTCTCAACAGGAGGAGGAGTACAGGCAGAAGGTGGGATCCTTGCAGTTCGCGGCTTGTACCACCTGTCCTGACATCTCTTTCGCTTGCAGCAAGCTGGGGTCGGGCCAGAATGTGCGGAGCGATCAGCACTGGAAGGAGTTGGACCGGTGCTTGGCGTACTTGGTGGGGAGCAGGGATGTGGCGCTGGAGTTTGGTAGTGGGCCGGAGTCCTTGGAGCTGGTGGGCTACGCCGATGCTGATGATGCAGGAGACAAGCAGAACAGGACCAGCACAGGTGGCTATGTCTTCGTGCTCGGCGGTGCCGCTGTCTCCTGGGCGAGCCAGAGGATTCATTGCGCCACCCTCTCCTTCACTGAGTCTGAGTACGTTGCTGCTGTATAGGCTGGGAAGGAGACGCGCAGGCTACACTTCCTGCTAGCAGAATTTCAACTGCTGAAGAGTGAGGAGCCCACTACTCTCTTTCTAGATAAATCCTCCGCCATTACAGTGGCAGGTGGCATGGGGCTCAAGGGGAGCCTCAAGCACATGGAGCGTCGCCACATGTGGCTGCAGCACATGGTAAAGCGTAGGAAGCTGCAGCTGCAGTACATCCCTACGAGTGAGCAACCTGCTGACTACCTTACAAAGGCGTTGCTTTTCCCCGTCTTCAGCCGTTGCTTTGAGCCTGTGGGGCAGGTGAGGCTCTCGAGCGAGGGGAGTGAGACCTAGGCACTCCATGATGGTGATGGTGCGATGGCCTATCCATGGCTGGTGCGGTGTGTGATTGCACTTTGAGAGTGCTTCGTTTGTGTGTCGAGTCCCTTTTTGGTGTGTATGTGTGTATGCATGCCCTGTGCTTATTAAGGGCCTTCCTGTAGTATGGCAGGGGAGTGTTACGACAGCAAGGGCCCTCGATGAATGTTGACTTGGCAGGTCGGTAGCTAGCGACAAAGACTACTCGGCACCGACGCAGATTTCGGTGGCAGTCACGAGCAACTACGAGTGACTACGAGTGACTACGCTGGAGTCGGTGCTGGGAAGAAGAGTCGTTGGAGTCTTGGTGTGCTTCCTTATGAGGCCCGCCACTCCCAAGCTGAGTTCGGTGGAGTGGCGTGTACGGAAGTACCTTCGCTGCTGAGTTGGATGGAAGTTCGGCGGGGCGCGTTCGCTCACCCTCACAGAACTTTCGTGAGGGTTGGGTTACTCGCAGCGCCACGCAACATTGTGAAACCCCTCGCCTGCCTATATATGTTTGTGTTTGCATGTGTGTTTCATATAATATATTTTCCTAGTGAATTCCAATCTCCACTTGGTTTCTCACTTAGTCATTTGAGACTTACACTACCAAAACTCTACCGAGTTGTTGGCGCAACACCATTCACATAGCAGAAACTCTCTCGCTACCGCTACGCTCTCTCCATAGTATTCCTTCATTACCACCCTCATGTGCCCGGCTGTCCCTTCTGGCTCCCTCACTGGCCTTCACATCCCTTTATTCTCGAGGAAATTGGAGGGTATTGGAAACCTTCAGGACCATTGGGGTCACAGACACTTTCCCTGCACATGCGAGGTTTGCGACATGTACGGACGTTGCTATCGGGTCATGTCTTACCACGTTTTCCCGAGAGCCCCGCTCTGGTCTCTTCTCACTACTGACTACGTCTCCCCAAGTAGTTGCGTCTGGTCAGGTTGCTGCGTTGTGCTCCTGTTGGTCATTCACCAACCTGTCAGACCTATGGCACCACCGTCTTGGTCATCCTTCACTTCTCCGACTCCTTAACATGTTTAGGCACAGTCTTGACTCAGGTCTCTCGTCCTTACTTCCGACGCTCCTTCCATCACCTGCACCGCCGTGCACTCCTTGTGTCGAGGGTAGGTTGCGCGCCACCCCTTACTCCTCCTCTTTGCGCCAGCCACCGCGCCACTCCAGAATTTTGCACCTGGTCGTCTGGGGCCCCGCCCGAGTCACTAGGTTGGAGCAGGAGCGCTTCTTCCTGGTGGTGGTTGACAACTTCTCTTGCTACACCACGGTGTTCCCCTTGCGGCAGAAGTCCGACGTGACTAATGCCATGATCCTGTAGTTGCCAATTCTATTTGCCAGACTAGATATCCCCTTCTGCCCCCAACTTCTCTGCGCATGTACGAAGGCGCAAAAATGGCGCAAAAAGACCGATGGTCAGCAATTCAAAACATGATCCTGTTCTCAGAGGCTCATGTCCAACATCGTCTCCCTGTCCTTTGCCTCCACTCCGACTGTTTGTGTGAGTTTCGCTATTGCGTGCTTGCTGGGTTTTGTCGCGACCAGGGCATCAACCAGTTTTGGACACTTCCGGACTCACCACAACATAATGGGGTTGCTGAGCGCCGCATAGGCTTGGTCATAATAATCGCCTGCAACTCCATGGTCCATGCCTGTGCGCCCCATTTTCTATGGCCCTACGCGGTTCGATGCGCCACCCATCAGCTGAACCTCTGGCCGCGTGTTTCTTGCCAGGAGGTTTCACCGACCGGCCTCTAGACTGGTTCCCCTGGTGTTGCGTCGGAGTTCCGTGTCTAGGGCTCCATTGCGCATGTTCGTGATCCCACTCCCGGTTGATGCCCCTAACTTCACGTTGACACTGACTCCCGTGACATCACTTTTGACGAGTCCGTGTCCTTCTACACCCGTTATCCCCACCCTTCTCTCCTGACCCTTCCCCCTCCCCTCTTCCTCACTCCCACTCCTCCTCCTAGTACTGTGCTCCTCCGTTACGTGCACCGCACCCAGGTCCTGCCCCGTCAGGTGTGTCTCACGCTACCTCTCTTCCCTCGGTAGCACGTCCGGTGTCGTCTCCTTCACCACAGTCATCCTCACAGTCACCGCTGCAGCCTTCGGTACTATCGCTTCAGGTCGCAGTCGACTCTAGGGGTGCTGACACCGGAGGTAATGGTGCTGGAGGTGCTGGCTCTGGGGGTGCTTGAGCTGGAGGTGCTGGAGCTGGGGGTGCCGGGGCTGGAGGTACTGGCACTGGAGGTGCTGGTTCTAGGGGTACTGGAGCTGGAGGTGCTGGAGTCCCCTTTCCTGCCTCTCTCTCCCTCAGGATCGACACTGCCATGCTCTCTGCAGCCCTTGTCGCCCTCCTCCACTCCACCTCTCCCTCTCCCTCCTCTTCCCAAACATGACCCTTGGGATTGCCGCCAGGCTTCTCGCCGTCTACTCCATCAGTTTGCTGCCAGCTGTCGCCCTGCATACTGCTTACACTGAATCTGCCCTTCTTTACTCCCTCATGACCACGGCTTCTGCTTCTGTTTAGCATGCAAAGAGTGTAATGTTTGCTTCTTGTTCTTCCATCGTAGTACTGTATTTACTCGGATCCCCGAACAGTGGGCCAATATCATCTGGGCTCATGTGTGCTCAACTAACAGCTTCACTATTCAGGCGAAGACAGTTCCAGTACTCCCTAGATAAAATCTGTTAAACTCGTACAGACAGAATGCGTACTTAGCGATGACTCTGATTTTTGCATCCCACCGCATCTTTTGCTCGAGTAAACAAGCAGCAACTGCCAGCAGAACCTATACAGTGGGTGGCATCCTCCCTTCCAGTCACGAATGAATATTCCTTTACAGTCACACAGGGGGCCTCTCCAGAGCGATCCAGCCAAACGCCCCTCTTCTGAAGTCCTTGAGCACTCTGTGCGCTGCCTGGTTCACATCCCCCATGCACAGCCGGTCTGCCAGTGCCTCTAGGAACCTGCAGCGAGAGGAGGGAAAGGAAGAGAGTGAGAGCATGAAGGATGTGAAGGGCTCCAGAGCAGAGCAGCATGTGGGCTGCCTGCCTCCTGGTTCACACCCCCAAGCACAGCCGGTCTGCCAGTGCCTCCAGGAACCTGCATTGAGGAGCGGAGAGAAGAGGTGGGAGTAGGAATGAGTCGAAGGGTCGTGTGTGCCAGTGCTTCAGAATAGAAAAGCTGCTCTCGAGGCACATGAGGCACATGGCATCCCCCGTGCCAGCCGACCTACTACTACATACTACATAGAGTTTATTTAAAGTGTTACTATCTAGTGCTCATTGTTGACAGTATCCAGCGGAGAGAGGAGGCAGAACATTTGTGCTCAGCACTCTGTTGTGCGCGCACTCTCCAGTTACTTTTGGGGGCACTTACAGCTTCGTTCGTGAACTATCCTCACAGCAAACACAGCGCTCATCACAAGTAAGTGCTCCGGATACCTAAGTGAACTGTGATCGCTGTTTGCCTGGTGTGTGTGTGGTTTTGAGGCGCCTCAAAAGAAGCTCATCAAAAGAAAGTGCTCGGGACACTAAGTGACTGTGCTCGCTGTGTGCCTGGTGTGTGTGTGGTGGATCCCATGCAATGCAAGGAGCTTACTCTTCGCCAGATAAACTGTCTGCTTTGACCTTGTACCGGTTGGACAGCACATGGGGGCCTGAAAAGCACACAAGCAAGGAGACAGATGGGCACAAAGCGGGCTCGACTTTTGAGGCGCCTTGAAAGCACAGGGGGGGCTGCAGCGCAGAGCAGGCAAGCAATGAGCCGAATGGGCATCAGGGAACCAGATCACGTGAAGCGAGGTAGGTTAGATGGGGATGGAATAAGTGAAGCAGGAGAGGACATGGAGCCTGTTAAAAGAAACGCTCGCCAGCAGTGGCAGTCTGACCAGTAGTGGCAGTCTCACCAGCCGTGGCAGTCTCACCAGCCGTGGCAGTCTCACCAGCCGTGGCAGTCTCACCAGCCGTGGGCATTGTAACGGTCTGCAACAACTCACCAGCAGTGGGCAGCCGTTTCAGCAGCTCCACGAGAATAGCAGCCACGCCAGCGACAGCATAGGCCACTTCACTGATGTCGTTGCACATGGCCAGCCGTGCCGCTGCTGCCTGGTCCGCTATCCTAACTGGTAGTGGGGAGTGGAGTCTCACCAGCAGTAGGGAGTCTCTTCAGCAGCTCCACGAGAATGGCGGCCACACCAGCAACAGCATAAGCAGCTTCACCAATGTCGTTACACATGGCCAGCCGTGCCGCTGCTGCCTGGTCCGCTATTCTCGCTGGCAGCACGCCAGGCGCGTCTAACAGGTCCAGGCCCTCTCCCAGCCGCACCCACCTATTCAAGGCAGATGAGAGGATTAAAGGGCACGTGCAGGCAAGAGGGGGTAAGGGGGCAAGGGGGCAAGGGGGCAAGGGGGCAAGGGGGCAAGGGGGCAAGGGGGCAAGGGGGCAAGGGGGCAAGGGGGCAAGGGGGCAAGGGGGCAAGGGGGCAAGGGGGCAAGGGGGCAAGGGGGCAAGGGGGCAAGGGGGCAAGGGGGCAAGGGGGCAAGGGGGCAAGGGGGCAAGGGGGCAAGGGGGCAAGGGGGCAAGGGGGCAAGGGGGCAAGGGGGCAAGGGGCAAGGGGGCAAGGGGGCAAGGGGGCAAGGGGGCAAGGGGGCAAGGGGGCAAGGGGCAAGGGGGCAAGGGGGCAAGGGGGCAAGGGGGCAAGGGGGCAAGGGGCAAGGGGGCAAGGGGCAAGGGGGCAAGGGGGCAAGGGGGCAAGGGGGCAAGGGGCAAGGGGGCAAGGGGGCAAGGGGGCAAGGGGGCAAGGGGGCAAGGGGGCAAGGGGGCAAGGGGGCAAGGGGGCAAGGGGGCAAGGGGGCAAGGGGCAAGGGGGCAAGGGGGCAAGGGGGCAAGGGGGCAAGGGGGCAAGGGGGCAAGGGGGCAAGGGGGCAAGGGGGCAAGGGGGCAAGGGGGCAAGGGGGCAAGGGGGGCAAGGGGGCAAGGGGGCAAGGGGGCAAGGGGGCAAGGGGGCAAGGGGGCAAGGGGGCAAGGGGGCAAGGGGGCAAGGGGGCAAGGGGGCAAGGGGGCAAGGGGGCAAGGGGCAAGGGGGCAAGGGGGCAAGGGGGCAAGGGGGCAAGGGGGCAAGGGGGCAAGGGGGCAAGGGGGCAAGGGGGCAAGGGGGCAAGGGGGCAAGGGGGCAAGGGGGCAAGGGGGCAAGGGGGCAAGGGGGCAAGGGGGCAAGGGGGCAAGGGGGCAAGGGGGCAAGGGGGCAAGGGGGCAAGGGGGCAAGGGGGCAAGGGGGCAAGGGGCAAGGGGGCAAGGGGGCAAGGGGGCAAGGGGGCAAGGGGGCAAGGGGGCAAGGGGGCAAGGGGCAAGGGGGCAAGGGGCAAGGGGCAAGGGGGCAAGGGGGCAAGGGGGCAAGGGGGCAAGGGGGCAAGGGGGCAAGGGGGCAAGGGGGCAAGGGGGCAAGGCGGGCAAGGGGGCAAGGGGGCCAAGGGGGCAAGGGAGGACAGGGGGAAGGAATGCATGAACGATCCTCCCAGCCGGTAGCACTCCCGGTGCGTCTAGCCCACTCCCAGCCGCACCCACCTGTTGGCAGGCGCATGAGAGATGGTTAGGAGGGTAGGTGCAGGCAAGGGGAGGCAGAGGAGGCATGCGGGAATGATTGCATGAAGGGGTGCCTTGTTGTCTGGCAGCATCCCCGTGTGTGTCTAGCAGGTGCAAGCGCCCATGCGTTAAGAGCAAGAAAGAGAGTGGCAGATGGTTAGAGAGACAGGCCGATCAGTTGAATTCGTTATACCGTACACACTCACTCAAGGAACAGCAGCAATCAGACGTCACAGTTCAGTTCGATCAAGAGTTGTTGGAAGGTTGAGGTCAGCAGCATTATACCCTTCCCCAATCGTAGCCCATTGAGTCGCCTGCCCATTACACCATTGGAGTGCTGCCTTGCTTCATTTCTCACCATGAAGATGAAATCCACTGCCTTTCTCAACCCAGCCCGGGCCTCATGACCTCACTAAACCAAGATAACCTTTCTGGCGAGCCCGGGCCTAAAAACGATTCGGGAAGTGCTCTTACCTACGGAGGAGACATTTGAACAATTGTGAACACGGGAAACCAGTGCAGGGACTCACTTGACCTCCCGTGTGACCCCTGGCCTGGGAGCACTGGCGACGACCCGACGGTTGAGCAAACGATTGATTACTGCTGACTTGCCCACGTTGGGGAATCCCACCACCGCCGCCCGCACCTGTTGCAGGGAGGGAGCAGCAGGTGGGGAGAGAGGAGGTGGGGGCCCAGGAGTTGGGACATAGGAACGGGAGTGGTTGGGCTGACGGTTGATCCCGGCTGACTTGCCCACGTTGGGGAATCCCACCACCGCTGCACGCACCTGTTGCAAGGGAGGAAGATGAAGGGGACGAGGGGGGAGCAGGAGAGGAGTGGCTGAGCGGTCACTTAGTGACGCCTGAATTGTCCACGTTGGGAGATCCCACCACCGCCACCCGCACCTGGTGGTGGGAGCAGGTGGGAAGAGAGGATGAGGGGGGGGAAGGGGAGGAGCGAGTGAAGGGAGTGGGTTAGAAGGCGATTAATGACAGCTGACTCACCAACTCTGCTCGCACCTGATGCAGGGAGGAAGAGTGGGGGGGCGAGGGAGGAAAAAGGAAGGGACGAGGAAGGAAGAGGGAGCGGATGAGGGAGGAAGATGGAGGGGAGTGGTTGAGCAGTCACTTACCGACCGCTGAATTACCCTTGCTTAGGAACAGAAACCCTCATTTTTCTCACGAGGAAAAACTTGAAGCATTGGGGAAGCAGTGATGACAGCATGGGGGGTGTTGAACACGCACAACACACAAAACACACAGAACACACAGAACACACAGAACACACAAAACACACAGAACACACAGAACACACAGAACACACAAAACACACAGAACACACAGAACACACAGAACACATAGAACACATAAAACACACAGAACACACAAAACACACAGAACACACAGAACACACAAAACACACAAAACACACAGAACACACAAAACACATAGAACACATAAAACACACAGAACACACAAAACACACAGAACACACAGAACACACAAAACACACAGAACACACAAAACACATAGAACAAATAAAACACACAACACACAAAACACACAGAACACACAGAACACACAAAACACACAGAACACACAAAACACACAAAACACACAGAACATACAGAGTCATGCACAGCCCAGGCAGACCGCCCCCCCCACAACGTGAGAGTGCTGCTTGAGAGTAGCAGCAGAGTATACCGTAACTGGGGTGGGGGCTTTGTGTGGTTTTATCAGGTCACTGTTTGTGTGGTTTTATCAGGTCACTGTTTGTGTGGTTTTGTCAGGTCACTGTTTGTGTGGTTTTATCAGGTCACTGTTTGTGTGGTTTTATCAGGTCACTGTTTGTGTGGTTTTATCAGGTCACTGTTTGTGTGGTTTTATCAGGTCACTGTTTGTGTGGTTTTATCAGGTCACTGTTTGTGTGGTTTTATCAGGTCACTGTTTGTGTGGTTTTATCAGGTCACTGTTTGTGTGGTTTTATCAGGTCACTGTTTGTGTGGTTTTATCAGGTCACTGTTTGTGTGGTTTTATCAGGTCACTGTTTGTGTGTCGTACCTACGTGAGCAACTTTTGAGGCGCCTCAAAAGTGTGTCGTAGCTACGGGAACATTGAACACAAGTATCACAAGTCTTGATCCTTTTGCTAAGCGTTTTCTCATAAGTTCGCTGCTACTCCCACTATGAATCTTGAGGCGCCTCAAAGTCTGTTTGTGTGTCGTAGCTACGGGAACATTGAACACAAGAATGTCATAGCTGCCAACTGGAACTGTTGCAGTTATCATTTTCTGACGAAGCCTCAACGAGAATCAGTTAGGCGGTTCAAAAGGCACAACGGGCTGTACACTGCTGATCCAATGCTCTTCTCAAAAGGAACGGCGGTGCCATCACAGGAGTTGCAAGACACGACAAGCCTTACCGCGCGCGGGCGGAGTCCTTAGTCTCTTCTCCGAGTGTTGATGGCCTTGCTGACGCTCATGGCCTGGCGAGTGAGCTTCAGGACGCCCTGGAGGAGGGGTGGGGTGGGAGGGGGTGGGAGGGGGTGGGTGGAAGGGAAAAGGTGGTACACGAATGAGAAAACAAAAGGTGGTACACGAATGATGAAAGGCCTGCTCATTCGTGACGCTCATGGCCTGGCGAGTGAACTTCAGAATGCCCTGGAGGGGGTGGGAGGGAGGGAGAGAGGACAAGGATCCATAATGGGAAGGGAGAGGAGGGGAGAAAGAATAATTCAGGAATGAGGGGAAAGGGGAAGGCTACCGCCTGGGATGAGGTGGGGGAGGGGGGATAGATGCCATAACGGGCCACTTGGTTCATGAAAAAAGTGCCTTTTTTTTGGGGTTGATTTTACCTTTTTAGGAAGTCTCAAGAAGTAACTAGGGAGAAACACAGCGTTCAGGTGGGTGACTGCTGCAGACGAGAGCAGGTCGGCTGTGGGTGGGTGATTGGTTTGAAGAGTGCACAGGGGCGCTCAATATGAGTCCGCTGCAGGAGCTGGTCCGACAACTAGGTTTCACAAAGTGCAATCATGACTGCTTTCCTCCCATGCCCTGCCATCCATGCCCTGCCATCCATGCCCTGCCATCCATGCCCTGCCATCCATGCCCTGCCATCCATGCCCTGCCATCCATGCCCTGCCATCCATGCCCTGCCATCCATGCCCTGCCATCCATGCCCTGCCATCCATGCCCTGCCATCCATGCCCTGCCATCCATGCCCTGCCATCCATGCCCTGCCATCCATGCCCTGCCATCCATGCCCTGCCATCCATGCCTGCCATCCATGCCCTGCCATCCATGCCCTGCCATCCATGCCCTGCCATCCATGCCCGGCCATTATGGCCCTGCATCCATGCCCTGCCATCCATGCCCTGCCATCCATGCCCGCCATCCATGCCCTGCCATCCATGGCCCTGCCATCCATGCCTGGCCCTGCCATCCATGCCCTTGCCATCCATGCCCTGCCATCCATGCCCTGACCATCCATGCCCTGCCATCCATGCCCTGCCATCCATGCCCTGCCATCCATGCCCTGCCATCACATGCCCTGCCATCCATGCCCTGCCATCCATGCCCTGCCATCCATGCCTGCCATCCATGCCCTGCCCATCCATGCCCTGCCATCCATGCCCTGCCATCCATGCCCTGCCATCCATGCCCTGCCCATCCATGCCCTGCCATCCATGCCCTGCCATCCATGCCCTGCCATCCATGCCCTGCCAATCCATGCCCTGCCATCCATGCCCTGCCATCCATGCCCCTGCCATCCATGCCCTGCCATCCATGCCCTGCCATCCATGCCCTGCCATCCATGCCCCTGCCATCCATGCCTGCCATCCATGCCCTGCCATCCATGCCCTGCCATCCATGCCCTGCAAATGCCCCTGCCATCCATGCCCTGCCATCCATTGCCCTGCCATCCATAGCACCCTGCCCTTCCATGCCCTGCCATCCATGCCCTGCCATCCATGGCCCTGCCATCCATGCACTGCCATCCATGCCCTGCCATCCATGCCCTGCCATCCATGCCCCTGCCATCCATGCCCTGCCATCCATGCCCTGCCATCCATGCCCTGCCATCCATGCCCTGCCATCCATGCCCTGCCATCCATGCCCTGCCATCCATGCCCTGCCATCCATGCCCTGCCATCCATGCCCTGCCATCCATGCCCTGCCATCCATGCCCTGCCATCCATGCCCTGCCATCCATGCCCTGCCATCCATTGCCCTGCCATCCATGCCTGCCATCCATGCCCTGCCATCCATGCCCTGCCATCCATGCCCTGCCATCCATGCCCCTGCCATCCATGCCCTGCATCCATGCCCTGCCATCCATGCCCTGCCATCCATGCCCTGCCATCCATGCCCTTGGCCATCCATGCCCTGCCATCCATGCCCTGCCATCCATGCCCTGCCATCCATGCCCTGCCATCCATGCCCTGCCATCCATGCCCTGCCATCCATGCCCTGCCATCCATGCCCTGCCATCCATGCCCTGCCATCCATGCCCTGCCATCCATGCCCTGCCATCCATGCCCTGCCATCCATGCCCTGCCATCCATGCCCTGCCATCCATGCCCTGCCATCCATGCCCTGCCATCCATGCCCTGCCATCCATGCCCTGCCATCCATGCCCTGCCATCCATGCCCTGCCATCCATGCCCTGCCATCCATGCCCTGCCATCCATGCCCTGCCATCCATGCCCTGCCATCCATGCCCTGCCATCCATGCCCTGCCATCCATGCCCTGCCATCCATGCCCTGCCATCCATGCCCTGCCATCCATGCCCTGCCATCCATGCCCTGCCATCCATGCCCTGCCATCCATGCCCTGCCATCCATGCCCTGCCATCCATGCCCTGCCATCCATGCCCTGCCATCCATGCCCTGCCATCCATGCCCTGCCATCCATGCCCTGCCATCCATGCCCTGCCATCCATGCCCTGCCATCCATGCCCTGCCATCCATGCCCTGCCATCCATGCCCTGCCATCCATGCCCTGCCATCCATGCCCTGCCATCCATGCCTGCCATCCATGCCCTGCCATCCATGCCCTGCCATCCATGCCCTGCCATCCATGCCCTGCCATCCATGCCCTGCCATCCATGCCCTGCCATCCATGCCCTGCATCCATGCCCTGCCATCCATGCCCTGCCATCCATGCCCTGCCATCCATGCCCTGCCATCCATGCCCTGCCATCCATGCCCTGCCATCCATTGCCCTGCCATCCATGCCCTGCCATCCATGCCCTGCCATCCATGCCCTGCCATCCATGCCCCTGCCATCCATGCCCTGCCATCCATGCCCTGCCATCCATGCCCTGCCATCCATGCCCTGCCATCCATGCCCTGCCATCCATGCCCTGCCATCCATGCCCTGCCATCCATGCCCTGCCATCCATGCCCTGCCATCCATGCCCTGCCATCCATGCCCTGCCATCCATGCCCTGCCATCCATGCCCTGCCATCCATGCCCCTGCCATCCATGCCCTGCCATCCATGCCCTGCCATCCATGCCCTGCCATCCATGCCCTGCCATCCATGCCCTGCATCCATGCCCTGCCATCCATGCCCTGCCATCCATGCCCTGCCATCCATGCCCTGCCATCCATGCCCTGCCATCCATGCCCTGCCATCCATGCCCTGCCATCCATGCCCTGCCATCCATGCCCTGCCATCCATGGCCCTGCCATCCATGCCCTGCCATCCATGCCCTGCCATCCATGCCCTGCCATCCATGCCCTGCCATCCATGCCCTGCCATCCATGCCCTGCCATCCATGCCCTGCCATCCATGCCCTGCCATCCATGCCCTGCCATCCATGCCCTGCCATCCATGCCCTGCCATCCATGCCCTGCCATCCATGCCCTGCCATCCATGCCCTGCCATCCATGCCCTGCCATCCATGCCCTGCCATCCATGCCCTGCCATCCATGCCCTGCCATCCATGCCCTGCCATCCATGCCCTGCATCCATGCCCTGCCATCCATGCCCTGCCATCCATGCCTGCCATCCATCCCTGCCATCCATGCCCTGCCATCCATGCCCTGCCATCCATGCCCTGCCATCCATGCCCTGCCATCCATGCCCTGCCATCCATGCCCTGCCATCCATGCCCTGCCATCCATGCCCTGCCATCCATGCCCTGCCATCCATGCCCTGCCATCCATGCCCTGCCATCCATGCCCTGCCATCCATGCCCTGCCATCCATGCCCTGCCATCCATGCCCTGCCATCCATGCCCTGCCATCCATGCCCTGCCATCCATGCCCTGCCATCCATGCCCTGCCATCCCTGCCATCCATGCCCTGCCATCCATGCCCTGCCATCCATGCCCTGCCATCCATGCCCTGCCATCCATGCCCTGCCATCCATGCCCTGCCATCCATGCCCTGCCATCCATGCCCTGCCATCCATGCCCTGCCATCCATGCCCTGCCATCCATGCCCTGCCATCCATGCCCTGCCATCCATGCCCTGCCATCCATGCCCTGCCATCCATGCCCTGCCATCCATGCCCTGCCATCCATGCCCTGCCATCCATGCCCTGCCATCCATGCCCTGCCATCCATGCCCTGCCATCCATGCCCTGCCATCCATGCCCTGCCATCCATGCCCTGCCATCCATGCCCTGCCATCCATGCCCTGCCATCCATGCCCTGCCATCCATGCCCTGCCATCCATGCCCTGCCATCCATGCCCTGCCATCCATGCCCTGCCATCCATGCCCTGCCATCCATGCCCTGCCATCCATGCCCTGCCATCCATGCCCTGCCATCCATGCCCTGCCATCCATGCCCTGCCATCCATGCCCTGCCATCCATGCCCTGCCATCCATGCCCTGCCATCCATGCCCTGCCATCCATGCCCTGCCATCCATGCCCTGCCATCCATGCCCTGCCATCCATGCCCTGCCATCCATGCCCTGCCATCCATGCCCTGCCATCCATGCCCTGCCATCCATGCCCTGCCATCCATGCCCTGCCATCCATGCCCTGCCATCCATGCCCTGCCATCCATGCCCTGCCATCCATGCCCTGCCATCCATGCCCTGCCATCCATGCCCTGCCATCCATGCCCTGCCATCCATGCCCTGCCATCCATGCCCTGCCATCCATGCCCTGCCATCCATGCCCTGCCATCCATGCCCTGCCATCCATGCCCTGCCATCCATGCCCTGCCATCCATGCCCTGCCATCCATGCCCTGCCATCCATGCCCTGCCATCCATGCCCTGCCATCCATGCCCTGCCATCCATGCCCTGCCATCCATGCCCTGCCATCCATGCCCTGCCATCCATGCCCTGCCATCCATGCCCTGCCATCCATGCCCTGCCATCCATGCCCTGCCATCCATGCCCTGCCATCCATGCCCTGACCTGCCCTCCATGCCCTGCCATCCATGCCCTGCCATCCATGCCCTGCCATCCATGCCCTGACCTGCCCTCCATGCCCTGCCATCCATGCCCTGCCATCCATGCCCTGCCATCCATGCCCTGCCATCCATGCCCTGCCATCCATGCCCTGCCATCCATGCCCTGCCATCCATGCCCTGCCATCCATGCCCTGCCATCCATGCCCTGCCATCCATGCCCTGCCATCCATGCCCTGCCATCCATGCCCGCCATGCCATCCATGCCCCTGCCCTCCATGCCCTGCCATCCATGCCCTGCCATCCATGCCCTGCCATCCATGCCCTGCCATCCATGCCCTGCCATCCATGCCCTGCCATCCATGCCCTGCCATCCATGCCCTGCCATCCATGCCCTGACCTGCCCTCCATGCCCTGCCATCCATGCCTCCTGCCATCCATGCCCTGCCATCCATGCCCTGCCATCCATGCCCTGCCATCCATGCCCTGCCATCCATGCCCTGCCATCCATGCCCTGCCATCCATGCCCTGCCATCCATGCCCTGCCATCCATGCCCTGCCATCCATGCCCTGCCATCCATGCCCTGCCATCCATGCCCTGCCATCCATGCCCCCCCTGCCCCTCCATGCCCTGCCATCCATGCCCTGCCATCCATGCCTGCCATCCATGCCCTGACCTGCCCTCCATGCCCTGCCATCCATGCCCTGCCATCCATGCCCTGCCATCCATGCCCTGCCATCATGCCCTGCCCATCCATGCCCTGCCATCCATGCCCTGCCATCCATTGCCCTGCCATCCATGCCCTGCCATCCATGCCCTGCCATCCATGCCCTGCCATCCATGCCCTGCATCCATGCCCTGCCATCCATGCCTGCCATCCATGCCCTGCCATCCATGCCCTGCCATCCATGCCCTGCCATCCATGCCCTGACCTGCCATCCATGCCCTGCCATCCATGCCCTGCCATCCATGCCCTGCCATCCATGCCCTGCCATCCATGCCCTGCCATCCATGCCCTGCCATCCATGCCCTGCCATCCATGCCCTGCCATCCATGCCCTGCCATGCCTGCCATCCATGCCCTGCCATCCATGCCTGCCTGCCATCCATGCCCTGCATCCATGCCCTGCCATCCATTGCCCTGCCATCCATGCCCTGCCATCCATGCCCTGCCATCCATGCCCTGCCATCCATGCCCTGCCATCCATGCCCTGCCATCCATGCCCTGCCATCCATGCCCTGCCATCCATGCCCTGCCATTCCATGCCCTGCCATCCATGCCCTGCCATCCATGCCCTGCCATCCATGCCCTGCCATCCATGCCCTGCCATCCATGCCCTGCCATCCATGCCCTGCCATCCATGCCTGCCATCCATGCCCTGCCATCCATGCCCTGCCATCCATGCCCTGCCATCCATGCCCTGCCATCCATGCCCTGCCATCCATGCCCTGCCATCCATGCCCTGCCATCCATGCCCTGCCATCCATGCCCTGCCATCCATGCCCCTGCCATCCATGCCCTCCCTGCCATCCATGCCCTGCCATCCATGCCCTGCCATCCATGCCCTGCCATCCATGCCCTGCCATCCATGCCCTTGCCATCCATGCCCTGCCATCCATGCCCTGCCCATCCATGCCCTGCCATCCATGCCCTGCCATCCATGCGCCTGCCATCCATGCCCTGGCCATCCATGCCCTGCCATCCATGCCCTGCCATCCATGCCCTGCCATCCATGCCCTGCCATCCATGCCCTGCCATCCATGCCGGCCATCCATGCCCTGCCATCCATGCCCTGCCATCCATGCCCTGCCATCCATGCCCTGCCATCCATGCCCTCGCCATCCATGCCCTGCCATCCATGCCCTGCCATCCATGCCCTGCCCTGCCATCCATGCCCTGCCATCCATGCCTCCTGCCATCCATGCCCTGCCATCCATGCCCTGCCATCCATGCCCTGCCATCCATGCCCTGCCATCCATGCCTGCCCATCCATGCCCTGCCATCCATGCCCTGCCATCCATGCCCTGCCATCCATGCCCTGCCATCCATGCCCTGCCATCCATGCCCTGCCATCCATGCCATGCCATCCATGCCCTGCCATCCATGCCCTGCCATCCATGCCCTGCCATCCATGCCCTGCCATCCATGCCCTGCCATCCATGCCCTGCCATCCATGCCCTGCCATCCATGCCCTGCCATCCATGCCCTGCCACATGCCCATGCCATTCCTGCCCTGCCATCCATGCCCTGCCATCCATGCCCTGCCATCCATGCCCTGCATCAATGCCCTGCCCCTGCCATCCATGCCCTGCCATCCATGCCCTGCCATCCATGCCCTGCCATCCATGCCCTGCCATCCATGCCCTGCCATCCATGCCCTGCATCCATGCCCTGCCATCCATGCCCTGCCATCCATGCCCTGCCATCCATGCCCTGCCATCATGCCCTGCCATCCATGCCCTGCCATCCATGCCCTGCCATCCATGCCCTGCCATCCATGCCCTGCCATCCATGCCCTGCCATTCCATGCCCTGCCATCCTGCCCTCCATCCATGCCCTGCCATCCATGCCCTGCCATCATGCCCTGCCATCCATGCCCGCCATCCTGCCCTGCCATCCATGCCCTGCCATCCATGCCCTGCCATCCATGCCCTGCCATCCATGCCCTGCCATCCATGCCCTGCCATCCATGCCCTGCCATCCATTCCCTGCCATCCATGCCCTGCCATCCATGCCCTGCCATCCATGCCCTGCCATCCATGCCCTGCCCTGCCATCCATGCCCTGCCATCCATGCCCTGCCATCCATGCCCTGCCATCCATGCCCTGCCATCCATGCCCTGCCATCCATGCCCTGCCATCCATGCCCTGCCATCCATGCCCTGCCATCCATGCCCTGCCATCCATGCCTGCCATCCACTGCCCCTTGCCATCCATGCCCTGCCCATCCATGCCCTGCAATCCATGCCCTGCCATCCATGCCCTGCCATCCATGCCCTGCCATCCATGCCCTGCCCTGCCATCCATGCCCTGCCATCCATGCCCTGCCATCCATGCCCTGCCATCCATGCCCTGCCCTGCCATCCATGCCCTGCCATCCATGCCCTGGCCTGCCATCCATGCCCTGCCATCCATGCCCTGCCATCCATGCCCTGCCATCCATGCCCTGCCATCCATGCCCTGCCATCCATGCCCTGCCATCCATGCCCTGCCATCCATGCCCTGCCATCCATGCCCTGCCATCCATGCCCTGCCATCCATGCCCTGCCATCCATGCCCTGCCATCCATGCCCTGCCATCCATGCCCTGCCATCCATGCCCTGCCCTGCCATCCATGCCCTGCCATCCATGCCCTGCCATCCATGCCCTGCCATCCATGCCCTGCCATCCATGCCCTGCCATCCATGCCCTGCCATCCATGCCCTGCCATCCATGCCCTGCCATCCATGCCCTGCCCTGCCATCCATGCCCTGCCATCCATGCCCTGCC
This sequence comes from Closterium sp. Naga37s-1, assembly GCA_947471745.1. Lineage (NCBI taxonomy): Eukaryota > Viridiplantae > Streptophyta > Zygnematophyceae > Desmidiales > Closteriaceae > Closterium > Closterium sp. Naga37s-1. The sequence goes on from CANJKZ010000998.1 coordinate 1,358,863, forward strand.
ATCCATGCCCTGCCATCCATGCCCTGCCATCCATGCCCTGCCATCCATGCCCTGCCATCCATGCCCTGCCATCCATGCCCTGCCATCCATGCCCTGCCATCCATGCCCTGCCATCCATGCCCTGCCATCCATGCCCTGCCATCCATGCCCTGCCATCCATGCCCTGCCATCCATGCCCTGCCATCCATGCCCTGCCATCCATGGCCCTGCCATCCATGCCCTGCCATCCATGCCCTGCCATCCATGCCCTGCCATCCATGCCCTGCCATCCATGCCCTGCCATCCATGCCCTGCCATCCATGCCCTGCCATCCATGCCCTGCCATCCATGCCCTGCCATCCATGCCCTGCCATCCATGCCCTGCCATCCATGCCCTGCCATCCATGCCCTGCCATCCATGCCCTGCCATCCATGCCCTGCCATCCATGCCCTGCCATCCATGCCCTGCCATCCATGCCCTGCCATCCATGCCCTGCCATCCATGCCCTGCCATCCATGCCCTGCCATCCATGGCCCTGCCATCCATGCCCTGCCATCCATGCCCTGCCATCCATGCCCTGCCATCCATGCCCTGCCATCCATGCCCTGCCATCCATGCCCTGCCATCCATGCCCCTGCCATCCATGCCCTGCCATCCATGCCCTGCCATCCATGCCCTGCCATCCATGCCCTGCCATCCATGCCCTGCCATCCATGCCCTGCCATCCATGCCCTGCCATCCATGCCCTGCCATCCATGCCCTGCCCATCCATGCCCTGCCATCCATGCCCTGCCATCCATGCCCTGCCATCCATGCCCTGCCATCCATGCCCTGCCATCCATGCCCTGCCATCCATGCCCTGCCATCCATGCCCTGCCATCCATGCCCTGCCATCCATGCCCTGCCATCCATGCCCTGCCATCCATGCCCTGCCATCCATGCCCTGCCATCCATGCCCTGCCATCCATGCCCTGCCATCCATGCCCTGCCATCCATGCCCTGCCATCCATGCCCTGCCATCCATGCCCTGCCATCCATGCCCTGCCATCCATGCCCTGCCATCCATGCCCTGCCATCCATGCCCTGCCATCCATGCCCTGCCATCCATGCCCTGCCATCCATGCCCTGCCATCCATGCCCTGCCATCATGCCCTGCCATCCATGCCCTGCCATCCATGCCCTGCCATCCATGCCCTGCCATCCATGCCCTGCCATCCATGCCCTGCCATCCATGCCCTGCCATCCATGCCCTGCCATCCATGCCCTGCCATCCATGCCCTGCCATCCATGCCCTGCCATCCATGCCCTGCCTCATCCCTGCCATCCATGCCCTGCCATCCATGCCCTGCCATCCATGCCCTGCCATCCATGCCCTGCCATCCATGCCCTGCCATCCATGCCCTGCCATCCATGCCCTGCCATCCATGCCCTGCCATCCATGCCTGCCCTGCCATCCATGCCCTGCCATCCATGCCCTGCCATCCATGCCCTGCATCCATGCCCTGCCATCCATGCCCTGCCATCCATGCCCTGCCCTGCCATCCATGCCCTGCCATCCATGCCCTGCCATCCATGCCCTGCCATCCATGCCCTGCCATCCATGCCCTGCCATCCATGCCCTGCCATCCATGCCCTGCCATCCATGCCCTGCCATCCATGCCCTGCCATCCATGCCCTGCCCATGCCATGCCCTGCCATCCATGCCCTGCCATCCATGCCCTGCCATCCATGCCCTGCCATCCATGCCCTGCCATCCATGCCCTGCCAATCCATGCCCCCTGCCATCCATGCCCTGCCATCCATGCCCTGCCATCCATGCCCTGCCATCCATGCCCTGCCATCCATGCCCTGCCACCATGCCCTGCCATCCATGGCCCTGCATCCATGCCCTGCCATCCATGCCCTGCCATCCATGCCCTGCACTCATGCCCTGCATCCATGCCCTGCCATCCATGCCCTGCCATCCATGCCCTGCCATCCATGCCCTGCCATCCATGCCCTGCCATCCATGCCCCCTGCATCATCCATGCCCTGCCATCCATGCCCTGCCCATCCATGCCCTGCCATCCATGGCCCTGCCATCCATGCCCTGCCATCCATGCCCTGCCAGCCATGCCCTGCCCATGCATGCCCTGCCATCCATGCCCTGCCATCCATGCCTGCCATCCATGCCCTGCCATCCATGCCCTGCCATCCATGCCCTGCCATCCATGCCCTGCCATCCATCGCCCTGCCATCCATGCCCTGCCATCCATGCCCTGCCATCCATGCCCTGCCATCCATGCCCTGCCATCCATGCCCTGCCATCCATGCCCTGCCATCCATGCCCTGCCATCCATGCCCTGCCATCCATGCCCTGCCATCCATGCCCTGCCATCCATGCCCTGCCATCCATGCCCTGTCATCCATGCCCTGCCATCCATGCCCTGCCATCCATGCCCTGCCATCCATGCCCTGCCATCCATGCCCTGCCATCCATGCCCTGCCATCCATGCCCTGCCATCCATGCCCTGCCATCCATGCCCTGCCATCCATGCCCTGCCATCCATGCCCTGCCATCCATGCCCTGCCATCCATGCCCTGCCATCCATGCCCTGCCATCCATGCCCTGCCATCCATGCCCTGCCATCCATGCCCTGCCATCCATGCCCTGCCATCCATGCCCTGCCATCCATGCCCTGCCATGCCATGCCCTGCCATGCATGCCCTGCCATCCATGCCCTGCCATCCATGCCCTGCCATCCATGCCCTGCCATCCATGCCCTGCCATCCATGCCCTGCCATCCATGCCCTGCCATCCATGCCCTGCCATCCATGCCCTGCCATCCATGCCCTGCCATCCATGCCCTGCCATCCATGCCCTGCCATCCATGCCCTGCCATCCATGCCCTGCCATCCATGCCCTGCCATCCATGCCCTGCCATCCATGCCCTGCCATCCATGCCCTGCCATCCATGCCCTGCCATCCATGCCCTGCCATCCATGCCCTGCCATCCATGCCCTGCCATCCATGCCCTGCCATCCATGCCCTGCCATCCATGCCCTGCCATCCATGCCCTGCCATCCATGCCCTGCCATCCATGCCCTGCCATCCATGCCCTGCCATCCATGCCCTGCCATCCATGCCCTGCCATCCATGCCCTGCCATCCATGCCCTGCCATCCATGCCCTGCCATCCATGCCCTGCCATCCATGCCCTGCCATCCATGCCCTGCCATCCATGCCCTGCCATCCATGCCCTGCCATCCATGCCCTGCCATCCATGCCCTGCCATCCATGCCCTGCCATCCATGCCCTGCCATCCATGCCCTGCCATCCATGCCTGCCATCCATGCCCTGCCATCCCTGCCCTGCCATCCATGCCCTGCCATCCATGCCCTGCCATCCATGCCCTGCCATCCATGCCCTGCCATCCATGCCCTGCCATCCATGCCCTGCCATCCATGCCCTGCCATCCATGCCTGCCATCCATGCCCTGCCATCCATGCCCTGCCATCCATGCCCTGCCATCCATGCCCTGCCAATCCATGCCCCTGCCATCCATGCCCTCTGCCATCCATGCGCCCTGCCATCCATGCCTGCCATCCATGCCCTGCCATCCATGCCCTGCCATCATGCCCTCGCCATCCATGCCCTGCCATCCATGCCCTGCCATCCATGCCCTGCCATCCATGCCCTGCCATCCATGCCCCTGCCATCCATGCCCTGCCATCCATGCCCTGCCATCCATGCCCTGCCATCACTGCCCTGCCATCCATGCCCTGCCATCCATGCCCCTGCCATCCATGCCCTGCCATCCATGCCCTGCCATCCATATGTGCCCTGCCATCCATGCCCTGCCATCCATGCCCTGCCATCCATGCCATGCCCTGCCATCCATGCCCTGCCATGCCCTGCCATCCATGCCCTGCCATCCATGCCCTGCCATCCATGCCCTGCCATCCATGCCCTGCCATCCATGCCCTGCCATCCATGCCCTGCCATCCATGCCCTGCCATCCATGGCCCTGCCATCCATGCCCTGCCATCCATGCCCTGCCATCCATGCCCTGCCATCCATGCCCTGCCATCCATGCCCTGCCATCCATGCCCTGCCATCCATGCCCTGCCATCCATGCCCTGCCATCCATGCCCTGCCATCCATGCCCTGCCATCCATGCCCTGCCATCCATAGCCCTGCCATCCATGCCCTGCCATCCATGCCCTGCCATCCATGCCCTGCCATCCATGCCCTGCCATCCATGCCCTGCCATCCATGCCCTGCCATCCATGCCCTGCATCCATGCCCTGCCATCCATGCCCTGCCATCCATGCCCTGCCATCCATGCCCTGCCATCCATGCCCTGCCATCCATGCCCTGCCATCCATGCCCTGCCATCCATGCCCTGCCATCCATGCCCTGCCATCCATGCCCTGCCATCCATGCCCTGCCATCCATGCCCTGCCATCCATGCCCTGCCATCCATGCCCTGCCATCCATGCCCTGCCATCCATGCCCTGCCATCCATGCCCTGCCATCCATGCCCTGCCATCCATGCCCTGCCATCCATGCCCTGCCATCCATGCCCTGCCATCCATGCCCTGCCATCCATGCCCTGCCATCCATGCCCTGCCATGCCATGCCCTGCCATGCCATGCCCTGCCATCCATGCCCTGCCATGCCATGCCCTGCCATGCCATGCCCTGCCATCCATGCCCTGCCATGCCATGCCCTGCCATGCCATGCCCTGCCATCCATGCCCTGCCATGCCATGCCCTGCCATGCCATGCCCTGCCATCCATGCCCTGCCATGCCATGCCCTGCCATCCATGCCCTGCCATGCCATGCCCTGCCATCCATGCCATGCCATGCCCTGCCATCCATGCCCTGCCATGCCATGCCCTGCCATCCATGCCCTGCCATGCCATGCCCTGCCATCCATGCCATGCCATGCCCTGCCATGCCATGCCATGCCATGCCATGCCCTGCCATGCCATGCCATGCCATGCCATGCCCTGCCATGCCATGCCATGCCATGCCCTGCCATCCATGCCCTGCCATCCATGCCCTGCCATCCATGCCCTGCCATCCATGCCATGCCATGCCCTGCCACGCCATGCCATGCCACGCCATGCCATGCCATGCCATGCCATGCCATGCCATGCCACGCCATGCCATGCCCTGCCATCCATGCCCTGCCATGCCATGCCCTGCCATCCATGCCCTGCCATGCCATGCCCTGCCATCCATGCCATGCCATGCCCTGCCATCCATGCCCTGCCATGCCATGCCCTGCCATCCATGCCCTGCCATGCCATGCCCTGCCATCCATGCCATGCCATGCCCTGCCATCCATGCCCTGCCATGCCATGCCCTGCCATCCATGCCATGCCATGCCCTGCCATCCATGCCCTGCCATGCCATGCCCTGCCATCCATGCCCTGCCATGCCATGCCCTGCCATCCATGCCATGCCATGCCCTGCCATCCATGCCCTGCCATGCCATGCCCTGCCATCCATGCCATGCCATGCCCTGCCATCCATGCCATGCCATGCCATGCCCTGCCATCCATGCCCTGCCATCCATGCCCTGCCATCCATGCCATGCCATGCCATGCCCTGCCATCCATGCCCTGCCATCCATGCCATGCCATGCCATGCCCTGCCATCCATGCCCTGCCATCCATGCCCTGCCATCCATGCCCTGCCATCCATGCCCTGCCATCCATGCCCTGCCATCCATGCCCTGCCATCCATGCCCTGCCATCCATGCCCTGCCATCCATGCCCTGCCATCCATGCCCTGCCATCCATGCCCTGCCATCCATGCCATGCCATGCCATGCCATGCCCTGCCATCCATGCCCTGCCATCCATGCCATGCCATGCCATGCCCTGCCATCCATGCCCTGCCATCCATGCCCTGCCATCCATGCCCTGCCATCCATGCCCTGCCATCCATGCCCTGCCATCCATGCCCTGCCATCCATGCCCTGCCATCCATGCCCTGCCATCCATGCCATGCCATGCCCTGCCACGCCATGCCATGCCACGCCATGCCATGCCATGCCATGCCATGCCATGCCATGCCATGCCACGCCATGCCATGCCATGCCATGCCATGCCCTGCCATGCCATGCCACGCCATGCCATGCCATGCCATGCCATGCCATGCCACGCCATGCCATGCCATGCCATGCCATGCCCTGCCATGCCATGCCATGCCATGCCATGCCCTGCCATGCCATGCCATGCCATGCCATGCCCTGCCATGCCATGCCATGCCATGCCATGCCCTGCCATGCCATGCCATGCCCTGCCATGCCATGCCATGCCATGCCATGCCATGCCATGCCATGCCCTGCCATGCCATGCCACGCCATGCCATGCCACGCCATGCCATGCCATGCCATGCCATGCCATGCCACGCCATGCCATGCCATGCCATGCCCTGCCATGCCATGCCACGCCATGCCATGCCATGCCATGCCATGCCATGCCACGCCATGCCATGCCATGCCATGCCATGCCCTGCCATGCCATGCCATGCCATGCCATGCCCTGCCATGCCATGCCATGCCATGCCACGCCATGCCATGCCATGCCATGCCATGCCATGCCACGCCATGCCATGCCATGCCATGCCATGCCCTGCCACGCCATGCCATGCCATGCCATGCCCTGCCATGCCATGCCATGCCATGCCCTGCCATGCCATGCCATGCCATGCCATGCCACGCCATGCCATGCCACGCCATGCCATGCCACGCCATGCCATGCCACGCCATGCCATGCCATGCCATGCCATGCCACGCCATGCCATGGCACATACCGACCCATGCTGCCCGTTAGTGAAGCAAAAGCCAGCGACATCCTGCTGTCCCTCGTAGTACTCCGCCCACGCTCCCCCCATGCGATACCCTCCCATGCCACATACTGCCATGCAATGCCATGGCACATACCGACCCATGCACAACCCATGCCACATACCGACCCATGCACAACCCATGCCACATACCGACCCATGCTGCCCGTCAGTGAAGCAGAAGCCAGCAACATCTTGCTGCCCTCCATAGTACTCCGCCCACGCCTTTCTGTCCCCTGCTGTCACCATGTCCTCGCGGTTCAACACCAGCACCTTGGGCTTGCCGCCTATCCACTCGTCCAGCTGCAATCACATTCAGGTGATGGGAGAAAAAGGAGGATTGGGATAAGGAGTCCAACCTCCGTAGTACTTTGCCCACGCCTTTCTGTCCCCCGCTGTCACCATGTCCTCGCGGTTCAACACCAGCACATTGGGCTTGCCGCCTATCCACTCGTCCAGCTGCAATCATATTCAGGCGATGGAAGGAAGGGGCAGGAGTGAGAAGAAAGGGTCTGGTCTGCCCCCCATGGGATGGCACTACTCCGCCCACGCCCGCCTACCCCTCTCCTGCTGCTGTCGCCATGTCCCCGCAGTTCAACACCAGCACCTTGGGCTGAATCTGTTTTTTTGAGAATTCTGAACCTGTTTTTTTGAAAATTCTGAATCTGCTTTTTCGAGAATTCCCCAAAAGCAGTTCAGCACCAGCACCTTGGGATTGCTGATCCAGTCGTCCAGCTGCAAACAATCTACAGCGAATGGGGGTTACGGGGAGAATGGGGAATAAGAGTCTTTCTCCCATAGTACTCCGCCCACGCCCGCCCGTCCCCCGCTGTCACCATGTCCCTGGTCATTCACCGCAGTTGCTGCTACTGGTCAGGTCACCACGCCAACTCACCTGGGCTGGGGGTGCCTGCATGGTCGCCAGTTGATAAGGCTTCAGCAACAGACTCACCTGAGGGTGCGCGCGTGCGTGCGTGCTAGCGAGTAGGAAGCCCGCTTCAGAAACAGACTAACCTGCGGTGCGGGTGCATGGTGGCTTGCTTGCAGTGTTCCAGCGTCCCGCACTTGAATCACCACGTGCACCCACCGCAGCTGCTGCTGCTACTTGTGACCGTGACATTGCTCTCAAACTAAGAAAACGGGTAGAAAGCTGCAAGCTCAGTTCGACCGACCTGACTAATCCGAGAGGTACTAAAAACACTGAGTACTAGGTGAGAACACGTGTAGGTAAGCGTAGTAGTATTAATCGGTACTTGTGCTATTAATCGTAGTAGATTACAATTGGTTCAGAGAACGTGCTACTTGTGACCGTGACATTGTGGTGTGTTGTCGCACGCGGAAACCACGCCAACTCACCTGAGCAGGTGCCTCATAAGGCCTCAGAAAAAGACGCACACCTGGGGGTGCGTGGTGGCTTGTGGCATTCTAACGTCATTCTAACGTGGTGGCTTGTGGCATCCCGCACTTCAATCACCACGTGCACCCACCGCAGCTGCAGCCAGTTGTAACCATGAGGTTACGTGGTGCAGTGAATGTAAAACACAGCAACCACGAGTCACGCCAGCTCACCTGCGGGTGTGTGGTGGCGAGCGGTATTCTAGCGTCGCGCACCTCTATCACCACGTCCACCCACCGCAGCTGCTGCTGCTACTTGTGACAATGAGGTTGGGGTGTGCTAGAGCAGGGCACCACAACCACGCCAGCTCAACTGCGGGTGCGTGGAGGCGAGCGGTATTCTGGCGTCGCGCACCTCAATCACCACGTCCACCCACCGCAGCTGCTGTCAGTTAAAGCCATGAGATCGTGTGTGTGGTGCGACAGTGCGATGAAACACAGCAACCACGCCAACTCACCTGCGGGTGCGTGGAGGCGAGCGGTATTCTGGCGTCGCGCACTTCAATCACCACGTCAACCCACCGCAACTGCTCCTTCAGGTCCCTCTCCGCTTTGGCTATGTGCCCTGGGTACCACTGCCATGGGGGGGGGAGGGAGGGGAGAGTATGGAGGGGTGAAAGGGGATTGGCACGCTAAGGGAACAAGTTCTGAGTGTCTCAGAAATCGCTTCAGGTCCCTCTCCGCCTTGGCTATGTGCCCCGGGTATCACTGCAACGGGATGTGATGGTATGGAGGCGGAAGGGTGGGAGGGCGGAGGGGTTGGGTCACGCAGGGAACAACTTGAGGCATCCGTAACGTTGTTCCATAAGCGACTTGAAGTCGTTTCAGTTCCCTCTCCGCCTTGACTATATGCCCTGGATACCGCTGCCACGGGGAGGGGAGGGAGGGGGGCCGGGGTGGGTTACGGAGGGGGAGTGGGGGGAGATGAGAGGAATGGAAAAGGTCCTAATACGCCATGCTGTCAGTAACGGACAGGTGGGCTGCGGGGGTCTTAGAATGGTGGATAAGGCCCTTCTCTGTCATGGATACGTGCCCCGGGTACCGCTGCCATGGGGTGTGGGGGCATGGAGAGGGAAGAACGGGGGGAAGTGTGGGTGGGTAAATGGGGGAAGGGGGGGGGAAGGACGGGAGGCGTAACTAAAGGGAGGGGCAGGTATGGGGGAAGGGGACTGGGGAACGACACGGAGGCGAGAGCAGCAGGGCTGGGAGAGCACAAAGAGCGGGGAAATCCCGAGGCAAAAGTGATCTGGCTTTTGAGAATTCTCAAAAGTCGCACCAATATGACTGGGGAATGACACGGAGGCGAGAGCAGCGGGGCGGGGAGAGCACAAAGAGGGGGAAAACCCCGAGGCAGAAGTGATCTGGCGGGAGAAAGCCAGACGGGAGGCAATACGGCAGGAGACGCAGGTGGAGAGGGGGGAGGAAGCAGGGAAAGCATGGTGGCATGCGGTTGGTTTGGGTATTGGCATTCACACCCGCATGAACATAGAGGTGCACGAAGCTTCGTAGAGGAAGGAGCGTACGGATGAATTTTACGACAGAGTCCTAAACCTCGCGTTCCTAATGGCGACTACAGGGTATAGGGTTTCAGGTCTCAGGTTAGAAGTACAGGGTTTAAGAAATAAGGTAAAAGGTTCGAGGTTTTGGCTTTGAGTGCTTATAGGCGGAAGTACAAAGAAATCCGTGCGGCATGCGGGAATCACTTGACGCTCCAACATTCACAGATCCTAAGTTCTAAATCCCCCCTCCATGCAAACACTTATCCCCTCCGTCCCCCCCTGCCTTGCTCCCCCCTTCTTTCCCACCTCTCCCCCTCGAGCATCCAATCCCCCTCGAGCATCCCCACTTCTGCTACACCGGCTTCCTAGAAGTCAGAAACATGTGGATATTTATCCGCTTCTAAGGGGGTTTGTGTTTTTGAGGCGCCTCAAAAGTAGAAGTCAGAAACCTGTGGATATTTATCCGCTTCTAAGGGGGTTCATGCCGCTGGTTGTACCTGCACTAGCCGAACCGTCCTAGTCAGGAAGTCCATGTCAGCTGCCACGTCAGCCCATCGCTGCTGCTGCTGATCCAATAACAGCCTATCTGAAGAGCCCATGTCAGCAGCGCCGCTACGCTCTTTCGCCATTCCCCGTCCCCTCCGCTCGTCCCGTCCATCCTTCACTCCTGAATCAAAAGCTTCCGCGTGTCTTCCGCTTCTACTTTGCGCGGATTGCGCGCCAGAAGCTGCGCGCGTGGCTCCGCGGAGGCGGAGCAAGTCTGGCGCAGGCGGAACGGGGGTGGCGGAAGAGGTGGGAGCCGAGCTGGGCGACGGCACTGAAACAGACACGCGGGATTCGCTGAACCTGGACGCGAGATTGCGTGACGCAAGACTAACGAAGCATTGCGAAGAAGTGCGGTAACATGGGCCAAGCGAGGAAACTTCGAGTGTCCTTATAGATACCGCCTGCTGACTACTAAAGCTGACTGCCATGGCTTGCTGAAATCGTAAGCGACTCTTTTTGGTGCTCTGATGTGCTTATTGCCCTGGACTCAGCTTTAGGCGAAAGGAGTTACCGATTTGTAACATGAAGTTCTCAATGCACACAATAACCCTATCTAGAACTTCCTAATTTGGAGTAACATGATAGTGAAGGGGGCAATAGCGAACAGTGCTTTGTGTGGGGTTCGGATGGAATGTCAAGAAATTCAGCGCGAGGTACATCTGTACCTTTTGCCACGTCACGGAGCTGGCAATGGCATTATGACGTGTTTGGCCTCGGGATTGACGGAAGCAACGGCTCTCGACTGAGCGGCCAACTTTTTTTCAATGGACCCCAAGACCTGAATTGCTCAGTGGAAGTCAGCACTAAAAACTAGGTTCGGAAGGCAGGCACACAGAGGTTTGGTTGGATTGCGAGACACTTTCACTCGCGAAACCAATTTGCGACAAAAGTTTCTCGCTTCTCATTTTGGGTGGGGTGCATGCCAAAGTGTGCACAAAGTGTGCACAGTTTGAGATAGCACGCTGAGTATTAAGCATAAAGCATACCTGTAGACAGGGCGTGGGCGTTCACTCGAGAGAAATCGGAGGCGCCTTACGAATGTGAGTGGCGCTGATTTCGATGATGACGAGCCAGCGATAGTGTCCTAGCATGACCTGTATTACAGCTATGTTCAAACTGTCAACAGCCCAGCCGTATTCCCTTGGGGAGGGAGCGGTTGGGACTCTCGCCAACCAAACCTGTGCTGCTGTACGACTCCCTGCTTTTTTTTGCGGGGTGTCTTTTGGTAACCAGAGAGGCTCGGGAAGTCAACTGTGGGCTCGGGAAGTCTTTTTTTTTTTTTTTTGTAATTCAGGTATTGGGCCTTAACAGACCGAGGTGAACTGAAATCGTTCCGTTTCGTAACAGCCGAGCCTGTGTCATGAAAGTTCACTTTCTGTCAGGTTAGTCGAGAACAGAGTACGATGCTGAATCCAGAACGGCTCATTCGTCACCAGCTTACATGGTACACACACTTTTTATGACACACCTGCGCGCGTTTCACTCTGGGGGCCGTTCACTTGCGTGCCGAGCCCCATGCCTTCACAATTCACGCCCCTCTGATGTTACCAAGTGCTACATTAGTAATCAGGCCAACCTCACATATTGCTGCTGTTAGGCATAATCGGCCGTGGTCTTTTGCTGCGTGAAGGCTCCCGCCGACAATGCCGCGTCCTCGTGAGATGACATCGCACGGTTAAGGTCGCACAGCGCCATGTCGCACCTGTCGCACGGCAGGGCTGGCCGACGAGGCCCGCACGAAATCTGTCGTGCCCTCCGAGCCCGCTACAGCTGCGCGTCGCGACAGCAGGCAGCCACAGAGCCTCCTACAGCTGGCAGGACTGACCGTGGGCTACACACGCGAACCATCCAAGCTATTTCCTGCTCGGCAAATTCCACGCACGCTTCCTCTTCCTCACCCGTTCACGCGAGCCTTCTATCCGCTCTCTCAACCCACCGCAATGTTTGCGCTCGTATTGCGAGCAGGATCGTCCGTCAGAATGGCCGGTCGCGCCGTTTCGCCGCCGGTAACTTCGACCAGCCTCGTCTGTCGGCTGCCGTCAGCCAGCCGGCCAGCTACCGGCCATGTGAGGGGGTGCCTTGGGAGCGAAAGGTAGCACCTGCAGCGACTGTGCTAGTTGCCAGCTCATTCGTCAATCCCTTCGTCAGTACCTTCGCAGGTTCTTTCGCCAGTGCCTTCGCGAGCCCTTTCGCGAGCACGTTCGCGCGTCAGGGCGGAGCTCGCGGGGGTGTCGAGTGACACAGACTTGCAGGAGGTGTCGGAGACGCTCGCTATAGTGTCACTCGTTAAGGCGTTCAGAGACAGAGGCCACTACGTAGCACAGCTAGGTACGAACGAGCGGGAACAGATGAAACAATGGGAACACTTCATTACTGGCCATACCCACCTATTTGCCTCCTGTCAAGCAAGACTGGCCCATTTTCTCCCCTTTTCAAAATTCCTCCTTCTACCATGCATGTCCATTCTCTCACGCTCACCTCCCACACCCCCATATGCCAATCCACGGACCCCTGGCAGACCCTTTGGGCCGTCACTTAGGCCCCCTCAAGGACAACGCCCAGCCGCCCGCTGCGGCTGCGGCTGCAGCTGCGGCAGCTGCTGACAATTCCTCGTTCACTACCCCAGGCAGCAAGGGCAAGGCGTGGGCGTTAGCTGGGCTGAGCAGGATATCGCAGGTCACAGGTGCTGGCAGGAAGGGCACCAGTGCTGGTGGCGGCAGTGGCGTCTCGTCTCTGCCCGAACCTGAGAACGCGCCGGACCTGTTTCGCCTGCTTCGGAACTACCCGGAGCTGGACCTCGGCGCTGTTGGTCTGGCAGGCATTGATGTGAAAAAGAGGTACGGTACCCAATGTGCCATAAGGATTCGAGAGTGCTCTAAGAAAGAGCATATCTTTAGGAGTAACATGTGCAACACAAATTATAGGCCTGCTGCTGCATGGGTACATATATTGGAAGCAACATGCCCATGAAATGGCATCATTCTCAGCATGCAATCTGAGGATCGTGCGGGCGGCACAGCTGTTCTCATCGCCCTGTTTCTCTTCCCCCTTGCTCCCGACCGACCCATCCATGGCAGGTATTTCCTGGGAGAGCAGCTGCGCATCGTGAGGGCAGCGCAGCTGTTCTGGACGGTGGAGGAGGTGGTGGGGCTGCTGCGCAACGCGTACTGCCGCACGAGCACAGTGGAGTGCGCGCACCTGGCGAGCAGGCAGCAGAAGCGGTGGGTGCAGGCTGCCATGGAACGGCCTCCCTTGCGCCAACTCTTCTCACCAACCCAGCAGCGCCACCTGCTGCACCGCCTGCTGTATGCCGGTGAGTAGTGCGGCTTGCGGGTGAGCAAGCACTGGGGTGGTTGGGTGAGAGGTGAGGTGGGAAGAGATTTCTTTTCGTAAGGCATCGGTTTGGCATCGGTTTGGCATCGGTTTGGCATCGGTTTGGCATCGGTTTGGCATCGAGAACGGGCAGGCAGTGATCCCGCTCCCACCACGTCCTGTATCACATCCTCCTTACCCTATCTTCTCCCCATCCACCCCCGCTCATGCCTTCCCACCCCCATCCATCCCTGCCCACCGACCCCCAAACCCCCCCTGCCCTCCCACCCCACCCCTGCCCATCTACGCCCACCCCTGCCCATCTACGCCCACCCCTGCTCCCCTTTCCACACAGACGCCTTTGAGCGGTTTCTCGCGCGCAAGTTTCCTTCAGTGAAGCGGTTTGGCATAGAGGGCGGGGAGGCGCTGGTGCCGGGGCTGCTGGCTCTGCTGGGGCGGGCTGCTGGCAGCGGCGTGAAGTTTGTCGAGCTGGGCATGGCGCACAGGTGGGTGGGGTGGGGCTAGACATGAGCACAAGGGCGAACACCTGTTCGAGGCGAACCGAACAGGTTTGTTTTTTTTGCTTAAATTGTTCGCCGAACAGTGTTCGATGTTCGCCCGAACACGTTCGTGTTCGGGCCGCTGCTGCAATTTGCCCCGCGACGAACACGAACGTGTTCGATGTTCGCCCGAACATGCCTTCACAGGCGAACGGCGAACACGTGTTTTTGCTTAAAGTGTTCGCCGAACCGAACAGTGTTCGGTTCGGCAAACGGATGTGTTCGTCTAGGGGCGAACACGAACATGTTCGTGTTCGCCCCTTGCTCATCCCTAGGTGGGGCGCACAGGTGGGTGGGGCTCACAGGTGGGTGGGGCGCTCAAGTGGGTATGGCGCATAGGTGTGTGGGGCACGTGGCATTGGGGGAGGAGGAGGGGGAAGGGTTCCATGGGAGGGAAGTGTAGAGGTAATTGGGTCGCGGGGAGGATGTATCGGAGCCATCACTACATGGTATCGGTGGGCTGCATCAGGCAGTCATGGCTCATGCGATTCTCCCTTGTTGACTTTCCCCCCTTCCCCACGCATGCAATGACCATATGTATGTATGATCTCCAACAAACTGCCATGCTGTAAGCGTTTTTTGAGATGTTGAAGAAAATCTTGGAGACCCAGTGATCCAGTCTACTCGTGCCGTACCCAGCCCTGCCCTCACTCACTCACTCCCCTTGTCCTTCACCTTCCCCCTCCCCGCTTTCCCCACTTCCCCCCTTCGCCCCCTTCTACTTCCACCCACCCACATTCCAAAAGAGGTCGACTGAGTGTGCTGCACGCGGTCCTGGGAAAGCCCCTGACCTCCATCTTGTCTGAGTTCAAACCACCTGAAGTTTCACCTGAACTCTCGGAGCTGCTGCAAGTGGGCGACGTCAAGTACCACCTGGTATGCGCCTCCAGGTGCTTGCCACCCATTTCTTGTCTTCTGGTTTTGTTTTGTTTTGTTTGTTTTTTGTTTTTTGTTTTTTTGTTGCCTTTCTTTTTCCTTTGCACCTCGTCCAATCACATCTGCATAAGCTGGCATGCAACATTGTGTTTGCCGTTCTTCATAGTTTCCTTACACTTTGCTTGTGTGATGCGGCATTGTGGAAAATGGCTTTGTGTGCATTGGCATTATGTGAAACTGCATTGTCTGACATGGCATGGCATTGTCCCACATGACATTGTTATCATGCCATGGTGTTTCTTGCATATGCATTCTGCGGCATCACATCACATCACTTCACATCACATCGAATCACATCACATCACATCACATCGCATCACATCACATCACATCACATCACATCACATCGCATCGCATCGCATCGCATCCCACCGCATCGCATCGCATCACATCACATGGCAGGGTACCCGTTCTACACTCGAGTTTGAAAGCAACCAGGTGAGTACAGTTTCTCTGAAGCCAGATGTCCTCACGGCCTTTCCCCCCTTCCTCCCCCCACCACACCACACCACACCACAGTGCAGCGCAACACAGCACAGCACAGCACAGCACAGCACAGCACAGCACAGCACAGCACAGTACAGGACACCACAGCACAGCACGAAACATACTCCTCTGACTCTTGCCCTTGCTCCCTAACCTGTCGCCTCTGCTCTCCATCTGCCTCGAATTTCTCACTCTTCTAGCACCCCTGTTGCACGCTCGCATGTGCTGTGTCCCGGTGTTCCCCCTTGGTCTCCTGTCGACCTTGGTTTCCTGTTGACCTTGGTCTCCTGTCGACCTTGGTCTCCTGTCGACCTTGGTCTCCTGTCGACCTTGGTCTCCTGTCGACCTTGGTCTCCTGTCGACCTTGGTCTCCTGTCGACCTTGGTCTCCTGTCGACCTTGGTCTCCTGTCGACCTTGGTCTCCTGTCGACCTTGGTCTCCTGTCGACCTTGGTCTCCTGTCGACCTTGGTCTCCTGTCGACCTTGGTCTCCTGTCGACCTTGGTCTCCTGTCGACCTTGGTCTCCTGTCGACCTTGGTCTCCTGTCGACCTTGGTCTCCTGTCGACCTTGGTCTCCTGTCGACCTTGGTCTCCTGTCGACCTTGGTCTCCTGTCGACCTTGGTCTCCTGTCGACCTTGGTCTCCTGTCGACCTTGGTCTCCTGTCGACCTTGGTCTCCTGTCGACCTTGGTCTCCTGTCGACCTTGGTCTCCTGTCGACCTTGGTCTCCTGTCGACCTTGGTCTCCTGTCGACCTTGGTCTCCTGTCGACCTTGGTCTCCTGTCGACCTTGGTCTCCTGTCGACCTTGGTCTCCTGTCGACCTTGGTCTCCTGTCGACCTTGGTCTCCTGTCGACCTTGGTCTCCTGTCGACCTTGGTCTCCTGTCGACCTTGGTTTCCTGTTGACCTTGGTTTCCTGTTGACCTTGGTTTCCTGTTGACCTTGGTTTCCTGTTGACCTTGGTTTCCTGTTGACCTTGGTTTCCTGTTGACCTTGGTTTCCTGTTGACCTTGGTTTCCTGTTGACCTTGGTTTCCTGTCGACCTTGGTTTCCTGTTGACCTTGGTTTCCTGTTGACCTTGGTTTCCTGTTGACCTTGGTTTCCTGTTGACCTTGGTTTCCTGTTGACCTTGGTTTCCTGTTGACCTTGGTTTCCTGTTGACCTTGGTTTCCTGTTGACCTTGTTCCTGTTGACCTTGGTTTCCTGTTGACCTTGGTTTCCTGTTGACCTTGGTTTCCTGTTGACCTTGGTTTCCTGTTGACCTTGGTTTCCTGTTGACCTTGTTGTTCTGTTGACCTTGGTTTCCTGTTGACCTTGGTTTCCTGTTGACCTTGGTTTCCTGTTGACCTTGGTTTCCTGTTGACCTTGGTTTCCTGTTGACCTTGGTTTCCTGTTGACCTTGGTTTTCCTGTTTGACCTTGGTTTCCTGTTGACCTTGGTTTCCTGTTGACCTTGGTTTCCTGTTGACCTTGGTTTCCTGTTGACCTTGGTTTTCCTGTTGACCTTGGTTTTCCTGTTGACCTTGGTTTCCTGTTGACCTTGGTTTCCTGTTGACCTTGGTTTCCTGTTGACCTTGGTTTCCTGTTGACCTTGGTTTCCTGTTGACCTTGGTTTCCTGTTGACCTTGGTTTCCTGTTGACCTTGGTTTCCTGTTGACCTTGGTTTGCCTTGTTCCTGTTGACCTTGGTTTCCTGTTGACCTTGGTTTCCTGTTGACCTTGGTTTCCTGTTGACCTTGGTTTCCTGTTGACCTTGGTTTCCTGTTGACCTTGGTTTCCTGTTGACCTTGGTTTCCTGTTGATCATCATTGCACCATGTAAGCCATTTGGAGCAAGGGGACTGGCGGTTCAGATTAAAGGCCCACTCCAACTTGTTGTTCCGCCATGTCTCACCATGCTCTCACCAGCACAGGTGCAAGTGTCCCTACTTCCCAACCCCAGCCATCTGGAGCTCGTGGACCTGGTCGTGGTGGGGAAGGCTAGAGGAAAGGATAAACTCAACTCAAACTCCTCATTCCCCGTTCCACCTCGCCATGTCTCACCATACTCTAACCAGCACAGGTGCAAGTGTCCCTACTGCCCAACCCCAGCCATCTGGAGCTGGTAGACCCGGTCGTGGTGGGCAAGGCAGGCAGATTCACTCAACTCATGCTCCACCCTCACTCCCTGCTCCACGTTGCCTTGCCATGATTCCATGGCATGCTCCCCTGTCTGCCGTGTTCGCACCAGCGCAGGTGCAAGTGTCCCTACTGCCCAACCCCAGCCATCTGGAGCTGGTGGACCCGGTCGTGGTGGGCAAGGCTAGAGCCAAGCAGCTCTTCACCAACGACTCCTCCAGGCGCTCCGTCATGGTGTGTGCTGTGCGGTGCTATCCGGTGAGATGCGGTGCTGTGCCGGAAGCCAAATTCCCAGTGTGACGTGACGCCCACTGTGTTCTCTTATGGCTCTGTCACCATGTCACCACAAGCTCTGTTGTCTTGTGAGCCAAGCAACTCTTCACAAACAACACCTCCAGGTAGACATGAGCACAAGGGCGAACACCTGTTCGGTTCGCCTCGAACGTTTGTTTTTTTTTGCTTAAATTGTTCGCCGAACAGTGTTCGATGTTCGCCCGAACACGTTCGTGTTCGGGCCGCTGCTGCAATTTGCCCCGCGACGAACACTAACGTGTTCGATGTTCGCCCGAACATGCCTTCACAGGCAAACGGCGAACACGTGTTTTTGCTTAAAGTGTTCGCCGAACCGAACAGTGTTCGGTTCGGCAAACGGATGTGTTCGTCTAGGGGCGAACACGAACATGTTCGTGTTCGCCCCTTGCTCATCCCTACCTCCAGGCGATCCATTATGGTCTGTGCCTTGCCTTCTGCCTTATGTTCTCATACGCTTGGTGCTGCCTCGACTGGCCTTGGCCTGGCTTTGAATGAGAGCAGGACCCTTTTGTTCACCTTTCTTGATTGCATCTTCATGCACCTCGTTGCATCCCTCTGCACCTCCTTACATCCCTCTGCACCTCCTTGCATCATCCTCACCATGCCTGACTCCCCTTGCTCCCTGCCAGGGTCTCATTCTGCACGGAGATGCAGCCTTCAGTGGCCTTGGCCTCGCTCCTGAGGTGCTGCAGGTACGGCCGAACCTGCAGGTGAGCCTGTGCTGCAGGCACGGCAGTGCTGCAGGTATGGCAGTGCTGCAGGTATGGCAGTGCTGCAAGTATGGCAGTTTCTGCAGGTAGGGAATACCTGATGTGGTGGTTGAGGCAGGGAAGCACCCAATCCCTTATTTCACACAAAAACAATATTATTGTAATCAATGCTTTCCAGTATGCCCCCTCGACAGAGATTTTTTAGAATAAAAAAAAACGCCTTTTGATGCCGAACTGCATAAGGACACCAATCAGCTATCACAACCCCACCGCCTTTCCTTTCTCTCCCTCTCAACCGCTCTAAACCCCTCTCTTCACCCTAATGGAGCAGCTGTCGGACCTACCAGAGTACACAACGGGCGGCACGATCCACGTGATCATCAACAATCAGATCGGATTCACCACTGATCCGAAGCTTGCTCGCTCCTCCCCCCACCCCTCTGACTTCGCCAAGGTGAGGAGGGGAGGCGGCAGAGAAGCAGGGTTAGAGCTAACCGAGTAGTAAAAGAGAGTTTTTGCTGATTTTCTTACATGGAAAACAAGTCATGAAATGAAGGCATGGTGCGTGTGGAAACATATATGAAGGCGCCAGCGGCACGATCCACGTGATAATCAACAATCAGATCGGGCTCACCACCGACCGACCCCAAGCTCGCCCGCTCCTCCCCCCACCCCTCTGACTAAAGTGCGCGCACTCAGTAGACGGTAGGTGTCTACGCACAGCAAGGCGGGCAGCAGCATCGCGCGTGAGCCACTGCGAGCGAACAGCAGTGTCAGCATCAGCAACAGGGGCAGTAGAGGCACCAGACGTGAGATCGAACAGTGAGAGACCATCCTTGCTATCGCACTGTAGGAAAAGCTGCAGATCATCTAGCCAGACATCGAAGTCAACCGCTCGACCCTCAGCATCAAAGGTAAGAACACTGGGACTAGCCATGACAGGAGCAGCAGCAGGCTAGCAGCAGTAGCAGTGCAACTCGGCTAAGCGACGCGGCTAGGCAGGGCAGCGCGGCTCGGCAGGGCGGCTCGGCAGGGCTGCGCGGCTCGGCGGCGCGGCTCGGCAGGGCGGCTCGGCAGAGCGGTGCGGCTCGGCAGCGCGGCTCGGCCCGGCGATGCTCTTACCAGGGGCGAGGCCGGGGCAGGGCCGAGGGAGGGCCGGGGCAGGGCTGCGACAGGTCCGGGGCAGGGCTGCGACAGGTCCGGGGCAGGGCTGCGACAGGTCCGGGGCAGGGTCGGAGCAGGGCCGGGACAGGGCCGGGGCGAGGCCACGGCAGGTCCGGGACAGAGCCGCGACAGGGTCGGGGCAGGGTCGGGGAAGGGCCGGGGCAGGTCCGGGACAGGGCCGCTACGGGGCCGGGGAAGTGCCGGGGCAGGGCCGGGACAGGGCCGGGGCCGGGGCAGGTCCGGGACGGGGCCGCGACGGGGCCGGGGCAGGGTCGGGGCCGGGCCGCGACAAGCGACGGGGGGAGGGCCAGGGCGGGGCCGCGACGGGGCCGCGACGGGGCCGTGACGGGACCGCGACGGGGCCGGGGCAGGGTCAGGGCCGGGCCGCGACAGGGTCCCAATGGGCGACGGGGCAGGGCCAGGGTCGCGTCGCGATGGGGCCGCGACTGGGCCACTTCGAGCGACGGGGAAGGGCCGGGGCGGGGTCGCAACGGGGCCTCTAAGGGGGGGGGGCGCCAAGGCAGAGAAGGCCACTAGGGGGCCGCAAAGGGGCCGCGTAGGGCAGAGCGCAAAGCGCGCTTCGGGCAGGTAGGTAAAAAAAAAAAAAAAAACTTTTAACGGTGGGCCCTTAGGAAGGAACGGTCCCAGTAGGGAACCCGCTCTATACCATGTGAGAAAATAGGAAATGACTTGGGTACAAATATGAAACCCTAGAAAACTGTACCCCATAGTGTCTACCCCACTACAGCCTAGACAGGCTATGTGATTAATGTTTGACAGGAAGAAGTCAACTCCCTCTCGCTGACTGAAGCCTCGAGCCACGTAACGAGCCTTGAAGACAGGTGGAGAACCTGGCGGCCGCTTCACCCTGAAAATCCACATGCCACTGACAATGTTCGCCCCAGGAGGGGGAACCTCGTCGACGTAGGTGCCTGTGGACTTCCAGGAAGCCATCTCTGCGTCCATGGCTGTCTGCCACTGAGAGGAGTACTCACCCGCGATTGCCTCAGCGTAAGAGCGCGGGGTAGGGATGTCTGGTGCATCCGGGTCTCCCTCAGGGGCAAGCAGCATGGCCACGAGATGAGGCGCAGCGGCTGCAAGACACTCAAGGTCCTCCTGCCTGTCCTCAAGGACGTTCGTGCCAAGAGCACACTCACCCCCGACGGACGGAGGACAGACAGACTCAGACTCAGCAACAAGACTGGCGGCGTTGTCGAGACGACAGGGAGCAGCAAAGTCAACAAGCTCAGCGACTAAGGCAGACGCAGCAGCAGACTCAAACGATGGGTCAGTGACAACAGTGGCAAGGAGACGCGTGACAGTAGAGTGCTCAGCACGAAACTGGTCAGACGCAGGGTCAGCGACGACAGGCAGAGAGGACGCAGGCGGAGACGGCAGAGGAACACGTGACGGAGGAGAGGGAGGACGACGGACTACAAGGTGAGGGCCGGGGACAGCCGGCTGACGCTGACAAGGAACACGACTACCGGAACGACCAGAACGGACAGGTGAGACAGGACGCGACGCAGGCTCACGACGTTCAGCAAGGCCCCCTGTCTGCTCAGTGTACGGAGAAGGAGCAGGCAGCGGTGAGCCAGGCTGTAACGGAAGACCAGTAGACGAGGGAAGACTGAGAACCTGGCGAAGTGCAGAGTCAGGTGGTGGTTGAGACAACGGAGACGGCGGAGCGAAGAACAGGCGCGGCTGAGCAGTGCCACCAGCACCAATAGCTCCATCACCTCCAGCAGCTCTAGCACCTCCAGCAGCTCCAGCACCCTCAGCAGCCCCTGTTACCTCAGCAGCTCCAGCACCGCCAGTAGCTCCAGGACCCTCAGCAGGTCCAGCACCTCCAGCAGCCCCAGTACCCTCAGCAGCTCGAGCACTACCAGCAGCTCCAGTACCCTCAGCAGCTCCAGTACCGCTAGTAGCTCCAGGACCCTCTGCAGCTCCAGTACCCTCAGTCACAACACCGCCAGCCCCAGCAGCTCCAGTACCCTCAGTACAAGCACCTCCGGGACCAGCGACACCAGCAGAAGAACCGCTAGCAGTAGAGCCCTGAGGTGCAGAAGCGCGACGCTGACGGCGACCGTACCAGTCGTGCAGCTGCTGGGAGGTGAGGGGCACACGCGGACGAAGACGGCTACTCCAAGGAGACCGCGTAAAAGCAGGCTCAGAACCCGCAGGCGACTCACCCCCAGACTCAGCACCCCCAGGCTCCACACGCTCAGCGCCCCCAGACTCAGCACCCCCAAGCTCCGCACCCCCAGGGACAGCACCACTCCCAGCAGGACCGGAGTCACCAGTGACCTCAACAGGCGCAGGCGCAGGGGGGTCTACCTGAGAGACACCTGAAGGAGCAGGACCTGGCGCGGGGAGGGGGTCTACCTGGGGAGGACCTGGGGCGAGAAAGAGCGGCGGGGGGGGGCGAGGAGCAGTGCGGTAGGGGAAGAGGCGGTAAAAGGGGACCGACTCGTCAAAGGTGACGTCCTGAGATGCAAAGACACGGCGCGAGGCGGGGTCATAAAACTGCCAGCCAGGCGCGTCAGGGACAAAGCCAAGGAAGACGCAAGGAATGGCGCGCGGGGAGAGCTTGTCCGCAGTGGTATCGCGGACAAAGGCACGAGCACCCCAGACCCGGAAACGCGACGCGTCGCCAACCTTCCCCGTCCACAGCAGTGGGGGCGAGGTCTCCGGCAAGGAGACACGGGGCCAAAGGTTGAGCTGATGCGCGGCGTACCGGACCGCAAACGGCCACAGAAAATGGGGGGCAGCCGCATGGATCATGGAGGTACGAGCGACCTCCATGACTAAGCCAATGCGGCGCTCAGCAACCCCATTCTGCTGCTGAGAGGCCGGAAGCGTGAATGTCTGGCGGATGCCGTGCTCCGCACAGAAGGCTGCCAAGAGGTCTGAGGAGAACTCACCACCTCGGTCAGTGTGCAGACGCAGGACAGGAAAGTCCGACTGGAACTGCTCGCGGAGCTGGAGACGAGCAGCGGGGATCCAGGGGATCAGAACAGCAAGGACATCCCCCTTGCGCTGCAAGGGGAAAACCGTGGTGTAACGCGTGTAGTCGTCGACAACCAGCAGGAAGTACCGCTCGTGGCCCTGTCCACGGACGCGGGCTGGGCCCCACACGTCCAGATGGAGAGTCTGCAGTGGAGCCTCTGTGGGAGGGAACGAGGAGGAGTGAGGAGCGGCGCGCTGCCGCCCCTCGACGCAAGGAATGTAGGGCAGCGCAGGCGAGGGAGGGAGGGCAGGCAGAGACCTGGGAAGACCAGAGACCAGGAAGCGAGAGTGCATGCTACGGAGGCGAGGCAGGGAGGGGTGACCAAGGCGGTGGTGCCACAGGAGAGTGTCGTGCGACAGCCGGCGACACTCACACTGTGTAGCTACCTGAGCAGACGCGTGTAACTGGGGAGACAAAGGGGCGGAGCGCGACGCAGTGGTGAGGGTGTACAGACTGGACCCTGGCGCACGAGTGAACGTGGCCAGGTGGCGGCCAGTCTGGGAGCACGTGCAAATCGCCACACGCTGTCAGCCAGGGGTGAAGGTGTCAACCCCTGCATCCTGGAGGACAGCGTTACTCACCAAGTTCGTAGAGAACGAGGGGAGGTGGAGACCAGACAGCTCACCAGACGGGACCGCCGGACACGGAAGCACAGTGGAAGACCGTGCAAGCACTGGGCCCCCAGAGGGGTCAGCCAGTGAGACAAGAACAGGTGCAGGGAGGGGAGTGATTGTGGTACTGTCGCGAAAGAAACAGCGGGAAGCACCAGAGTCAAGTTTAAAGGTGTGCAAGGCCTGTGCAGGCGCAGTACCAAGGGGAGCAGACTCACAATCACCTAGTGCTGCAGAGGCTATACCAGGGGCTACACCAGGATCCGGCGGCACACACAAGTAGCAGTCACCCTCAGCACTAACAGACAATACATACATAGCAGCAAGAATTGCCTCATAGTCAAGATCAAAGATAGGTACATCACGCCTAAGCAAGTCTGCCCAGTTGGGGAACTCTGGAGCATCAGGAAACTTGGCACGCCAGGCGTCGCTAAGCCGAGCGAAGCAGCGCTGCTCAGTGTGAAAACCTGTGCACTGGCGACCAGCGCGGGGACCTGTGCGGATGATATAGGGGCAGCGACCAGGACCCCCAGAAGCCCCACGCCCGGCATACCAGTCAAGAAGTTGCTGGGAAGTGGGGGTCTGGCGCTGACGCTGATGCTGCTGCTACTGCTGCTGCTGCTGCTGTTGGCCCTGACCACCACTGCCACCACCGCTCCCTCCTCCCCCACCGCCGCTGCTCCCCCCTCCACCGCTCCTAGTGCCTCCACCGCCCCCACCACCACCTCCACCGCCTCCACCCCCACGACCACCCCCACCACCTCCACCTCCCTCACCGCCTACACCACCGCCACCTCCACCGCCACCCCCACCGCCCCTGCCACCCCTGCCGCCCCTGCCGCTACGACGCTTCCCACTAGGAGTGGAAGCAGCTCCGACCTCCTCAACACCAAGGTAGTCGTGAGCAGCAGCTGCGGAGGCGTAGGAGGGGGTGAGAGGGGAGGGGGAGCACCCCTCAAAGAGGGGAGAGCGAGGAGTGCCACGAGCAGCACCTACAGCGAGGATGTTCTTCTCTGCTGCGAGGAGGTGCTTCTCGAAGTCGTCGACAGTGAGAGTGGTGGGGTCTAGCGCTAGGAAGTGGTCCCTGACAGAGCTAAGAGTGTCAGGGAGGCGGGTGACGAGGAAATAGAGAGTGAAGTACATCGGGGGGGGGGGGGTTGCGGCGCAGAACTCGACTGAAAGGGCGGCACGAAAGCGAGTGTCAGTAGCGCGCAGGTGAGAAATGAGGTCATCAGCAGTGGTGAACGAGGAAAGGTCGGGGAACAGGTGAGAGAATGATAGACAAAAGAATGAATGAACTAGAAATGAGATGGGTACATATGGGAAACACATAAGTGTTGTACCCACTAAGAGCTACCCCACTACAGCCTAAACAGACTATAGCATATATAAGTTTGACACACCCCCATAGGCAAAGTGGGGGAGAACAAGAGGTCACAAGACCAGTCAAGAAAAGCAAAGCAAGCTCAGGGTGGATCACAAAGTCACCACACAGTCTGAGCACAAGCAAAGGGCCATAAGGCCAGTTCACATGCAGAGTTATATAAAGGAAAGTAAACAGTACAGTGAACACAACTTAGCAAGTGTAAGCATGCAGGTATAAGTATATAGAGTACAGTACAAGCAGAGTCAAGAAGTCAACAAGTGAGGCACAGTAGGTACAAGGCCTAACACAGTACAGAAACGCTGATGATCACAAGGCTGAAGTGCCTTGGTGAAGACATCAGCAGTGTTGGTCTGAGAGGCCACGTAAGCAAGACGAAGCTGGCCACGCTGCTGCAACTCTCGAGCAAGGAAGTAGCGCAGAGCAATGTGCTTCGTTCTGTGCTCCAGTCTGTGCTCCTGACACAAGGCCAGCATGGCCTTGTTGTCGACGTACAGAACTGGAGGAGAACGAGGCGCCTCTCCCAAGTCGGTCAGCAGGTAGGTGAGCTAGCGAAGCTCCTGTGCAGCCATGGCCCCAGCGTAGATCTCAGCCTCACAACTGGAGCTGAGAACAGAAGAAGAGCGGGTAGACCGCCAGGAGACAGAACCGGAGCCAAGGCTGAAGGTGTAACCCTGTGACGACCGCTGCGTAGCCAAGTCGTCAACCCAGGAGGCGTCAGCGTGACCAGTGAGGACAACTCGAGCCCGTCCTCCAAGCACGAGCCCCATGCCCGATGTACTGCACAAGTATCGCAACACCCTCTTCGCAGCATCGCAGTGCACCTTTCGGTGCCTGCCGGGAGCCACGTAGCGAGCCAGAAGGCTGAGAGGGTATGCGAGGTCAGGTCGTGTGCAAGTCATCAGGTACATGAGGCAGCCCACAAGCTCTGGATACAGGCCACTCGGCTCTACGGACTCGTCCGAAGGTGGAGCTGAGAGCGAGTGACCGGTAGGCAGAGGAGTGGACTGTGGCGAGGAGTAGGTGAAGCCGAAGCGCTGAAGGACCTGCTGCACCATGTGTGACTGAGTCAAGGTAATGGTGCGCTGTGCTCTGTCCCGGGTGATCCGCAAGCCAAGATAGCTTGTGAGCTCTCCCAGGTCTGTGCACGTGTGTCTCTTCTGCAGCTCGGACTTCACGTGGGCGAGTGCCTCCGTGTCAGCAGTAGCAAAGACAATTTCGTCTACGTACACAAGAACGTAGAACGGCGGCAGAGTAGCGTCAGTGCGTAGAAACAGAGAAGGGTCAGCAGTGGAAGGAGCAAAACCAAGAGTAGCAAGAGTCGTCCTGAGCGTGTCGTGCCACTCACGGGGCGCCTGGCGGAGACCGTAGACTGGCCGCCGGAGGCTCCACTGGGTACCAGCAGGAAACGACCCAGTGAAGCCAGGTGGGCGGCGCAGCCAGATCTCCTCGTGCAGGCTGCCCTGTAGGAAGGCTGTGCTGAAGTCAAGCGAGTGGAGCTCGTAGTCACGCTGAGCAGCAACGTGCAGCAGTACCCGAAGAGTGGTCATCTTCGGGGTAGGGGAGAAGGTCTGAAAGAAGTCAACTCCCTGTCGCTGACTGAAGCCACGTGCAACGTAACGCGCCTTGAAGGCAGGCGGAGAACCCGGCGGCCGCTTCACCCTGAAGATCCACATGCCACTGACGATGTTCGCCCCAGGTGGGGGAACCTCGTCTACGTAGGTGCCTGTGGACTTCCAGGAAGCCATCTCTGCGTCCATGGCTGCCTGTCACTGGGAGGAGTAGGGACCCTCTATCGCCTCTACGTAAAAGCGCGGGGTCGGGATGTCTAGTGCATCCGGGTCTCCCTCAGGGGCAAGCAGCATGGACACGAGATGAGGTGAAGCAGCAGCAAAGCACTCAAGGTCCTCCTGCCTGTCCTCAAGGACGTCCGTGCCAAGAGCACACTCACCCCCGACGGACGGAGGACAGACAGACACAGACGCAGACTCAGCAACAAGACTAGCGGCATAGTCTAGGCGACAGGCTGCAGCAAAGTCAACAAGCTCAGCAACAAGAGCAGACGCAGCAGAGAACTCAAACAGAGGGTCAGTGACAGCAGTGGCCAGAAAGCGCATGACAGTAGGACTAGTAGCACGAAGGGAGTCAGACTCCGGGTCCGGACCGTCAGGAAGAGAGGACGCAGGAGGAGAGGGCAGAGGGACACGCTGTGGAGCAGTGGAAGGACGCAGAGTCATAGAGTGAGTGCCAGGGACAGGAGGAAGACGCGGACGCGAAACACGACCAGCGCGAACAGAACGGACAGGCGACGTAGAACGAGACGCAGGCGACACAGGACGCGACTCAGGCTCACGACGCTCCGTAAGACCTCTAGTCGGACCAGAGTAAGGAGAAGGACCAGGCAGCGGAGAGGCCGGCTGTAACTGCGACTGAGACGGGACAGGCGGTGGACTCAGGGAAGGAGGAGGAGGACCAGGAGAAGGTGGGGAGCCAAGAACCTGCTGAAGAAGCGGAACGTAGTACGGCCGCGGCCGCGCAGCGCCTCGAGAAACAGCAGAGACAGAACCGGTACCCTCAGCCTCAGGGTCTCCAGTCCTAGCAGCACCTCCAGCAGCTCCAGCACCAGCAGCACCTCCTGCAGATCCAGCACCAGCACCACCTCCAGCAGCACCAGCACCTCCAGCAGCTCCAGCAGCTCCAGCACCAGCACCACCTCCAGCAGTGCCAGCACCTCCAGTAGCTCCAGTAGCACCTCCAGCACCAGCAGCACCTCCAGCAGCTCCAGCACCAGCAGCACCTCCAGCAGCTCCAGCACCAGTACCACCTCCAGCAGCGCCAGCACCTCCAGCAGCACCCGCACCAGCAGCACCTCCAACAGCAACCCGACAGCGCCGAGAGTACCACTCACGAAGCCGCTGTGGAGAGAGGGGCTCCCGCCGCGACGGGACACCCAGAGCACCTCCAGACTCAACACGCGCAGGCTCAGCACCTCCAGACACAGTACCCTCAGGCGCCACACCCCCAGGCTCAGCACGCCCAGTCTCAGCACCCCCAGACTCAGCACCCCCAGTCTCAGCACCCCCAGTCCCCGCACCCGCAGGGTCAGCACCCCCAGCAGCACCTGAGTCGACAGCTACCTCGACCGGCTCGGCAGGGTCTACCTGGGACACACCTGAGGGGGCAGGACCCTGGGGGGGGAGGGGGTCTACCGGAGGAGTACCCGGGGCAAGGAAGAGCGGCGGGGGAGGGGGAGAGGCAGTGCGGTAGGGAAAGAGACGGTAGTACGACACCGACTCGTCAAACGTGACGTCCTGAGAGGACAGAACACGACGCGAGCTGGGGTGGTAGAACTGCCACCCGGGTGCGTCAGGAGGGAAGCCAAGGAAGACACAGGGAATGGCACGGGAGGACAGCTTGTCCGCTGTAGCATCGCGGACAAAAGCTCGAGATCCCCAGACACGGAACGCGGACGCATCGCCAACCTTCCCCGTCCACCGCAGAGTAGGTGTGGTCTCCGGCAAGGAGACACGAGGCTGAAGGTTGATCTGATGCGCAGCGTACTGAACCGCGAACGGCCACAGAAAGTGGGGAGCAGCCGCATGGATCATGGACGTACGAGCGACATCCATGACCATGCCAATGCGGCGCTCAGCAATCCCATTTTGCTGCGGGGAGGCCGGAAGCGTGAACGTCTGGCGGATGCCCTCCAAACGACAGAAGGCTCTCAGAAGGTCGGAGGAAAACTCCCCGCCTCTGTCTGAGTGCAGACGCAAAACAGGAAGGTCGGAGCCGAAACTCTCACTAAGCTGGCGACGAGCACCGCGGATCCAGTCGATCAACACCTCAGTGACCTCACCCTTGCTGCGCAAGGGGAAGACTGTGGTGTAACGCGAGTAGTCGTCAACGACCAGCAGGAAGTAACGCTCGTGACCCTGTCCACGAACGCGGGCTGGGCCCCACACGTCCATGTGAAGAGTCTGCAGAGGGGCCTCAGTCGGAGGAAACGAGGAGGAGTGAGGAGCGGCGCGCTGCCGGCCCTCGACACAAGGAACACAGGTGGGGGCAGGCCCCGGAGGAAGGGGAGGGAGGGACCTGGGGAGTCCAGAGACAAGAGCACGGGAGGCCATACCTCGAAGACGAGGCAGGGAGGGGTGACCAAGGCGGTGGTGCCAGAGGAGAGTCTCGTGCGCCAGAGGACGACACGAGCAGGGGGCAGACGCAGGACTAGACCTGGACGCAGCAGCAAACACCTGACTGGACGCAGCTACCTGACCAGACGCAGGGACCGGAGGAGGCGCAGTAGTCAGTGTGTACAGACTCGACCCTGGCCGACGGGTGAACGTGGCCAGGTGGCGGCCCGTCCGAGAGCAAGTGCAGTGGGTCACACGCTGACCTCCAGGGGTGAACTGGTCAACCCACGCGTCCTGGAGGTCAGCTCCACTCACCAAGTTCGTAGAGAACGAGGGGAGGTGGAGTCCCGACAGCAAGCCCGACGGGGCCGCAGGACACGGTAGAACCGTGGAGGAGTGTGCAAGGACTGGTCCCCCGGAGGGGTCAGCAAGGGAGACCGCAACAGGCCGACGGAGCGGCGTGAGCGTGGTGCTGTCTCTAAAGAAAGAGCGCGAAGCACCAGAGTCAAGTGTGAAGGTGTGAAAGGACTCAGTAGGTGCAGTACCAGAGGGAGGAGACGAACCAGCACCTGGAGCAGCAGACGCACTAGCACCTAGAGCAGCAGCCGCACTAGCACCTAGAGCAGCAGCCACAGTGCCCGGGTCGGGTGGGACACGCAGGTAACAGTCACCCTCAGTAATATCAGCAAGAGCATACATGGCAGCAAGGATAGCATCAAAATCTAGATCAAAGATAGGCACATTCTGCAGAAGCAGATCATGCCAACGAGGAAGCTCAACAGCGTCAGGAAACTGGGTACGCCAAGCGTCAGTCAAGCGGCCAAAGCAGCGCTGCGTGGTGTGTGGGAGACCACACACCTCCCCACTACGAGTGCCGGTGCGAAGAACGTACGCGCAGGGACCTGCACCCCCAGACCTCCCACGTCCAGCGTACCACTCACGAAGCTGCTGAAACAGACGGGGTCTCACGGGTGCGCAGCTGCTGCGGACGCTGGCTGCCACCAAGGCCTCCACGCTGCGTGGCCGCACCGCGACCAGCACCACCTCCTCCGCTACCTCCACCACCGCCGCCGCCGCCGCCACCTCCTCCACCACCGCCGCCACGGCCGCCACTGCCGCCACCTACGCCCCCACTCCCGGAACCACCCCCACCACCACCTCCACCTCCTCCACCTCCTCCACCGCTGCCTCCACCGCCCCCACCACCACCCCTGCTTCCCTTGCCCTTGCCAGTGCGGCGTCGCCCACTAGGGGCAGACGCAGCGCCGACCTCCTCAGTGCCAACGAGGTCGACAGCAGCAGCAGAGGCAACAGAGGGGAGAAGGGGGACAGGGGAACACCCCTCAAAGAAGGGGGTGCGACGGTCACCGCGAGAAGCACCAACTGCTAAGATACTCTTCTCAGCTGCAGCAAGGCGCTCCTCTAGCAAGTCGACAGTCAGCTCGGTGGGGCAAAGGGAGAGAAAGTGGTCCCTGACTGAAGAGAGAGAGTCAGGGAGGCGGGTGACTAGGTAGTAAAGGGTGATGTACATGGGGGGGGGGTTCTTGGCACAGAACGCAGTGGGAAGGGCAGCGCGGTAGCGGGCGTCACTAGTGCAAAGGTGAGCAACGAGGTCAGCGACAGTGGCAAAGGCAGCAAGGTCAAGGAAAAGGTACGGTAGCATGAGGCGGCTGAGGGCAGCAGTGGCAGGGGAGGAGTAGCGTGCAACTACAGCGTCGTACAGAGCCCTAGCACTCTTGTACTGACTAAAGTGCGCGCGCTCAGTAGACGGCAGGTGGTTGCGCACAGCAAGACGAGCAGCAGCATCGCGCGTGAGCCACTGCGAGTGAACAGTACTGTCAGCATCAGCAGTAGGGGCAGTAGAGGCGCCAGAAGTGAGATCGAACAGTGAGAGACCATCCTGGCTATCGCACTGTAGGAAAAGCTGCAGATCATCTAGCCAGACCTCAAAGTCAACAGCCCGACCCTCAGCATCAAAGGTAAGAACATTGAGACTAGCCATGACAGGAGAAGCAGCAGGCTAGCAGTAGCAGCAGTGGAACTCGGCTAAGCAGGCTAGGTAGGGCGGCGCAGCTCGGCAGGGCGGTGTGGCTCGGCAGCGCGGCGCTCTTACCAGGGGAGAGGCTGGGGCAGGGCCGGGGCAGTCCAGGAGCAGGGCCGGGGCAGGGCCGGGGCAATTCAAGAGCAGGGCCGGGGCAGGGCCGGGGCAGTTCAGGAGCAGGGCCGGGGCAGGGCCGGGGCAGAGCCGGGCCAGGGCCGGGGCAGTTCAGGGGCAGGGCCGGGGCAGGGCCGGGGCAGAGCCGGGGTAGTTCAGGAGCAGGGCCGGGGCAGTGCAGAAGCAGGGCCGGGGTAGTTCAGGGGCAGGGCCGGGGCAGAGCCGGGGCAGGGCCGGGGCAGGGCCTGGGCAGAGCCGGGCCAGGGCCGGGGCAGTTCAGGGGCAGGTCAGGAGCAGGGCCAGGGCAGTGCAGAAGCAGGGCCGGGGCAGTTCAGGAGCAGGGCCGGGGCAGCGTCGGGGAAGAGGTGCGACAGGGCCGCAGCAGGGCCGGCTGGGCCTGAAGGGGCCTCTAACGGGGCCTGACTGGGCCTATAACGGGGCCTATAACGAGGCCTGACGAGGCCTATAACGGGGCCGAACGGGGCCTATAACGGGGCCTGACGGGGCCTATAACGGGGCCGTACGGGGCCTATAACGGGGCCGTGCGGGGCGTATAACGGGGCCTGACGGGGCCTATAACGGGGCCGTACGGGGCCTATAACGGGGCCTGACGGGCCTTACGGGGCTTGAAACGGGGCCAAATGGGGATTGACGGGGCCGAACGGGGCCTATAACGGGGCCTGACGGGGCCTATAACGGGGCCTGACGGGCCTTACGGGGCCTCTAACGGGGCCTGACGAGGCCTATAACGGGGCCGAACGGGGCCTATAACGGGGCCTGACGGGGCCTATAACGGGGCCGTACGGGGCCTATAACGGGGCCGTGCGGGGCGTATAACGGGGCCTGACGGGGCCTATAACGGGGCCGTACGGGGCCTATAACGGGGCCTGACGGGCCTTACGGGGCTTGAAACGGGGCCAAATGGGGATTGACGGGGCCGAACGGGGCCTATAACGGGGCCTGACGGGGCCTATAACGGGGCCTGACGGGCCTTACGGGGCCTCTAACGGGGCCTGACGGGCCTTACGGGGCCTTAAACGGGGCCAAATTGGGCCTGACGGGGCCGTACGGGGCCTTTAACGGGGCCGTACGGGGCCGTACGGGGCCTCTAACGGGGCCTGTCGGGGCCTAACGGGGCCTTAAACGGGGCCGAACGGGGCCTGACGGGGCCTTACGGGGCCTTACGGGGCATAACGGGACCTTACGGGGCCTTATTCCGCGCCCTAAACGGGGCCTAAAGGGGCCTTACGGGGCCTAACGAGGCCTTAAGGGGCCTTACGGGGCGGGCGCAGGCTCTAAGGGCGGGCGCAGGGGCCGTGACGGGCCTCGAAGGGAAGGCGCGAAGCGCGCGGCAAGTAGGCAGGGGAGAAATTTCAGTGGTGGGCCCTTTTTTAAAAAAAATCTCGAAACTAGCTCTATACCATGTGAGGATGATAGACAAAAGAATGAATGAACTAGAAATGAGATGGGTACATATGGGAAACACATAAGTGTTGTACCCACTAAGAGCTACCCCACTACAGCCTAAATAGACCATAGCAGATATAAGTTTGACAACAGGTAGGGTAGCATGAGCCGACCTATGGCTGCAGTGGCCGGGGAGGAGTAGCGCGCAACTACAGCGTCGTACAGTGTCTTAGCAGTTTTGTGCTGGCTGAAATGCGCGCGCTCAGTAATCGGCAGATGGTTCCTAATAGCTAGGCGTGCAGCAGCATCGCGAGTCTGCCACTGCGAGCGTTCAAGAGCAGGAGCATCGGCAGCAGGAGCAACGGCAGTGCCAGACACGTAATCGAACAGTGAAACGCCCTCTTTGGCATCGGTCAGAAGGAACAGTTGGAGGTCGTCTAACCACACAGCGAACTCTATGGGGCGACCGTCAGGCTCGAACGCGAGAACGTTAGGCGTCGTCATAACGGCAGCAGGCAAAGGCAGTAGGCAGTAGGCAACAGACAGGAGGCAGTAGGCAGCAGGCCGCAGGCAAAGACAGAGACAGCAGGCAGTAGACAGGAGGCAGTAGGCAGTAGACCGCAGGCTAAGACAGAGGCAGCAGGCAGCAGGCAACACAGGCAACTTGCAGGGCAGTAGCTTGCCGCACTCAAGCTCCTAAGGCGGCGTGCTAGACAGCAGCAGGCCTCGCGCTTTCTAAGGCAGTGGGCTAGGCAGCAGTGGGCTGCGCAGGCAGGCACACGAGCAGGGCACGCACGGCTGCTGGCTGCGTGCGGCTGAGGGCTGCGCGCGGCTCCTGGCTGCGCGTGGCGACGGGCTGCGGGCTGCGCGGGCGTGGCCTAAGCAGGCTACGCGCGGGCGGCGTAAGTGGCGGGCGGGCGGGGCCTAAACGGGCTGCGCGGGCGGGGCCTAAACGGGCGCGCAGGAAAAAAAAAAAGGGCCGCGCGCGTGCAGCCGAGGCGCGCGCGGGCAGTAGGCAAGGCAGGTAGGCAGGTGAGGTAATATGGTAACCGGTGGGCCCTAATCCTAGGTCCTAAGGACCTATGCTCTAGATGCCATGTTAAGCTCTTAGGCAAGGGATGATTGAACTATCGAGAGTGTTGGTACAAAAGGAAAAACTAAGGGGTTGTACCCCACAGTGAGTACCCCACTAAAGCCTACCTAAACTATAACATATAAACATATGTTTGACACCTTGGCCGTAATGCGTGCAGGTGTCTGAGAGGTGCTCGCAACCGAAGGAGGCGATATGGTGGTGGTTGTGGCGGGAGAAGTCGAGGGCGACGAGGATTGTTGGTTTGAGGGGTTTTTGCGCCTTTCGTCGGTGGCCTTTCGTTTATAGCACCGATCGATAGTGTGCCCGAACTTCTTGCAGTACTTGCAGAAAGTTCCTTTCTTTCCGTGCTGCTCCCCTTCAGTTGCCCGGACGTAGAATACTAATTTCTCCCGCTTGGTGTTCTTCTCGTTATACAGGTCGATCTCCTTTTGCTCGGAGAGAAGCGTGGCACACAGGGCCGACTCGGAGACGGTTGCTCGAGCGCGGAGCAGGGATTGGCATTGACGCCAGTCGGTCCGAGGCCGGAAAGAACCATCGTGACGAACATGTCGTCAGGGACGGATCCGCCGCACTTCTTGGTGTGATCGCGCGGATTGCGGCACCGGTTGATATATGGTCCCGCTTTCTCCCCTTGTTGCATTTTGACTGATGTAAGTTGGCTGAGTAGGCAACTCATTGTAACGGGATCTGTTTGTAAGAATGTGAGCGAATGAATGATTGAACTAGAAAGCAGGTGGGTACATATAGGAAACCTAAAAGTGTTGTACCGTGTAAGAACTACCCCACTATAGCCTAAACAGACTATAGAATATAAGTTTGATACACCCCCATAGGCAAAGTGAGGGAGAACAAGAGGTCACAAGACCAGTCAAGAAAGGCAAAGCAAGCTCAGGGTGGATCACAAAGTCACCACGCAGTCTGAGCACAAGCAAATGGCCACAAGGCCAGTTCACATGCAGAGTTATATAAAGGAGAACAAACAATACAGTGAACACAACCTAGCAAGTGTAAGCATGCAGGTATATGTATAAAAAGTACAGTACAGGCAAAGTCAAGAAGAAAGCAAGTGAGGCACAGTAGGTACAAGGCCTAACACAGTACAAAAACGCTGATGATCACAAGGCTGAAGTGCCTTGGTGAAAACATCAGCAGTGTTGGCCTGAGAGGCCACGTAAGCAAGACGAAGCTGGCCACGCTGCTGCAACTCTCAAGCAAGGAAGTAGCGCAGAGCAATGTGCTTCGTTCTGTGCTCCAGTCTGTGCTCCTGACACAAGGCCAGCATGGACTTGTTGTCGACGTACAGAACTGGAGGAGAACGAGGCGCCTCTCCCAAGTCGGTCAGCAGGTAGGTGAGCCAGCGTAGCTCCTGTGCAGCCATGGCCCCAGCGTAGATCTCAGCCTCACAACTGGAGCTGAGAACAGAAGAAGAGCGGGTAGACCGCCAAGAGACAGAACCGGAGCCAAGACTGAAGGTGTAACCCTGTGACGACCGCTGCGTAGCCAAGTCGTCAACCCAGGAGGCGTCAGCGTGACCAGTGAGGACAACTCGAGCCCGTCCTCCAAGCACGAGCCCCATGCCCGATGTACTGCACAAGTATCGCAACACCCTCTTCGCAGCATCCCAATGCACCTTTCGGTGCCTGCCGGGAGCCACGTAGCGAGCCAGAAGGCTGAGAGGGTATGCGGGGTTAGTTCGTGTGCAAGTCATCAGGTACATGAGGCAGCCCACAAGCTCTGGATACAGGCCACTCGGCTCTACGGACTCGTCCGAAGGTGGAGCTGAGAGCGAGTGACCGGTAGGCAGAGGAGTGGACTGTGGTGAGGAGTACGTGAAGCCGAAGCGCTGAAGGACCTGCTGCACCATGTGTGACTGAGTCAAGGTAATGGTGCGCTGTGCTCTGTCCCGGGTGATCCGCAAGCCAAGATAGCTTGTCAGCTCACCCAGGTCTGTGCACGTGTGTCTCTTCTGCAGCTCCGACTTCACATGGGCGAGTGCCTCAGTGTCAGCAGTAGCAAAGACAAGGTCGTCTACGTACACGAGAACGTAGAACGGCGGCAGAGTAGTGTCAGTGCGTAAGAACAGAGAAGGGTCAGAAGTGGAAGGAGCAAAACCAAGAGCAGCAAGAGTCGTCCTGAGTGTGTCGTGCCACTCACGGGGTGCCTGACGGAGACCGTAGACTGGCCGCCGGAGGCTCCACTGGGTACCGGCTGGAAACGACCCAGTGAAGCCAGGTGGGTGGCGCAGCCAGATCTCCTCGTGCAGGCTGCCCTGTAGGAAGGCTGTGCTGAAGTCAAGCGAGTGTAGCTCGTAGTCACGCTGAGCAGCAACGTGCAGCAGTACCCGAAGAGTGGTCATCTTCGGGGTAGGGGAGAAGGTCTGAAAGAAGTCAACTCCCTGTCGCTGACTGAAGCCACGTGCAACCTAACGTGCCTTGAAGGCAGACGGAGAACCCGGCGGTCGCTTCACCCTGAAGATCCACATGCCACTGACGATGTTCGCCCCAGGTGGGGGAACCTCGTCTACGTAGGTGCCTGTGGACTTCCAGGAAGCCATCTCGGCGTCCATGGCTGCCTGCCACTGAGAAGAGTAGGGACCCTCTATCGCCTCTGCGTAAGAGCGCGGGGTCGGGATGTCTAGTGCATCCGGGTCTCCCTCAGGGGCAAGTAGCATGGACATGAGATGAGATGAAGCAGCGGCAAAACACTCAAAGTCCTCCTGTCTGTCCTCAAGGACGTCCGTGCCAAGAGCACACTCACCCTCGACGGACGGAGGACAGACAGACGCAGACGCAGA
Organism: Closterium sp. Naga37s-1; assembly: GCA_947471745.1. Taxonomy (NCBI): domain Eukaryota; kingdom Viridiplantae; phylum Streptophyta; class Zygnematophyceae; order Desmidiales; family Closteriaceae; genus Closterium; species Closterium sp. Naga37s-1. The sequence continues at coordinate 1,395,307 of CANJKZ010000998.1, forward strand.
CTCAGCAACAGGACTAGTGGCATAGTCTAGGCGACAGGCAGCAGCAAAGTCAACAGGCTCAGTAACAAGAGCAGACGCAGCAGTGGACTCAAACAAAGGGTCAGTGACAGCAGTGGCTAGAAAGCGCGTGACAGCTGGACTAGCAGCACGTAGGGAGTCAGACGCAGGGTCCGGACCGGCAAGAAGAGAGGACGCAGGAGGAGACGGTAGAGGGACACGATGTGGAGCAGTGGAAGGACGCAGAGTCATAGAGTGAGTGCCAGGGAGAGGAGGAGGACGCGGACGCGAAACACGACCAGCGCGAACAGTGCGGACAGGCGACGCAGAACGAGACTCAGGCGACACAGGACGCGACTCAGGCTCACGACGCTCCCTAAGACCTCTAGTCGGTCCAGAGTAAGGAGAAGGACCAGGTAGTGGAGAGGCCGGCTGTAACTGCGATTGGGACTGGACAGGCGGTGGGCTCGGGAAAGGAGGAGGAGGACCAGGAGAAAGCGGGGAACCAAGAACCTGCTGAAGGAGAGGAACGTAGTACGGCCGCGGCCGCGCAGCGCCTCCAGCAGCTCCAGGAGCTCTTGCACCAGCAGCTCCTCCAGCACCAGTAGCACCGCCAGCAGCTCCATCAGCACCTCCAGCACCAGCAGCACCTCCAGCAGCTCCAGCAGCGCCAGCACCTCCAGCAGCTCCAGCAGCAGCTCCAGCACCAACAACACCTCCAGCACCAGGAGCACCTCGAGTAGCTCCAGCAGCACCAGCACCTCCAGCACCAGCAGCACATCCAGTAGCTCCAGCAGCACCAGCACCTCCAGCAGCTCCAGTAGCAGCTCCAGTACCAGCAGCACCTCCAGCAACTCCAGTAGCACCAGCAGCTCCAGCAGCTCCAGTAGCACCAGCAACAGCAGCACCGCCAGCAGCTCCAGCAGCACCAACAGCACCACCAGCAGCCCTAGCAGCGCCTCCAGCACCAGCAGCACCTCCAGCAGCAGCTCCAGCACCAGTAGCACCACCAGCAGCCCTAGCAGCACCTCGACAGCGCCGAGAGTACCACTCACGAAACTGCTGCGGAGAGAGGGGCTCCCGCCGCGACGGGACCCCTAGAGCACCGCCAGACTCAGCACGCGAAGGCTCAGCACCTCCAGACGCAGTACTCTCAGGCTCCACACGCCCAGGCTCAGCACCCCAAGACGCAGCACCCCCAGGCTCCGCACCCTCAGACACAGAAACCCCAGGCTCGGCACCCCCAGTCCCCGCACCCGCAGGCTCAGCACTCCGAGTAGCACCTGAGTCGACAGCTACCTCGACCGGCTCAGCAGGGTCTACCTGGGACACACCTGAGGGGGCAGGACCCTGAGGGGGGAGGGGGTCTACCGGGGGAGTACCTGGTGCTAGGAAGAGCGGCGGGGGGGGGAGAGAGGCAGTGCGGTAGGGAAAGAGACGGTAGTAAGACACCGACTCGTCAAATGTGACGTCCTGAGAGAACAGAATACGACGCGAGGTGGGGTGGTAGAACTGCCACCCGGGTGTGTCAGGAGGGAAGCCAAGGAAGACACAGGGAACGGCACGGGAGGACAGCTTGTCCACTGTAGTATCGCGGACAAACGCTCGAGATCCCCAGACACGGAACGCGGACGCATCGCCAACCTTCCCCGTCCACCGCAGAGTAGGTGTGGTCTCCGGCAAGGAGACACGAGGCTGAAGGTTGATCTGATGCGCAGCGTACTGAACCGCGAACGGCCACAGAAAATGGGGAGCAGCCGCATGGATCATGGACGTACGAGCGACATCCATGACCATGCCAATGCGGCGCTCAGCAATCCCATTTTGCTGCGGGGAGGCCGGAAGCGTGAATGTCTGGCGGATGCCCTCCGAACGACAGAAGGCCCTCAGGAGGTCGGAGGAAAACTCCCCGCCTCTGTCTGAGTGCAGACGCAGAACAGGAAGGTCCGAGCCGAAACTCTCACTGAGCTGGCGACGAGCACCGCGGATCCAGTCGATCAACACCTCAGGGACCTCACCCTTGCTGCGCAAGGGGAAGACTGTGGTGTAACGCGAGTAGTCGTCAACGACCAGCAGGAAGTAACGCTCGTGACCCTGTCCACGGACGCGGGCTGGGCCCCACACGTCCATGTGAAGAGTCTGCAGAGGAGCCTCATTCGGAGGGAACGAGGAGGAGTGAGGAGCGGCGCGCTGCCGGCCCTCGACACAAGGAACACAGGTGGGGGCAGGCCCCGGAGGAAGGGGAGAGAGGGACCGGGGTAGACCCGAGACAAGGGCACGAGAGGCCATACCTCAAAGACGAGGCAGGGAGGGGTGACCAAGGCGGTGGTGCCAAAGGAGAGTCTTGTACGACAGAGGACGACACGAGCATGGGGCAGACGCAGGTCTAGACCTGGAAGCGGCAGCAAACACCTGACTAGACGCAGCTACCTGACCAGACGCAGAGACCGGAGGAGGCGCAGTAGTCAGTGTGTACAGACTCGACCCTGGCCGACGGGTGAACGTGGCCAGGTGGCGGCCCGTCCGAGAGCAAGTGCAGTGGGTCACACGCTGACCTCCAGGGGTGAACTGGTCAACCCACGCGTCCTGGAGGTCAGCTCCACTCACCAAGTTCGTAGAGAACGAGGGGAGGTGGAGTCCCGACAGCAAGCCCGACGGGGCCGCAGGACACGGTAGAACCGTGGAAGAGTGTGCAAGGACTGGGCCCCCAGAGGGGTCAGCAAGTGAGACTGCAACAGGCCGACTGAGCGGCGTGAGTGTGGTGCTGTCTCTAAAGAAAGAGCGCGAAGCACCAGAGTCAAGTGTGAAAGTGTGCAAGGCCTCAGTAGGTGCAGTACCAGAGAGAGCAGACGCACCAGCACCTGGAGCAGCAGACGCACCAGTACCTGGAGCAGCAGACGCACTAGCACCTAGAGCAGCAGCCGCAATGCCCGGGTCGGGCGGGACACCGAGGTAACAGTCACCCTTAGCACTATCAGCAAAAGCATACATGGCAGCAAGGATAGCATCGAAATCAAGATCAAAGATAGGCACATTCTGCAAAAGCAGATCATGCCAGTGAGGGAGCTCAACGGCGTAAGGAAACCGGGCACGCCAGGCGTCAGTCAAGCGACTGAAGCAGCGCTGCGCAGTGTGTGGCAGCCCACACCCCTCCCCACGACGACTGCCGGTGTAAAGAACGTAAGTGCAGGGACCTGCACCCCCAGCCCTCCCACGCCCAGCGTACCACTCACGAAGCTGCTGGACCGACGGAGTCTCACGGGAGCGCGGCTGCTGCTGGCACTGGCCGCCACCAAAACCTCCGCGCTGCGTGGCTGCACCTCGACCAGCACCACCGCTGCCGCCACCTCCACCACCGCTGCCGCTGCCTCCACCACCTCCGCCACTGCCGCCACCACCTCCACCGCCGCCACTGACGCCCCCACTCCCGGTACCACCCCCACCTCCACCGCCACCTCCTCTGCCTCCTCCACCTCCTCCACTGCTTCACCCGCCGCCCCCTCCACCACCCTTGCTCCCCTTGCCCTTGCTGTTGCGGCGCCTCCCACTAGGGGCAGACGCAGCCCCGACCTCCTCAGTGCCAACGAGGTCGACAGCAGCAGCAGAAGCAACAGAGGGGAGAAGGGGGACAGTGGAACACCCCTCAAAGAAAGGGGTGCGACGGTCGCCACGAGAAGCACCTACAGCTAAGATATTCTTCTCAGCTGCAACAAGGCGCTCCTCTAGCAGGTCGACAGTCAGCTCGGTGGGGCAAAGGGAGAGAAAGTGGTCCCTGACTGAAGAAAGGGAGTCAGGGAGGCGGGTGACTAGGTAGTAAAGGGTGATGTACATGGGGGGGGGGTTCTTGGCACATCACTCAGTGGGAAGGGCAGCGCGGTAGTGGGCGTCACTAGTGCGAAGGTGAGCAACTAGGTCAGCGACTGTGGCAAAGGCAGCAAGGTCAGGGAAAAGGTACGGCAGCATGAGGCGGCTGAGGGCAGCAGTGGCAGGGGAGGAGTAGCGCGCAACTACAGCATCGTACAAAGACTGAGCAGTCTTGTACTGGCCAAAGTGCGCGCGCTCAGCAGGTGGCAGGTGACTACGAACAGCAAGACGAGCAACAGCGTCACGAGTAGTCCACTGCGAGCGAACCGTACTGTCAGCAGTGGCCGCAGGAGCTGTAGAAACACCGGACGTGTGATCGAAAAGGGATACCCCATCCCTAGAATCACACTGAAGAAAGAGCTGTAGGTCGTCAACCCACACGTCAAAGTCGACTACACGTCCCTCAGCATCAAAGGTGAGAACAGTAGGACTAGCCATAGCAGCAGTAGGAGCAGTAGCAAGAGTAGCAGTAGTAGCAGCAGTAGCAGTAGTAGTAGCAGAGGCAGTAGGGCAGCGCAAGGCAGTGCAGCTCGGTAGGGCAGCGCAGCTCGGCTGGGCGGCGCGGCTCGGCTGGGCGGCGCGGCTCGGCTTACCAGAGACGGGTGCAGGGGCGGGCCGTGTCAGCAGGGGCCGCGACTGCAGGGGCCGCGCCAGAAGGGGGGCGCGCCAGTAGGGGCCGTGCCAGCAGGGGCCGGCAGGGGCGCGTCAGTAGGGGCCGGCAGGGGCGCGCCAGCAGGGGCGCGCCAGCAGGGGCCGGCAGGGGCGCGCCAGTGGGGGCGCGTCAGCAGGGGTCGGCAGGGGCGCGTCAGCAGGGGCGCGTCAGCAGGAGCCGGCAGGGGCGCGCTAGCAGAGGCGCGCCAGCAGGGGCCGGCACGGGCGCGTCAGCAGGAGCCGGCAGGGGCGCGCCAGCAGGGGCCGGCAAGGGCGCGTCAGCAGGGGCGCGTCAGCAGGGGCCGGCAGGGGCTCGCCAGAAGGGGCGCGTCAGTAGGGGCCGTCAGCAGGGGCCGGCAGGGGCGCGTCAGCAGGGGCCGGCAGGGGCGCGCCAGAAGGGGCGCGTCAGCAGGGGCCGGCAGGGGCGCGTCAGCAGGGGCGCGTCAGCATGGGCGCGTCAGCAGGGGCGCGTCAGCAGGGGCGCACCAGAAGGGGCGCGTCAGCAGGGGCCGGCAGGGGCGCGCCAGAAGGGGCGCGTCAGCAGGGGCCGGCAGGGGCGCGTCAGCAGGGGCGCGTCAGCAGGGGCGCGCCAGTTGTTGGGGGCCGCGACGGGCTAGGGGCCTCAACGGGCTAGGGGCCGCGACGGGCTAGGGGCCGCGATTGGCTAGGGGCCGCGACAGGGAAGGCGCGATGCGCGCCTCGGGCAGGGTAGGAAAAAAAAAATCTAGTGGTGGGCCCTTAAAAAACGTTCCCACTAGGGAACCTGCTTAGAATACCATGTAAGAATGTGAGTGAATGAATGATTGAACTAGAAAGCAGGTGGGTACATATAGGAAACCTAAAAGTGTTGTACCCTGTAAGAACTACCCCACTACAGCCTAAACAGACTATAGAATATAAGTTTGACACTGTTGCCATGTATGAGTTGCGCAGGTGCTTCCAAGAGGCGTACGCGGGCGCCCACTCTGACTTGTAGGAGAGAATGCCAGGCTGCTTGGAGGGGGAGAGATTTCGGAGCAGAGTGGTGTACGCGAGAAGAGATTCGTGGTAATATTGGTTCTTCTCTTGAATGGTGCCTTCCGTTGGAAACGGTAAGCTTCCGTCGTAGTATATCCAGATTTGCGCAGTTGTCGCGAGGAGCTCAAACTCGAAGCTCCAAGTGTAGAAGTCATTTTCGTTGAAAGGAACCAATGTTTTCAGTTTCGAATGCAGAACGAATTTTGTCTGCATTGTTGCAATCGTGTCTGAGTGTGCGCGTGGTTGACTGTCTTGCGCAGGAGCTGAAGCTTGACGGTTGTCAAATGTGAAGGATCTCTCGGAGTTGACGCGGCGGTCTTCTCCAGGGAGAGAAAGTCCAGCAACTCCACGTGCATAGCTTGAGCCATCGATGCTCATCGCTTGATGGCTCTCAAGAGCATTGATGCGGGCGACCAGCTGCTCAACGAGAGCGGCGCTGACGGAGGTCACCGCTGATGGTGCAGTAGGTGTTGCTGGTGGTGGGCCCAGAGAATCTGCAGTGGCTTTTCCTTCTGGAGCCATAGTAGTGCAGAGTTTGTAGCGATGTAACGAATAATTTATAAAGAGGTTGTTCTAGCAAGAACAAGAACTTAGCAGGCTTTATAATCCACTCTAACCCTCATACCATGATGTTATAACTGAAGGATCGCAGTGGATAGGATAAAGCTGCTGAGTATATGAGAGAATTGTGTAGTCTCTGTAATGACCTTGTTGATAAAGGTTTGAAAGAACATGATTATAAGATAGGAGTACAGGAATACCGTACTTCGTTATGAAGTGACGCGAGAGTGGAGAGCCGTCTGGAATGCTTATAATAACCTTTCGGTTATTCCAACACTTGTTTCCAATAACCTGCACCCAACCTCGTTTTCCCGAAGTTCCCTCCTTTCTAGGGTAGTCACTATATTAGCGCGTGCCTTCATTGTATTGTGAGTTAATGGTCACAGCCTCGTTATTCTTTATTCCGCGCACTCTCTTTTAAGAGTATGCTTGATGGCGACAAGTGCATGTAACAACACGGCACACGGCACTAGCCCCGTCAACCCTGCGCCCGCAACTTCTTCCTGGTCTTCCCTTCTCTGTCCTGGTCAAACCCTCCGTCACTCCGTCCCTCCCTTCCAACCTGGCGGCCTTTTGCTGCACTTTCATGCTTTCTTGGCGGCCACTATGATGCTGCCTTCTGCGTCAATAGAAACCCATGAAACCTGTCGTAATCTGCACTTTTTCACTCGAGAATATCATTTCATTGTAGCAAGATTACGAATGATACCATGTCGTTTCTGCCGTCCTTCTTCTTCCCCGCCTTGGCCCCTTCCCCTCCTCTGTCGACTGTTGAGAAGGTTCTATCCGATGATTACCTTCTCTCGCTCGTGCTGCGCTCGCTGACGCGGGACTCCTTCCATTACGCGCTTGTCTCCAAGCGATGGTACGCCGCAGCACGGTTCTCGCTCGCGCACCTCGTTATCAAATCCAAGATCCGATTTCCCGTTCTCTTAGACACGATTCGCACCTTTTCCTCGCTCACGCGCCTAGAGCTTCAGGAATGTCGCGTTCAAGATCCGAACGGCGATGCTCTCTTCCAATGCCTGGGCGCCACGTGTCCGCATTTGACACATCTGACCGCACACTACCAGTTTCGCATGCAAGTCACGTGCAACGGCCTCTCGTTTCTCTTCCATGGCTGTCGCAAGCTTCGCGACCTGCGCCTGCTCACCCTCCACTCCCTCCCGCACCTCCCGCCCGCCGTCACGCTCCTCTCGGACCTGAGAACCCTCCATCTCTGCCGCTGCTACGAGTATTACGGCGTGGATCGATTTGAGCATCTAATTTCGCCGCCTGAAAGCATCGGCGCGCTTCAGCAGCTACAGGAAATCTGCGTTAAAACCGGGTCACCGTTCCGAGGTCTCACGGATTCCGTCAGCAGCCTCACGAACCTCCGAAGCTTGACCTTTTCCAACCCCTCCCTCTCTCACCTCCCCACCTCCATTGGTGACTTACCACATTTGCAAACCCTAAAAATCGAGATGGATAAGTTAAAGTTGATTCCGGAATCCTTTCAGCAGCTCACCGGCCTTCGTTCCTTCTCGCTACAGTCCAAGCGCGTGAAGCGCGTGCCGGAGCATGTGGTGGGGGCAATGGTGCGACTGAAGTTGCTGTCTCTCAGCTGCAAGTCCATCCAGAGCCTGCCAGACGCCATCTGCTCCCTCCCCCTCTCCTCCCTCTCCATCCTCTCATCCCCTGTAATCGCCTCCCTTCCTGAAAACCTCGGAGCCCTTGTACTGCTTGAAACGCTAAAGCTTTGCAATCTGCCCAATCTTCAGTATCTGCCTGAGAGCGTGGGAGATCTACAGCGACTGAGATCGCTGGAAATCAGCCAGCTGGGTCTGCTGCAGCTGCCCGAAGAACTGTGCACGGGGAGTGTGAGACACAGCCTGGAGGGGCTTTACCTGCGCGACTGCAGTGGACTGAGGCAGCTGCCTGCCCAGCTGGCCATGCTGACGCGCCTGGAGGAGCTTGAAATCACCTCCTGCTCTCGCCTCGAGTCCCTAGAGCCATTGCTTGCTCCGTATCCCCCATTGGGTGTGACCTGCTCCCTTGCTTCTGCTCTTTCTCTTGCTGCTGCCCCTGCTCCTGACCCTGCGCCTCCCCATATTCTTGACCCTGCTCCTGCTACTGTCACTGTCGCTCCTACAGCCAGTGTTTGCAGTAAGGCCAACACGTCCAGTGACCCACAGTCGCAGCCACATCCACAGGCACAGGCACAGGCACAGGCACAGGCACAGGCACAGGCACAGGCACAGGCACAGGCACAGGCACAGGCACAGGCACAGGCATGGGCACAGGCACAGGCACGGGCACAGCACAGCACAGAGCAGCCCACCGCACAGCAGCCATGGGGCCTGGCGTCCCTCACCAGCCTGTCACTCTGTAGATGCTCGCGAATCCCCTCGCTCCCTGATTCCTTCTCCACGCTCTCTGCCCTCTCTTCCCTCACCCTCACCCACATGCACAGCCTCTCCAACCTGCCAAAATCCCTCGGACAGCTGGAAAACCTCAGAATCCTGAAGCTCCAATACTTGGATAAGTTGTCTGTGCTGCCCGAGTCACTCGGGCAGCTAAAAGAACTTGAAACGCTGGAGCTGTGCTATTTGCCGGAGCTGAACTCTCTGCCCGGGTCACTGCGCTGGCTGCCAAAGCTGAAAGAGCCATTGCTGATTGATGTGGGTAGGGTGACAGAGTGGTGGTGGATTGACTACCTCCCATCCGTTCGGTCTGCCAGAATGCGGTTGATGCTTCATTGAAGGCTCCCATGCAGACCCCGTTTTACTCGGTACCTGCATGCTCAATCATCGCCTCATGGTCTTGTTGGAAACTAGTAACTTAACGCTTCTGATGTGTCGGAACATCGAACTGTAAACGAAGCAAATTGCAACGAAGCAATGGCGAGTCAACCGAGGAGGTTAACAAGAGAAGTAACTGCTGGAGGTTACGCGAAGGTCAAAGGTCAGCGACCTTTGACTTGACAAATACAGCGCGACAGCAAGGACAAACAACTGACTCGATACTAAGCAGTTGCCCGAGTCGTCACTGTATCGAACCGCAACAGCAACAGTAAAACAGTTATTAGTTGTACCCTTTCATATTCCTTGTAATCTTATAAAATCTTGTATTACTTTTCTATAATCAATCTATCTTGCCCTCACATACTAGCGCAAGGTGGTTCAACAGTTCATCATTGAAACGCTTCCGCAAATAACACCTCTACTCAGAGTTAAGCCTTGAAAGATCCTAAGGGCTTTTCTCAGCCCGACATGGTATGAGAGCAGACAAGGCAAAACTCCATCTCGTTTAAACTCCTACAACATCAGAAAGCATGGCAACACAGAAGGAGAGAAGCTCCTCCAACGGCTCTCCTGGCACTACAGACAGAGGGAGGTACAGCATCAAGACCAGCAGCTGAGTCTACTGAGACTCCAGCGAACCAAGCTACAGGCTTCGACCCAAACATGATGGAGAAGTTTTTCTCCTTCATGTCCTTCTACGAACAGCATCAGCAAACGGCACCTGCGCAGTCAAACATCAGCAACAACAACAACGATGTTACACCCATGAGTCTCGATGGTTCATCCTATGCGCGCGGAAACCAGCAGCAACCCACCTTTGCTCCGTATGAGCCTCAACGTGGTTCGATCAGCTTCATGCTGCACCAACAGCCTCGACCTGGACAGGAGAAGACACTGGATGCACTTCAGGTTCAATCGCAGTTCGCGCACGTCTTGAAACTACAGACATCAACGCCTTTCGACGGCAAAGATTTCTATACCTGGTCATGTCAAACATTATACATGTTCATATTGTGTAGGCTATAGTGGGTTTAGCCTTAGGGGGTACAACATTGCTAGGGTTTCCTACTTGTATCACCCTGCTGCCTAGTTTCACACATTTCTCGTTCAGTTCTACATTCTAACATGGTATCACGAGCCTAGGTTGCTACCTAGGACCGCTTTCTCCTACGGGCCCACTATTCCGCTAGAAGCGCCCTCGTGCGCCCTACCTTACGTGCGCCCTCGTGCGCCTTTCTATACTCGTGCGCCCTCGTGCGCCCTCGTGCGCCCTACCTTACGTGCGCCCTCGTGCGCCCCCGTGCGACCCGCCCTTCGGTCTGCCCGCGTGCCGTCCTGCAGCCCTCGCGCTGCCTCCTGCAAGCTAGTACGGCCCTCGAGCCGCCCCTGCAGGTCCGTCAGGCCCCCGAGCCGCCTCTGCAGACCCGTCAGCCCCCCCCGAGCCGCCTCTGCAGGCCCGTCAGGCCCGAGAGCCGCCCCTGCAGCCAGCGCGCTGCCCTGCCGAGCCGCGTGTCGCCCGTGGGCGCTGCCTCTGCCCCGTCGCGCTGCCCTGAGGAGCCGCGCGCGACCCCCGCTGTCCCGTCGCGTCGCCCTTGGGAGCCGCGCTCGGCCCCCGCTGCCCCGTCGCGACGCCCTGGGGAGCCGCGCTCGGCCCCCCGCTGCCCTGTCGCGACGTCCTGGGGAGCCGCGCTCGGCCCCCGCTGACCCGTCGCGACGCCCTAGGGAGCCGCGCGCGACCCCCCGCTGCCCCGTCGCGACGCCCTGGGGAGCCGCGCGCGCCCCCCCCCCCCCCCCCCCCCCCCCGCTGCCCCGTCGCGACGCCCTGGGGAGCCGCGCGCCCCCCCCCCCCCCCCTCGCTGCTGCCCGAGCCACCCTGCAGCCCGCGAGCCGCCTCTGCAGCGCCGAGTGCGCTCTGCCAAACCCTAAAATAAATAATTAATAAAAAAAAAAAAAAGGGGAGCAGCTGCCCCTGGCCCCTGGAGCAGCCGCCCCTGGAGCAGCTGCCCCTGCAGCAGCCGCCCCTGCAGCAGCTGCCCCTGCAGCAGCCGCCCCTGGACCTCTGCAGCCGCCCCTGGCCCCTGGAGCAGCCGCCCCTGCAGCTGCCGCGGAGCCCTCGCCCTGCAGTGGTAGCGGCCTCGCCGTTACCACCGTCGTACGCCTGCCCTTCTCGCCACTGGTGAGCACTGCCCTGCCCGTATTGCTGTTACTGCTGCTCCTGCTGCTACTGCTCCTTCTACTTCTACTGCTGCTCCTGGCGTGGCCAGATGCAGCTCCAGCGCCGTCCGCGTGAGTCCCTCACGCCCCAACAGCTTCGTGAGTGGTATGCTGGTTGGGGTTGTAGGGGTGGCTGCGCTGCTGCTACTACTACTGCTGCTACTACTGCTACTGCTGCTCCTGGCGGTGGCCAGATGCAGCTCCCGCGACGTCCGAGTGAGTCCCTCACGCCCCAGCAGCTTCGTGAGTGGTACGCTCAGCGTGGAGGGTCACGGGGTACTGCTCGCTGCCCGTACGTCATTCGCACTGGTGCTCGGACTGGTCAGCCTTGCGGGACGTTTGGTCACACAGAGTCCCGCTGCTTCGCCCGTCTGAGCGACGCCTCGCGTACAGAGTTTGGCGACGCGGCTGAGCTCCCCGACTGGGTGGAGCTGCTTAGGCAGAGGGTAGATATCTATGCTCTTGACTATGATGCTATCCTCACTGCCATGTATGCATTTCCTACTAGTGCTGAGAGTGCCTGTCACCTGTGTGTGCCGCCTGACCCCGGTATCCAGTCTGCTGCTCTAGGTACTGGTGAGGCTGCTGCACTAGGGCAGGCAGTGCGAGTAGCTGCAGGGCAGCGCGACACTGTATGAGCAGGGCCAGACCGCGCAAGTGCGCTTCGGGCAGGAACTAGCGGAACTATCGGTGGGGCCTAAAAACCTAACAGGTTTCCTGCTCTGAATACCGTGTCAGAATCACTATGCAGGAATGATTGGATTAGCAAGAGTTGGGGTACAAGTACTACCGTCATCGCCCGGATAGTAGACAGTGTTGAATAGTAGACAGGGGTTGTCTATTATCCAGGTTTCTCTTATAAACAGGCTAGCCTCATTATAAGACACCTATTTGTGTGTACGAGATAAGACATATATGTCTTATAATCAGAGCAGGGGTTAGGGGTTTTCTTATAAACAGAGGGGGTGTCTTCTAAACGAACATTAGTTACTTTAGGGGGGTACATGTACACATCTATGAATCTCTACTTCTACCTAGCCCTACTCAGTCACGGCCTCCTCACCTGCACTAAAGAACAGGCTCCCTAACACCCAGGTCTAGCACTCGCCAGGCATGCCTAGCCGTCTCCCTAGGCTCGATCATGCGGTCAGCCTCAGCCGCCGCTCCGCGGTAGTTGGGGGTCTCCTGGTACAACACATCCAGGCCGGAGGCCACTGCCACCTCCCTCACGCCCTCCGCCTGCACCTTGTCCTCCTCCTCCTCTGGAGCCTGCCCAAGCAGGCGCGTGTTGTCGCCCGTGGTTCCCCCGAGGCACATGTCCTCGGAGACATCGGTGGTGCTCCTGGCGCGCAGGTGAGACATCACCAGGTGGTTCTCCGTCCCATCCAGCTTGCTTGAAATCCCACAATGGCGGAACGCTTCAATTATGACCTTCTTGGGGACTTGATCCCACGCCTCCGCGATCCACTGCAGCACCACGGGGTGCGGAGGCCGCCGCAGGTTTCCTGCGAGTGGGACAGAGGAAGGGGTAGCGAGCTGTTAGAGTCATGGAAAGAGAACAGCGCAGAAGTTTAATTCAATAGGCTACTCACCCGCCTTCGTCTTTAGGTGAATCCCTTCACGCATGAACCACCTGGCGTAACGCGCTCGCACAGCAGCCTTGAAGCATCGGTTGATGGAGACGTCAAGGGGTTGAATCTGGCTCGTGCAACCCGCTGGGATCACTGCAGGGGTGATGCTGTGCGTGCGGTAAGCTTGAAGCATGGCCTGGGTGATGTGGCCGCGGTAGGAGTCCAACACCAGCATCGCACGCCTCGCGTTCTGGCCGCGCTGGGGGTTCAGATGGGGCAGCACCTCCTTGGTCAGCCAGGTTTGCACGGCGCTCTCGTCCATCCAGCCGTTGTCCTGTGCTTGGCATACGATTCCTTCCAGGCACATAGGGGATAGACGGGAGTCAGCCAAGGAGGGCAAGCTCATCAGGCTTACGGCTCCCGAATTCCTTGAGCTTACCTTCCGGAATCTCACAGTTGGGCACGTTCTTCAGCTTGAACCAAACCCACTGGCGCAGTTTCTCCCCGGATGCGATGCATGCGAGCATCACCGTGAGCCGAGTCTTCTCGTATCCTGTAGTGCGGATTGGGACCGAGCGCGCGCCACGGTGCTCGATCGTCCTCTCGGCTGGCATCTCAACGAAGAGGGGCGTCTGGTCCGCGTTGATGATACGGGCCAGGTCGATATTGTGCCGCGCCCTGTTGATGCGCACGAACTTCCAGAACGACTCGCAGTCCTTAGCGCATTCTGCAAAGAGAACACACGCCACGACAGGAGGGGATGGTTAGAAACAAAGGGCGAGGAACATGCCGTCAAGCATCGAGCGCGAATTCAAAGCCTTTACCACTCACCAGCCGATAACCTTTGGCCGACCTTGGTCTTCACACGTATGACCAGGTTCCAGCGGTCACGGAAACGCTGGCTCCAGTGAGAGCTCGCGTTCCAGTTCTTGCCGGGGTGGTGCTTCTTCATCCACTCGCGGCTCCACTTCTGGGTGTCTTTCACTGAGATCGCCACCCCATTAGCGCGCTGCAGACAGACGTAGCGGTACAACGCCGCCTCCATGTCGGGGTAGTGTGCGTGGCGGCCCCCCCCGTGCATCCGCTTGCGGCAGTTCGCTCCTCCTTTGTAGACGCCCGCAGCCGCCTCCGCACACCAGCGTCTGATGCAGGCGATGGATGCGGTAGATTCCACGGATGTCTTCTTCAAGGAGCTGAGCTCGTGGTAGCGGCGCGCCCATTTGAGCTTCTCGCGTACGGTCCATCCGCGTCGCCTTTTCTTACTATCCTTGCTGCGAGGGGAAGGTGGACGGGAGTTGGGATTATGGAGGGTGGGGTCTTTCGGCTTCGCCTTCTCAGGGAATGAAGGAATCGGGCCTGCAGCCTCCGCGTAGTCATCGTCGCTGCCGAGCGCCTCGTTGACCACGATGTCAACCTTGCTTGCCGTTTTCTTCTTCTTCTTAGCAGCACCCGTGCTGGATCCGGGGTCGCCGTCGTTCTTCCGCTTCTTATGGCTTGTGCGGCGACGAATGGTGGCCTTAGCAGGGGCTTCCGCGACCGCGCTTTTCCCCTTGTCTGCAGCAGTGAAGCGCGGTTGACGCTCCTCCCCCGGACTGTCGTCATCAGAGAGCACCACGCGGGCACGCTTCGGCTTGGATTGTAGGCGATGATGCAGCCTCCGCTTAAGAAGCGGAACATCGTCGTCACCCGTGATGTTCCACGGGTCGTCATTGGAGTTTTCACCGTCAAATAAGACAGCATCAGCATCTCCCTCCGCAGCATCCGTATCTGCCTCCGCCACAGCATCCGCATCCGAATCCACAATTGCGGCCACATCCGCGGGCGCAACAGCATCGGCATCCGCTTCCGCCTCCTCTTCCGTCCTCGCTTCCGCATCCGCCTCGTCGTCAGCCTCCGCATTCGTATCCACCGTCGCTCCCGTTGCATGCGCCGCTGCCTCCGCGGGCTCACCATCAGCATCGGCACCCTTTTCGTTGTCCGAATCACCAGCCCGCCACTCTTCCACTTCGTCCTCACTCCCAACCGGTCGATTCCACCAGTCGTCCTCGTCGATGTCGGCAGGAGCTATTTCATCCCCCGAAGCGCTATCGTCGTGGCCGTTCTCCGGCCAATCCTCCTCGACGTCGTCGCCGTGTTCTTCGTCGCCATCGTCGCCGTGTTCTTCGTCGCCGTCGTCCCCGTCACAGCTCGCACCGGAGGCGGCGGTAGATGTTCCTGCCTTGCGCGTATTCTTCGCCATGGCCACACGGATGTCATCACCGGGCGAGTTAATTCGCCCTTAGTTATTCACCTGCACGTGAGGGCGATGTGAGGACGTGCCTACGGGGACTTTTCTGCGCATGGTTACGGTAAGCCTGCCGAGAGCGAAGGTTGAGTTGAGATCCCAACCTCCTTGAGCACCAAATGAAGCTCAAGCCCGACTACCCCCCCCCCAGCCAGAGTGCCCCTTCCAAAGGTGCCGAGCCGCTCCTCTACAAGGAATCTCCTCGTAGAGGACAGCCCTCACGCTGCCATGGTGCTGCCAGCAGCGTTCTGGAAGCATCCATGCACTGCTGGCAGCAAAACGACGCTGGCAGCATCATTACATGCTGCCAGCACGGAGGGATGTTGCGAGCAGTGGCAGCTTTGCTGCATCCCTCACGTGGCAAGTGGGGGTGCTGCATGCATCACCACCGAGGTCGTCCTGTTTCAACGAATCTGGCCCCTGGGTGGTTTCTACACACTTTGCAAATGTTACAAAGTACTTATATTTTTTTCCATTTATAAGACTTATAAGACACCATAAACCATCCCAAATACAAGATAACCCAAGCATTTTGAGTAGTGTACGAGATAAGACATATATGTCTACTATCCGGACGATGACGGTAACCCTAGAAGTGCTGCACCCCATAAGGAGTGCCCCAATATAGCCTACAAGTAAGATTGTACTTCTCCATTTCGTCCCCCCTTAAAGCACGAGTTCTACATGGCTGTTTTCAAATTCAAGATTCTTGAAAATGAACTCGCCAATAACCAAGTTACCACCCGAAGTGAAGCATTCCGTCGCTTCAGAGGAAAGGTTTTGCAACTCTGATGCATGATTGGCCAGCGACAGAACAAGGCTTCCGGGGTGAAGTGTCAATGGGAGATGGAGCACTGTTCACATTCAGTAAACTTGAAAACCAAGTTGTACTAATTGGCAGCCATATTTAGCCACAATACATGTTGTCTACTCCGCTATTCAGACCCACAAGAGCGCATGAGCTCTTATTTTCACAATGGCAGCGAGCTGTCTGTATCCTTGCAGCAGCCTGTTTGTTGTTCTCCAAAAAAAAAAAAAAAGCCAGTATAAAGAAGAACGTCACGTGAAACGCCCATTTCTTTAGGGACGATGGCGCTCTCATGTACGTGCGAAGCGCAAGGAACGGGCGCTTGCCTGTCTTCAAGTCGCTTGCCAAATTCTCGACGCACCTGCTTCCGCCCGTCGCACTCCCTTCCGCGTGCACTCCCTTCCGCGTGCACTCCCTTCCGCGTGCACTCCCTTCCGCGTGCCTGCACTCCCTTCCGCCTGTCGCACTCCCTTACGCCCATCGCCCTCCCTCCCGCCGTCGCCCTCCCTTATGCCCGTCGCCCTCCCTAGCGCTCGTCGCACTCCCTTCCGCCGTCGCCCTCCCTTCCGCCCGTCGCACTCCCTAGCGCTCGTCGCATCCCCTTCCGCCCGTCGCACTCACTTCTGCCCATCGCACTCCCTCCGCCCGTCGCACTCCCTTCCGCCCGTCGCCCGCCCTTCCGCCGTCGCCCTCCCTTCCGCCCGTCGCCCGTCGCCCTCCCTTCCGCCCGTCGCCCTCTCTTCCGCCCGTCGCCCTCCCTTCCGCCCGTCACCCTCCCTTCGTCTCGTCGCCCTCCCTTCCTCCCATTGCCCTCCCGACCGCCCGCCGCCCTACCTTCCCCTCGTCGCGCTCCCTTCCGCCCGTTGCCCCCCCTTTGTCTCGTCGCCCTCCCTCTCGCTCGTCCCCTCCAATCCCCGTATCTCTCTCTCCCCTCGTCGCCCTGGCATCCCCGTCACTGTCGCCATCCCTCCCTTCTCCCTTCCCAACTCGCACAATTGTCACGCCCCCTTTCCAACCCGCACACACCCTTCCCTTTCCCCAATGATCGCCTTTCACCACCACAATGCTTACCTCTCTCCTTCCCCACATCATTTGCGGGCTCCCCACCGTCCTCCCCCCAGCTCTCTCCCCGGCATCTCCCCCGCTCCCCACGTCCTGCTTCCCCCCATCCTCTTCCCCGTTTCCCCAGTGTTTCCCGCGCTGCTTCCCCCCATCCTCTGACTTGCTTCCCCCCATCCACTTCCCTGCTTCCCCCCATCCCCTTCCCTGCTTCCCCCCATCCCCTTCCCTGCTTCCCCATGTCCCTTTCCCTGCTTCCCCCCATCCCCTTCCCTGCTTTCCCATGTCCCTTTCCCTGCTTCCCCCCATCCCCTTCCCTGCTTCCCCCCATCCCCTTCCCTTCTTCCCCCCATCCCTTTCCCTCCTTCCCGCCATCCCCTTCCCTACTTCCCCCCATCCCCTTCCCTGCTTCCCCATGTCCCTTTCCCTGCTTCCCCATGTCCCTTTCCCTGCTTCCCCCCATCCCTTTCCCTGCTTCCCCCCATCCCGTTCCCTGCTTCCCAATGTCCCTTTCCCTGCTTCCCCCCATCCCCTTCCCTTCTTCCCCCCATCCCTTTCCCTGCTTCCCCCCATCCCTTTCCCTGCTTCCCCCCATCCCCTTCCCTTCTCCCCCCCATCCCTTTCCCTGCTTCCCCCCATCCCTTTCCCTGCTTCCCCCCATCCCCTTCCCTGCTTCCCCCCATCCCCTTCCCTGCTTCCCCCCATCCCCTTCCCTGCTTCCCCCCATCCCCTTCCCTGCTTCCCCCCATCCCCTTCCCTTCTTCCCCCCATCCCTTTCCCTGCTTCCCCCCATCCCTTTCCCTGCTTCCCCCCATCCCCTTCCCTTCTCCCCCCCATCCCTTTCCCTGCTTCCCCCCATCCCTTTCCCTGCTTCCCCCCATCCCTTTCCCTGCTTCCCCCCATCCCCTTCCCTGCTTCCCCCCACCCCCTTCCCTGCTTTCCCATGTTTCTACCTACCACCTGTCAACGCGCCACCCCATTTTCACCGAGCGCAACACAGGACGGGTAGGCGCCTCAGGCGCGACCGGTGACGAAAAAAAAAAAAAAAAAATCAGCGCATGTCGCACGGCAGCGTGAGCGGGCCCATGTTCATTGAAAGAAAGTAGGTCCTAAGACCGTAGTAGCTCTGATTCCATGTCAAGATAGTAGCTTAGGAGGCTAGGGTTTTTGGAAGAGAGAGTTGGCCAAGAGAAGAGGGGTTGCACTAACAATGGGAGTACAAGATATAGGAAAGGGGAGGTGGTGAAGGGAGGTAGACCACCTAACAAAAATGTTGGGTGATAATACACTACTAATTAGACATGCAATTATATAAGAATAACACATTCTGACACAAGTGCGCACGCGCGCGCATGTGTGTATGTGAGTGCAAGCGCGCGCTCGCACATGTATGTGTGTGAGTGTGTGAATGCGTACATGTGCATGCATATGTCTGTGTGTGTGTGCTTGTGTGCATGCATGCGTGTGTGAATGCGCCCCCCACGCCATTCACTCCCTCATCTCCACCAGGGCGAGGGCGGCCAGTGGTGGCACAGTCAGCATGGCCGTGTCTGCTTGGAACCAGGGGCCTGCTCCTTGCACTGCTGGGACCATGCCATGCTGCTCCTGAGTGTGGTGCAGCGGGGTGCAGAGGGGTGAAGAGGGGTGCAGGGAAGGAGCAGATTGAGCTTGGAAAAGGAAGGCGATCATTCGGAAACGACTGGATCACAGACACAGGAGAGGTGAGAGGGAGCATGGGAGACCCAGTGGGCGAACAATGGGAGGGGGATAGGAGGATGAGAGGCGAGGGGCAGAGGGGGAGGCACTGACCTGCAGTGGGTGTGGAATGAGATTGTGTGAGAGTAGGGACGGCAGGTGCAGGTGGGCAGGCTGGGGCTGCATGCTCACTACCAGCACCAGCATACGGAACCTGCCATGGAGTGAGTGAGAGACGCGTTTCAAAGGTCGCATTAAGTGAAGGTGCATCCGAGGTCTTAGAATAATCAATTTGCGATGGGTAAATAGCTGCTGTGCGAAGGACAACCAAACACGTTTCTCGGGGGAGGTGGTGGTGGGAATGGATTTTAGCTTTCCACATACTGCTCTGCACCCATCTGCCCATGCCATGCCATGTGATGCATGCATCGAATCAGATAAGAGGCAGATGATGATCATGTGAAGCAGAGAGACCCACCTAATACACGGCTGAAAGCACATCTTAGAGGCTTAGACTGCTCTGGCCGGCCAGAGTTTCTCTGCTCTGCGCCTTGCTGTGTCTCACCTTGGGCTCCTTCTGGTTTGAGTTGACTCACATGCTGGTCATGACTGGTGAGAGCAGGGCGAGCTCACCTGGAGTCCAGCTGGGCCATGCCCGAGCCAGCGTCGCCATCAGTCACACTCATTACTATCACCCCTGGCAGCGCTGTGGGGCCCACGTTGAGGAATCGCACTCGCTCCTGTGGGAGGGCCGGGGAAGGGGTGAGGGCATGGGAAGGCATGGCAGGGAAAGGCAGGGGAGGAGTGGAAGGGTGACGGCACGGGGTGAGCAAAGGGAAGAGGCAACACAGGCAAAACGCAAGGCAGGAGATGAGGAGGAGAAAGGGTTGGTTTAAAAACATGTGGCTGTCAGTGAGCATGGCTGAGAAGAGCAGAGGGTGCATGCTCAGACCTGAGATGGTCTTGTCAATTCATCCCACAACGGATCGCCTCACCCGACCTGTGAGAAAGCTAGAAAACCCCGATGGCTGACGGTGCTGTCCGAGCTTTGAATCAACTAGAAGGATAAGGCTTCTGGCCACCCGACCCGGACCTCTCCCCCTGCTCACCTGAACGAGCTGCAGCGAGGGCAGGCGGCAGAGCTCCAGTCACCTCACCCACCAGACCCTCTCTCCCGGACGTTTCTCCCTGCTCACCTGAACGAGCTCCAGCGAGGGCAGGCGGCAGAGCTCCAGTCACCTCACCCACCAAACCCTCTCTCCCAGACGTTTCTCCCTGCTCACCTGAACGAGCTCCAGCGAGGGCAGGCGGAAGAGCGGCGAGGAGTAGCGCACATCCAGCAGCATGCGCAGGTAGCGTGACGTGGCACCTATGTCTGCTGACGTGGGGCGCAACGATTGGTTCGCCAGGAGTGGACGCATCCTGCGAGGAGCAGTGCGAGGACGGGGGTGCGGGGAAAAGGGGGGTGCGTGCAGGGGAGAGAGGCTCATACAGGTGACAGGAACCTTCACTACACACAAGCATTCAAGATCCAAGTCTTGCTGACAGGTTGTACACCAAGGAGAGTGAGAAGCTTGTTCCATCTGTGTGGCACAAGGGACAGAAGAATGGTGGAACAGTGGAGTGGAGTGCGGTGCAATGTGGCAGCGCAAGCTGCTTCAGGAAAGCGGATCAGGGGCTCCTTTGAGAGCGGATAATACTCGCACTGCCAAAGTGCTGCCCGCCTGCCTTCTTTCCCCCCATATCAATGTCCCCTCTCTTTTTCCCCCATTCTGCCCCCCTCTCCCTCCCTCCCTCTTTCTCCCCTCCTGTCTCTCCCCTTCCCCCCCTGCCCTCACATGTCCCATTTGTCGCCGTTCTTCTCATGCGGGGGCAGCCCCACGCCAAAGTTGCTGCTGCCACCCGACCAGTCCAGCCTGGCAGCACAAGCATGCATGCCGGGCACAGCAGTCGGGGCCCGCCCAGGGAGGAGCAGTGGGAGGGGCACGCAGGAAAAAGGGCAGTGAGAAGGGTAGAGGAAAGATGAGGGACTGGGTTGCATTGGAGAGGAGATCAGGTGATGAAACCTTTTGAGGCGCCTCAAAAGCCACCTCAATGCATGAGGGAGAGGAGTGCCGGTGCCTCCATGCATCTCTCCATGCATCTCTCCATGCATCTCTCCATGCATCTCTCCATGCATCTCTCCATGCATCTCTCCATGCATCTCTCCATGCATCTCTCCATGCATCTCTCCATGCATCTCTCCATGCATCTCTCCATGCATCTCTCCATGCATCTCTCCATGCCTCAGTGGCCAGTTGAACCAGCCTGCTCACAGGTCGTTCCCCCACGTGGCCAGTTGAACCAGCCTGCTCACAGGTCGTTCCCCCACGTGGCCAGTTGAACCAGCCTGCTCACAGGTCGTTCCCCCACGTGGCCAGTTGAACCAGCCTGCTCACAGGTCGTTCCCCCACGTGGCCAGTTGAACCAGCCTGCTCACAGGTCGTTCCCCCACGTGGCCAGTTGAACCAGCCTGCTCACAGGTCGTTCCCCCACGTGGCCAGGCCACAGGTTTCTTTCTCTCTCGCACCAGGCCTAAATGCGACGAGACCGACGGAGCAGTGCATGCTGAGGCTCAATGAGCCCATTGAGATGAGAATCCATACAAAGCGTCGTAACAGAAAGTGCTGAGGCGTTCGCACACGCATTCGCTCTCAGCACTGAATGGTAAGGAAGCCTGTTGAGCGCACAGAAATGGCCCAGCAATGGTGCTCACTCAGACTGACCGGTTGAACCAGTCCCCCGAGTTGTAGGAGTCGCGGTCGAGCGACTTGGAGCGCAGCAGGTCGTCACCCGCATGGATGAATGGCACGCCCTGGCCCCATGCCACCACCGCCATGCCCACTCGGTTCATTGCCACGCGCTGCTGAGGGGTTGCTGCTGCTGCTGCCTGGTGGGTGGGGATGGGAAAGAGTGTGGATGGGCGGGAGGGGATGGGAAGGTGTGTGGATGAGCTTTGTGACGTCTCAGGTCGTCCCCGTCCCTACCCTGCATTCCCCCCTTTCCCCTGCGTGGATGAATGGCACGCCCTGGCCCCATGCCACCACCGCCATGCCCACTCGGTTCATTGCCACGCGCTGCTGAGGGGTTGCTGCTGCTGCTGCCTGGTGGGTGGGGATGGGAGAGCATGGGATGAGGGGGCGCGGAGGAGAAAAGCAGAGCAGCAGAGAGGAAGATGCCCTCTGAGATTTCTTGAAAGTGACTCTAATAGTTTGAGGATTTTTTGAAAGGGAAAAACGTGGCCTTGAGTGAAGGCAATGGGTAGGGGCGGTCGGTGGAAAGATATGTTTGCTGTGCAACAGCAGAGCAGCAGAGACACGCTGGTGCACAATGAGGAGGTGGCAGAGCATGCATGGCGTACCTTGATGGTGATGATGTCGAAGAGTGTCTCGTTGTCATGCGCAGACACGTATGTCACCTGTGCATGCAATAGCAGGAGAAAGGGCATGCACACACACATGCACATACACATGCACACACACATGCACATACACATGCACACACACATGCACATACACATGCACACACACATGCACACACACATGCACATACACATGCACACACACATGCACACACACATGCACATACACATGCACACACACATGCACACACACATGCACACACACATGCACACACACATGCACATACACATGCACACACACATGCACACACACATGCACATACACATGCACACACACATGCACACACACATGCACACACACATGCACACACACATGCACATACACATGCACACACACATGCACACACACATGCACATACACATGCACACACACATGCACACACACATGCACATACACATGCACATACACATGCACACACACATGCACACACACATGCACATACACATGCACATACACATGCACACACACATGCACACACACATGCACATACACATGCACACACACATGCACACACACATGCACACACACATGCACACACACATGCACATACACATGCACATACACATGCACACACACATGCACACACACATGCACATACACATGCACACACACATGCACACACACATGCACACACACATGCACACACACATGCACACACACATGCACACACACATGCACACACACATGCACATACACATGCACACACACATGCACACACACATGCACATACACATGCACATACACATGCACACACACATGCACACACACATGCACATACACATGCACATACACATGCACACACACATGCACACACACATGCACATACACATGCACACACACATGCACACACACATGCACACACACATGCACACACACATGCACATACACATGCACATACACATGCACACACACATGCACACACACATGCACATACACATGCACATACACATGCACACACCACACACATGCACACACACATGCACATACACATGCACACACACATGCACACACACATGCACATACACATGCAACACACACATGCACACACACATGCACACACACATGCACACACACATGCACACACACATGCACATACACATGCACACACACATGCACACACACATGCACACACACATGCACACACACATGCACACACACATGCACACACACATGCACACACACATGCACACACACATGCACACACACATGCACACACACATGCACACACACATGCACACACACATGCACACACACATGCACACACACATGCACACACACATGCACACACACATGCACACACACATGCACACACACATGCACACACACATGCACACACACATGCACACACACATGCACACACACATGCACACACACATGCACACACACATGCACACACACATGCACACACACATGCACACACACATGCACACACACATGCACACACACATGCACACACACATGCACACACACATGCACACACACATGCACACACACATGCACACACACATGCACACACACATGCACACACACATGCACACACACATGCACACACACATGCACACACACATGCACACACACATGCACACACACATGCACACACACATGCACACACACATGCACACACACATGCACACACACATGCACACACACATGCACACACACATGCACACACACATGCACACACACATGCACACACACATGCACACACACATGCACACACACATGCACACACACATGCACACACACATGCACACACACATGCACACACACATGCACACACACATGCACACACACATGCACACACACATGCACACACACATGCACACACACATGCACACACACATGCACACACACATGCACACACACACATGCACACACACATGCACACACACATGTGTGGAGAGAACACTTGGTGGGAAGGAGAGAACACTTGGTGGGAAGGAGAGAACACTTGGTGGGAAGGAGAGAACACTTGGTGGGAAGGAGAGAACACTTGGTGGGAAGGAGAGAACACTTGGTGGGAAGGAGAGAACACTTGGTGGGAAGGAGAGAACACTTGGTGGGAAGGAGAGAACACTTGGTGGGAAGGAGAGAACACTTGGTGGAAGGAGAGAACACTTGGTGGGAAGGAGAGAACACTTGGTGGGAAGGAGAGAACACTTGGTGGGAAGGAGAGAACACTTGGTGGGAAGGAGAGAACACTTGGTGGGAAAGGAGAGAACACTTGGTGGGAAGGAGAGAACACTTGGTGGGAAGGAGAGAACACTTGGTGGGAAGGAGAGAACACTTGGTGGGAAGGAGAGAACACTTGGTGGGAAGGAGAGAACACTTGGTGGGAAGGAGAGAACACTTGGTGGGAAGGAGAGAACACTTGGTGGGAAGGAGAGAACACTTGGTGGGAAGGAGAGAACACTTGGTGGGAAGGAGAGAACACTTGGTGGGAAGGAGAGAACACTTGGTGGGAAGGAGAGAACACTTGGTGGGAAGGAGAGAACACTTGGTGGGAAGGAGAGAACACTTGGTGGGAAGGAGAGAACACTTGGTGGGAAGGAGAGAACACTTGGTGGGAAGGAGAGAACACTTGGTGGGAAGGAGAGAACACTTGGTGGGAAGGAGAGAACACTTGGTGGGAAGGAGAGAACACTTGGTGGGAAGGAGAGAACACTTGGTGGGAAGGAGAGAACACTTGGTGGGAAGGAGAGAACACTTGGTGGGAAGGAGAGAACACTTGGTGGGAAGGAGAGAACACTTGGTGGGAAGGAGAGAACACTTGGTGGGAAGGAGAGAACACTTGGTGGGAAGGAGAGAACACTTGGTGGGAAGGAGAGAACACTTGGTGGGAAGGAGAGAACACTTGGTGGGAAGGAGAGAACACTTGGTGGGAAGGAGAGAACACTTGGTGGGAAGGAGAGAACACTTGGTGGGAAGGAGAGAACACTTGGTGGGAAGGAGAGAACACTTGGTGGGAAGGAGAGAACACTTGGTGGGAAGGAGAGAACACTTGGTGGGAAGGAGAGAACACTTGGTGGGAAGGAGAGAACACTTGGTGGGAAGGAGAGAACACTTGGTGGGAAGGAGAGAACACTTGGTGGGAAGGAGAGAACACTTGGTGGGAAGGAGAGAACACTTGGTGGGAAGGAGAGAACACTTGGTGGGAAGGAGAGAACACTTGGTGGGAAGGAGAGAACACTTGGTGGGAAGGAGAGAACACTTGGTGGGAAGGAGAGAACACTTGGTGGGAAGGAGAGAACACTTGGTGGGAAGGAGAGAACACTTGGTGGGAAGGAGAGAACACTTGGTGGGAAGGAGAGAACACTTGGTGGGAAGGAGAGAACACTTGGTGGGAAGGAGAGAACACTTGGTGGGAAGGAGAGAACACTTGGTGGGAAGGAGAGAACACTTGGTGGGAAGGAGAGAACACTTGGTGGGAAGGAGAGAACACTTGGTGGGAAGGAGAGAACACTTGGTGGGAAGGAGAGAACACTTGGTGGGAAGGAGAGAACACTTGGTGGGAAGGAGAGAACACTTGGTGGGAAGGAGAGAACACTTGGTGGGAAGGAGAGAACACTTGGTGGGAAGGAGAGAACACTTGGTGGGAAGGAGAGAACACTTGGTGGGAAGGAGAGAACACTTGGTGGGAAGGAGAGAACACTTGGTGGGAAGGAGAGAACACTTGGTGGGAAGGAGAGAACACTTGGTGGGAAGGAGAGAACACTTGGTGGGAAGGAGAGAACACTTGGTGGGAAGGAGAGAACACTTGGTGGGAAGGAGAGAACACTTGGTGGGAAGGAGAGAACACTTGGTGGGAAGGAGAGAACACTTGGTGGGAAGGAGAGAACACTTGGTGGGAAGGAGAGAACACTTGGTGGGAAGGAGAGAACACTTGGTGGGAAGGAGAGAACACTTGGTGGGAAGGAGAGAACACTTGGTGGGAAGGAGAGAACACTTGGTGGGAAGGAGAGAACACTTGGTGGGAAGGAGAGAACACTTGGTGGGAAGGAGAGAACACTTGGTGGGAAGGAGAGAACACTTGGTGGGAAGGAGAGAACACTTGGTGGGAAGGAGAGAACACTTGGTGGGAAGGAGAGAACACTTGGTGGGAAGGAGAGAACACTTGGTGGGAAGGAGAGAACACTTGGTGGGAAGGAGAGAACACTTGGTGGGAAGGAGAGAACACTTGGTGGGAAGGAGAGAACACTTGGTGGGAAGGAGAGAACACTTGGTGGGAAGGAGAGAACACTTGGTGGGAAGGAGAGAACACTTGGTGGGAAGGAGAGAACACTTGGTGGGAAGGAGAGAACACTTGGTGGGAAGGAGAGAACACTTGGTGGGAAGGAGAGAACACTTGGTGGGAAGGAGAGAACACTTGCACACCTGACAGGAAGGGCATGACGGGCATGACGGGCATGACGGGCATGCCGATGCCTACCACACACAATGCCGATGCCTACCACACACAATGCCGATGCCTACCACACACAATGCCGATGCCTACCACACACAATGCCGATGCCTACCACACACAATGCCGATGCCTACCACACACAATGCCGATGCCTACCACACACAATGCCGATGCCTACCACACACAATGCCGATGCCTACCACACACAATGCCGATGCCTACCACACACAATGCCGATGCCTACCACACACAATGCCGATGCCTACCACACACAATGCCGATGCCTACCACACACAATGCCGATGCCTACCACACACAATGCCGATGCCTACCACACACAATGCCGATGCCTACCACACACAATGCCGATGCCTACCACACACAATGCCGATGCCTACCACACACAATGCCGATGCCTACCACACACAATGCCGATGCCTACCACACACAATGCCGATGCCTACCACACACAATGCCGATGCCTACCACACACAATGCCGATGCCTACCACACACAATGCCGATGCCTACTACACACAATGCCGATGCCTACCACACACTATGCCGATGCCTACCACACACAATGCCGATGCCTACCACACACAATGCCGATGCCTACCACACACAATGCCGATGCCTACCACACACAATGCTGATGCCTACCACACACAATGCCGATGCCTACCACACACCTTGTACTTTGTAAAAAAATTCACAAAGGCAAAACAAGCATACCCCGCGCACCTGCACTACAGCACACACCTACACTACAGCACACACCTACACTACAGCACACACCTACACTACAGCACACACCTACACTACGGCACACACCTGCGTGCCAGTGGCATGAGAGGCGAAAGCAAAATCTCTGAGGTTGCCCGCCATGCCCGCCTGTATCACATCCACACTCTCCGCCAGTCGCCGCCGCCACCACGCTACTGATGACCCCCCCTCGCCCCCGCTCTCCTCCCCACTGCTGCTGCCGCTGCTGCTGCCACTGCTGCTGGAGCTGTATTCCCGCTTCCTCTCGCTCTCCTCGTACTCGTTGGGCTGAGACGAGGGGGATGCGATGGGATGGGATGTGATGGGATGGGATGGGATGGGATGGGATGGGATGGGATGGATGGGATGGGATGGGATGGGATGGGATGGGATGGGATGGGATGGGATGGGATGGGATGGGATGGGATGGGATGGGATGGGATGGGATGGGATGGGATGGGATGGGATGGGAGCATGGGCCATATTGGGCAGCTGAGGGAAGGCACGAGGGTGAAGGCATGGGGTGTGCGGCAGTTGCGTGGGGACAGCATGGGCACAGCTTGGGCACAAATTAAGGGCACACTAGAGAATGAAAAGAGGTGTGAAAATGAAGGAGTCGAGGAGGGTGACTTGGAGAACACTGCAGTGCACACAGCAACTAGAAACGATGGGAGCGAGAGAGACATGGGGGACCTACCTAGGGGCTTAGTTGTGGAAGACACTCGACGCGTCTTGCGTCTAGCGTCTAGATGCAGCGTCTAGACGCTAGACGCAAGACGCACTTTTAGACGCAAGAAGCTTGGGCGAATTTTTTTCGGGCAGCCCGATTTTTTTTTTTCGCACGCGCGAAATTGAAATTCGCCATTTCGACGCGAAATTCAATTTCGTGCCATTAGAACCCCTTGCCACCCATTTCGACCACAAAAACCAGCCCCCCAAGCAAATTTGAATCCCCCCCAACCAAAATTGAACACAAACCACACTTCACCACTTGGTATCTAGAAAACCCAACCTCTATGGCTAACCACCAAGGGGTTGGGGAGCACAAATCCCTCATTTGTGCTCCCCTACCTTCATTTCTTCCAAATCTCTTTCGAAAACCCTTAGGGATTAGCTACTTCCACTGCGTTTAGGAGGCGTAGTGATAGGAGAGAGATGTAGTAGTAGTAATGTTTTTCGAGTTTGCTACTACTAGAGAGACATGGAAACCTAACTATATATGATGAGATGTGAAGATTTTTGTGAAGTCTAAGAATGGGGAAAAAATTATGGTGCGGGGAAAAATTCACCCCATTGTGACATAGGTGCATGTCCCCCACCCTCCCCATGCCCCATAGAACTTTTTTTGGTCTGCCCGAACATTTTTTTTAGGCCTGCCCGGGTTTTCGTCTAATACTGCGTCTAATCTACACTGTCTAGCGTCTAGCGTCTTAGACGCTGCGTCTAGACGGATGCGTCTTCCGCAACTAAGCCTAGGGGCACATGGGGGCAATGGTGGCACATGGGGGCGCATGCGGGCACATAGGGGCACATGGGGGCCACATGGGGGCAATGGGGGCACATGGGGGCAATGGGGCACATGGGGCACGTGGGCAACACATGGGGGGACATGACATGGGAGCACACGGGGCACACACGAGCAGCAGGAGGCCCGAGGCGAAACCCTGCTGTTGTGGATTGCCGAAGGGCGACCCCCCGATCACTGCATCGCGGAACCGGTCGTTGAAACTGAAGCAGAGGGAGAGGGCAGAAGGGCGAGGACAGCAGAGCGGCGTTGGTGAATGTGGGATGGGGGATGGGAAAGAAAAAGGAACTCAGGCAAGTGGAAGAATCGCTGTGAGGAGCTAAGGCCAGCATTCGGGGAAGGCGAATATTCAGGGGGAGATGAAGAAGAACCGCTGTGTGCACAAGCGCTGTGGAAGAAGAAGAGGAGCTGCCGGGCTCGTGCTACCGCTGTACAGCTATCCACCGGCAACACGAGCCTCACCTGCCGATGCCCGTGCCATGCAGGTTGGCCTGAGTTCCGTTCACCCCGCGGCCGTTACTTGCCACCTCGCCAAAGTCCCACCCCTCGCCGTACCTGACGTGGTGCGTGCGTTCAAACCATTACAGGGCGTGAAGGGGCGTGAAGGGGCGTGGCACAAGGATAAGGGGCGTGGCACAAGGATAAGGGGCGTGGCACAAGGATAAGGGGCGTGGCACAAGGATAAGGGGCGTGGCACAAGGATAAGGAATGAGAATGGAGCCCAAGAAGCAGAGACAGCAAGATGTGACAGCAGCGGTGTGTAAAATGCCAGTGGACATGGTGTGAGCGTGAATGCTGTAATGCAGTCTAGTGGGCAGAGGTATGAGCCGTTGAAACTGTTGGTTCTCACAAGTAAGAGGACACCATCGAGAGGGGTCTCAGCAGTTGGTGCATTCTCACAGGTAGATGGCCTTGCCGTCCACCCCATGCTCCTTGATGGTGAGCGCATCAAGTGCTGAGCGGATGCGCAGCTGAGGGGAAGAAAGGAGACGAGGCAAGGAGGAGGCAGGGAGAGGAGGCAAGGAGAGGACAAGTAAGAGAGAACGGGTGTGAAGAGAAAGAAAATGATTTAGCTGTGTGTGCGGCAATGACAGCAGCAGCACTCACCATGGTGTGCTTCATGAGGTGCCCCATGAGGTCGAACCGGAACCCATCCACCTGCCAGCCAGCCAAGCAACAACGCCCACAATGTTGAAATCAAATCAGGGCCCATGGATCAAATCAAAGTTGAAAGCAGACACTTTGGCACCCTGTCCTGTCCTGACATGACATGCCATGACATGACATGACATGGTTGGTTTTGTCTGACAAGACTGCGTTTGGTGCGTAACTGTGTTTCAGATGTAACTGTTTCAAGACACTGTTCTTTTACCATAATAGTATTCTTGGCGTGAATGCGTTTTGGCCGACGGCCGTTACTCTGTTTAAAGATGCACTGTGTTTTGAACGTATCTGTGTGTCGGACATAAGTGCAGTCTACAGATACGTTGCACCGCAGCGCAGTTCACCAGAAAGCAAATAAGAAAGAATCGAGGCAATGCCTGACCTTGTACTGCGTCTCGAAAGCATCGAGGCAATGCCTGACCTTGTACTGCGTCTCGAAAGCATCGAGGCAATGCCTGACCTTGTACTGCGTCTCGAAAGAATCGAGGCAATGCCTGACCTTGTACTGCGTCTCGAAAGCATCGAGGCAATGCCTGACCTTGTACTGCGTCTCGAAAGCATCGAGGCAATGCCTGACCTTGTACTGCGTCTCGAAAGCATCGAGGCAATGCCTGACCTCGTACTGCGTCTCGAAAGCATCGAGGCAATGCCTGACCTTGTACTGCGTCTCGAAAGCATCGAGGCAATGCCTGACCTTGTACTGCGTCTCGAAAGCATCGAGGCAATGCCTGACCTTGTACTGCGTCTCGAAAGCATCGAGGCAATGCCTGACCTTGTACTGCGTCTCGAAAGCATCGAGGCAATGCCTGACCTTGTACTGCGTCTCGAAAGCATCGAGGCAATGCCTGACCTTGTACTGCGTCTCGAAAGCATCGAGGCAATGCCTGACCTTGTACTGCGTCTCGAAAGCATCGAGGCAATGCCTGACCTTGTACTGCGTCTCGAAAGCATCGAGGCAATGCCTGACCTTGTACTGCGTCTCGAAAGCATCGAGGCAATGCCTGACCTTGTACTGCGTCTCGAAAGCATCGAGGCAATGCCTGACCTTGTACTGCGTCTCGAAAGCATCGAGGCAATGCCTGACCTTGTACTGCGTCTCGAAAGCATCGAGGCAATGCCTGACCTTGTACTGCGTCTCGAAAGCATCGAGGCAATGCCTGACCTTGTACTGCGTCTCGAAAGCATCGAGGCAATGCCTGACCTTGTACTGCGTCTCGAAAGCATCGAGGCAATGCCTGACCTTGTACTGCGTCTCGAAAGCATCGAGGCAATGCCTGACCTTGTACTGCGTCTCGAAAGCATCGAGGCAATGCCTGACCTTGTACTGCGTCTCGAAAGCATCGACGGCAATGCCTGACCTTGTACTGCGTCTCGAAAGCATCGAGGCAATGCCTGACCTTGTACTGCGTCTCGAAAGCATCGAGGCAATGCCTGACCTTGTACTGCGTCTCGAAAGCATCGAG
This sequence comes from Closterium sp. Naga37s-1, assembly GCA_947471745.1. Classification (NCBI taxonomy): domain Eukaryota; kingdom Viridiplantae; phylum Streptophyta; class Zygnematophyceae; order Desmidiales; family Closteriaceae; genus Closterium; species Closterium sp. Naga37s-1. The sequence goes on from CANJKZ010000998.1 coordinate 1,426,593, forward strand.
GCAATGCCTGACCTTGTACTGCGTCTCGAAAGCATCGAGGCAATGCCTGACCTTGTACTGCGTCTCGAAAGCATCGAGGCAATGCCTGACCTTGTACTGCGTCTCGAAAGCATCGAGGCAATGCCTGACCTTGTACTGCGTCTCGAAAGCATCGAGGCAATGCCTGACCTTGTACTGCGTCTCGAAAGCATCGAGGCAATGCCTGACCTTGTACTGCGTCTCGAAAGCATCGAGGCAATGCCTGACCTTGTACTGCGTCTCGAAAGCATCGAGGCAATGCCTGACCTTGTACTGCGTCTCGAAAGCATCGAGGCAATGCCTGACCTTGTACTGCGTCTCGAAAGCATCGAGGCAATGCCTGACCTTGTACTGCGTCTCGAAAGCATCGAGGCAATGCCTGACCTTGTACTGCGTCTCGAAAGCATCGAGGCAATGCCTGACCTTGTACTGCGTCTCGAAAGCATCGAGGCAATGCCTGACCTTGTACTGCGTCTCGAAAGCATCGAGGCAATGCCTGACCTTGTACTGCGTCTCGAAAGCATCGAGGCAATGCCTGACCTTGTACTGCGTCTCGAAAGCATCGAGGCAATGCCTGACCTTGTACTGCGTCTCGAAAGCATCGAGGCAATGCCTGACCTTGTACTGCGTCTCGAAAGCATCGAGGCAATGCCTGACCTTGTACTGCGTCTCGAAAGCATCGAGGCAATGCCTGACCTTGTACTGCGTCTCGAAAGCATCGAGGCAATGCCTGACCTTGTACTGCGTCTCGAAAGCATCGAGGCAATGCCTGACCTTGTACTGCGTCTCGAAAGCATCGAGGCAATGCCTGACCTTGTACTGCGTCTCGAAAGCATCGAGGCAATGCCTGACCTTGTACTGCGTCTCGAAAGCATCGAGGCAATGCCTGACCTTGTACTGCGTCTCGAAAGCATCGAGGCAATGCCTGACCTTGTACTGCGTCTCGAAAGCATCGAGGCAATGCCTGACCTTGTACTGCGTCTCGAAAGCATCGAGGCAATGCCTGACCTTGTACTGCGTCTCGAAAGCATCGAGGCAATGCCTGACCTTGTACTGCGTCTCGAAAGCATCGAGGCAATGCCTGACCTTGTACTGCGTCTCGAAAGCATCGAGGCAATGCCTGACCTTGTACTGCGTCTCGAAAGCATCGAGGCAATGCCTGACCTTGTACTGCGTCTCGAAAGCATCGAGGCAATGCCTGACCTTGTACTGCGTCTCGAAAGCATCGAGGCAATGCCTGACCTTGTACTGCGTCTCGAAAGCATCGAGGCAATGCCTGACCTTGTACTGCGTCTCGAAAGCATCGAGGCAATGCCTGACCTTGTACTGCGTCTCGAAAGCATCGAGGCAATGCCTGACCTTGTACTGCGTCTCGAAAGCATCGAGGCAATGCCTGACCTTGTACTGCGTCTCGAAAGCATCGAGGCAATGCCTGACCTTGTACTGCGTCTCGAAAGCATCGAGGCAATGCCTGACCTTGTACTGCGTCTCGAAAGCATCGAGGCAATGCCTGACCTTGTACTGCGTCTCGAAAGCATCGAGGCAATGCCTGACCTTGTACTGCGTCTCGAAAGCATCGAGGCAATGCCTGACCTTGTACTGCGTCTCGAAAGCATCGAGGCAATGCCTGACCTTGTACTGCGTCTCGAAAGCATCGAGGCAATGCCTGACCTTGTACTGCGTCTCGAAAGCATCGAGGCAATGCCTGACCTTGTACTGCGTCTCGAAAGCATCGAGGCAATGCCTGACCTTGTACTGCGTCTCGAAAGCATCGAGGCAATGCCTGACCTTGTACTGCGTCTCGAAAGCATCGAGGCAATGCCTGACCTTGTACTGCGTCTCGAAAGCATCGAGGCAATGCCTGACCTTGTACTGCGTCTCGAAAGCATCGAGGCAATGCCTGACCTTGTACTGCGTCTCGAAAGCATCGAGGCAATGCCTGACCTTGTACTGCGTCTCGAAAGCATCGAGGCAATGCCTGACCTTGTACTGCGTCTCGAAAGCATCGAGGCAATGCCTGACCTTGTACTGCGTCTCGAAAGCATCGAGGCAATGCCTGACCTTGTACTGCGTCTCGAAAGCATCGAGGCAATGCCTGACCTTGTACTGCGTCTCGAAAGCATCGAGGCAATGCCTGACCTTGTACTGCGTCTCGAAAGCATCGAGGCAATGCCTGACCTTGTACTGCGTCTCGAAAGCATCGAGGCAATGCCTGACCTTGTACTGCGTCTCGAAAGCATCGAGGCAATGCCTGACCTTGTACTGCGTCTCGAAAGCATCGAGGCAATGCCTGACCTTGTACTGCGTCTCGAAAGCATCGAGGCAATGCCTGACCTTGTACTGCGTCTCGAAAGCATCGAGGCAATGCCTGACCTTGTACTGCGTCTCGAAAGCATCGAGGCAATGCCTGACCTTGTACTGCGTCTCGAAAGCATCGAGGCAATGCCTGACCTTGTACTGCGTCTCGAAAGCATCGAGGCAATGCCTGACCTTGTACTGCGTCTCGAAAGCATCGAGGCAATGCCTGACCTTGTACTGCGTCTCGAAAGCATCGAGGCAATGCCTGACCTTGTACTGCGTCTCGAAAGCATCGAGGCAATGCCTGACCTTGTACTGCGTCTCGAAAGAATCGAGGCAATGCCTGACCTTGTACTGCGTCTCGAAAGCATCGAGGCAATGCCTGACCTTGTACTGCGTCTCGAAAGCATCGAGGCAATGCCTGACCTTGTACTGCGTCTCGAAAGCATCGAGGCAATGCCTGACCTTGTACTGCGTCTCGAAAGCATCGAGGCAATGCCTGACCTTGTACTGCGTCTCGAAAGCATCGAGGCAATGCCTGACCTTGTACTGCGTCTCGAAAGCATCGAGGCAATGCCTGACCTTGTACTACGTCTCGAAAGCATCGAGGCAATGCCTGACCTTGTACTGCGTCTCGAAAGCATCGAGGCAATGCCTGACCTTGTACTGCGTCTCGAAAGCATCGAGGCAATGCCTGACCTTGTACTGCGTCTCGAAAGCGTCGAGGCAATGCCTGACCTTGTACTGCGTCTCGAAAGCATCGAGGCAATGCCTGACCTTGTACTGCGTCTCGAAAGAATCGAGGCAATGCCTGACCTTGTACTGCGTCTCGAAAGAATCGAGGCAATGCCTGACTTTGTACTTCGTCTCGAAAGCATCGAGGCAATGCCTGACCTTGTACTGCGTCTCGAAAGCATCGAGGCAATGCCTGACCTTGTACTGCGTCTCGAAAGCATCGAGGCAATGCCTGACCTTGTACTGCGTCTCGAAAGCATCGAGGCAATGCCTGACCTTGTACTGCGTCTCGAAAGCATCGAGGCAATGCCTGACCTTGTACTACGTCTCGAAAGCATCGAGGCAATGCCTGACCTTGTACTGCGTCTCGAAAGCATCGAGGCAATGCCTGACCTTGTACTGCGTCTCGAAAGCGTCGAGGCAATGCCTGACCTTGTACTGCGTCTCGAAAGCATCGAGGCAATGCCTGACCTTGTACTGCGTCTCGAAAGAATCGAGGCAATGCCTGACCTTGTACTGCGTCTCGAAAGAATCGAGGCAATGCCTGACTTTGTACTTCGTCTCGAAAGCATCGAGGCAATGCCTGACCTTGTACTGCGTCTCGAAAGCATCGAGGCAATGCCTGACCTTGTACTGCGTCTCGAAAGCATCGAGGCAATGCCTGACCTTGTACTGCGTCTCGAAAGCGTCGAGGCAATGCCTGACCTTGTACTGCGTCTCGAAAGCATCGAGGCAATGCCTGACCTTGTACTGCGTCTCGAAAGAATCGAGGCAATGCCTGACCTTGTACTGCGTCTCGAAAGAATCGAGGCAATGCCTGACTTTGTACTTCGTCTCGAAAGCATCGAGGCAATGCCTGACCTTGTACTGCGTCTCGAAAGCATCGAGGCAATGCCTGACCTTGTACTGCGTCTCGAAAGCATCGAGGCAATGCCTGACCTTGTACTGCGTCTCGAAAGCATCGAGGCAATGCCTGACCTTGTACTGCGTCTCGAAAGCATCGAGGCAATGCCTGACCTTGTACTGCGTCTCGAAAGCATCGAGGCAATGCCTGACCTTGTACTGCGTCTCGAAAGCATCGAGGCAATGCCTGACCTTGTACTGCGTCTCGAAAGCATCGAGGCAATGCCTGACCTTGTACTGCGTCTCGAAAGCATCGAGGCAATGCCTGACCTTGTACTGCGTCTCGAAAGCATCGAGGCAATGCCTGACCTTGTACTGCGTCTCGAAAGCATCGAGGCAATGCCTGACCTTGTACTGCGTCTCGAAAGCATCGAGGCAATGCCTGACCTTGTACTGCGTCTCGAAAGCATCGAGGCAATGCCTGACCTTGTACTGCGTCTCGAAAGCATCGAGGCAATGCCTGACCTTGTACTGCGTCTCGAAAGCATCGAGGCAATGCCTGACCTTGTACTGCGTCTCGAAAGCATCGAGGCAATGCCTGACCTTGTACTGCGTCTCGAAAGCATCGAGGCAATGCCTGACCTTGTACTGCGTCTTGAAAGCATCGAGGCAATGCCTGACCTTGTACTGCGTCTCGAAAGCATCGAGGCAATGCCTGACCTTGTACTGCGTCTCGAAAGCATCGAGGCAATGCCTGACCTTGTACTGCGTCTCGAAAGCATCGAGGCAATGCCTGACCTTGTACTGCGTCTCGAAAGCATCGAGGCAATGCCTGACCTTGTACTGCGTGGCCCACATGAGCACATCATCCACTATGAGCCGCTCCACCATGGCATGCTCGCTCGCCGTGTTGTTGCAGCACGCACTGCTCTCCACGCGCCCCTCCGCGTCCCTCCGCACGTAGTACCCGGGTACCACCTAGTGCGTGGCACGATCAGCAAGAGATATGCAGGTAGTGGCGCAGAGAGGGAGGAGCGGCACAGAGAGGGAGGAGCGGCACAGAGAGGGAGGAGCGGCACAGAGAGGGAGTGTAAAAATAAGCAACGGGATGGGACGCAGCAGAGAGCTGTCACACGTTATTTGTCACTCAGACGCACCTTACAGAACACAAGGAAGGGGATGTGCTGGCTGTGAGGGCTGCGACACTGTGAGAACAGTAGGATATTCACCAAGACACACCTTATCGAGCACAGAAAAGGGGCTGTGAGGGCTGCTGGCGTAGAGGTGGTTGTATACCACGTCCAGCACCACGCGCAGCCCCATGCCATTCACTCCCTGCCCTTGCACCCGCCAGCCATGGGTGAGAAGCGATGTTGCAGGGGGGAACAGTACAGGGAGGGAAAAAAAATCAGAAAGAGTGGTTTTGTTTTTTGCGTAACGTTTACCACACTTTGGTGATCAGTGTGTGTGAGCTTCGTGTTCCCTTATGCAGTGCAGGGTATGTGATAACTGGCAATAACTGGCAATAACTGGCAATAACTGGCAATGACTGGCAATAACTGGCAATAACTAGCAATAACTGGCAATAACTGGCAATAACTGGCAATAACTGGCAATAACTGGCAATAACTGGCAATAACTTACGACTGTGCATGTTACTTTATGTGGTGTGAAGTCCTTTATTCACCCTAGAGATGAAAAAGGTGGTCACATCCTCCTCATGAAATTGGCACCACACTCACCACACCAGCCCTCTATACGCACTGGCACCGCATCACACCCACCTGCACCATGGAGCGGAACTCGAGGGTGCGGGCAGGGCCATCAGCCTGAGAGGCATAGCTGCCGTCCGGCACACCCCAATGCACCGGGTCGTACCTGGGGGAGGTGGGATGGGGGAGGGGTTCGCGGGGAGAGGGGATGGAGCGCACGTGGGGCAAGGGCCATGTGGGGTGGGGGGGAGGCAGGGGGCAGCCACCTTCCATCAGTACCAGCTGCCACTTTTGGTGGTGGGAAAAGGAACATGTTGCTGCTGGCTGGCAGTTGCTGAGGTGGGCCAGGCAACAGACTCACTCACCATTACATGTGATGTGCTCACTCACCCACTCACGTAACAACCATCCATGTGCACCATGCAAACATGCAAAACCCAGAACCCCGGCCACTAATTCCCCCCCACCCCCCCCATGCCCGAAAGCACTCACCCACAGCTGCATGCAATCCAAGTACCGAGCACGGCAAACCCTAATTCCATCCCAACCGCTCACCCCCAGTTGTACGCGTCCACATCCTTCACGGCCGCTACAGCTGCCTGCTGCCGGTCCGAGTCAGGCGGGTAGCTCCTGAGGGAGGGCTCATCTGCAGTGATGGAAGGGGGTTGGGGCGGACAGGTGGGAGGATGGGATGTGATGTGAGTCAGGCGGGTAGCTCCTGAGGGAGGGCTCATCTGGATATTCCGTGACCAGATGCGCACAAATCTGGTATTCCGTGCCCAACACAAACCGTGTCTCACCTCCACTGAAGTGTATTTTCTCCTGCCCGAAGTTTTTGTACCTGCCCGACACTCTGTCTTCCGGGTTTTTTTTTGTACGCTAGAAATCAGCGCATCGCTTATGTACGGTAGTGTATATAGTTAGTACGAGTACCGTACGCGATACATGGATTTTCCAACGTAGCCACAGTCTGCCACGTGCTCGTGAACTTATTCAAAGAGCATGCACTGGTAGCCACAGCATGGGCGCATGCGCATGGCGTGTGGGCAAAGGGACGGGGCACAGCAGCACACGGGGCGAGCAAGGTGAGGCACTGACCAGGTGCTTTTGTCCTCGTTGACGGAGCCGAAGTCATAGGCGGGCAGCAGGTGCAGGTGGGTGAGCCCGCTGCCTGCCAGCTGAGTCAGATGCTGTGCGCCCTGTGATTGCTGTGAGGTGGGGAGATGGCGGGAGAGAGGGAGGAGAGACGAGTCATTGGATGGAAGATGCAGGGGTAGGGGAGGGGTGGGGACGAGGCGCGGGCCAGCAGTGGGGAAGACACAGGGGGCAATAGCGTACATGGACGTGTATGTGGGAAGGCAAGGAGAATGGGTGAATAGCACGTGGACGGAGACAGGAGAGATGGGGCGGCATGGAAGCAGTGGGGCTCATGCAATGAGGTGGAGTGCGGGGTGTGTCGGGGGACTGCGGAAACGGGAGGCGGGGTGTGGGAAGGGAGTGGGGCAGGTGTGGTGCGGCGTTGGGGAAAAGTGGGGCAGGAGAAGGAGTGGCAGGCAGGGGTGCACGCACGGGGTGGGTGAAGGCCAGGTACGTTCCTCGGTGGGGCTCTGGCACTGAGGGGTCCGATGCACTGATGGATGCATTGGATGGTGGTGATGAGAGAGCATGGGAGAAAAAGGGGAGAGAGGGAGGGAATGGGAGAGGTTGGTGGGAAGCGAGACATGAGTTGTTTGTTGTATGGAAGTGCATGGAGCAGGGCAGAGCAGGTGAGCGAGTGCTGCGAGTGCATGCACCTGAAGAGAGGGGAGATCTGTGAGGGGAGTGAGTGAGCGGAGTGGGAGTAGCGAGTGCGCACCTGAAGTCACGGATGTGGAGCTCATAGATGGACACGTCTGAGAACGAGTGCAGGGGCGGCTTCTGCCGATGCAAAGTGGACCAATCAGGCGGCGCCAGCGAGGCATCACTCAGGTCAACCACCAATGAGCGCTCTCCATTGGCTGAGAGACTGATGGGCGTGGGAGAGGGGAAGGCGGCTGGGAAAAGAACAAGAGCAGCCCATGAGGCGAGGCTCCAGCAACCAGGGCGGAATGTGGAGGGACCAGAGCAAAGCGTGAGATAGCGTTGAAGGCACTTGCGAAAGCGGGTCGTCACATCACACTTGGGTTGGGCTTGTTTTCAAGTCAACGAGCATGGGTCAGTCAGTGAGTTGCAGTTGATGGCAGAGGCAAGGCACAAGAGGAGAGAGGGCGGAAGTGCATGCATGGCACGGTTGAAACAAAGTATGGAATACCAGAAGAGGACAAGGTACGTACCCGCGGGAGTAAGGGTCGGTGGTGACACATGTCTCGATTCTATTGGTGGAGGGATGGAAGACCCGGATCTCATACTGATAGTACATGCCCTGCCATGCCATGGGGCCCTGCGCGCTCCACTGCCCCTCGCTGCCCCTCTCCATGCGTTGGCGAGACACGGGGGGCGATGCATGTGGCTGGTCGAACAGCAGCAGCGTGACCTCCTGTGGGCAGAGCGATGACAAGGTTAACAGGGGAGGCGGGCAGGAGAGGAGAGCAGGTGAGGAGAGAAAGTGAGGAGGTGTATTAGGGGTTTCATTCTCAAAAACCACCTGCGAGGTGTATGAAGGCGGTGTGAAGAGCTCATCCTCAGCATGGGGTTGGTGGAACAGACGCAGTGGCAGGGCAGCTACTAAATAGGCAGAGTGGTGGGATGATGCGTGTGGGTGGTCGGAGAGTGGCAGAGCAGAGTGGCCTCCTGTGGGGAGACGTGTTGAGGGAGGGAGACGGAGGAGAGCGAAGCGAATGAGTGGGGGAGTTGAGGGGAGGAGGCGAGGAGAGGAGGCGAGGAGAAGGGGTGGGTGGGTAGAGGTGGTGAGGAGAGCAGGGAAGAAACCTATGAACTACATGACTCATGGGTGGTTAGTGGTGACCAGCCCACTCTAGGTTGGTTCCTACACATGGTCCCTGCTACTGTGGTTGCTTGTAAGTGGTGTGACTAGGTGGGAAGGAAAGTAGCATCACGAATGAAGAGTGAATGAAGAGGGAACGACTCCAGCATGTGCTCACAGTGCATGGCACATCCACAACGACGTCAGTCAGGTAAGGCATGGGTGCCCACACACATAAATGCTCCCAGTGCCACAGAGTCACCTCACCCCGCCCCCGTTGCGTTCTCAGTGACTCACAAGCTGACTCAACAGTCATCGCACCTGAGCCGTGGGCGCCCACACGTGAATGCTCACAGTGCCACTGCCACTGGACCACCAGTCCCCCCCCTGCTTCTCCACGTGCGCTCCCAGCGGCCCCTCGTACCCACACAGCGCGTCCAAGGCGCCTGCCAGCTGCAGGCACGTGGCGTCCAGGGGCGTGCCTGATGCTGTGGGGTGGGGTGAGGGGAGAGGAGTGGGGGGGTTAGGGGTAGAGAGAAGGGTCGGGAGCAGAGAGGGATGATGAGACGAGCGCAGCAAACATGATCACAGTGCACCGCGCCTGCCAGCCACCTGCAGCCTGCAGGCACGTGGCGTCGATGGGTGTGTTGGACGCTGGTGGAGGTTGGGAGGGGCAAGCGAATGAGAGGTTGCAATGGAAGGAGAGGGATGAGCGAGCACAGAGCAGTATCGCTCCTGGCGGCACTGCGGCAGCACATCTTGTGCTCCTGCCAGCTGCTGCTACGATGAGGCACGAGTATGCATGCTGATAAGGGTGCAGTGGAGGGGGGGAGTGGTGCAAAGGGATGAAGCAACGCGATGCACGCACAGGGGGGGCATGCAAGCAATACAGCAGGGCAGGCGATCAAGCATGGTGAGAGCCATGAACAGCAGACTTCCCATGTGACCGATGCATGCTCTCCTTGCAACCCACGTTCAAGCAACTGCCTCTTCAAACATGCCCCCCCTTGCTCAGCCCAACAGCCTGCTTTCATGCAGGAACCCTTCCTCTCCCCTGTCCATCCTCTCAGCCCCATGCCACCCTTCCTCCTCTCAGCCCCATGCCACCCTTCCTCCTCTCAGCCCCATGCCACCCTTCCTCCTCTCAGCCCCATGCCACCCTTCCTCCTCTCAGCCCCATGCCACCCTTCCTCCTCTCAGCCCCATGCCACCCTTCCTCCTCTCAGCCCCATGCCACCCTTCCTCCTCTCAGCCCCATGCCACCCTTCCTCCTCTCAGCCCCATGCCACCCTTCCTCCTCTCAGCCCCATGCCACCCTTCCTCCTCTCAGCCCCATGCCACCCTTCCTCCTCTCAGCCCCATGCCACCCTTCCTCCTCTCAGCCCCATGCCACCCTTCCTCCTCTCAGCCCCATGCCACCCTTCCTCCTCTCAGCCCCATGCCACCCTTCCTCCTCTCAGCCCCATGCCACCCTTCCTCCTCTCAGCCCCATGCCACCCTTCCTCCTCTCAGCCCCATGCCACCCTTCCTCCTCTCAGCCCCATGCCACCCTTCCTCCTCTCAGCCCCATGCCACCCTTCCTCCTCTCAGCCCCATGCCACCCTTCCTCCTCTCAGCCCCATGCCACCCTTCCTCCTCTCAGCCCCATGCCACCCTTCCTCCTCTCAGCCCCATGCCACCCTTCCTCCTCTCAGCCCCATGCCACCCTTCCTCCTCTCAGCCCCATGCCACCCTTCCTCCTCTCAGCCCCATGCCACCCTTCCTCCTCTCAGCCCCATGCCACCCTTCCTCCTCTCAGCCCCATGCCACCCTTCCTCCTCTCAGCCCCATGCCACCCTTCCTCCTCTCAGCCCCATGCCACCCTTCCTCCTCTCAGCCCCATGCCACCCTTCCTCCTCTCAGCCCCATGCCACCCTTCCTCCTCTCAGCCCCATGCCACCCTTCCTCCTCTCAGCCCCATGCCACCCTTCCTCCTCTCAGCCCCATGCCACCCTTCCTCCTCTCAGCCCCATGCCACCCTTCCTCCTCTCAGCCCCATGCCACCCTTCCTCCTCTCAGCCCCATGCCACCCTTCCTCCTCTCAGCCCCATGCCACCCTTCCTCCTCTCAGCCCCATGCCACCCTTCCTCCTCTCTCTCCCCATCCATCCACCCCATACATCAACAATCACCTCTCCACCCCTAGCCCCTCGCCCCTCCCCACAGACACGCACCAGAGGAGCAGGCGAGGGCGGTCTGCGAGGCAAGCAGGCGATGCAGGTGGGGGAGGGGGGTGGCGGGCAGGCGTAGGCAGGTGAAGGACGCTAGGAGGGGGAACTTGGTGCGCACCTGCATGGGGAAGGGGAAGAGGGGAGGGGGAGCGGAGGAGGGAGAAGGTGAGGGAGGGGGTTGAAGGACAGGTGCAGGCAGATAAACGACGCTAGGTGGGGGAACTTGGTGCGCACCTGCATGGGGCAAGGGGGAAGCATGGGCGCGGGGAGGGAGGGAGGGGTGGGGTTGGGTTTTCAAAAGGAAGAGAGAGGGCTGAAAGATTGATAGTGCGAGGGTGTGTGAGGAGTGGAGATGAAGGGAGATGGTTTTGACAAGAGTGGGGTGGTAAGAAGTTGCAGGAGATGCAAAAAAATCTGAATAGAACTTGTCACGGGTCATGGGTCATTACACCATGCACCACTGCACCACTGCACCACTGCACCATGGCGTGCCTGAATGCACCATGCCATGCGCCATCCCGCCATACGGTGGGGTGTGATGCTTACAGCAGGTGAGAGGCCGGCAGGGTCCAGCGTGAGGGGAATGACGGAGTCCGCTCCTGGTGTGCCATTGGTGATGGCCGGCCGGCAGGCAGGCACGCAGGCATGCAGGCGTGGAGGCGTGTAGGCATGCAGGCAGGCAGGCAGGCAGGCAGGCAGGCATGATGAAGGGAGGGAGAGAGGATTGATGGCAGGGGAGGTGACGGTGGAATGGTGATGAGTTCATCACCAAGCGATGATACATGCTGGTAGCACGATGACAGACGGTAGTAAAGTGATGATGGATGATGGTAAAGTGATGATGGATGATGGTAAAGTGATGATGGATGATGGTAAAGTGACGATGGATGATGGTAAAGTGACGATGGATGATGGTAAAGTGACGATGGATGACGACACGACACCTTGCACGCCGTCCTCTGTGAGGGAGAGTGAGGCGGATTCGCTGGCATGCAGGGAGAAGAGAATCTGCTCGCCATAGTCACTCTCGTTATAGTCCCAATCCACTGCAATCTCGTCCGCCAACACCCAGTGCGCCTTGAAGAGATCCAAACTGCCCTGCACGCATGCACACACAGGTTCGTACCGCACCGCACACCACACCACACAAGGCACACGCTCCACCCAGCATACACCGAACACAACGCAGAGAGCCACAGACAGGGATCGTGTAGGTGAGTGTGGGACGGCACGTGGTGCGAGGCAAGCAGAGGGTAGGGCAGCAATGAGGGCACTCATGCAGCAAGCAAGGATGGATGAAGTGACAGCGGCACTGCACATGTAGCACTGCACATGTAGCACTGCACATGTAGCACTGCACATGTAGCACTGCACATGTAGCACTGCACATGTAGCACTGCACATGTAGCACTGCACATGTAGCACTGCACATGTAGCACTGCACATGTAGCACTGCACATGTAGCACTGCACATGTAGCACTGCACATGTAGCACTGCACATGTAGCACTGCACATGTAGCACTGCACATGTAGCACTGCACATGTAGCACTGCACATGCAGCACTGCACATGTAGCACTGCACATGCAGCACGAGAAGGGAGCAGTCTTACCCGCCCAGATCCACCCACGGAACTCCTTGAAACGAGGGACAGGCTGGGGTGCGTGAGAAGAGCAGCAGCGTGGGGCAGGAGAGAGGCGGGTGGAGGTACCTTGGGGAGGCGGTCGAGGTTGGGGGCGTGCAGAAAGGGGCGCTGGCAGTCGGAGATGAGCCACACTGTGGGGCCGCGCTGGGCGCTGGTGGAGGGCGGTGGTGAGGGCAGCGCTTCCATGTCTATGGCCCACGTGCAGTCCTGTAGTGGGGTGGGGGGGAAGGGGGGAAGGGAGGGAGGGAGGGAGGGATGAAGGGAGGAGCAGGAAGGAAATAGAGAGCGGACGAGAGAGCGAGGGACGAGCGTGAGAGCGAGAGAAGAGGGGGAGAGCAAGAGAGAGCAATTACACGCAGTGAGGAGACAAGGAGGTGGGGACAATGGAGAGTGGAAAGGTGATGGTACGCATGGTGATGCTGATGGTGGAATTACGAGATGGGATGGAACCGAGAGAGGTATCAAGTAGGGGGTGCCAGGCATGAGGCAGGAGGGCGTGAGGCGTGTGGCATGAGACATGTGGAATGGGAGACACAAGGCATGGGCAGTGAGAGCAGGACTGTGGCATGGGAGCCAGGGAGGCGAGGGACAGTACAGTGCAATGAAAGTGAGGAACGCACCTTCCAGTCCCCTCGGTGTGGCAGCACGTTCACTGTGCGCGCCTGTGGCTGCAGCTGCACGCGCCACTCCACCCACTTCATGCCGCCACCAGAACCACCAACAACACCACCAGTAGCAGCGGCAGGCGAGGAGTCCAGGGGGTGTTGCCAGTCGGTCTCTGCCTCCACGTCGCCCCACACGTGCAGCCCCCATCCGTTTTAGTCACCATCGCCCCTGCCAGTGCCAGCACACACAGCGGCGCATGGTGACACGGGAGGAAGCATGCATGGGGTCGGGGGGCGCACTGGTTGTCATGCCATGCACTGCCATGACATGCCGCCCTGCCTTTTCACACAAGGCGTGGCAGGGGTATGAACCTAGATCGGCACAAGTGACCAGGATAGCCCTCATTGCGTGGAATCATTGTGCGCGTGCAGCCCAGCACGAGTGACCGGAGCAGCCTTTTCCTGGCAGCACTGGCATGTGCGGTGCAGACAAGGCGGGCGCGGGGATGTGGAGACGGGTGTCACGTGGCATGGCGTGGGCGTGCAGCCATGTCTACAGGCGTGTATCGCCATAACAGATGATTACACGATGACACGCATACTGGAGACCCCTCACCCCTTTCACCCATCCCTCCCCACCCCAACTTCCCCCGCGTTCCCCACACATCTTCCTTTCCCCCAACCCACCTTTTCCCCTCCCCGCCCCCCTCCTCTTCCCCTTCCGCACCTATGATACACTACGCGCAGCATGTTCCCGCTCCCTGCTTTTCCCTCAGCTGCTCCCGCCTCCTCCCCTCCCCCCTCTGTTTCCGCCCCATTCACCCCCCCGCCAGAACATCGCGGAGTAGTCAGGGAAGCGCGCCGGCTGGCGGAGGCAGAGCGCGGACTAAGCGCTGCGCGCGCGCGGGGAAGGCCAGCGGTGACGCAAGCGGGGAGCATCGCGCGCTGCCCTTCTCGACCTGGCTGCGATCCGCCAGAGCGCGAGGAGGCGGCGGTCGCGGCGGCGTAGGGGACGAGGGGGCGAGAGCACAGCACGAAGGCCATGACGAGTCACGAGAGCCTGTTGGCCGATCGCCGTACGAATCTTGATACGAATCTAAGGCTTCACTTCAAGTGAAGTCTGTGACTCTCACTCATTGCCTGCTGCTCATCAGAGTGTATTGAATCTAACTGAATTAGGATGGTGCTAACTGGGATGGCGCCCAGGAGGAGTTCACGGAAGGAGGTGGAATCAAATCAAAACGAACCTGAAATGCTACATGGTGAGAAAGAGTGAACGCGTAAGGAAATTTCCAGCATTCCTTAATGCGCAGCTCAACATGGCGTACATGACCAACCGTTTCTTCTCCTGAACTGCTAACGGGGCTTCGCCAACTTCGTGCGCACTGTTCACCAAACTGTGCACCGCTGGACTGGCCCGAGTCGGCCTACGCTTCTGGACTAGCCCGAACCTCGCTGTCAGCATCGTACTAGCTAGCTCGCACGCACCGCATTACCGTTTGCATGTTTCGCTGAATTGTGAAAGCTTGCTACGGTATTTGTCTTGCAAATGCAACGTCTCATTTCAACTGGGAAGTACAAGATTTTTATCGTCCAAGCAATTTACAGGATAACAACAATAAATTCCCTACTAAACTAGGGTGGGAGGGTGGGGAACTTGAAAACTGAAAAGTTTGAAATGAAAAACGTGGGTGAAGGCCAAATGGCCTTCGCCCCCTCTTTTATACATGGTAGAATCTGAAGTGATTGAATAGGATCGTATTACTTAGGATGGTAGCTTCCTGTCGTAGCGGAAGTCTTATATGAGTTAAAGCCTGTTATAAAGGCTTTGTCTGGACTTAATAAAAGCCCATGTAGTGATATGTTTCAGGATCAATGTCTCTGAAATCAGATATGTCAAACATATGCATATCTATGTTATATTTTGGGTAGGCTTAGTGGTGTACAACCCCTTAGGTTCATTTTCTTTGTACCAACCTTCTCGATAGTCGACATCACTCATGCCTAGGTTCTAAGTGTGAAGAATTAAACAGGAATGAATGAACTAGGAAAGAGTGAGATACAAATATGAAACCTGTACCCCTTAGTGTCTACCCCACTACAGCCTACATAGGCTAAGGCATATACATCTGACACACCCCCATAGGCAAAGTGGGGGAGAACTAGGGGTCACAAGACCAGTCAAGCAAAGCAAAGCAAAGCAAGCTCAGGGTGGATCACAACGTCACCACACAGTCTGAGCACCGGTTCAAAGGCCACAAGGCCAGTTCACATGCAAGTTCATATATAAAGGTAAACAAGCAAGTGCAGGTATATATAGATCACAGTACAAGGAAAGTCAAGAGGTAAGCAAGTGAGGCCAAGTAGGCACAAGACCTAGCATAGTACAGAAGCGCTGATGATCACAAGGCTGAAGTGCCTTGGTAAAGATATCAGCAGTGTTGGCCTGAGAGGCCACGTAAGCAAGGCGCAGCTGACCACGCTGCTGCAGCTCACGAGCAAGGAAGTAGCGAAGAGCAATGTGCTTCGTTCTGTGCTCCAGTCTGTGCTCCCGACACAAGGCCAGCATAGCCTTGTTGTCTACGTACAGAACTGGAGGAGAACGAGGCGGCTCTCCCAGGTCAGTCAGCAAGTAGGTGAGCCAGCGTAACTCCTCTGCAGCCATGGCCCCTTCGTAGATCTCAGCCTCACAGCTGGAGCTGAGAACAGAAGACGAGCGAGTAGACCGCCACGAAACAGAGCCGGAACCAAGGCTGAAGGTGTAACCCTGTGACGACCGCTAAGTAGCCAGGTCGTCAACCCAAGACGCGTCTGCGTAACCAGTGAGGACCACTGGACTCCGCCCTCCAAGCACTAGCCCCAAGCCCGAAGTACTGCACAAGTAGCGCAACACCCTCTTCGCTGCAGCCATGTGCTCTGGTCGGTGTCTCCCAGGAGCAACATAGCGTGCCAAGATGCTCAGAGGGTATGCTAGGTCAGGTCGAGTGCAGGTCATCAGGTACATGAGGCAGCCAACAAGCTCTGGGTACGGGCCACTCGGCTCTACGGACTCATCCGAAGGCAGAGCTGAGAGCGAGTGGCGAGTAGACAGAGGAGTGGCCTGAGGCGAGGAGTACGTGAAGTCGAAGCGCTGAAGGACCTGCTGCACCATGTGTGACTGAGTCAAGGTAATGGTGCGCCGTGCTCTGTCCCGGGTGATCTGCAAGCCAAGATAGCTGCGCAATTCACCCAGGTCTGTGCACGTGTGTCTCTTCTGCAGCTCGGACTTCACGTGGGCGAGTCCAGCAGTGTCAGCTGTAGCAAACACCAAGTCGTCGACGTACACGAGGATGTAGAACGGTGGCAGCAAAGTGTCGGTGCGAAGAAACAGCGACGGGTCTGCAGTGGAAGGAGCAAACCCAAGAGCCGCAAGCGTAGTCCTCAGTGTGTCGTGCCACTCACGTGGCGCCTGGCGGAGACCGTAGACTGGCCGCCGGAGGCTCCACTGGGTACCAGGAGGAAACGACCCAGTGAAGCCAGGTGGGCGGCGCAGCCAGATCTCCTCGTGCAGACTGCCCTGTAGGAAAGCAGTGCTGAAGTCAAGGGAGTGAAGCTCGTAGTCACGCTGAGCAGCAACGTGCAGCAGAACCCGAAGAGTGGTCATCTTCGGGGTCGGGGAGAAGGTCTGAAAGAAGTCAACTCCCTGCCGCTGACTGAAGCCTCGAGCCACGTAACGCGCCTTGAAGACAGGCGGAGAACCCGGCGACCGCTTCACCCTGAAAATCCACATGCCACTGACGATGTTCGCCCCAGGTGGGGGAACCTCGTCGACGTAGGTGCCTGTGGACTTCCAGGAAGCCATCTCTGCGTCCATGGCTGCCTACCACTGAGAGGAGTAAGGACCCTCTATCGCCTCTGCGTAAGAGCGCGGGGTCGGGATGTCTGGTGCATCCGGGTCTCCCTCAGGGGCAAGCAGCGTGGATACGAGATGAGTTAAAGCAGCAGCAAAACACTGGAACTCCTCCTGTCGGTCCTCAAGGACGTCCGTGCTAAGAGCACACTCACCCCCGACGGACGGAGGACAGACAGACGCAGACGCAGCAACAAGACTAGCGGTGTAGTCTAGACGACAGTGAGCAGCGAAGTCGACAAGCTCGGTAACTAAGGCAGACGCAGCAGTGGACTCAAAGGAAGGGTCAGTGACAACAGTGGCTAGGAAACGCGTGACAGTAGGACTGGCAGCACGAAGGGAGTCAGACGCCGGGTCAGCAAGAGCAGGAAGAGAGGACTCTGGAGGAGACGGCAAAGGGACACGCTGTGGCGCAGTGGAAGGACGCAGTGCCATCTGATGCGTGCCCGGGACCGCAGGAGGACGCGGACGTGGAACACGACGACTAGTGCGAGCAGTGCGAACAGGCGACGCAAGACGCGACGTAGGGTCACGACGCTCAGCAAGACCTCCAGTAGGACCAGCGTAGGGAGAAGGAGCAGGCAGAGGGGAGACCAGCTGTAACTGTGACTCGGACTGGACAGGCGGAGGACACTCTAAGGAAGGAGCAGGACTAGGAGAAGGCTGAAGACCAAGAACCTGCTCAAGGAGCGGAACGAAGTACGGCCGCGGCCGCGCAGCACCTCCAGAACCAGCAGGGACAACACCAGTACCCCCAGCGCCAGCTCCAACTCCAGCAGCACCACCAGCTTCAGTACCTCCAGCAGCTCCAGCTCCAGCAGGACCACCAGCAGACACAGCCGCTCTGGCTCCAGTACCTCCAGTAGCACCCACTCCAGCAGCACCACCAGCTCCAGCTCCACCAGTAGCTCCAGCACCAGGAGCACCACCAGGCCCAGCAGCTCCAGTACCTCCAGTACGAGCACCTCCGAGACCCGTGGCTCCAGTACCCCCAGCACAAGCAGAACCTCCAGTACCGGCTCCAGCAGCACCTCCAGCTCCAGAACCTCCAGCAGCAGCAGAACCCCCAGCACCGGCAGCACCTCCAGCTCCAGCAGTACGGCTCCAGCGGCGAGCAAACCACTCGCGCAGCTCCTGTGGAGAGGGAAGCTCCCGCCGGGACAAAGCACCCGAAGGACCGCCAGGTCCAGCACCGACAGGCTCCACACCCCCACTCCCAGCAGCCCCAGGCTCAGCACCCCCAGAAGCAGCACCCCCAGGCCCCGCACGCTCAGGCTCAGCACCCCCAGACCCAGCACCCCCAGGCTCCGCACGCTCAGGCTCAGCACCCCCAGACCCAGCACCCCCAGGCTCCGCACGCTCAGGCTCAGCACCCCCAGACGCACCAGAGTCAGCAGCTACCTCGACAGGCTCGACTGCATCTACCTGGGACACACCTGAGGGGGCAGGACCCTGAGGGGGGAGGGGGTCTACCGGGGGGGGACCGGGAGCGAGGAAGAGCGGCGGGGGGGGGAGGGGGGCAGTGCGGTAGGGGAAGAGACGGTAGTACGGAACCAACTCGTCAAACGTGACGTCCTGGGAGGACAGAACACGACGCGAGGTGGGGTGGTAAAACTGCCAACCAGGCGCGTCAGGGGGAAAGCCGAGGAAGACGCAAGGAACAGCACGGGAGGACAGCTTGTCCGTAGACAAGTCTCGGACGAAAGCTCGAGATCCCCAGACACGGAACGCAGACACATCACCAACCTTCCCCGTCCACCGCAGAGTAGGGGAGGTCTCCGGCAGGGAGACCCGGGGCTGAAGGTTGATCTGATGCGCCGCGTACTGAACCGCGAACGGCCACAGAAAATGGGGAGCAGCCGCATGGATCATGGACGTACGAGCGACATCCATGACCATGCCAATGCGGCGCTCAGCAATCCCATTTTGCTGTGGAGAGGCCGGAAGCGTGAACGTCTGGCGGATGCCCTCCGCACGACAGAAGGCTCGCAGAAGGTCGGAGGAAAACTCTCCGCCTCTGTCGGAGTGCAGACGCAGAACAGGAAAGTCCGAGCCGAAACGCTCTCTGAGCTGGAGATGAGCAACGCGGATCCAGTCGATCAACACCTCAGTGACCTCACCCTTGCTGCGCAAGGGGAAGACAGTGGTGTAACGCGAGTAGTCGTCAACCACCAGCAGGAAGTAACGCTCGTGACCCTGTCCACGGACGCGGGCTGGGCCCCACACGTCCATGTGAAGAGTCTGCAGCGGAGCCTCTGTCGGGGGAAACTCGGAGGAGTGAGGAGCGGCGCGCTGCCGCCCCTCGACGCTGGGAACGCAGGTAGGGGCAGGCCCCGGGGGAAGGGGAGGGAGGGACCGGGGGAGACCAGAGACAAGGACACAGGAGGCCATGCCTCGGAGACGAGGCAAGGAGGGGTGACCAAGGCGGTGGTGCCAGAGGAGGGTCTGGTGGGACAGGAGGTGACACGAGCAGGGGGCAGACTCAGGACCTGACCGAGACGCTGCAGAAAACACCTGACTCGACGCAGCTACCTGACCAGACGCAACAACCGGAGGAGACTCTGTGGTCAGTGTGTACAGGCTCGACCCCGGTCGACGGGTAAACGAGGCCAAGTGGCGGCCGGTCTGAGCACACGTGCAGTGGGTCACTCGCTGACCTGCAGGAGTGAACTGGTCAACTCCGGCATCCTGAAGGTCAGCACCACTCACCAAGTTCGTGGAGAAGGAGGGGAGGTAGAGACCAGACAGGGAGCCTGACGGGGCCGCCGGACACGGGAGGACAGTGGAGTAGCGAGCAAGGACAGGACCCCCAGAGGGGTCTGCCAGGGAGACCGCAACCGGCCGACTGAGCGGCGTAAGGGTGGTGCGGTCTCGAAAGAAGGAGCGGGAAGCACCCGAGTCGAGGGTGAAGGTGTGAAAGACCTGAGCCAACTCGATACCTGAGAGAGCAGACTCACCAGCACCTAGAGTAGCAGACTCACGAGTACTTGGAGCAGCAGACTCACTAGCACCTAGAGCAGCAGCCTCAATACCAGGGTCAGGCGGAACACACACGTAACAGTCACCCTCAGCACTAATAGACACAGCATACATGGCAGCAAGAATAGCATCAAAGTCAAGATCAAAGATAGCTACCCCCGACCTGAGCAGATCTCCCCAACGAGGGATCTTAGTGGCGTCCGGGAACTGGGCACGCCAGGCGTCCGTCAGGCGACCGAAGCAGCACTGGGTGGCGTGCAGACCGCCACACTGCTCTCCAGTGCGGTCACCGGTGCGCAGGACGTAAGTACAGGGACCAGCACCCCCAGACCCGTGGCGCCCCGCGTACCACTCACGAAGCTGCTGGGGCGAAGGGGTCTCACGAGAGCGCTGTTGCTGCTGGGGTCCCCGCTGCACAGCTCCGCCTCTGCCAGCTCCACCTCCGCCGCCGCCGCCTCCGCCTCCTCCACCCCTCCCGCCACCGCCACCGCCGCCTCCACCTCCACCGCCACCACCGAAGCCCCTACCTCTACCACCACCCCCACCCCCACCCCCTCCTCCGCCTCCACCGCCACTACTGTCGTCCCCACCACCTCCTCCAGCTCCCTTGCCCTTGCTGATGCGGCGCCTCTCACTAGGAGCAGACGCAGCGCTGACCGACTCGGTGCCAACAAGGTCGACAGCAGCAGCAGAGGCAACAGAGGGCAAAAGAGGAACGGGGGAGCACCCCTCAAAGAAAGGGGTACGGGGGTCACCACGAGAGGCGCCTACAGCGGTGAGACTAGTCTCTGCTGCAAGGAGGCGCTCCTCGAGGAGGTCGACAGTGAGGGTGGTAGGGCAAAGAGAGAGGAAGTGGTCCCTGACCGAGCGGAGAGTGTCAGGGAGTCGAGTGACTAGGTAGTAGAGGGTGATGTACATGGGGGGGGGGTTCTGGGCGCAGAACTCAGCAGGAAGCGCAGCGCGGTAGCGAGCGTCACTAGTGCGGAGGTGCGTAATGAGGTCAGTGACTGTGGCGAAAGCAGCGAGGTCAGGGAACAGGTACGGTAGCATGAGGCGGCTAAGCGCAGCAGTGGCAGGGGAAGAGTAGCGTGCAACTACTGCGTCGTACAGAGTCTTAGCACTCTTGTACTGACTAAAGTGCGCGCGCTCAGTAGACGGTAGGTGACTACGCACAGTAAGGCGGGCAGCAGCATCGCGCGTGAGCCACTGCGAGCGAACGGTACTGTCAGCATCAGCAGCAGGGGCAGTAGAGGCGCCCGACGTAAGATCAAACAGGGAGAGACCATCCTTGCTATCGCACTGAAGGAAAAGCTGCAGATCATCTAGCCAGACATCAAAGTCAACCGCTCGACCCTCAGCATCAAAGGTGAGAAGACTAGAACTAGCCATGATAGGAGCAGCAGCAGCAGTGCAACTGAGCGAGGCAGGACAGTGCGACTCGGCAGGGCGACTCGGCAAAGCAGTGCGGCTCGGCCACGCGGCTCGGCCCGGCTAGGCTCTTACCAGGGGCGGAGCCGACAGGTCCGGGACGGGGTCGGGGCCGTGACAGGGCCGGGACAGGGTCGGGGCCGAGCAGGGTCCGGGACGGGGCAGCAACGGGGCCGGGACAGGGTCAGGGCCGGGGCAGGTCCGGGACAGGGTCGGGGCCGAGCAGGGTCCGGGACGGGGCAGCAACGGGGCCGGGACAGGGTCGGGGCCGGGGCAGGTCCGGGACGGGGTCGGGGCCGGGGCAGGTCCGGGACGGGGCCGAGGTAGGGCCGGGACAGGGTCGGGGCCGGGGCAGGTCCGGGACGGGGTCGGGGCCAAGGCAGGTCCGGGACGGAGTCGAGGCCGGGGCAGGTCCAGGACGGGGCCGAGACGGGGCCGGGGTAGGGCTGGGACGGGGCCTTTTAGGGGCGGCGTAGGGGCCGCGTCAGGTACGGGGCCGGGTCGGGCCGTTTAGGGGCCGCGTAGGAGCCGTGTAGGGGCGGCGTAGAGGCCGCGTAGGGGCCGCGTCAGGGACGGGGCCGGGTCAGGCCGTGTAGGGGCGGCGTAGGGGCCGCTGAGGGGCCGCGTAGGGGGCCGCGCAGGGGGCCGCGTAGGGGCCGGGTAGGGGCCGCGTAGGGGCCGGGTAGGGGCCGCGTAGGGGCCGCGGAGGGGCCGCGTAGGGGCCGCGTAGGGGCCGCGTAGGGGCCGCGTAGGGGCCGGGTAGGGGCGGGGCCGCGTCAGGGACGGGGCCGCGTCAGGACGGGGCCGCGACGGGGCCGTTTAGGGGCGGCGTAGGGATCGCGTAGGGGCCGCGTAGGGGCCGTTAGGGGCGGCGTAGGGGCCGTTAGGGGCCGCTAGGGGGCCGCGAAAAAAAAAATGTAGGGCAGGGCGCGAGACGCGCTTCGGGCAGCTAAAAAAAATTGCTTATGGTGGGCCCTTAGGAAGGAACGGTCCCATGAGGGAACCCGCTCTATACCATGTGAAGAATTAAACAGGAATGAATGAACTAGGAAAGTGTGAGATACAAATATGAAACATGTACCCCTTAGTGTCTACCCCACTACAGCCTACATAGGCTAAGGCATATACATCTGACACTAAGATGGTATCTAGAGCATAGGTCTTTAGGACCTAAGATTAGGGCCCACCGATTACTGCATTACCTGCTGCCCGCGCGCGCCTCGGCTGCACGCGCGCGGCCCTTTTTTTTTTTCCCGTGCGCACCACTTAAAGCAGCCCGCGCGCAGCCCGTTTTTGGCCCCGCGTGCCACGTCAGTCACCCGCGCAGCCTGCCGCCGGCCCGCGCGCCGTGTAAGCCGCCCGTGCGCAACCCGCTTAGGCCCTGCGCGCCGCGTCCGTGTAGCCCGTTTTAGGCCCCACGCGCCGTGTAGCCCGTTTTAGGCCCCACGCGCCGTGTAGCCCGTTTTAGGCCCCACGCGCCGCGCCAGCCGCCCACGCAGCCTGCCGCCAGCCCGCGCGTCGCCACGAGCAGCCCGCAGCTGCGCGCGCTGCCTGTAGCCACGTGCAGCCTGCCTGCCTGCTTGCTGCCTGCTAGCTGTCTGCTGCCACCTGCCTGTCGCCTGCCTGCCTGCCTGCTTGCTGCCTACTGCCGCCTGCCTACAGCCTGCCTACTGCCTGCCTGCTGCCACCTGCCTGCTTGCTGCCTGCCGCCTGCCTGCTGCCTGCCTGCCAGCCTGCTTGCTGCCTGCTGCCGCCTGCCTGCCGCCTGCCTGCAGCCTGCCTGCTGCCTGCCTGCTGCCGCCTGCCTGCTTGCTGCCTGCAGCCTACCTGCCTGCCTGCTTGCTGCCTGCTGCAGCCTGCCTGCAGCCTGCCTGCTGCCGCCTGCCTGCCGCCTGCCTGCAGCCTGCCTGCTGCCTGCCTGCTGCCGCCTGCGTGCTTGCTGCCTGCAGCCTGCCTGCCTGCCTGCTTGATGCCTGCTGCAGCTTGCCTGCAGCCTGCCTGCTGCCGCCTGCCTGCCGCCTGCCTGCAGCCTGCCTGCTGCCGCCTGCCTGCTTGCTGCCTGCAGCCTGCCTGCCTGCCTGCTTGCTGCCTGCTGCAGCCTGCCTGCAGCCTGCCTGCTGCCTGCCTGCTCCTTGCTGCCTGCTGCCGCCTGCCTGCTTGCTGCCTGCTGCCGCCTACCTGCAGCTTGCCTGCTGCCTGCCTGCTGCTTGCTGCCCCTGCCTCCTGCCTCTGCCTCCTGCCTCCTACCTGGTGCCTGCTGCCTCTGCCTGCTGCCTGCTGCCGCCTGCCTTAAGCCAATATGGCGACGCCTAACGTTCTAGCGTTCGAGCCTGACGGTCGTCCCATCGAGTTCACTGTGTGGTTAGACGATCTCCAGCTGTTCCTTCTGACTGATGCCAAAGAGGGTGTCTCACTGTTCGATTACGTCTCTGGCACTGTCGTTACTCCTGCTGCTGATGCTCCTGCTCTAGAACGCTCCCAGTGGCAGACTCGTGATGCTGCAGCACGCCTAGCTATTAGGAACCACCTGCCGATTACTGAGCGAGCGCATTTCAGCCAGCACAGAACTGCTAAGACACTGTACGACGCTGTAGTTGCGCGCTACTCCTCCCCGGCCACTGCAGCCATAGGTCGACTCATGCTACCGTACCTGTTCCCCGATCTTTCCTCGTTCACCACTGCTGAGGACCTAGTTTCTCACCTACGCGCTACTGACTCTCGCTTTCGTGCCGCCCTTTCAGCCGAGTTCTGCGCCGCAAACCCCCCCCCGATGTACTTCACTCTCTATTTCCTCGTCACCCGCCTCCCTGACACTCTTAGCTCAGTCAGGGACCACTTCCTAGCGCTAGACCCCACCACTCTCACTGTCGACGACTTCGAGAAGCACCTCCTCGCAGCAGAGAAGAACATCCTCGCTGTAGGTGCTGCTCGTGGCACTCCTCGCTCTCCCCTCTTTGAGGGGTGCTCCCCCTCCCCTCTCACCCCCTCCTACGCCTCCGCAGCTGCTGCTCACGACTACCTTGGTGCTGAGGGGGTCGGAGCTGCTTCCGCTCCTAGTGGGAAGCGTCGCAGCGGCAGGGGCGGCAGGGGTGGCAGGGGCGGTGGGGGTGGCGGTGGAGGTGGCGGTGGTGCAGGCGGCGGGGGAGGTGGAGGTGGTGGGGGTGGTCGTGGGGGTGGAGGCGGTGGAGGTGGTGGTGGGGGCGGCGGAGGCACTGGGAGCGGTGGAGGGGGCAGCAGCGGCGGTGGGGGAGGAGGGAGCGGTAGTGGCATTGGTGGTCTGGGCCAGCAGCAGCCGCAGCAGCAGCAGCAGTAGCAGCAGCATCAGCGTCAGCGCCACACCCCCACTTCCCAGCAGCTTCTTGACTGGTATGCCGGGCGTGGGGCTTCTGGGGGTCCTGGTCGCTGCCCCTATATCATCCGCACAGGTCCCCGCGCTGGTCGCCAGTGCACAGGTTTTCACACTGAGCAGCGCTGCTTCACTCGGCTTAGCGACGCCTGGCGCGCCAAGTTTCCTGATGCTCCTGAGTTCCCCAACTGGGCAGAATTGCTTAGGCGTGATGTACCTATCTTTGATCTTGACTATGAAGCAATTCTTGCTGCTATGTATGCCTTGTCTGTTAGTGCTGAGGGTGACTGCTACTTGTGTGTGCCGCCGGATCCTGGTATAGCCCCTGGTATAGCCCATGCAGCACTAGGTGCTTATGAGTCTGCTCCCCTTGGTACTGCGCCTGCACAGGCTTTGCACACCTTTACACTTGACTCTGGTGCTTCCCGCTGTTTCTTTCGCGACAGTACCACAGTCACTCCCCTCCCTGCACCTGTTCCTGTCTCACTGGCTGACCCCTCTGGGGGCCCGGTGCTTGCACGGTCTTCCACTGTGCTTCCGTGTCCGGCGGTCCCGTCTGGTGAGCTGTCTGGTCTCCACCTCCCCTCGTTCTCTACGAACTTGGTGAGTAACGCTGCCCTCCAGGATGCGGGGGTTGACACCTTCACCCCTGGCCGGCAGCGTATGGCGATTTGCACGTGCTCCCAGACTGGTCGCCACCTGGCCACGTTTGCTCGTGCGCCAGGGTCCAGTCTGTACACCCTCACCACTGCGTCACGCTCCACCCCTTTGTCTCCCCAGTTGCACGCGTCTGCTCAGGTAGCTACACAGTGTGAGTGTCGCCGGCTGTCGCACGACACTCTCCTGTGGCACCACCGCCTTGGTCACCCCTCCCTGCCTCGCCTACGCAGCATGCACTCCCGCGTCCTGGTTTCTGGTCTCCCCAGGTCTCTGCCTCCCCTCCCTCCCTCGCCTGCGCCGCCCTGCATTCCCTGCGTCGAGGGGCGGCAGCGCGCCGCTCCTCACTCCTCCTCGTTCCCTCAGACAGAGGCTCCAATGCAGACTCTCCACCTGGACGTGTGGGGCCCAGCCCGCGTCCGTGGACAGGGCCACGAGCGGTACTTCTTGCTGGTTGTCGACGACTACACGCGCTACACCACGGTCTTCCCCTTGCAGTGCAAGGCGGATGTCCCTGATGTTTTGATCCCCTGGATCCGCGCTACTCGTCTCCAGCTCCGCGAGCGGTTCCAGTCGGACTTTCCTGTCCTGCGTCTGCACTCTGACAGAGGTGGTGAGTTCTCCTCAGACCTCTTGGCAGCCTTCTGTGCGGAGCACGGCATCCGCCAGACTTTCACGCTTCCGGCCTCTCCGCAGCAAAATGGGGTTGCTGAGCGCCGCATTGGCTTAGTCATGGAGGTCGCTCGTACCTCCATGATCCATGCGACTGCCCCCCATTTTCTGTGGCTATTTGCGGTCCGGTACGCCGCGCATCAGCTCAACCTTTGGCCCCGTGTCTCCTTGCCGGAGACCTGGCCCACACTGCTGTGGACGGGGAAGGTTGGCGACGCGTCGCGTTTCCGGGTCTGGGGTGCTCGTGCCTTTGTCCGCGATACCACCGCGGACAAGCTCTCCCCTCGCGCCATTCCTTGCGTCTTCCTTGGCTTTGTCCCTGACGCGCCTGGCTGGCAGTTTTATGACCCTGCCTCGCGCCGTGTCTTTGCGTCTCAGGACGTCACCTTTGACGAGTCCGTCCCCTTTTACCGCCTCTTCCCCTACCGCACTGCTCCTCGCCCCCCCCCGCCGCTCTTTCTCGCCCCAGGTCCTCCCCAGGTAGACCCCCTCCCCGCGCCAGGTCCTGCTCCTTCAGGTGTCTCTCAGGTAGACCCCCCTGCGCCTGCACCTGTTGAGGTCACTGGTGACTCCGGTCCTGCTGCGAGTGGTGCTGTCCCGGGGGGTGCGGAGCTTGGGGGTGCTGAGCGTGTGGAGCCTGGAGGTGCTGCGTCTCGGGGTACTGCGTCTGGAGGTGCTGCGTCTGGGGGTGCTGAGCCTGTGTGTGCGGAGCCTGGGAGTGCTGAGTCTTGGGGTGAGTTGCCTGAGGGTTCTGAGACTGCTGTTACGCGGTCTCCTTGGAGTAGCCGTCTTCGTCCGCGTGTGCCCCTCACCTCCCAGCAGCTGCACGACTGGTACGGTCGCCGTCGGCGTCCCACCTCTGCACCTCAGGGCTCTCCTGCTGGAGGTTCTTCTGCTGGTGTCGCTGGTCCCGGAGGTGCTCGTATTGGGAGTACTGGAGCTGCTGGGGCTGGTGGTGGTGCTGCTGGAGGTACTGGAGCTACTGGCGGTGCTGGAGCTGCTGAGGGTACTAGAGCTGCTGGAGGTGCTGGAGGTGCTGGAGCTGCTGGAGGTGCTGGAGCCGCAGGGGGTACTGGAGCTGCTGGAGGTGCTGGAGCTGCTGGTGGCACTGCTCAGCAGCGCCTGTTCTTTGCTCCGCCGTCTCCGTCGTCTCAGCCACCACCTGACTCTGCACTTCGCCAGGTTCTCAGTCTTCCCTCATCTACTGGTCTTCCGTTACAGCCTGGCTCACCGCTGCCTGCTCTTTCTCCGTACACAGAGCAGCCTGGTGGCCTTGCAGAGCGACGTAAGCCTGTGTCGCGGCCTGTCTCCCCTGTCAGTTCCGGTCGTCGTGTTCCTCGTCAGTGCCAGCCGGCTATCTCCGGCCCTCCCCTTGTAGCTCGTCGTCCTTCCTCTCCTTCCCCGCGTGTTCCTCTGCCGCCTCCCCCTGCGTCCTCTCTGCCTGTCGTTGCTGACCCTGCGTCTGACCGGTTTCGTGCTGAGCACTCTACTGTCACGCGTCTGCTTGCCACTGTTGTCACTGACCCGTCGTTTGAGTCTGCTGCTGCGTCTGCCTTAGTCACTGAGCTTGTTGCCTTTGCTGCTCACTGTCGTCTAGACTACGCCGCCAGTCTTGTTGCTGAGTCTACGTCTGTCTGTCCTCCGTCCGTCGGGGGTGAGTGTGCACTTGGCACGGACGTCCTTGAGGACAGGCAGGAGGACCTTGAGTGTCTTGCAACTACTGCGCCTCATCTCGTATCCATGCTGCTTGCCCCTGAGGGAGACCCGGATGCACCAGACATCCCTACCCCGCGCTCTTACGCTGAGGCGATCACGGGTGAGTACTCCTCTCAGTGGCAGACAGCCATGGACGCAGAGATGGCATCCTGGAAGTCCACAGGCACCTACGTTGACGAGGTTCCCCCTCCTGGGGCGAACATTGTCAGTGGCATGTGGATTTTCAGGGTGAAGCGGCCGCCAGGTTCTCCGCCTGTCTTCAAGGCTCGTTATGCGGAATTTCCTTGAAGTGCTTAAGTCTCGATATTATCTCAACACTCCCCTTCACTTCTAGGAGTTCGGTGTAGTTATCTGGTTGTCTCGGAAATTCCGCTGAGCTAGTTGCAGTGGTGGAATTTCTGTCGTGTCAGCTTCTTGGTAAGTGAGTCAGCTGCCATGTCGCCAGTGGGACAGTAGACAAGGCGCATTCTCCCCTTGTCGATCGCATACTTGACGGAGAAGTAACGTAGTGAAATATGTTTCGTGCGATTGACGAAGCCGGGTTTGTTGGCGATGGTAATTGCACTCTGGTTGTCGCACTGCAACGTAAACTGATTCGGTGTTGTCAGAACATTATATAGCTTATGCTGTTGTGTAGGCTATAGTGGGGTATCCCATAGGGGGTACAACCCAATTAGGGTTTCCTATATGTACTCACTTCATTCATAGTTCATTCATTCGCGTTCTCCTTCCCACATGGAATCAGAGCAGGTCCCCTCCTAGGGACTGTTTCTAGGGCCCACCGAAGCGCGCCCCGAGGCGCGCTTTCCTTTTTTTTAGCGACCCTCCGTGTCGCCCCTAGCGGCCCGTTGCGCCGCCCTTACCTACGCGAGCCCGCCGCCCTTACGTCGCGGCCCAGCCGCCCTCACGTCGCGGCCCCGCCGCCCTCACCTACGCGGCCCCGCCGCCCTTAAGTCGCGGCCCCGCCGCCCTCACGTCGCGGCCATGCCGCCCTCACCTACGCGGCCCCGCCGCCCATAAGTCGCGGCCCCGCCGCCCTCACGTCGCGGCCCCGCCGCCCTCACGTCGCGGCCCCACCGCCCTTGCCTACGCGGCCCCGCCGCCCTCACCTACGCGGCCCCGCCGCCCTCACGTCGCGGCCCCGCCGCCCTCACGTCGCGGCCTCGCCGCCCTTGCCTACGCGGCCCTGCCGCCCTCACCTTCGCGGCCCCGCCGCCCTCACGTCGCGGCCCCGCCGCCCTCACTTTGCGGCCCCGCCGCCCTCACCTACGCGGCCCCGCCGCCCCACTTCGCGGCCCCGCCGCCTACGGTACCGGCCCCGCCGCCTATCCTCACCGGCCCCGCCGCCTACGACCGCCGAGCCGCCCTGCCGCCGAGCCGCCCAGCAGCCGAGCCGCCCGGGAGCCGAGCCGCCCTGCCGCCGAGCCGCCCTGCCGCCGAGCCGCCCGGGAGCCGAGCCGCCGAGCCGCCCTGCCGCCGAGCCGCCCTGCCGCCGAGCCGCCCTGCCGCCGAGCCGCCCGGGAGCCGAGCCGCCCAGCAGCCGAGCCGCCGAGCCGCCCAGCCGCCGGGCCGCCCTACTGCCGAGCCGCCCGACCTGCCCTGCCTGGTGAGCACAGCACCACTGTTACTGCGTGCCCTTCCCCTACTGCTTGCACTACTACACTGTCGTCGTCATGGCTACCCCTAGTGTCCTCGCTTTTGACGCTGAGGGTCGAGCCATTGACTTTGAGGTCTGGGTCGACGACCTGCAGCTGTTCTTACAGTGCGATAGGGCGGACGGTCTTTCCCTCTTTGACCTCACCTCTGGCGCCTCTCCTGCCCCTGCTGCTGATGCTGACCCCACTGTTCGCTCTCAGTGGGCCACCCGCGATGCTGCTGCACGTCTTGCTGTGCGTCGCCACCTGCCTACCACTGAGCGCGCGCACTTTAGTCAGTACAAGAGTGCTCAGACCTTGTACGACGCTGTAGTTGCGCGCTACTCTTCCCCTGCCACTGCTGCCCTGAGCCGCCTCATGCTACCGTACCTCTTTCCTGACCTTGCTGCCTTTCCCACTGTCGCTGACCTCATTACGCACCTCCGCACTAGTGACACTCGCTACCGCGCCGCCCTTCCTGCTGAGTTCTGCGCCAAGAACCCCCCCCCCATGTACATCACTCTCTATTACATAGTCACACGCCTCCCTGACTCCCTTCGCGTAGTCAGGGACCACTTCCTCTCAGTCTGTCCCACCACTCTCACTGTCGACCTCCTCGAGAAGTCCCTCCTGGCGGCGGAGAAGAGCATCGTCGCTGTAGGAGCCTCTCGTGGTGACCCTCGCACCCCCATCTTTGAGGGGTGTTCTCCTTCCCCCCTGCTGCCCTCTGTTGCCTCTGCTGCTGCTGCCGACCTGCTTGGTCTTGAGTCGGTCTGCGCGGCGTCTGCCCCTAGCGGGAGACGCCGCCCTGGCAGGGGCAAGGGGGGCAAGGGCGCGGGTGGAACTGGCGGGGGCGGTGGAGGTGGCGGTGGAGGCGGCGGAGGGATTGGGGGTGGCGGTGGGAGTGGTGGCGGGGGCGGTGGTGGCGGTGGCAGCAGCGGAGGAGGAGGCGGTGGTGGCGGCAGCGGTGGGAGCGGAGGCAGCGGTGGTGGTGGAGGTGGAGGCGGCGGTGGCGGAGGGGGTGGAGCTGGTCGGGGTGGTGCCCCGCAGCGTAGCGGCTCTGGTGGTGGCCAGCGTCAGCAGCAGCAGCAGCAGCAGCGTTCGCGGGACATCCCCCCGCCCCAGCAGCTCCGTGAGTGGTACACGCAGCGTCAGCGGGGTGGGGGTTTTGGTTCGTGCACCTACGTCCTTCGTTCCGGCGACCGCGCGGGTGAGCAGTGTGGGGGTGCCCACCCCACCCAGCGCTGCTTTGGCCGCCTGACGGACGCTTGGCGTCAGCAGTTCCCCGAGGCTAGTGAGATTCCCCGTTGGGGAGAGCTGTCTAGGGCTGGCGTAGCTATCTTTGATCTTGACTTTGATGCTATCCTTGCTGCCATGTATGCTGTGACTATTAGTGAGGAGGGTGACTGTTACCGGTGTTTCCCGCCCGACCCGGGCATTGGTACTGCTGCGCTAGGTACTTCTGCGGCTGCTGCTCTAGGTGCCAGTGCGTCTGCACTCTCAGGTACTGGTGAGGCTGCGCTCTCAGGTACTGCGTCGGCTTCGGCCTCCCTCGCCTTCACGCTTGACTCAGGGGCTTCTCGCTCCTTCTTTCGAGACCGCACCACACTCACGCCGCTTGGCCGGCCGGTTGCAGTCTCCCTGGCTGACCCCTCTGGGGGTCCTGTCCTCTCTCACTTCTCCACTGTCCTCCCGTGTCCGGCTGCCCCCTCGGGCACCTTGTCTGGTCTGTACCTCCCCTCGTTCTCGACGAACTTGGTGAGTGGTGCTGACCTGCAGGATGCGGGGGTTCACCAGTTTACTCCTGCGAGTCAGCGGGTGACCCACTGCTCGGACGCCCGCACAGGCCGACACCTGGCCACGTTTTCGCGTCGGCCGGGGTCGAGTCTCTACACCCTGACCACTGAGTCTCCTCCTGTCCCTGCGTCTGGCCAGGTAGCTGCGTCGGGTCAGGTGTTTGCTGCTGCGTCCAGGTCTGGTCCTGAGTCTGCCCCCTGCTCGTGTCGCCGCCTGTCTCAGGAGACTCTCCTGTGGCACCACCGTCTTGGCCACCCCTCCTTGCCTCGTCTTCGGGGCATGGCTTCCCGTGTCCTTGTCTCTGGTCTTCCCCGGTCTCTCCCTCCCCTTCCTTCGGGACCCGGACCTTCCTGTGTCCCCTGTGTCGAGGGGCGGCTCCGGGCTGCCCCTCACTCCTCCCAGTTTCCCCCGACAGAGGCTCCTCTGCAGACGCTTCACATGGACGTGTGGGGCCCGGCCCGCGTCCGTGGGCAGGGTCACGAGCGCTACTTCCTGCTGGTGGTTGACGACTACTCGCGTTACACCACAGTCTTCCCCTTGCGCAGCAAGGGTGATGTCACTGAGGTGTTGATCGACTGGATCCGCGCAGCTCGTCTCCAGCTCAGGAGGAGCTTCGGCTCGGACTTTCCTGTTCTGCGTCTGCACTCTGACCGAGGTGGAGAGTTCTCCTCTGGCCTTCTGCGAGCCTACTGTCGTGCACGAGGCATCCGCCAGACCTTTACGCTTCCGGACTCTCCACAGCAAAATGGGATTGCTGAGCGCCGCATTGGCATGGTCATGGACGTCGCTCGTACGTCCATGATGCATGCGGCTGCCCCCCATTTTCTGTGGCCGTTTGCGGTTCGGTACGCGGCGCATCAGATCAACCTTCACCCCAGGGTCTCCCGGCCGGAGACCTCCCCAGCTCTGCTGTGGACGGGGAAGGTCGGCGATGCGTCTGCGTTCCGTGTCTGGGGATCTCGGGCGTTTGTCCGCGACTTGTCTGCGGACAAGCTGTCCCCTCGTGCTGCTCCCTGTGTCTTCCTCGGCTTCCCCCCTGACGCCCCAGGGTGGCAGTTCTACCACCCCTCCTCTCGTCGTGTTCTGTCCTCCCAGGACGTCACGTTCGACGAGTCAGTCCCCTTCTACCGCCTCTTCCCCTACCGCACTCCTTCCCTCCCCCCGCCACCGCACTTCCTTGTGCCAGGTCCCCCCCCGGTAGACCCCCTTCCCCCTCAGGGTCCTGCCCCTTCAGGTGTGTCCCAGGTAGACGCAGTCGAGCCGGTCGAGGTTGCTGGTGACTCTGGTCCTGCTGCGGGTGCTGAGCCTGGGGGTGCTGACTCTGGGGGTGCTACGCGCGTGGGTGCTGAGCCTGGGGGTGCTGAGCCTGGGGGTGCTGAGTCTGGGGGTGCTGAGCCTGGGGGTACTGCGACTGGGGGTGCTGAGCCTGGGGGTGCGGAGTCTTGGGGTGCTGAGCCTGGGGGTGCTGCGACTGGGGGTGCTGAGCCAGGGGGTGCTGCGTCTGGAGCTGCTGAGCCTGGAGCTGCGGAGCCTGCGGCCACTGGACCTCCCCTTGTGGCGTCTGGCGGTGCGGGACCTGGCGGTTCTCCGGGTGCTTCGCCTCGGCGGGAGCCCCTCTCTCCACAGGAGCTGCGCGAGTGGTTTGCTCGCCGCTGGAGACGTACTGCTGGAGCTGGAGCTCCTTCGGCTGCTGAGGGTACTTGTGCCGCTGGTCCCGGAGCTGCTGGGCCCTCGGGTCCGCCTGGAGCTGGAGCTGCTGCGGGTGTTGGTGCTGAGACTGCTGCTGTCCTTCCTGGCGGTGGTCCTGCTGCGGGTGCTGCTGGTGCTGCTGGAGGTCCTGCCGCTGGAGGTGCTGTTGGCGCTGGTGCTGCTGCTGAGGGTGCTGTCCCTGCTGTGTCTGGAGTCGCCGCGCGGCCTCGGCCGTACTTCGTTCCACTCCTACAGCAGGTTCTTGGTCTTTCTCCTCCTGCAGCGTGTCCACCGCCTGTTCAGTCACAGTCCCAGTTAGAGCCCGCCTCCCCACTTCCTGCTCCCTCTCCTTACACTGGTCCCACTGGAGGTCTTGCTGAGCGTCGTGAGCCTGCGTCTCGTCCTGCGTCGCCTGTTCGTGCTGCTCGCGCTAGTGGTCGCGGTTCGCGTCAGCGTCCTCCTCCTGTCCCTGGCACGCACCGGATGTCTTTGCGTCCGTCCACTGCTCCTCTGCGTGCCCCTTTGCCTTCTCCTCCTGAGTCCTCCCTTCCTGCACTTACCGACCCAGAGTCCGACTCTCTTCGTGCTGCTAGTCCTACTGTCACACGTCTCCTTGCTACTGTCGTCACTGACCCCTCTTTTGAGTCCACTGCTGCGTCTGCGCTTGTTGCTGAGCTCGTCGACTTTGCTGCTCGCTGTCGTCTAGACTACGCTGCCGGTCTTGTTGCTGAGTCTGCGTCTGTCTGTCCTCCGTCCGTCGGGGGTGAGTGTGCTCTTGGCACGGACGTCCTTGAGGACAGGCAGGAGGAGTTCCAGTGTCTGGCTGCTGCTTCACCTCATCTCGCGTCCGTACTACTTGCCCCTGAGGGAGACCCGGATGCACTAGACATCCCGACTCCGCGCTCTTACGCGGAGGCCGTAGAGGGTCCCTACTCCTCTCAGTGGCAGGCAGCTATGGATGCAGAGATGGCGTCCTGGAAGTCCACAGGCACCTACGTTGACGCGGTGCCCCCTCCTGGGGCGAACATCGTCAGTGGCATGTGGATCTTCAGGGTGAAGCGGCCGCCGGGCTCTCCACCTGTCTTCAAGGCGCGGTACGTCGCTCGTGGCTTCAGTCAGCGGCAGGGAGTTGACTACTTTCAGACCTTCTCTCCCACCCCGAAGATGACCACTCTTCGGGTGCTGCTGCACATAGCCGCTCAGCGCGACTACGAGCTCCACTCTCTTGACTTCAGCACTGCTTTCTTGCAGGGTAGCCTGCACGAGGAGATCTGGCTGCGCCGTCCACCTGGCTTCACTGGGACTTTCCCTCCTGGCACCCAGTGGAGCCTCCGACGGCCAGTCTACGGTCTCCGCCAGGCACCGCGTGAGTGGCACGACACACTGAGGACTACGCTTGCGGCTCTTGGGTTTGCTCCCTCTACTGCTGACCCGTCGTTGTTTCTGCGCACCGACACTTCTTTGCCGCCGTTCTACATCCTCGTGTACGTCGACGACTTGGTCGTTGCCACAGCTGACACTGCTGGACTAGCCTACGTGAAGTCCGAGCTGCAGAAGAGACACACGTGCACAGACCTGGGTGAACTGCGCAGCTACCTTGGCTTGCAGATCACTCGGGACAGAGCACGCCGCACCATTACCTTGACTCAGTCACACATGGTGCAGCAGGTCCTTCAGCGCTTCGGCTTCACGTACTCCTCGCCTCAGGCCACTCCTCTGTCTACTCGCCACTCGCTCTCAGCTCTGCCTTCGGATGAGTCCGTAGAGTCGAGTGGCCCGTACCCAGAGCTTGTTGGCTGCCTCATGTACCTGATGACCTGCACACGACCTGACCTTGCATACCCTCTTAGCATTCTTGCACGCTATGTTGCTCCTGGGAGACACCGACCAGAGCACATGGCTGCAGCGAAGAGGGTGTTGCGCTACTTGTGCAGTACGTCGGGCATGGGGCTAGTGCTTGGAGGGCGGAGTCCAGTGGTCCTCACTGGGCACGCGGACGCTTCTTGGGCTGACGACCAGGCTACGCAGCGGTCGTCGCAGGGTTACACCTTCAGTCTTGGTTCCGGCTCTGTCTCGTGGCGGGCTACTCGCTCGTCCTCTGTTCTCGGCTCCAGTTGTGAGGCTGAGATCTACGCCGGGGCCATGGCTGCACAGGAGCTTCGCTGGCTCACCTACCTGCTGACTGACCTTGGAGAGCAGCCTCGTTCTCCTCCAGTGCTGTACGTAGACAACAAGGCCATGCTGGCCTTGTGTCGAGAGCAGCGCTTGGAGCACAGAACGAAGCACATTGCTCTCCGTTACTTTCTTGCTCGTGAGCTGCAGCAGCGTGGTCAGTTGCGACTTGCGTACGTGGCCTCTGAGGCCAACACTGCTGATGTGTTCACCAAGGCACTTGCGCCTTGTGACCATCAGCGCTTCTGCACTCAGTTGGGTCTTGTACCTGTCTTGCCTCACTTGCTCTCCTCTTGACCTTGCTTGTACTGTCACATATATATACCTGCTCTTGCTTGTCTAGCTCTATATATATATGTGTCCTCCTGCATGTGAACTGGCCTTGTGGCCTTGTCGTTGTGCTCGGACTGTGTGGTGACTTTGTGATCCACCCTGAGCTTGCTGTGCTTTGCGTGACTGGTCTTGTGACCCCTTGTTCTCCCCCACTTTGCCTATGGGGGTGTGTCAGAACATTATATAGCTTATGCTGTTGTGTAGGCTATAGTGGGGTATCCCATAGGGGGTACAACCCAATTAGGGTTTCCTATATGTACTCACTTCATTCATAGTTCATTCATTCGCGTTCTCCTTCCCACAGGTGTGACGAACTTCGCTTCGTCGAGTAGTTCCTGTAAGTATAGTCCTTCTCGAGTTGCAGCACACGCGGCAAAGAATTCTGCTTCAGCCGAGGAAAGTGACAAGAGTTCCTGTTTCGATGAGTTCCATGAGATCGTGCCAATTGGCTCGAGACGAAAAATGTAGCCTGTTCGTGACCGACGATCTGACGTGTCACCAGCGTGGTCTGCGTCAACGTATCCACTGAGGTACATTTTGTCGGTCGGTTTTCCTGTGTTAAAAATCAGCCCGACTGTGGGTGTTGCGACAAAGTAGTGTAGAGCGCGCTGAAGATCGAGATGGTGTTCTTCTTTTGGGCAGCGTAAAAATTGTGCGAGATAGCTTGCGACGTATGCAAGGTCGGGACGACACGTGACTGCTGCGAAGAGTAGACACCCGAGTTGCTGCTGGTACAGTTGTAGACCAGCTGCCGAAAGTTTGGTGTTGTTTAGGATGTGCCCGGTGGGTGTAGACCGATACGGTGTAGCGACGTAATCCGTAGAAATTTTGAAACGCTTAGCGAGTGACTCAGCATACTTTGATGCGGTGAGGTGAATGGCGGAGGAGGAAGTCTTATATGAGTTAAAGCCTGTTATAAAGGATTTGTTTGGACTTAATAAAAGCCCATGTAGTGATATGTTTCAGGATCAATGTCTCTGAAATCAGATATATTATAAATTGACAAACATACAAAATATATAGCTAGAGTAAAGTACCTGTTCGCCTACTGTACTGTGCTATTCTTGTTCTGAAACGGTACGTAACTTTTCGCGAGGCCTATAGCTACGTGCTGACGTCATCCTAGGGCGCGTAGCGCTTTGCTGACGTCAGCCTATCGGTACTTTACTGTACTACACGAATTTCCTTGAAGTGCTTAAGTCTCGATATTATCTCAACAATACCGAAAAAGAGGGGAAGTAGCGGTTCGCCGAAGCATTTTGCTTCGGTACAAATATCTTCGCTATTCACAATACACAATTTTAGAAAGTGTTACACACTTTCAAAATTTTACATATTTTGAAAGCTTGCTATTTGTCTTGCAAATGCAACGTCTCATTTCAACTGGGTTTTCTGAGACATGGTGAGTGCTTGTTGGCGGTGCCAAGTAAGTGCACGCTCGTGCTGCGAGGGGGATGGAACATGCGCCTGGTCGTGGAGGCGTCGCGACGCAGCAAGGAGGTGATCGTGTGAGATGGTGACATAAAGGTCCTTCGCGGTTTCGCTCCGCCATCGCCCCAGTCTTTTGAAAAGGCGGTCCGGGATGCCCGTGCTCGTTGCGACTGTTGCTGCCCCTTTGTGGAATGAATGGGTGCCGAGGTGTGTGGGGTCGATGCAAGCTGCTTGGAACGCATGCAAGCACCTGTCAAACATATACGCTTAGTTAAATCTAGGCTTAGTTTATGTGTTAACAGTTGTCTAGGCTATAGTGGGTTTAGCCTTAGGGGGTACAGTTTTCTCTCGACATTCTACTTGTACCCCTCGTCACTTCCTTGTACAGGTCTCTTCCTTGCGTCGAGGGGCGGCAGCGCGCCGCTCCTCACTCCTCCTCGTTTCCCCCGACGACTGCTCTGTGGGAAGGAGAACGCGAATGAATGAACTATGAATGAAGTGAGTACATATAGGAAACCCTAATTGGGTTGTACCCCCTATGGGATACCCCACTATAGCCTACACAACAGCATAAGCTATATAATGTTCTGACACACCCCCATAGGCAAAGTGGGGGAGAACAAGGGGTCACAAGACCAGTCACGCAAAGCACAGCAAGCTCAGGGTGGATCACAAAGTCACCACAAAGTCCGAGCACAACGACAAGGCCACAAGGCCAGTTCACATGCAGGAGGACACATATATATATAGAGCTAGACAAGCAAGAGCAGGTATATATATGTGACAGTACAAGCAAGGTCAAGAGGAGAGCAAGTGAGGCAAGACAGGTACAAGACCCAACTGAGTGCAGAAGCGCTGATGGTCACAAGGCGCAAGTGCCTTGGTGAACACATCAGCAGTGTTGGCCTCAGAGGCCACGTACGCAAGTCGCAACTGACCACGCTGCTGCAGCTCACGAGCAAGAAAGTAACGGAGAGCAATGTGCTTCGTTCTGTGCTCCAAGCGCTGCTCTCGACACAAGGCCAGCATGGCCTTGTTGTCTACGTACAGCACTGGAGGAGAACGAGGCTGCTCTCCAAGGTCAGTCAGCAGGTAGGTGAGCCAGCGAAGCTCCTGTGCAGCCATGGCCCCGGCGTAGATCTCAGCCTCACAACTGGAGCCGAGAACAGAGGACGAGCGAGTAGCCCGCCACGAGACAGAGCCGGAACCAAGACTGAAGGTGTAACCCTGCGACGACCGCTGCGTAGCCTGGTCGTCAGCCCAAGAAGCGTCCGCGTGCCCAGTGAGGACCACTGGACTCCGCCCTCCAAGCACTAGCCCCATGCCCGACGTACTGCACAAGTAGCGCAACACCCTCTTCGCTGCAGCCATGTGCTCTGGTCGGTGTCTCCCAGGAGCAACATAGCGTGCAAGAATGCTAAGAGGGTATGCAAGGTCAGGTCGTGTGCAGGTCATCAGGTACATGAGGCAGCCAACAAGCTCTGGGTACGGGCCACTCGACTCTACGGACTCATCCGAAGGCAGAGCTGAGAGCGAGTGGCGAGTAGACAGAGGAGTGGCCTGAGGCGAGGAGTACGTGAAGCCGAAGCGCTGAAGGACCTGCTGCACCATGTGTGACTGAGTCAAGGTAATGGTGCGGCGTGCTCTGTCCCGAGTGATCTGCAAGCCAAGGTAGCTGCGCAGTTCACCCAGGTCTGTGCACGTGTGTCTCTTCTGCAGCTCGGACTTCACGTAGGCTAGTCCAGCAGTGTCAGCTGTGGCAACGACCAAGTCGTCGACGTACACGAGGATGTAGAACGGCGGCAAAGAAGTGTCGGTGCGCAGAAACAACGACGGGTCAGCAGTAGAGGGAGCAAACCCAAGAGCCGCAAGCGTAGTCCTCAGTGTGTCGTGCCACTCACGCGGTGCCTGGCGGAGACCGTAGACTGGCCGTCGGAGGCTCCACTGGGTGCCAGGAGGGAAAGTCCCAGTGAAGCCAGGTGGACGGCGCAGCCAGATCTCCTCGTGCAGGCTACCCTGCAAGAAAGCAGTGCTGAAGTCAAGAGAGTGGAGCTCGTAGTCGCGCTGAGCGGCTATGTGCAGCAGCACCCGAAGAGTGGTCATCTTCGGGGTGGGAGAGAAGGTCTGAAAGTAGTCAACTCCCTGCCGCTGACTGAAGCCACGAGCGACGTACCGCGCCTTGAAGACAGGTGGAGAGCCCGGCGGCCGCTTCACCCTGAAGATCCACATGCCACTGACGATGTTCGCCCCAGGAGGGGGCACCGCGTCAACGTAGGTGCCTGTGGACTTCCAGGACGCCATCTCTGCATCCATAGCTGCCTGCCACTGAGAGGAGTAGGGACCCTCTACGGCCTCCGCGTAAGAGCGCGGAGTCGGGATGTCTAGTGCATCCGGGTCTCCCTCAGGGGCAAGTAGTACGGACGCGAGATGAGGTGAAGCAGCAGCCAGACACTGGAACTCCTCCTGCCTGTCCTCAAGGACGTCCGTGCCAAGAGCACACTCACCCCCGACGGACGGAGGACAGACAGACGCAGACTCAGCAACAAGACCGGCAGCGTAGTCTAGACGACAGCGAGCAGCAAAGTCGACGAGCTCAGCAACAAGCGCAGACGCAGCAGTGGACTCAAAAGAGGGGTCAGTGACGACAGTAGCAAGGAGACGTGTGACAGTAGGACTAGCAGCACGAAGAGAGTCGGACTCTGGGTCGGTAAGTGCAGGAAGGGAGGACTCAGGAGGAGAAGGCAAAGGGGCACGCAGAGGAGCAGTGGACGGACGCAAAGACATCCGGTGCGTGCCAGGGACAGGAGGAGGACGCTGACGCGAACCGCGACCACTAGCGCGAGCAGCACGAACAGGCGACGCAGGACGAGACGCAGGCTCACGACGCTCAGCAAGACCTCCAGTGGGACCAGTGTAAGGAGAGGGAGCAGGAAGTGGGGAGGCGGGCTCTAACTGGGACTGTGACTGAACGGGCGGTGGACACGCTGCAGGAGGAGAAAGACCAAGAACCTGCTGTAGGAGTGGAACGAAGTACGGCCGAGGCCGCGCGGCGACTCCAGACACAGCAGGGACAGCACCCTCAGCAGCAGCACCAGCGCCAACAGCACCTCCAGCGGCAGGACCTCCAGCAGCACCAGCAGCACCCGCAGCAGGACCACCGCCAGGAAGGACAGCAGCAGTCTCAGCACCAACACCCGCAGCAGCTCCAGCTCCAGGCGGACCCGAGGGCCCAGCAGCTCCGGGACCAGCGGCACAAGTACCCTCAGCAGCCGAAGGAGCTCCAGCTCCAGCAGTACGTCTCCAGCGGCGAGCAAACCACTCGCGCAGCTCCTGTGGAGAGAGGGGCTCCCGCCGAGGCGAAGCACCCGGAGAACCGCCAGGTCCCGCACCGCCAGACGCCACAAGGGGAGGTCCAGTGGCCGCAGGCTCCGCAGCTCCAGGCTCAGCAGCTCCAGACGCAGCACCCCCTGGCTCAGCACCCCCAGTCGCAGCACCCCCAGGCTCAGCACCCCCAGACTCCGCACCCCCAGGCTCAGCACCCCCAGTCGCAGTACCCCCAGGCTCAGCACCCCCAGACTCAGCACCCCCAGGCTCAGCACCCCCAGGCTCAGCACCCACGCGCGTAG
This sequence comes from Closterium sp. Naga37s-1, assembly GCA_947471745.1. NCBI lineage: Eukaryota > Viridiplantae > Streptophyta > Zygnematophyceae > Desmidiales > Closteriaceae > Closterium > Closterium sp. Naga37s-1. The sequence continues at coordinate 1,466,929 of CANJKZ010000998.1, forward strand.
CACCCCCAGAGTCGGCACCCCCAGGCTCAGCACCCGCAGCAGGACCAGAGTCACCAGCAACCTCGACCGGCTCGACTGCGTCTACCTGGGACACACCTGAAGGGGCAGGACCCTGAGGGGGAAGGGGGTCTACCGGGGGGGGACCTGGCACAAGGAAGTGCGGTGGCGGGGGGAGGGAAGGAGTGCGGTAGGGGAAGAGGCGGTAGAAGGGGACTGACTCGTCGAACGTGACGTCCTGGGAGGACAGAACACGACGAGAGGAGGGGTGGTAGAACTGCCACCCTGGGGCGTCAGGGGGGAAGCCGAGGAAGACACAGGGAGCAGCACGAGGGGACAGCTTGTCCGCAGACAAGTCGCGGACAAACGCCCGAGATCCCCAGACACGGAACGCAGACGCATCGCCAACCTTCCCCGTCCACAGCAGAGCTGGGGAGGTCTCCGGCCGGGAGACCCTGGGGTGAAGGTTGATCTGATGGGCCGCGTACCGAACCGCAAACGGCCACAGAAAATGGGGGGCAGCCGCATGCATCATGGACGTACGAGCGACGTCCATGACCATGCCAATGCGGCGCTCAGCAATCCCATTTTGCTGTGGAGAGTCCGGAAGCGTAAAGGTCTGGCGGATGCCTCGTGCACGACAGTAGGCTCGCAGAAGGCCAGAGGAGAACTCTCCACCTCGGTCAGAGTGCAGACGCAGAACAGGAAAGTCCGAGCCGAAGCTCCTCCTGAGCTGGAGACGAGCTGCGCGGATCCAGTCGATCAACACCTCAGTGACATCACCCTTGCTGCGCAAGGGGAAGACTGTGGTGTAACGCGAGTAGTCGTCAACCACCAGCAGGAAGTAGCGCTCGTGACCCTGCCCACGGACGCGGGCCGGGCCCCACACGTCCATGTGAAGCGTCTGCAGAGGAGCCTCTGTCGGGGGAAACTGGGAGGAGTGAGGGGCAGCCCGGAGCCGCCCCTCGACACAGGGGACACAGGAAGGTCCGGGTCCCGAAGGAAGGGGAGGGAGAGACCGGGGAAGACCAGAGACAAGGACACGGGAAGCCATGCCCCGAAGACGAGGCAAGGAGGGGTGGCCAAGATGGTGGTGCCACAGGAGAGTCTCCTGAGACAGGCGGCGACACGAGCAGGGGGCAGACTCAGGACCAGACCTGGACGCAGCAGCAAACACCTGACCCGACGCAGCTACCTGGCCAGACGCAGGGACAGGAGGAGACTCAGTGGTCAGGGTGTAGAGACTCGACCCCGGCCGACGCGAAAACGTGGCCAGGTGTCGGCCTGTGCGGGCGTCCGAGCAGTGGGTCACCCGCTGACTCGCAGGAGTAAACTGGTGAACCCCCGCATCCTGCAGGTCAGCACCACTCACCAAGTTCGTCGAGAACGAGGGGAGGTACAGACCAGACAAGGTGCCCGAGGGGGCAGCCGGACACGGGAGGACAGTGGAGAAGTGAGAGAGGACAGGACCCCCAGAGGGGTCAGCCAGGGAGACTGCAACCGGCCGGCCAAGCGGCGTGAGTGTGGTGCGGTCTCGAAAGAAGGAGCGAGAAGCCCCTGAGTCAAGCGTGAAGGTGAGGGAGGCCGAAGCCGACGCAGTAACTGAGAGCGCAGCCTCACCAGTACCTGAGAGTGCAGACGCACTGGCACCTAGAGCAGCAGCCGCAGAAGTACCTAGCGCAGCAGTACCAATGCCCGGGTCGGGCGGGAAACACCGGTAACAGTCACCCTCCTCACTAATAGTCACAGCATACATGGCAGCAAGGATAGCATCAAAGTCAAGATCAAAGATAGCTACGCCAGCCCTAGACAGCTCTCCCCAACGGGGAATCTCACTAGCCTCGGGGAACTGCTGACGCCAAGCGTCCGTCAGGCGGCCAAAGCAGCGCTGGGTGGGGTGGGCACCCCCACACTGCTCACCCGCGCGGTCGCCGGAACGAAGGACGTAGGTGCACGGACCAAAACCCCCACCCCGCTGACGCTGCGTGTACCACTCACGGAGCTGCTGGGGCGGGGGGATGTCCCGCGAACGCTGCTGCTGCTGCTGCTGCTGACGCTGGCCACCACCAGAGCCGCTACGCTGCGGGGCACCACCCCGACCAGCTCCACCCCCTCCGCCACCGCCGCCTCCACCTCCACCACCACCGCTGCCTCCGCTCCCACCGCTGCCGCCACCACCGCCTCCTCCTCCGCTGCTGCCACCGCCACCACCGCCCCCGCCACCACTCCCACCGCCACCCCCACTCCCTCCGCCGCCTCCACCGCCACCTCCACCGCCCCCGCCAGTTCCACCCGCGCCCTTGCCCCCCTTGCCCCTGCCAGGGCGGCGTCTCCCGCTAGGGGCAGACGCCGCGCAGACCGACTCAAGACCAAGCAGGTCGGCAGCAGCAGCAGAGGCAACAGAGGTCAGCAGGGGGGAAGGAGAACACCCCTCAAAGATGGGGGTGCGAGGGTCACCACGAGAGGCTCCTACAGCGACGATGCTCTTCTCCGCCGCCAGGAGGGACTTCTCGAGGAGGTCGACAGTGAGAGTGGTGGGACAGACTGAGAGGAAGTGGTCCCTGACTACGCGAAGGGAGTCAGGGAGGCGTGTGACTATGTAATAGAGAGTGATGTACATGGGGGGGGGGTTCTTGGCGCAGAACTCAGCAGGAAGGGCGGCGCGGTAGCGAGTGTCACTAGTGCGGAGGTGCGTAATGAGGTCAGCGACAGTGGGAAAGGCAGCAAGGTCAGGAAAGAGGTACGGTAGCATGAGGCGGCTCAGGGCAGCAGTGGCAGGGGAAGAGTAGCGCGCAACTACAGCGTCGTACAAGGTCTGAGCACTCTTGTACTGACTAAAGTGCGCGCGCTCAGTGGTAGGCAGGTGGCGACGCACAGCAAGACGTGCAGCAGCATCGCGGGTGGCCCACTGAGAGCGAACAGTGGGGTCAGCATCAGCAGCAGGGGCAGGAGAGGCGCCAGAGGTGAGGTCAAAGAGGGAAAGACCGTCCGCCCTATCGCACTGTAAGAACAGCTGCAGGTCGTCGACCCAGACCTCAAAGTCAATGGCTCGACCCTCAGCGTCAAAAGCGAGGACACTAGGGGTAGCCATGACGACGACAGTGTAGTAGTGCAAGCAGTAGGGGAAGGGCACGCAGTAACAGTGGTGCTGTGCTCACCAGGCAGGGCAGGTCGGGCGGCTCGGCAGTAGGGCGGCCCGGCGGCTGGGCGGCTCGGCGGCTCGGCTGCTGGGCGGCTCGGCTCCCGGGCGGCTCGGCGGCAGGGCGGCTCGGCGGCAGGGCGGCTCGGCGGCAGGGCGGCTCGGCAGCTCGGCTCCCGGGCGGCTCGGCGGCAGGGCGGCTCGGCGGCAGGGCGGCTCGGCTCCCGGGCGGCTCGGCTGCTGGGCGGCTCGGCGGCAGGGCGGCTCGGCGGTCGTAGGCAGCGGGGCCGGTGAGGATAGGCAGCGGGGCCGGTACCGTAGGCGGCGGGGCCGCGAAGTGGGGCGGCGGGGCCGCGTAGGTGAGGGCGGCGGGGCCGCAAAGTGAGGGCGGCGGGGCCGCGACGTGAGGGCGGCGGGGCCGCGAAGGTGAGGGCGGCAGGGCCGCGTAGGCAAGGGCGGCGAGGCCGCGACGTGAGGGCGGCGGGGCCGCGAATTATGGGCGGCGGGGCCGCGACTTATGGGCGGCGGGGCCGCGTAGGTGAGGGCGGCGGGGCCGCGACGTGAGGGCGGCGGGGCCGCGACTTAAGGGCGGCGGGGCCGCGTAGGTGAGGGCGGCGGGGCCGCGACGTGAGGGCGGCTGGGCCGCGACGTAAGGGCGGCGGGCTCGCGTAGGTAAGGGCGGCGCAACGGGCCGCTAGGGGCGACACGGAGGGTCGCTAAAAAAAAGGAAAGCGCGCCTCGGGGCGCGCTTCGGTGGGCCCTAGAAACAGTCCCTAGGAGGGGACCTGCTCTGATTCCATGTGGGAAGGAGAACGCGAATGAATGAACTATGAATGAAGTGAGTACATATAGGAAACCCTAATTGGGTTGTACCCCCTATGGGATACCCCACTATAGCCTACACAACAGCATAAGCTATATAATGTTCTGACAACACCGAATCAGTTTACGTTGCAGTGCGACAACCAGAGTGCAATTACCATCGCCAACAAACCCGGCTTCGTCAATCGCACGAAACATATTTCACTACGTTACTTCTCCGTCAAGGATGCGATCGACAAGGGGAGAATGCGCCTTGTCTACTGTCCCACTGGCGACATGGCAGCTGACTCACTTACCAAGAAGCTGACACGACAGAAATTCCACCACTGCAACTAGCTCAGCGGAATTTCCGAGACAACCAGATAACTACACCGAACTCCTAGAAGTGAAGGGGAGTGTTGAGATAATATCGAGACTTAAGCACTTCAAGGAAATTCCGCATAACGAGCCTTGAAGACAGGCGGAGAACCTGGCGGCCGCTTCACCCTGAAAATCCACATGCCACTGACAATGTTCGCCCCAGGAGGGGGAACCTCGTCAACGTAGGTGCCTGTGGACTTCCAGGATGCCATCTCTGCGTCCATGGCTGTCTGCCACTGAGAGGAGTACTCACCCGTGATCGCCTCAGCGTAAGAGCGCGGGGTAGGGATGTCTGGTGCATCCGGGTCTCCCTCAGGGGCAAGCAGCATGGATACGAGATGAGGCGCAGTAGTTGCAAGACACTCAAGGTCCTCCTGCCTGTCCTCAAGGACGTCCGTGCCAGCTACCTTGGCCTGCAGATCACCCGGGACAGAGCACAGCGCACCATCACACTGACTCAGTCACACATGGTGCAGCAGGTCCTTCAGCGCTTCGGCTTCCAGTACTCCTCGCCACAGCTCACTCCTCTGTCTACTAGCCACTCGCTCTCAGCTCCACCTTCAGACGAGTCCGTAGAGCCGAGTGGTCCGTACCCAGAGCTTGTGGGTTGCCTCATGTACCTGATGACTTGCACACGACCTGACCTCGCGTACCCTCTCAGCCTTCTGGCTCGCTACGTGGCTCCCGGTAGGCACCGAAAGGTGCACTGGGATGCTGCGAAGAGGGTACTGCGTTACTTATGAAGTACGTCGAGCATGGGGCTTGTGCTTGGAGGACGGGGTCCTGTTGTCCTCACTGGTCACGCAGACGCCTCCTGGGTTGACGACTCAGCTACGCAGCGGTCGTCGCAGGGTTACACCTTCAGCCTTGGCTCCGGCTCGGTTTCTTGGCGGTCTACCCGCTCGTCTTCAGTTCTCAGCTCCAGCTGTGAGGCTGAGATCTACGCCGGAGCCATGGCTGCTCAGGAGCTACGCTGGCTCACCTACTTGCTGACCGACTTGGGAGAGCAGCCTCGTTTGCCTCCAGTCCTGTACGTAGACAACAAGGCCATGATAGCCTTGTGTCAGGAGCACAGACTGGAGCACAGAACGAAGCACATCGCTCTGCGATACTTCCTTGCTCGAGAGTTGCAGCAGCGTGGTCAGCTTCGTCTAGCGTACGTGGCCACTCGGGCCAACACTGCTGATGTCTTCACCAAGGCACTTCCGCCTGGTGACCATCAGCGCTTTGTTACTGTGTTAGGCCTTGTGCCTACTTTGCCTCACTTACTTACTGCCTGACTGTGCCTGTACTGTGATCTATCTATATACCTGCATGCTTGTACTTGTTAGGGTATGATCACTGTATTGTTTGTTCTCTTTATATAACTCTGCATGTGAACTGGCCTTGTGGCCCTTTGCTTGTGCTCGGACTGTGTGGTGACTTTGTGATCCACCCTGAGCTTGCTTTGCTTTGCTTCTTCTCTTGACTGGTCTTGTGACCATTACTTGTTCTGGCTATCCCCCACTTCGCCTATGGGGGTGTGTCAAACATATATGCTTAGTTATATCTAGGCTTAGTTTATGTGTCTACAATGTCAAACTTATATCTGCTATTGTCTATTTAGGCTGTAGTGGGGTAGCTCTTAGAGGGTACAACACTTATGTTTTCTACTTGTACCCATCTCAGTTTCTAGTTGATTCATACTTTCGTCAATTATCTCACATGGTATAGAGCTAGTTTCGAGTTTTTTTTTTAAAAGGGCCCACCACTGAAATTTCTCTTACCTGCTCGACACGCGCGTCGCGCCTGCCCTTCGAGGCCCGTAGCGGCCCCTGCGCCTGCCCTTAGAGCCAGCGCCAGCCCCGTAAGGCCCCGTAAGGCCCCGTTTACGGCCCCGTTTAAGGCCCCGTAAGGCCCCGTAAGGCCCCGTTTACGCCCTCGTTTAAGGCCCCGTAAGGCCCCGTAAGGCCCCGTAAGGCCCCGTTTACGGCCCCGTTTAAGGCCCCGTACGGCCCCGTAAGGCCCCTTAAGGCCCCGTAAGGCCCCGTAAGGCCCCGTTTACGGCCCCGTTTAAGGCCCCGTAAGGCCCCGTAAGGCCCTGTAAGGCCCCGTCAGGCCCTGTTTAAGGCCCCGTTAGGCCCCGTAAGGCCCCGTAAGGCCCCGTAAGGCCCTGTAAGGCCCCGTCAGGCCCCGTCAGGCCCCGTTTGCGGCCCCGTCAGGCCCCGTAAGGCCCAGTCAGGCCCCGTTAGAGGCCCCGTACGGCCCCGTCAGGCCCCGTTAGCGGCCCCGTCAGGCCCCGTCAGGCCCCGTAAGGCCCCGTCCGGCCCTGCCCCGGCCCTACCCCAACCTGTCGCGGCCCTGCGCCGGCCCTGCTGCGGCCCTGTCGCAGCTCTGCCCCGGCCCTGCTCCGGCACTGTTGCAGCCCTGCCCCGGCCCTCGCCCCGACCCTGTCTCGGCCCTGCCCCGGCCCTGCTCCTGCACTGCCGCGGCCCAGCCCCGGCCCTGCCCCAGACCTGTCGCGGCCTCGCCCCGGCCCTGTCCCGGCCCTGCTCCGACCCTGCCCCGGCCCTGCCCAGGCCCTGCCCCGGCCCTGCCCCGGCCCTGCCCCCTGCCCCAGCCCTGCTCCGACCCTGCCCCGGCCCTGCCCCGGCCCTGCCTCGGCTCTGCCCCGGCCCTGCCCCTGCCCTGCTCCTGCACTGTCGCGGCCTTGCCCAACCCGGCCCCGGATCTTTTGCGGCCCGGCCCCGGCCCTACCCCGGCCCTGCCCCGACCTCGCCACTGGTAAGAGCGCCGCGCTGCCGAGCCGCGCCACCCTGCCGAGCCGCGCCGCCCTGCCTAGCCTGCCCTGCCGAGTTGCACTGCTGCTGCTGCTAGCCTGCTGCTGCTCCTGTCATGGCTAGTCTCAATGTTCTTACCTTTGATGCTGAGGGTCGAGCTTTTGACTTTGAGGTCTGGCTAGATGATCTGCAGCTTTTCCTACAGTGTGATAGCAAGGATGGCCTCTCACTGTTCGATCTCACGTCTGGCGCCTCTACTGCCCCTGCTGCTGATGCTGACATTACTGTTCGCTCGCAGTGGCTCACGCGCGATGCTGCTGCTCGTCTTGCTGTGCGTAATCACCTGCCGTCTACTGAGCGCGCGCACTTTAGTCAGTACAAGAGTGCTAGGGCTCTGTACGACGCTGTAGTTGCACGCTACTCCTCCCCTACCACTGCTGCCCTCAGCCGCCTCATGCTGCCGTACCTTTTTCCTGACCTTGCCGCCTTTGCCACAGTTGCTGACCTAGTTGCTCACCTCCGCACTAGTGTCGCTCGCTACCGCGCTGCCCTTCCTACTGAGTTTCTTCCTACGAACTCCCCCCCCATGTACATCACCCTTTACTACCTAGTCACCCGCCTCCCTGACTCTCTCTCCTCAGTCCGGGATCACTTCCTCTCCCTTTGCCCCACCGAGCTGACTGTCGACTTGCTAGAGGAGCGCCTTGCTGCAGCTGAGAAGAGTATCTTAGCTGTCGGTGCTTCTCGCGGCGACCGTCGCACCCCCTTCTTTGAGGGGTGTTCCCCTGTCCCCCTTCTCCCGTCTGTTGCCTCTGCTGCTGCTGTCGACCTCGTTGGCACTGAGGAGGTCGGCGCTGCGTCTACTGCCCCTAGTGGGCGACGCCGCACTGGCAAGGGCAAGGGAAGCAAGGGTGGTGGAGGGGGCGGTGGAGGCAGCGGTGGAGGAGGTGGAGGAGGTGGAGGTGGTGGTGGGGGTGGTTCCGGGAGTGGGGGCGTCAGTGGCGGCAGTGGAGGCCGTGGCGGCGGTGGCGGAGGAGGTGGCGGCAGCGGCAGCGGTGGTGGAGGAAGCGGAGGAGGTGGTGCTGGTCGCGGTGCGGCCACGCAGCATGGAGGCCTTGGTGGCAGCCAGCGTCAGCAGCAGCTGCGCACCCGTGAGACCCCGTCTGTTCAGCAGCTTCGTGAGTGGTACGCTGGGCGTAGGAGGTCTGGGGGTGCAGGTCCCTGCACGTACGTTCTTCGCACCGGCACTCGTAGTGGGGAGGTGTGTGGTCTCCCACACACCACGCAACGCTGCTTTGGCCGCTTGACTAACGCCTGGCGTACCCAGTTTCCTGACGCTGTTGAGCTTCCTCGTTGGCATGATCTGCTTCTGCAGAATGTGCCTATCTTTGATCTAGACTTTGATGCTATCCTTGCTGCCATGTATGCTCTTGCTGATATTACTGAGGGTGACTGTTACCTGCGTGTCCCGCCCGACCCGGGCACTGTGGCTGCTGCTCTAGGTACTAGAGCGTCTGCTGCTCCAGGTGCTTGTGCGGCTGCTGCTCTAGGTGCTAGTGCGTCTGCTGCTCCAGGTGCTGGTACGTCTCCTCTCTCTGGTACTACACCTACTGCGTCCTTTCACACTTTCACACTTGACTCTGGTGCTTCGCGCTCTTTCTTTAGAGACAGCACCACGCTCACGCCGCTCAGTCGGCCTGTTGCGGTCTCCCTTGCTGACCCCTCAGGGGGCCCAGTACTTGCACACTCCTCCACTGTCCTACCGTGTCCTGCAGCTCCGTCGGGCTTGCTGTCGGGACTCCACCTCCCCTCGTTCTCTACGAACCTGGTGAGTGGAGCAGACCTCTAGGACTCGTGGGTTGACCAGTTCACCCCTGGAGGTCAGCGTGTGACCCACTGCACTTGCTCTCGGACGGGCCGCCACCTGGCCACGTTTACCCGTCGGCCAGGGTCGAGTCTGTACACACTGACTACTGCGCCTCCTCCGGTCTCTGCGTCTGGTCAGGTAGCTGCGTCCAATCAGGTGTTTGCTGCCGCGTCCAGGTCTAGTCCTGCGTCTGCCCCCTGCTCGTGTCGTCCTCTGGCACACGAGACTCTCCTTTGGCACTACCGCCTTGGTCACCCCTCCCTACCTCGTCTTCGAGGTATGGCATCCCGTGCCCTTGTCTCTGGTCTCCTCAGGTCCCTCCCTCCCCTTCCTCTGGGGCCTGCCCCCACCTGTGTTCCGTGTGTCGAGGGCCGACAGCGTTCCGCCCCTCACTCCTCCTCGTTTCCTCCGACTGAGGCTCCTCTGCAGACTCTTCACATGGACGTGTGGGGCCCAGCCCGCGTCCGTGGACAGGGTCACGAGCGTTACTTCCTCCTGGTCGTTGACGACTACTCGCGTTACACCACAGTCTTCCCCTTGCGCAGCAAGGGTGAGGTTCCTGAGGTGTTGATCGACTGGATCCGCGGTGCTCGTCGCCAGCTCTGTGAGAGTTTCGGCTCCGACCTTCCTGTTCTGCGTCTGCACTCCGACCGAGGTGGGGAGTTTTCCTCCGACCTCCTGAGAGCCTTCTGTCGTTCGGAGGGCATCCGCCAGACGTTCACGCTTCCGGCCTCCCCGCAGCAAAATGGGATTGCTGAGCGCCGCATTGGCATGGTCATGGATGTCGCTCGTACGTCCATGATCCATGCGGCTGCTCCCCATTTTCTGTGGCCGTTCGCGGTTCAGTACGATGCGCATCAGATCAACCTTCAGCCTTGTGTCTCCTTGCCGGAGACCACACCTACTCTGCGGTGGACGGGGAAGGTTGGCGATGCGTCCGCGTTCCGTGTCTGGGGATCTCGAGCTTTTGTCCGCGATACTACTGCGGACAAGCTGTCCTCCCGTGCCGTTCCCTGTGTCTTCCTTGGCTTCCCTCCTGACGCACCCGGGTGGTAGTTCTACCACCCCACCTCGCGTCGTGTTCTGTCCTCTCAGGACGTCACGTTCGACGAGTCGGTGTCGTACTACCGTCTCTTTCCCTACCGCACTGCCTCCCCCCCCCCCCGCCACTCTTCCTGGCACCAGGTACTCCCCTGGTAGACCCCCTCCCCCCCCAGGGTCCTGCCCCCTCAGGTGTGTCCCAGGTAGACCCTGCCGAGCCGGTCGAGGTAGCTGTCGACTCAGGTGCTGCTAGGGGTGCTGAGTCTGGGGGTGCTGAGACTGGTGGTGCTGAGTCTGGGGGTGCTGAGACTGGGGGTGCTGAGTCTGGGGGTGCTGAGACTGGGCGTGCTGAGCTTGGGGGTGTGGAGCCTGAGGGTACTGTGTCTGGAGGTACTGAGCCTGCGCGTGCTGCGTCTGGAGGTGCTCTAGGTGTCCCGTCGCGGCGGGAGCCCCTCTCTCCACAGCGTCTTCGTGAGTGGTACTCTCGGCGCTGCTGGTGCTGCTGGTGCTGCTGGTGCTGGGGCTGCTGGAGGTACTGGAGGTGCTACTGGAGCTACTGGAGGTGCTGGCGCTGCTGGAGGTGGTGCTGGTGCTGGAGCTGCTGGAGGTGGTGCTGGTGCTGGAGCTGCTGGAGGTGCTGCTGGTGCTGGAGCTGCTGGAGGTGCTGCAGGTGCTGGTGCTGCTGGAGGTGCTGCTGGAGCTGCTGGAGGTGCTGCTGGGACTGGAGGCCCTGGGGCTGAGGGTACCGGTTCTGTCTCTGCTGTCTCTGGAGGCGCTGCGCGGCCGCGGCCGTACTATGTTCCGCTCCTTCAGCAGGTTCTTGGCTCCCCGCCTTCTCCTGGTCCTCCTCCTCCTTTCCTGAGTCCACCGCCTGTCTAGTCCCAGTCGCAGTTGCAGCCGGCCTCTCCGCTGCCTGGTCCTTCTCCTTACTTTGGTCCGACTAGAGGTCTTACGGAGCGTCGTGAGCCTGAGTCTCGTCCTTTGTCGCCTCAGTCTCGGTCTGCGTCGCCTGTCCGTCCTGTTCGCGCTGGTCGTGTTTCGCGTCCGCGTCTTCCTCCTGTCCCAGGCACTCACTCTATGACACTGCGTCCTTCTACTGCTCCACAGCGTGTCCCTCTGCCCTCTCCTCCTGCGTCCTCTCTTCCTGGCGGTCTGGACCCGGAGTCTGACTCCCTTCGTGCTGCTAGTCCTACTGTCACGCGCTTTCTGGCCACTGCTGTCACTGACCCTCTGTTTGAGTTCTCTGCTGCGTCTGCTCTTGTTGCTGAGCTTGTGGACTTTGCTGCAGCCTGTCGCCTAGACTACGCCGCTAGTCTTGTTGCTGAGTCTGCGTCTGCGTCTGTCTATCCTCCGTCCGTCGGGGGTGAGTGTGCTCTTGGCACGGACGTCCTTGAGGACAGACAGGAGGACCTTGAGTGTTTTGCTGCTCCTTCACCTCATCTCGTGTCCATGCTGCTTGCCCCTGAGGGAGACCCGGATGCACTAGACATCCCGACCCCGCGCTCTTACGCAGAGGCGATAGAGGGTCCCTACTCCTCTCAGTGGCAGGCAGCCATGGACGCAGAGATGGCTTCCTGGAAGTCCACAGGCACCTACGTAGACGAGGTTCCCCCACCTGGGGCGAACATCGTCAGTGGCATGTGGATCTTCAGGGTGAAGCGGCCGCCGGGTTCTCCGCCTGCCTTCAAGGCGCGTTACGTTGCACGTGGCTTCAGTCAGCGACAGGGAGTTGACTTCTTTCAGACCTTCTCCCCTGCCGCGAAGATGACCACTCTTCGGGTACTGCTGCACGTTGCTGCTCAGCGTGACTACGAGCTCCACTCGCTTGACTTCAGCACAGCCTTCCTAAAGGGCAGCCTGCACGAGGAGATCTGGCTGCGCCGCCCACCTGGCTTCACTGGGTCGTTTCCTGCTGGTACCCAGTGGAGCCTCCGGCGGCCAGTCTACGGTCTCCGCCAGGCGCCCCGTGAGTGGCACGACACGCTCAGGACGACTCTTGCTGCTCTTGGTTTTGCTCCTTCCACCGCTGACCCTTCTCTGTTTCTACGCACTGACGCTACTCTGCCGCCGTTCTACGTTCTTGTGTACGTAGACGACCTTGTCTTTGCTACTACTGACACGGAGGCACTCGCCCACGTGAAGTCCGAGCTGCAGAAGAGACACACGTGCACAGACCTGGGTGAGCTGACAAGCTATCTTGGCTTGCGGATCACCCGGGACAGAGCACAGCGCACCATTACCTTGACTCAGTCACACATGGTGCAGCAGGTCCTTCAGTGCTTCGGCTTCACGTACTCCTCGCCACAGTCCACTCCTCTGCCTACCGGTCACTCGCTCTCAGCTCCACCTTCGGACGAGTCCGTAGAGCCGAGTGGCCCGTATCCAGAGCTTGTGGGCTGCCTCATGTACCTGATGACTTGCACACGACCTGACCTCGCATACCCTCTCAGCCTTCTGGCTCGCTACGTGGCTCTCGGTAGGCACTGAAAGGTGCACTGGGATGCTGCGAAGAGGGTGTTGCGATACTTGTGCAGTACATCGGGCATGGGGCTCGTGCTTGGAGGACGGGCTCGAGTTGTCCTCACTGGTCACGCTGACGCCTCCTGGGTTGACGACTTGGCTACGCAGCGGTCGTCACAGGGTTACACCTTCAGTCTTGGCTCCGGCTCTGTTTCTTGGCGGTCTACCCGCTCTTCTTCTGTTCTCAGCTCCAGTTGTGAGGCTGAGATCTACGCTGGAGCCATGGCTGCACAGGAGCTTCGCTGGCTCACCTACCTGCTGACCGACTTGGGAGAGGCACCTCGGTCTCCTCCAGTTCTGTACGTCGACAACAAGGCCATGCTGGCCTTGTGTCAGGAGCACAGACTGGAGCACAGAACGAAGCACATTGCTCTGCGCTACTTCCTTGCTCGAGAGTTGCAGCAGCGTGGCCAGCTTCGTCTTGCTTACGTGGCCTCTCAGGCCAACACTGCTGATGTTTTCACCAAGGCACTTCAGCCTTGTGATCATCAGCGTTTCTGTACTGTGTTAGGCCTTGTACCTACTGTGCCTCACTTGTTGACTTCTTGACTCTGCTTGTACTGTACTCTATATACTTATACCTGCATGCTTACACTTGCTAGGTTGTGTTCACTGTATTGTTTGCTTTCCTTTATATAACTCTGCATGTAAACTGGCCTTATGGCCCTTTGCTTGTGCTCAGACTGTGTGGTGACTTTGTGATCCACCCTGAGCTTGCTTTGCCTTTCTTGACTGGTCTTGTGACCTCTTGTTCTCCCCCACTTTGCCTATGGGGGTGTGTCAAACTTATATCTGCTATAGTCTATTTAGGCTGTAGTGGGGTAGCTCTTAGAGGGTACAACACTTATGTTTTCTACTTGTACCCATCTCAGTTTCTAGTTGATTCATTCTTTCGTCAATTATCTCACATACAGTTGTCTAGGCTATAGTGGGTTTAGCCTTAGGGGGTACAGTTTTCTCTCGACATTCCACTTGTACCCCTCGTCACTTCCTAGTAAACCATTCTCGCCTATTATTCTCACAGCACCACGTGCGGATAGTGGGGTATGATGGGGCGGTATGCTGCGAGGATGGCGGGGAGTTGTGTAAAAAAATACGAATCAACTGGCATTTGGTGTTTGGCCCATACTGCGCCAGCTTGATGAAGTGCCTGGTGCACCGCACGGGGCAGAATGGTCCGTCAGTCGCGGCAACGGGGACCCATACACCCTTGCTCTCCTGATCGGTTTTTGAGTGTGGAATTAGAAGCCACATTGCCGTAGCCTCGAATTGGATGTCCTCCCACTGGATTGACACCAGATCCGAGAAGCGAAGGAAGGCCGAGTACATGAGCAGCACGATGAGGCCCTTCTGGTAGGTGCCTGGTTCGCTTGACTGGAGAAAAGGTCCCACCATTGCCTGGACTTGATGAAGGGAGACGGGCTCTTTCACTCGTGTTGGCCAAGGGCAGTGTCGTTTGGCGTACTCCCGGACTTGCGTTGTGAACGGGCCGTTCGCTGGGTTGGCTGACCCTGTCATGCGATGGGCAAAGCTGACTGCAGCGCATGTGAGCTGTACGCTGGAGACTGTGGCCTTGTGGTTGATTGCGTGCACTAAGTAGAGTGCTAGTGTGAGATCTGCAGCAGGAAAGAAATCCACTCTGGCCTTAATGCAAAAGCTGCGAAACTTCTCCCAGTATGGTTCGTATGTGTTGATTGTTGATTTCGATCGTGTCTTGGCTGTCATAAGAAGTAGCTGGTGGTGCAACCTTGGAAGCATATATGTAATAATAGAATACAAGAATGGTACATCAAGATTTCTAATTGACTTTCAGTGCTAGGATTCGACTGACTGGAAGCCCAGCACCCGAAAATGCATGTTCATGGGAGCCCACATGCAAGCATTGACTACCACTAGCAAGATAGAGGATGGAGGAAATGCCGATTGCCCAGGTGTGTGGGGAGGGTCTGATTAGGGGCCACGAAGCAGCGCCTGTCCATTCGGGAATGACCAGCGTCATTGTGGCGTTCGTGCGTGCGGCATGGTGCAGGGTCGCGGGGATGAGGCTCGGTGGCGGAAATGCGAAGCCGTGCTCTAATCCCCAATCGAGCGAAAATGCATTTATGGCAGTTGCGCGTGGGTGCGGATGTTTAGCGCAGAAGCGCGAGAGCTGTGCGTTGTTGGCATTCGCGAATAGGTCGATGGTGTGTGATCTCCAACGCCTGTCCAATTATCGAAACCAGGGGAGCTTGAGCGAGTAATCATCATGGTCTTCCAACTTGGACAGTGCATGTGCATGCGCATTGAGGGCCCATGGAATCCATTCGATGGCCAGCCGGGTTTCGTGCGCCATGCAAATTGCGACGATGGCCTTGCACAGAAGAGTGAGCTCAGGCTGGCGAGAGACGCCTTTGCGAAGAATGAAGAAGACGCCTTGGTTGTCCACTCGAATGAGTACGTGGCGGCCTTGGATTTGGTCCGTGAATGTCTGCAGCGCCCATAACACTCCCTCGAGCTCTCGGCGTGTGCTCGATGTGGAGAGAAGTTCTTTTGGCATGGGGCTGCTTCCTTGCGAGCTTCCGCCGGGGAAGGATGAAAGGGTTGCACCCCAACTGTGCGCGCTAGCGTCGACGTGAATGACCGTATCCAGACTGTGGGGCATGTGAAACGGGGCCCCGTTAAAACGGTCAAAATGGTCAAGCCAAAATTGTAGCTCGTCGCGAACCTCCGAGGTCAGCGTCACCCGTGCATTCCATGATGGCGCCTCATTAATGAGTGTCAAAAGTTGATGGCTGAAAGAGCGCGCCGTCGCGCCAAGGGCGAGCGCCATGGATGCAAGAATGCCAGTGACTCGGGCGACGAGGCGGATTGAAACCCGCTGGTTGCACTCGTAAGCGAGAAGCAGCACACGTAGTGCTTATGTAAGTTGCGCCTTTCTCTCCTGGCCGATAGTGAATCTCCCGGAGGCGGTGTCCAGCTCCATTCCGAGGAAGTGCAATCTTTGAGTCGCGGCCAGGTGTGACTTTTTTGCATTGATGACGAGCCCTGACTCCTTGAGGTCTCGAATGACTGCACCACTTTTCAAACGAGCGTCCTGTTCCGAGTCGCAAAGGAACAATATATCGTCTACATAGGGTATGACCCGAATACCTTGCTCTCGCCATTTCCGTGCCAACTGCTTGATCAACTGGGTGAACAGGAAGGGCGCTGTAGCGAGGCCGAACGGTAACGACTTGAAAAAATAGTCGGTGCCTTCGAAGTGAAAGCCTAGGAATGACCAGCAAGATGAATGAATATCGATGTGATGATAGCCAGACTTTAAGTCAACCGAGAACATCCAGTCGCCCGGCTTTGCCAGTTCAGCGACGCGAAGAAGACCTTCGTACTTGAATTTGGGGACAATGAGGTATTGATTGACCTTTCGCAAGTCGTGAATGAGGCGGCACTTGTTGCGTTGTTCCGCAACATTGAGTGGGCTGATGCATGTAACGGCCGATGAGCTAGATGCAACTGCTGCTGCTCCCGACGTGAGCAATTCCTGAATTGCCGATCGGGTGAAGTCAGTGTGCTTCAAGACTCCGGCGTGATTTTGATCGCGAAACGGCGGCGGTGAGAATGCCTTCCAAGGAAGCCAATATCCATTAGCAATGACCGACAGGATCAAGGAGCTCTCGCACCACGAAGCCCACCAAGCGAAAGCCTGTCGGAGGCGACCACCCATGATGGTGACGTCGCGATCGGTAACTGCAGTTGCCAACATCTCGTCCTGCTCCCCTGACCATGAAGGCGTGGCGGCTGCCACGGGGTGTTTTGTTTGGGGATAGCAGGGGTACGGGGTCGAACCATGACGTTAAATTACGTGATATGTAACCGCGCGCACGTATGAGCGGATAATTCACTCACAACGACGTGCAACTCGTGGGTCTGACAAGGGTAATGAGATTGCGAGTGCGCATGAGTGAGGTGCGGCTGAGAATCAGTTGGATTCAATAGGTATCACCCCCCTTTGTGGGTATCAAAGTGAGAACCAGTCAAGTGAGGGTCCATGCGCGTCGTGCGCGCGCTTCTCTTTCTTCTTCTTCCTCTCTCTCTCTCTCTCTCTCTCTCTCTCTCTCTCTCTCTCTCTCTCTCTCTCTCTCTCTCTCTCTCTCTCTCGCAAGGCACGTTAGCCTGATGGCTTGGTAACAAAAGGTACTATTGTCCAACGAGAACTCACTATGCCTTGCCATGCCAAGCATTTTTCTTGCTCTTGCTATTGGGTTGGTCGTTGCCTTCCCATACCCTTCTCCCTCTCTCTCTTTCTTCCTCTTTTTTTTTTTTTTTTTTTTTTTTTTTTGTGTGACATAACTTGTCATAAGGCTGGATCTCCAAGGCCAACGGCCTGAGAAACATTCCATTATAATTAGAAATACATTTTCATAGCCACCCGGGCTTTGCTTAAGAACGCACACACACGCATACACACGTACACAAACACCCTAGGGCAGTCCATGCCTCTAGCCTTGGGCTAAGCAGCCACTATCAAGGACCCCTGGTCCACGCCCGGCCCAGCCCTCCCCCACCCTCCATCAAAGGCAGCCAAGGTATGAGAACCTTGGGTGCGGGGAGATGGGAGGGCGAGGTTGCTTAGGGCTTCTCTCACACCACCGGTGCGGGCCCATTGCCCCCATGGCCTCTGTGGGGGCATGCGCTAGCCATGTGGCCATTCTGGCCGCATCGGAAACAGGTTCCCTTGAAGCCCCGACAGCCGTTGCCGCTGCCCATGGTCTTTGGCATGAAGTGGGGGGAATCGCGGTGAAACGGACGGCTCCCGCGGGCGAAGCCGGTCTTCATACGCTTGAGGGCTGCCATATCCGCCACTGCCATCTTGAAGGAGCGTGAGGTGAGCACCGCCGTAGTCTTAAGGAGTTGGTAGTGCTCAGCCACATCGAATCCGGCATGGTCGGCGACGACCAAGACGTCGAAGTGGCGCTTGATGAGGTCTTGGGCTTGGCCGACGGTTTTTAGAGCACCGGCGGCGTCGCCTCCGCGGATCTTGTCTTCCACGTGTGCCAGGTAAGTCTGAAGCGCCTCGAACACCTCCGCCTGGTCACGGACGCCTTTGCGGTTGAAGGCGGCGGCCGCGGTGGAAGGGTGAGGAGAGGGAAGAGGGGGGAGGAGATCGTTAGGCAAGAGGGGCATAGTGTTGTTTGGTTCGTCACCCGCATCGCTGTCGGAGTCGGAATCAGAGTCATCGGGTGCAGCGGGTTCATCCTCGACGGCTGGAGCCTTTCCCTTGTCGGCGCGGTGAGATGCGGCATCTCTCGCGGAAGTGGAGACGTTGTTGCGGATGTTTGCAGTGTTAGCGGAAGCGAAATTTTCCGCTTCTGTTGTAGCTGCTGGCGTTGTAACCGGGGCCGCGGCCTGCTTTTGGAGGAGCGCCAGCAGTGCCGCCACTTGCGAGGGCGAAAGATTCGCCGCCGCCCCCTCGGTTGCAGCGGCGGTGGTGGAGGTGGCAGCGGGAGTAGTGGTGGGGGCAGCAATGGAGGTGGTGGCGGCGGTGGGACTGGTGGAGGGAGTGGGGGCTCTGGTGGCGGTGGTGGAGGTAGCAGTGGGAGTGGCGGCAGTGGAGGCGGTGGGACTGGTGGCGGTGGGACTGGAGCTCGGCGTGTTGGTTCTGGAGGTGGCCGGCGTCAGCAGCAGCAGCAGCGTCGGAGTGAGACCCAGTCACCCCAGCAGCTTCGTGAGTGGTTTTTGGGTGGGGCGTCTGGGGGTAGTTGCCCGTATGTCATTCGCACGGGTGACCGTGCTGGTC
This sequence comes from Closterium sp. Naga37s-1, assembly GCA_947471745.1. Classification (NCBI taxonomy): domain Eukaryota; kingdom Viridiplantae; phylum Streptophyta; class Zygnematophyceae; order Desmidiales; family Closteriaceae; genus Closterium; species Closterium sp. Naga37s-1. The sequence goes on from CANJKZ010000998.1 coordinate 1,485,207, forward strand.
AGACTTGCGGGCGGCTTCACACTCAGCACCGCTGCTTCTCCCGCCTCGACGACGCTTGGCGTGCTGAGTTTGGTGACGACGTCGAGCTCCCTCGCTGGGCAGATCTGCTTAGGTCTAGGATTGCTATCTTTGACCTAGACTTCGATGCTATTCTTGATGCTATGTATGCTTTGTCTGTTAGTGCTGAGGGTGACTGTTACTGATGTGTGTCGCCTGACCCGGGTATAGCTGCTGCTGCTCTAGGTGCTAGTGAGTCTGGTACTCTCCCTGGTACTGCGCCTGCTCATGCCTTGCACACCTTCACGCTTGACTCAGGCGCCTCTGCTTGTTTCTTTCGTGACAGCACCACTCTCACTCCTCTCTCTACACATGTCCCGGTCCAACTGGCTGACCCCTCTTGAGGCCCGGTCGTGGCCCGTTCCTCCACTGTGCTCCCGTGTCCAGCGGTTCCGTCCGGTTCACTGTCAGGTCTTCACCTCCCCTCGTTCTCTGCGAACTTGGTGAGTACCGCTGCCCTCCAGGATGCGATGGTCACTACCACCACTCCTGGGGGTCAGCGTGTGACGATATGCACGTGCACACGGATGGGCCGTCACCTGGCCACATTCACTCGTCGGCCAGGGTCGAGTCTGTACACACTTGCTATCGAGCCTCCTCAGGTAGCTGCGTCTGCTCAGGTGTCCGCGTCAGGTCAGGTAGCCGCCTCTTGCTCGTGTTGCCTCCTGTCGCACCAGACTCTTCTGTGGCACCGCCGCCTGGGTCACCCCTCCCTGCCACGCCTTTGTGGCATGCACTCTCGTCTTCTTGTCTCTGGTCTTCCCGGTCCCTGCCTCCCCTTCTGCCCTCGCCTCCCCCGCCCTGCCTTCCTTGCGTTGAGGGACGGTAGCGCGCCGCTCCTCACTCCTCCTCGTTTCCCCCGACGACTGCTCCCCTGCAGACTCTCCTCATGAACGTGTGGGGCCCAGCCCGCATTAGTGGACAGTACCGCGAGCGCTACTTTCTGCGGGTCGTTGACAACAACACGCGGTACACCACGGTCTTCCCCTTGCGCAGCAAGGGTGAGGTCGTTGATGTCTTGATCCCTTGGATCAGCACGGTCCGTCTCCAACTCCGCGAGCGGTTCCACCAGGACCTTCCTGTCCTGCGTCTGCACTCTGACAGAGGTGGTGAGTTCTCCTCCGACCTCTTGCGGGACTTTTGTCGTGGGGAGGGCATTCTCCAGTCGTTCACGCTTCCGGACTCCCCTCAGCAAAATGGGATTGCTGAGCGCCGCATTGGCTTAGTCATGGAGGTCGCTCGTACCTCCATGATCCATGCGGCTGCTCCCCATTTTCTGTAGCCGTTTGCGGTCCGGTACGCTGCGCATCAGCTCAACCTCTGGCCCCGTGTCTCCTTGCTGGAGACCTCGCCCACACTGCGTTGGACGGGGGAGGTTGGCGATGCGTCGGTGTTCCGGGTCTGGGGATCTCGTGCCTTTGTTCGCGATACGTCCGCGGACAAGCTCTCCCCCCGTGCTATCCCCCGCGTCTTCCTTGGCTTTGTCCTTGATGCGCCTGGCTGGTAGTTTTACCACCCCACCTCGCGCCGTGTCTTCCCTTCCCAGGACGTCACGTTTAACGAGTCGGTTCTCTTTTACCGTCTATTCCCCTACCGCTCTGCCCCTCCCCCGCCCTCGCCGCTCTTCCTTGCTCCTGGTCCCCCTCCGGTAGACCCCCTCCCGCCCCAGGGTCCTGCTCCCTCAGGTGTGTCTTAGGTAGACCCTCTCCCTGGTCCTGTGCCTGTTCAGGTAGCTGCCGGCTCAGGTGCTGCGTCTGGGGGTGCTGCGTCTGGGGGTGCGGAGCCTGTGGGTGCGGAGTCGGAGGGTGTTGAGAGTGGGGGTGCTGAGCCTGGGGGTGTTGAGACTGGGGGTGCTGAGCCTGGGGGTATTGAGCCTGGGGGTGCTGCGTTGGAGGGTGCGGAGTCTAGAGGTGCTAAGCCTCTGGGTACTACTTTGTCTGGAGGTTCTGCTCGTGCTTCGCCGAGACTTTCTCCGCAACAGCTGCGTGAGTGGTATGTTGGGCGCGCACGCCTTCGGCGTGGAGCTATCGGAGCTGGAGGTGCTGTAGCTGCTGGAGCTGGAGGTGCTGGAGTTGCTGCTGGAGCTGGTGTTACTGGAGGTACTGCGGTCACTGGTCTTGGAGGTGCTCGTACTCGGGGTACTGGAGCTGCCGAGACTGGTGGTGTTGAGGGTGCCTTAGCTGGAGACCCTACGGAGTCTGGAGCTACTGGTGCTGGCGGCTCTGGCGCTGGTGGCGCTGGAGCTGGAGGAGCTGGTGCAAGAGGCGCTGGAGTTGGAGGCCCTGGTGTTGGAGGTGCTGGTACTGGAGGAGCTGGCGCTGTTGACCCTGTTGGCACTGTGCGGCCGACCGTACTTCGTTCCCCTGCTTCAGCAGGTTCTTGGTACCCCGTCTTCTACTGACCTTACTCCTCCCCTCCTCTGTCCACCGCCTGACCAGTCTCAGCTGCTGTTACAGCCGGCCTCTCTACTGCCTGCTCCTTCTCCTTACACTGAGCAGTCCGGCGGTCTTACAGAGCGTCGTGAGCCTGCGTCTCGTCCTGTCTCGCCTGTTCGCACTGCTCGTCGTGTTCCTCGTTCGCGTCCTCCTCCTGTCCCCGGCACGCACACTATGACCCTTCGTCCTTCCTTTGTTACCCTGCTTGTTCCTCTGCCTGCTCCTCCTGAATCCTCTCTTCCTGAGGTCCCTGACCCTGAGTCTGAACGCGCTCGTGCTGCCAGTCCCACTGTCTCTCGTCTCCTCGCCACTGCTGTCACAGACCCTTCCTTTGAGTCTGTTGCTGCGTCTGCTCTCGTTGCTGCGCTACTTGACTTTGCTGCTACTTGCTATCTAGACTACGCCACTGCTCTTGTTGCTGAGTCTGTGTCTGCCAGTCCTCCGTCCGTCGGGGGTGAGTGTGCTCTTGGCACGGACGTCCTTGAGGACGGGCAGGAGGACTTTGAGTGTCTTGCAGCTGCTGTACCTCGTTTCGCTTCCATGCTGCTTGCCCCTGAGGGAGACCCGGATGCACCAGACATCCCGACCCCGCGCTCTTACGCAGAGGCGATAATGGGTCCTTACTCCTCACAGTGGCACGCAGCCATGGATGCCAAGATGGCATCCTCGAAGTCCACAGGCACCTACGTCAACAAGGTTCCCCCACCTGGGGCGAACATAGTCGATGGCATGTGGATCTTCACGGTGAAGCGGCCGCCGGGTTCTCCGCCTGCCTTCAAGGCGCGTTACGTTGCTAGAGGCTTCAGTCAGCAACAGGGAGTGGACTACTTCCAGACCTTCTCCCCCACCCCGAAGATGACTACTCTTCGGGTGTTGCTGCACGTCGCTGCTCAGCCTGACTACGAGTTGCACTCTCTGGACTTCAGCACAGCTTTCCTGCAGGGCAGCCTGCACGAGGAGATCTGGCTGCGCCGCCCACCTGGTTTCACTGAGTCTTTTCCTGCAGGTGCTCAGTGGAGTCTTCGTCAGCCAGTCTACGGTCTCCGCCAGGCGCCTTGCGAGTGGCACGACACACTGAGGACTACACTTGCGGCTCTTGGGTTTGCTCCTTCTACTGCTGACCCGTCGCTGTTTCTAAGCACCGACACCTCGCTGCCGCCGTTCTACGTCCTAGCGTACGTCGATGACCTCGTCATTGCCACTGCTGACACTGAGTTACTGACCCTTGTGAAGTCCGAGCTGCAGAAGAGACACACCTGCACTGACCTGGGTGAACTGTGCAGCTATCTTGGCTTGCAGATCACTCGGGACAGAGCACAGCGCACCATCACCCTGACTCAGTCACACATGGTGCACCAGGTCCTTCATCGCTTCGACTTCCAGTTCTCCTCGCCACTGCCCACTCCTCTGTCTACCAGCCACTCGCTCTCAGCTCCACCTTCGGACGAGTCCGTAGAGCCGAGTGGTCCGTACCCAGAGCTTGTGGGTTGCCTCATGTACCTAATGGCTTGCACACGACCTGACCTCGCGTACCCTCTCAGCCTTCTGGCTCGCTACGTGGCTCCCGGTAGGAACCGAAAGGTGCACTGGGATGCTGCGAAGAGGGTACTGCGTTACTTGTGCAGTACGTCGGGCATGGGGCTCGTGCTTGGAGGACGGGGTCCAGTTGTCCTCATTGGTCACGCAGACGCTTCTTGGGTTGACGACTCGGCTACGCAGCGGTCGTCACAGGGTTACACTTTCAGCTTTGGCTCTGGCTCTGTTTCTTGGCGGTCTACCCGCTCGTCCTTGTTCTCAGCTCCAGTTGTGAGGCTGAGATCTACGCCGAGGCCATGGCTGCACAGGAGCTACGGTGGCTCACCGACCTGCTGACTGACTTGGGAGAGCAGCCTCGTTCGCCTTTAGTTCTGTACGTAGACAACAAGGCCATGATTGCCTTGTGTCAGGAGCACAGACTGGAGCACCGAACGAAGCACATCGGTCTGCGATACTTCCTTGCTCGTGAGTTGCAGCAGCGTGGCCAGCTTCATATTGGGTACGTGGCCACTAAGGCCAACACTGCTGATATATTCACCAAGGCACTTCCGCCTGGTGATCATCAGCGCTTCTCTACTGTGTTAGGCCTTGTTCCTACTTTGCCTCACTTGCTTACTGCTTGACTCTGCTTGTACTGTGATCTATATATATACCTGCATGCTTGCACTTACTAGGATATGATCACTGTATTGTTTGTTCTCTTTATATCACTCTGCATGTGAACTGGCCTTGTGGCCCCTTGCTTGTGCTCGGACTGCGTGGTGACTTGGTGATCCACCCAGAGCTTGCTTTGCTTTTCTTGACTGGTCTTGTGACCACTTGTTCTCCCCCACTCTGCCTATGGGGGTGTGTTAGAACATTATAGCTTTTACATTTGTGTAGGCTATAGTGGGGTAGCCCATAAGGGGTACAACTTAAGTAGGGTTAGTACTTGTACCCAACTGTTTCATAGTTCATTCATTCTCGTTCATTACATTCAACACCATGCACCCAGACGGACACCCTTGGGTCAAGCATCACGCCCACCCCAAAGAATTGACCTACACGCACATGGACCTGATGGGCTTTGTTGCAACTGCCGAACCCCAATAGCTTCCACCACAACCAAAGGCGAGAAAGGGTAGGGGAAGGCAACATCTGAAGAGAAAGGGAAAGCAAAATTTGAAGAGGAAGAGCCACTAGATATCGTTGATGAGGCAGAGTGGCAGACACCTCCTCCCTTAGGTATGAGAGATGCTGAACTTGCGGCAGCACTGCCTATCTTCTAGCCATGACAGACAAGGCACGGCCCCACTGTGCAGGACCGCCTTCATCTCCTCACTCGCTACACAGGACCAGGCGCCTTTGATGGGGATGGTCACCCCCTGCCTCTTAACTGGGAAACTTACCATTCTCCCCGCCCTTGGTCTCGCAGTGACATGACATCTGAACAGCTGCAGCAACTGGAAGAAGATGGGATCCGCCGCCAAGCAGACAGGGCAGCAGAAGAAGCGGCGGAGTTTGAACATGCCTCCCGCAACGGATGGGGCTGGAACCAAGGATGGGGAAGCAGTAGCTCAGCGGTAGTTGGGAGAAACACGACAGCAGTGGCATGGGGAACATCGCAAACAAAGGAGGAGGAGCCAATCGAGGAGTAGCTGGCAAGAGCATAGAAGGAAGTAGAGGAGGAATGGGCTGACAAAGTGCCTTATCATACTCCTATTCCCATCGGAATCCCCCCACCAGGACCCCCTCCTCCTACAACTCACTCATTTCCCCAGTCAACCATCAGCAACAGCCCCAACAGCAACACCATTCAGCCTTACAATCGCTACCCCCATAGCCCACTGCCCTTGAATCCACCACAGTTGGACCCTTTAACCCCACCCACTTCCAGACCCAGGCCCATCAACCTACAATGGTCCTCCTCCGCACCATCTTCCTTGCCCGAATCTTACTGAAGAAACAACAGACTCATAACATTTGATGCATCCACCCACTACTGCTCCCACAATAACGTATGATCTCATCCTCACCTTCAGACTGTCCCTTTCACCCCAACCCATCCCACAGTTAGCACACCCCAACATGGCCAAACTACAAGCTTTCTTCACACGCTCACCTGCACTCTGCGCTCCTCCATATCTCTGGCACAAGCGCCTTGGCCACCCCTCTCAGAAGGTGCTCAACAACTGCATCCTAGCCAACGTGTTCATTGCTAACACGTTGCTCCACCCTGATGGGTCCCCCATTACCATTGACAACAACCGAAACACCACCTGCACAGTCTGCCCCACCGTTGCACTCAATCACAAGGCCTTCAAATTCCTTGAGCCCAGCTCGCACCGCTACGAAAATAACTCCATAAGGTCTACTGAGATTTCCTTGTCCTCACCCACACAGGCATCAACAGCGATGAATATACCCTTACCTTCGTGGACGCTCGCTCTCGCTTCGTCTAGGTGGCAAATGTGTCACACATGAGCAAGGCGTGTGACATCTTCAAAGTGTGGCACAGCCACGCACTAACCCAATCTGGCTGCATTCTCAAGATTTGGCAAACAGACAGCGCAGCTGAATTCAAAAGCAAGGAGCTCGAAGCCTATACGAAGTATAAGGGGATTATCCACAATCTCTCTCTCCCCTACGCACACAACAAGGCGTTCCTGAGCGCACCAACAGAACCTTAATGACCAAGGCATGCGCCCTCCTAAAGCAGAGTGGCCTTGACGTGAAGAACAGGCCCTATGCCATGCACCCCGCTGTCCGCCTCCACAACCTCCTCATCACCACCGCCAACACATACAGGTTGTCCCCGCACGTCAAGTTCACTGGTGACAAGGGTGACATCTCTGAGCTCCGCGTCTGGGGCTGCATGGTATAGTATCGCCCCGCAACTACCAACACAGGGAAATTCGAGCGACGCGCACGTTGGGAAGTGCACCTGGGCATCAGCTTCGAGCATCATGCATGGAACATCCTTGACTATAAAACATCACAAGTGGTCGCGGTGCACGACGTCATCTTCTACGTGTTAGGGTGTTTCGCCGCTGCCCTAGTGACTACCGACCTAAGCGCTTGAATTAAGGGTGGTAGCGCAATGCTAGGAACGGTGAAAAACGACGACCTAAAATGGGAAACGGACAGCTAGAACGGTGGGGTTGAAAGTCAAAGGAATTTGGAGGAATGCGTGAGGAAAGTGGGAATACGGAATCGTAGAAAAGTGCGGTTCGGAAAATGTCGAAACGACAGTTTCCACAAATCTAAATGTTCAATTGCATACGGAACCTCATTTGGAGCGGATGCGACAAACATGTTTCGGTGCCGGTGTGAGTCCCCGAATTCGGTTCCACGTACGTCTCAAGGTGGAACACGGACATCGCATCGCGCGAACCGCATACCACATTTCGAAATGCTTAGATTGTGTTGTTTGTTGAACCAGTTTTCAAGTACTTCGATATTCTGCACTTTGTTGTTCAAGTACTTCGGCTATTTTGTACGGCTCTGTTATTTGAGTGAATCGTATATAAAGTATTTAGAGACCTTACCAAGTATTATGGATTCACTCCAGGTCTACAGAATCCAAGAGCTGCGCATATTGCTGGAATTGGGTGATCATGGAGATCACGTTAGGCATTAGCAAGTAGGCTATTGCCCAGATTTAAGGCTACGATTCACTCACCATTCTGCAGTTTGAGTGACAGGCACGCTGACAAAACCAGAGTAGGCGGCGTGCCTGGCCACGTGGCACAATACGAACGCCCACCCCCCAGCTTCGCAACTCCCGCGGACGAAGCCGAAGCTGCGCTCGCTGACCAAGATCCAGCTGACCCACACCTGGAGCGACGAAGACGAGGACGAAGATGGCACACCCTTCGATTCCTCCTGTGACTCACTGCTCAGCCCCACCCCATCAAGCAGCAATCACTCCGATGACGACGTCGTGGAAGTCACCAGTGAGTAGAAACACAGCCCTGGCCTTTCCGGCCTCCAGCTCCTTGGCCTCCACACTGGCGTCTCTCACCCACCTAAAGCGGTTGAATCCCATGCCAAGCCCTCATCGGCCCTTATAGCAAGGAATGGCGTGCGACAATGGATGCCGAAGTCGACGCGCTTGAAGCTCGTGAGACATGGGCCAGGAGTTCTACCTCCGTCCGCATCTTCCTCGCCATCCGTGCCGCAAAGCATCTTCCGCTCCAACGGATCGACGTTAAAAACGCCTTCTTCTTCATTGAGCAACCTCATACTTACGGCGATGGCGACGACCGCGTGTGCCAACTCAAGAAGTCACACTACAAAGGCCCCGTCTCTGTCAGCAGCATCTTTATCAAATCCTCATCGACATCGGCTTTACCCAGCTATCCCATGACCCCGGCATGTATCGCCTCCACTTTCGTGGCGATTACATTCTCCTCACCGCCTATGTGGATGATCTCCTCTAAAAGGGCAATTCGAGAAAAACCATAGTATCCTCATGGAAATCACAAGAACCGACCACTTCAAGTAGTTCTTAAGCATGTACATCTCCTACGCGGCTGACGCCATTCATCTCTCCGACGCTAAGTAAGCATATACCTTATCTGCCAAGTTCAACATCAAACCCGCATCCCTCTCCACCCCTTACCGCACAATGGCAATACCCCATATCCCCAACACCACCCTGCTTAACCCATCTGCACACTAGCTCTACCAGCAGCAACTCGGATGCCTCCTCTTCTCTGCGGTAACCTGCAGACCAATTTATCCTACAATTCAAGCTAGCTCGCTCGGTACGCTAAGCGACTCGAAGGGGAAAACATGTTGGATTTACAGCGCGCCTTGCAGTACTTCATCTCTACGCTGCACATCGGACTAACCTATTCCACCCTCACGACCCAATCATTCAGCCACGTTGGTTGCGTGGACGCTGATCACACCGTTGACCCTGCAAATCGACAATCCTGGACCAACTTCCTCTTTTGGCGTGACCCTACTAGACCAATTTCCTAGAATTTACAGAAACAAGAAATTGTGGCGCGCTCCTCTGCTAAAGCGGAATTTATTGCCGCAATGTCAGCTCTTTGCGAAGGGCTGTACCTGCAGGTACTTCTACAAGAAGCGAAAAAATGCGATATCCGCGAACTTCAAACTTCATTTCGACAACCAAAGCGCGATCAAGATCGTGAACAAAATCGGCTTCGTCAATCGCACCAAGCGCATCGCAATCCGCTACTTCTTCGTTAAGAGTGAAGTTGACAAGGGCGAAGTCTTGACTTACTGTCCCACCAGTGACATGGCAGCTGACGTTTTCACTGATAAACTGCCACGTCAGCGGGAAAAGCATTCAAACAGTTACCGTGCCGCGTTCAGTTACCAAACCGGAGAGTTGCCTTTCCCGTTCTAGATTAGCCCTAAGGGGAATGTACCCCCCTGAGAGTACATGGCTAGCTAGGACTCTTCGCACCAGGGTCGGTTTTATCATACCAAATTGGTCTGATGGTCTGATTTTTCGACCTATTTTTTTTTTCTTTAGTCTGCTTTTTTTTTTTCATCAGATCGTTCACACTTGTGATTCAGTTTTGTCTGGAAATTCAGATTGCGCACTATGGCCTGTCTAAATTTCCAGATAACAAGTAATTTTCCATCTTAAACGGACAAATATGGTTACTTGGCCTATGGTCCCCCTTACATGTTCCTCAATGTTTTCATTTCCAGGAATTTCTCACCCCTGGATTGTCAAAAGAATGAACGAGAATGAATGAGCTATGAAACAGTTGGGTACAAGTACTAACCCTAATTGGGTTGTACCCCTTATGGGCTACCCCACTATAGCCTACACAAATGTAAGCACTATAATGTCTTGACACACCCCCATAGGTAAAGTGGGGGAGAACAAGTGGTCACAAGACCAGTTAAGAAAAGCAAAGCAAGCTCAAGGTGGATCACAAAGTCACCACACAGTGAGCAAGTGAGACAAAGTAGGCACAAGGCCTAACACAGTAGAGAAGCGCTGATGATCACCAGGCGGAAGTGCCTTGGTGAATATATCAGCAGTCTTGGCCCTAGTGGCCACGTACGCAAGACAAAGCTGGCCACGCTGCTGCAACTCTCGAGCAAGGAGGTATTGCAGAGTGATGTGCTTTGTTCGGTGCTCCAGTCTGTGCTCCTGACACAAGGCAATCATGGCCTTGTTGTCTACGTACAGAACTGAAGGCGAACGAGGCTGCTCTCCCAAGTCAGTCAGCAGGTAGGTGAGCCAGCGTAGCTCTTGTGCAGCCATGGCCCCGGCGTAGATCTCAGCCTCACAACTGGAGCTGAGAACCGAAGACGAGCGGGTAGACCGCCAGGAAACAGAGCAAGAGCCAAGACTAAAAGTGTAACCCTGTGACAACCGCTGCGTAGCTGAGTCGTCAACCCAAGAAGCGTCTGCGTGACCGGTGAGGACAATTGGACCCCGTCCTCCAAGCACGAGCCCCATGCCCGACGTACTGCACAAGTAACGCAGTACCCTCTTTGCAGCATCCCAGTGCACCTTTCGGTGCCTGCCGGGAGCCACGTAGCGAGCTGGGAGGCTAAGAGGGTACGCGAGGTCAGGTCGTGTGCACGTCATCAGGTACATGAGGCAACCCACAAGCTCTGGGTACGGACCACTCGGCTCTACGGACTCGTCCGAAGGTGGAGCTGAGAGCGAGTGGCTGGTAGACAGAGGAGTGGGCTGTGGCGAGGAGAACTGGAAGCCGAAGCGCTAAGTGTGACTGAGTCAGGGTGATGGTGCGCCGTGCTCTGTCCCGGGTGATCTGCAAGCCAAGATAGTTGCGCAGTTTACCCAGGTCAGTGCAGGTGTGTCTCTTCTGCAGCTTCGACTTCACAAGGGTCAGTGCCTCAGTGTCAGCAGTGGCAAAGACGAGGTCATCGACGTAGACTAGGATGTAGAATGGCGGCAGTGACGTGTCGGTGCGTAGAAACAGCGACGGGTCAGCAGTAGAAGGAGCAAACCCAAGAGCCGCAAGTGTAGTCCTCAGTGTGTCGTGCCAATCGCAAGGCGCCTGGCGGAGACCGTAGACTGGCCGCCGGAGGCTCCACTGGGTACCTGCAGGAAACGACCCAGTGAAGCCAGGTGGGCGGTGAAGCCAGATCTCCTCGTGTAGGCTGCCCTGTAAGAAAGCTATGCTGAAGTCAAGAGAGTGCAGCTCGTAGTCACTCTGAGCAGCGACGTGCAGCAACACCCAAAGAGTGGTCATCTTTGGGGTGGGGGAGAAGGTCTGGAAATAGTCAACCCCCTGTCGCTGACTGAAGCCTCGAGCAACGTAACGCGCCTTGAAGGCAGGCGGAGAACCCGGCAGCCGCTTCACCCTAAAAATCCACATCCCATCGACTATGTTCCCCCAAGACGGGGGAACTGCGTTGATGTAGGTGCCTGTGGACTTCCAGGATGCCATCTCGGCATCCATGGCTGCCTGCCACTGAGAGGAGTAAGGACCCGTAATCGCCTCTGCGTAAGAGCGCAGGGTCGGGATGTCTGGTGCATCCGGGTCTCCCTCAGGGGCAAGCAGCATGGAAGCGAAACGAGGTACAGCAGCTGCAAGACACTCAAATTCCTCCTGCCTGTCCTCAAGGACGTCCGTGCCAAGAGCACACTCACCCCTGCCGGACGGAGGACTGGCAGACGCAGACTTAGCAACTAGAGCAGTGGCGTAGTCTAGACGGCAGGCAGCAGCAAAGTCAAGCAGCTCAGCAACGAGAGCAGACGCAGCAGCAGACTCAAAAGAAGGGTCAGTGAAAACAGTGGCGAGGAGACGAGAGACAGTGGGACTGGCAGACTCAGACTCAGCAACAAGAGCAGTGGCGTAGTCTAGACGACAGGCAGCTGTCAGAATATGTTGTATTTGTCTAGCCTGCAGTGGGGTACTCAATAGTGAGTACAGCCCAATCTAGGGTTTCCTATATGTACTCAACTGCTTGCTATTGAAAACCCTCTTTCTCATTTCTAACTTCCTACTGCTGTTTCCAACATGGAATCAGAGCAGGTCGACCCTCACGGGTCGATCCTGTGGATGGGCCCACCCAATGCTTCCGCTGCTGCTGTCCTGTCTGTCGCGCGCCCCGTGGCGCGCGACGTTTTTTCTTCCCGCCACGCGCTCCGAGCGCGTGGCGGTTTTCTGCCCGCCGTGCGCCCCGAGGCGCGCGGCGGTTCTCTTCCCGCCGTGCGCCCCGAGGCGCGCGGCGGTTTGCTTTCGCACACTGCGCCCTGGGGGCCCGCGCGTCGCCCCCCCCCCGTCCCGTCGCCCGTTGAGGCGCCCTGGGGGGCCGCGCGTCGCCCCCCCTCGTCGCCCGTCCCGGCACCCTGGGGCGCGGCGCATCGCCCCCCCCCCGTCGCCCGTCGAGGTGACCTGGGGGGCCGCGCGTCGCCCCCCCCGACGCACGTTGAGGTGACCTGGGGGGGCACACACCCCCCCCCCCCTTTCCCGTCGCCAGTCGAGGCGACCCGGGGGGGGGGGGGGGGGGCAGAAGGGGGCCGCGCGTCGGCCCCTCCTGTCTTCGTCGCGGCCCTGCCCGGCCCTGCCGTCCTGTCCCGGCCCTGCTTTGCCCGGTCCTACCGTCCTGCCCCGGCCCTGTCCCGGCCCTGCCCTGCCCGGCTCTGCCTTGCTGCCGCCCTTGCTGCGGCCCTACCCTGTGTTGGGGTTTGGGGGTGGCGAGTATGGGGGTGAAGGATGTGTGCGGTCTCCCCTGCTCCTCCTCCTCCTCCGTCTCCCACTGCTGCAGCTGCCACTGAGGGGGGTGGGTGTGTGCTTGGAGGACGGGCTCGAGTTGTCCTCACTGGTCATGCAGACGCTTCCTGGGTTGACGACTTGGCTACGCAGCGGTCGTCACAGGGTTACACATTCAGTCTTGGCTCCGGTTATGTCTCTTGGCGGTCTACCCGCTCGTCTTTTGTTCTCAGCTCCAGTTGTGAGGCTGAGATCTACGCTGGGGCCATGGCTGCACAGGAGTTACGCTGGCTCACCTACCTGCTGACCGACTTGGGAGAGGCGCCTCGTTCTCCTCCAGTTCTGTACGTCGACAACAAGGCCATGCTTGCCTTGTGTCAGGAGCACAGACTGGAGCACAGAACGAAGCACATTGCTCTGCGCTACTTCCTTGCTCGAGAGTTGCAGCAGCGTGGTCAGCTTCGCCTTGCTTACGTGGCCTCTCGGGCCAACACTGTTGATGTTTTCACCAAGGCACTTCAGCCTTGTGATCATCAGTATTTCTGTACTGTTCTAGGCCTTGTACCTACTGTGCCTCACTTGCTTACTTCTTGACTCTGCTTGTACTGTACTCTCTATACATATACCTGCATGCTTACACTTGCTAGGTTGTGTTCACTGTATTGTTTGTTCTCCTTTATATAACTCTGCATGTGAACTGGCCTTGTGGCCATTTGCTTGTGCTCAGACTGCGTGGTGACTTTGTGATCCACCCTGAGCTTGCTTTGCCTTTCTTGACTGGTCTTGTGACCTCTTGTTCTCCCCCACTTTGCCTATGGGGGTGTGTCAAACTTATATGCTATAGTCTATCTAGGCTGTAGTGGGGTAGTTCATATAGGGTACAACACTTTTAGGTTTCCTACTTGTACCCACCTGCTTGCTAGTTCAGTCATTCATTCGTTCACTATTCTGACAACCCGCGCTCCGGACCTCCGCCTCGACAGTCCCCAACCTCGGCACCAGGCCCGTCGCGCACCCCAATTTCCCACGTTACCGTTACCACCATAGCTTCGCTATATATTCTTCGCTCAATCCTTCGCTCATTGTATTCTTTGCCTCGATAGTGCAAACCTCGCTCGTTCACTCAATTGCACTCATAACAACCTACAACATCATCACTGACAATTTTATCTAGTTACAGATTGCAAAGTTTAGCATTTCTACCTAGAAAATCTACTCCTCGTCGGATTGGGGCTCCTGGCAGTTGTTGCCAATGAAGCCATCGGCGATGATGGAGTCAGAAACTTCCACCTCTGCGGTCAGCTGGCTCCGCCTGTGCGCCATGGCGAGGCCATCCTCACTGCCGTCAAGCGCGTTGCTGATGCCACAGGTGAGGAAGGCGCGCTTGATGAGGTCGGCGGGCACTGCTTTCCAGGCCCGTGAGATCAACCTCACGACCACCTCTGGGGGTGGCTTCTTCAAGTTCCCTGTACCAACAGAATCACACAATATTTATTTAGCGCAACAAAAGGGGGGACAATCATCTACGGTAAGATAGGGACTCGCGTGGCTATCGTACCTGCTCTGGTTAGCTGTTATTGGCCTTCTTCCTGAAACCACTTCTGATACTGCTGTCGGACGCTCGCCTTAAAGCTCTTGTTGATGGAGATGTCGAGGGGCTGTACCTCCGCTGTGCAGCCAGACGGGATGATCGCCGGCACGCATTTGAGCTCGCGAAACGTCTCCTTCACCCCCTCAGAGAGGTGACCGCGGTACGAGTCCAGTACGACCATCGAGCTCCGCGCATGCCTCCCGAACCCAGGCTTTAAAAAAGGCTTGACGCACTCCTCAAGCCATTGTATGATGCCATTGGCGTCCATCCAACCGTTCTCGTGACACGCCACGACCACATCTGCATAACAAACAAGCTTCTGTAAGTCTCTTTAAAAACAGGACCGGTGTAAAGCATACAAACAAGAATCATGACTTACCCGGCGGGAACACCCCTTTCGGCACGGACTTCCGCTTGAAAAAAACCCACGGCTTCAGCTTCATCCCGTCCGCCGTGCACGCCAACATCACGGTCACGCGCTCCTTCTGGTACCCCGAGCTCCTAATGGGCACCGATCGAACACCGGTTTGATCGACGGTAGTGGTGGCGGGCATCTCCAGTTACAGCGGCGTCTGGTCGGCGTTGATAATCCACGTCGTCTCGATGTCGCGCTCCCGACGCTTGTCACGGACGAATTGCCAGAACTTCTTGCATTGCTCCGCGACATCTGCGGTTGAGCACAGTTACGGTTAATGAGTAACAAGTGCATACACATGGCATAGAGAATAAAAATGATTCTTACGGGCGGCGGTTTTCTGGGCGACCTTCGCCTTCATTCACACGCTGAGATTCCACCGCCGACGGAACCAGTCCGACCACCGTTGGCTCCCTTTCCACTTCACGAGGGGGTAGAGAATCTTCATGAACTCCCGGGACCACTCCTGCAGGTGGCCGACGGACACCGCGGTTCCCTTGCGTTGCCAGTCGAGCAGTCGCTCATACACCTTGATCTCCATCGGATAGTACCTCGACGCCCTGCCGCGACCGTGCATGCGCTTCCTGGCAGAGTGGACTTCCTTGAGGAAATCAGAGGCACGCTTCCAGTTGGCGAGGCACTTGCGGTGGATGCCACTCTCGCGAGCCAGATCGCGCACCGACACCGGCACATCCAGCTGCGCGACCCACTTCAACTTCTCGGCGGCAGTATAGGCCTGGCGCTTGTGGTCGTTGGGCTTGTGCCTAGGAGAGGGGGGGCGAGAATCACGGTTCTGTGAAGAAGGGTGAGGTCGCTTTCGATTACGTGGAGGATAAGTTGGTATCGGGAGTTTCTCGGGGAGGCCATCGCGTGACCAGTATTCGACGCCGTCGTCGTCGTCACCGCCCGGCGCACCCTCGGGAAACACATCCTCAGCAGTGCCGGCCTCAGTAGCAGCCTCGGTGTCGGTCTCAGTGCCACCCTTGGTGCCGGCGTCGCCCTCAGCGCGCCAATCTTTCTCGGCGTCTTGCACGTCGTCGTCAGCGCCGACTGCAGATTCGTCCCACGTGCAGTTTTCTGGCTGGCCCCAACGTGGTGCTGGCGCTGGAGCATCTACGTAAACATTGGGGCCCTTGTTAGAATCCGGTTCCGACAGATACTCGTCGAACGCCGATGGGAGCAGGAGCGTGAGCACGGGGTGGTTGCCGGTGACGTGAGGGGCCACCGGATACGGAGGAGACGGAGGAACAGGAGGAGCAGGGGGAGTCAGAGGCACTAGAGGAGCCGGAGGAGCAGGCGGCGCAGGAGGCGCAGGAGGCTGTGGTGGCTCTCGAGGGTCTGGTGGTATGCGGCTATACCACCCGTCAGCTGTAACACGGTACGCGGGCCTACTGGAAGGTTTTTTCTTGAAGAGAAAATGAGTGCCTGTGAATTCCGCCATGGCTTCCGCAGCCAGGCGGGCGAGAAAAAGAAGAATGAATCAAAAACTGCAAGAATGGGTGTTGAAATGAGAGATTGAAGGGGACCCCTTCTGGTTTGCGGCTCGGGGTCCTCGTCGATGACAGACGAGTACACCCCTGCCTCAACCCGCAGAGGAGGGTTGGGGGCACCATCCATGCTGCGCTGGCACGGCAGATTCCATCACGTTCTGGATCAGGGCCTCAGTTATCAGGATAATTTATCCTGATTCTCCTGAATTCAGGATAGGTGTCGTGTGCTAGTCCTGGAAAAACAGCATAATAGGAATAATTGTCCTGTAATTTCAGTATAACGGTTATTTTGCGTACTGAAAATTCAGGATAAGGCTGTAGGTTCAGCCCTGATGAGTCAGGATAGTGTCGAATCACGCTCTGAGGCGAGATGTACTGTACGAAAAATCTCCTGGGTTTTGGGGCTAAAGTATGTACGGGCGAGCACCTCAAACATAGGAGCCAGTAGGAATCGAACAAAAGACCTTTTACGCATCGCATTATCACTTTACCCGCTACAACACTTCACCTATCGCTGAATGTAGCACTAAATTTAGAGCATACTGCTAAATGTAGCACTGGCATTTCAGGATACCTCACCCTGTGCAGCCCTGACAATTCAGGGCAAATTCTGATTTCCTAAAAACTGCCCTGAGGCCTCAGTGTACCCCCAAACGAATCTGAGGCCCTGTTCTGGATGATTCTGCCGAGATGCTCCTGTCTGGCAGCGCATGCCAACCTGATTGGGCCGCACGGTAGGTTTTGCATCAGCGCTGGCACGTGCGTTGCACCGGGACGGGTTTTGTGCGGCAAGTTTCGCCGTCATTCCATGCACGACCCCGCGCGCATGGTACAGTGTTGTATTCGCCTTATTGAGGGCTTCAGAATGATATCCTTTACAGTGAAATTCAGTTTTGCCTTTATAAAAGCGCCGGCGCTTATGGCCGTTACTCAATTACAAGCGCCCCCCCTCAAAAAAATGAATTTATTATAAGCGCATGTGCGCTACTATCCGGGGTATGACGGTATGTGAGAAGATAAGTTGATTATAGCAAAGAGATGCAAGACTTTACATGATTACAAGGAATATGCAAGGTTTAACTAACTGTAACTGCTGCTGCGGTTCGATACGACAACTCGGGTAACTGCTCAATAGTCAATCAGTTATGTGTCCTTACTGTCACGCTGCTTTCGGCGAGTCAAAGGTCGCTGACCTTTGACCTTCACTTAACCTCTTGCTGTTGCTTTTCTGTCAACCGCTTTGGTTGACTCGCTATTACTCCGCTGTAGTTCGCTTCGTTTACATTGTAGTGCTAGACACATCAGAAGCGCGAACTATATGTTTCCAACACTAGGAAAGCATTGGCAACTTCCACCAAAACCATGGGTAGTGCACATGAACTGTTCGTTTCAAAAGCGCCGCATGTCTTTGGGCGGCCGGAAATTGATCGGATGAGTTTCGGGAGTGGCGTTTTCATCCTCCTTCCACATCTTGATGGTTTTGTCCGCTTCACATGTCACCAGGCGCTTGCCCGTCACATCAAAGCCCATCGCATAGATGCCCGCCTCGCTGTCAAGTGACCCTGTGGAGAGGCAGGAGAAGCAGATGGAGGGAGGAGTAGGAGCAGGGGGAAAGGGCAGGTAAAATGAGTGAAGAGCACTTGTGAGGGAGAGTTGAAAGAGCAGTCCAGAGGAACAGAAGGAACAGGAGAAACCACCGGCGAGAGCGTAAGTGAATGGTTTTAGCGCACAGAGCAGAGAGGGAGAGTGACGCACCGGGCTGCACGATGGTCTGCGTCTGCTGGAAGTTGTGGCCGCTCTTCCAGTCCCAAAACCAGATGGACCCGTTGTCACCTGTGCAGAGAATGGCCGCATGTGGATGGGGATGATGGGGAATGATGCCAGATGTCAACGCACGAGATGGGGGGGAAGCGACAGCTTTTAAGTCGGGCTAGTAAGTCGATGTAGACACACGCATGCGGGAAAGTACGGAGAATTGACGATGATAGGAGGGAAAGAAAGAAAGAGCAGCAAGAGTACGCGAATGTGGGAGAGATTTCAGCGACGAAACGAGACAAGAAAAGAGGCAGAAGGTTGGAGGCGCAGAGGGGAGCACCTCCTGAGGCGAGCACGTTGTCCTCGTTCACATCTGCAGTGTTGATGATGGTGCGCTGCTGTGAACTGCGGTGGAGAACGGTGCAGATGGGTGGGGTGGCGTGTGGAGAACAGTGGTGGGAAGCGATGCACAGGAGGGGATGGGCGGGGCAGGGGGGAAGGACAGATGATGCTTAAGATTGCTGGGTAAAGCATAAACCAACAAAGCAGAGACTCGACCTCAAGCAGTTACCGTAACCGCAAACAAACATGATGCACAAGATGATGCAACAAAAGCCTAGAATGATATCCAACCGAAGGGAGGGCGAGGGAGGGCAGAGAGGCCCTCACAGCATGTTGTGCAGGAACTCGCCCTTGGGCAGTTTGTACTTCTTTATGTTGTCTGCTGATGCCGACACAAACGTCTTCCTGCCAGGCGGTGAGGAGCAATGGACGCAGCCATGGATGGGTGGGTGCGAACAATGGGAGAGAGGGGGAGAGGACGGTAGGAGAGGGGAGAGGAGGGGAGGGGAGGAGAAGCAACGGGTGCAGGAGAAGCAAGGGGTGCAGGAGAAGTAAGGGGTGCAGGAGAAGCAAGGGGTGCAGGAGAAGCAAGGGGTGCAGGAGCATGGCAGAGTGCAGAGGGAATGATGCGTGGAGTTGAACAAAGGGAATCAATAAGACCGGGCACACATGGCCGAAGAGATTGCTGCTGGGCGGGTACACGGAGGGCCGTAGCGCATGATGAGCATTGGCCAGGCACAAGGGGGAAGAAGGAGGGCGTACTCAAAGGGGTGCTTGGCGAGGGCTCGGACAGACTTCTTGTGATATGTGAGTGTTGACATGGCCTTGCCTGGTGCCATGTGGGGCACACACAACCACGATGGACAGGGATGTAATTGGTCACATACACACATGTACACATGCC
The DNA here is from genome assembly GCA_947471745.1 of Closterium sp. Naga37s-1. Lineage (NCBI taxonomy): Eukaryota > Viridiplantae > Streptophyta > Zygnematophyceae > Desmidiales > Closteriaceae > Closterium > Closterium sp. Naga37s-1. The sequence continues at coordinate 1,504,398 of CANJKZ010000998.1, forward strand.
GCCGCATAAGGGAGCGTGGCAATGCATGGCATAGCAGAGCGTGGCACAGCACTCACCTGCTGCCAGGTCCCAGAGCTTGACGGTGGTGTCATGCGAGCCTGTTATCACTTGGGGGTCCTGGAGTGGGGGGGGAAGGGGAGAGAAAATGCATGTGCCTGAGGGGGTCGAGGTGGCAGAGAGGGGTTGACGGGGGATGGGGAGGGGAGGGGCAGCGAGAGGTCCCAGAGCTTGAGGTTAGTGTCATGTGGGCCCGTTATCACTTGGGGGCCCTGGTGGGTGCAGGTGACACACAGAGAGGGGGGAGGGGGTGCGGAAGAGAGTTGGTATTTATGCCCATGTATGCTCGGCACATCCATCCATGTCCATGAGAAACCATGCATGCCCCTGCATGCACACCCATGTCTGCGCACACATACCACATATTACATGACACGGCAAGGCACAACACAGTAGGGAAAGGCACTGACAGTGGCCTGGGCGATGATGGAGCAGACGGTGTTGTCGTGATGCCATGCCATGCGTACCCACAGTGTGTCACACAGATGTCGAGGCACGGCACGGGACAGCACAGCACAGCACAGCAACTCACAGTGGCCTGGGCGATGACGGAGCAGACGGTGTTGTCGTGGCCGGCGAGAGCAAAGATCTGTGCCTTGGTGCGCACGTCCCACACCTGGCACACGCGCATGCACAGAACAGGACGGTGGGGTGGGGTAGGGTGGGGCACATGAGTGCATGCAGGGTAGAGATGGGCATGCGTGCGGCATGGCATTGCATACACTAGACAAAGCATGAAAGGCATGGCACAGAGTGGCATGGCACGTCATGGCAGGCGTATAGCATGGCATACCAAAGAAAATGGCGAGCGTGGTTTGATCTGTGGGCGTGATGGTGCTGAAAAATATGCGTGGCTCTTTCTACCCCCACAGACCACTCCAACCACTAAAAGGCACCATACCATATTCCACCGCATTCCACCTCATCCCACAGCCTCCACAGGGCATCCCACCGCAGTGCACCGCAGTGCAGCGAACTTGCCCGGAGGACGAAGTCTCGGCCTCCCGTAAGAAGCACATCGAGCATGGGGTGCAGCGACACTAGTCACCACCGATTAAAACCACATCCCACCGCATTCCACCGCATCCCAAACCACTGACTGACCCGGCAGACGGAGTCTCGGCCGCCGGTGAGAAGCACGTCGAGCATGGGGTGCAGCGCCAGGCAGTACACGCCACTCAGATGCCCGTGGTACGAGCGAATCACCTGCCGCCACGTGGCAGAAAGAGGGAGCGAGAACACAGCCGTGTGAAGGGATTGCATATGATGGCACGTCAGTCTGAAGCAAGGCAAGTCCGTCCGTTACGAGGCGTCCAAGCCAAGGTGAGCCGTTCATTCAAGATGCTGCAGACATCTCAGGCACCAGAAAGGTACTATAAAGGATGCACACACAGCACACAAAAGGGTGAGGCTCGCTTGATTGTTGCGCTTCAGATAAGAGACCTGAATAGAAAACCCTGTCAGAGGCGATTCAGCCTCCGCGGCCTGAATGCAGTCGCACCCAGGGAGGCAGACAGGGAGAAACGCAGGGAAGCAGGGAGGGAGGGAAACGCACCTTGTTGTACTCGAGGTCCCAGCACTTGACGAGCTTGTCATCACCCGCTGAGAACATGTAGGGGTACTTGGGACTCACTGCCAGGCCTGGTGGAGGAGAGAGAGAACGGGGAGGGGGAGGACGGGCGGCAGAGCATGCAAAGGATGGGACTGGAGCACTGAAAGGTTGGAAGCGTTTGGTTTACATCTCGACAGCACAAACAGGCTGATCTGCTCACTCCTCCCCCGCCCTCACCTCTCCTCCCTAACCTCTCCTCACTTCAAATCAGCTCAAGATGCTACATTAATACAGAAGTCAGCTTCAGCATGATTTACAACAAATCAAAACACACCCTCTCGAAATCCCTTCTCATCTCCTCTGCGCATCAGTCCTTATTTCCTCTCCTCATCCCTCCTCACCTCGCCCAACCCCTCATCACCTCGGATCTGCTCAATGTGGCCTGTGAGAGTCAGCTTCAGCTTGCCTGTCGCCAACTCCCAGATCTGTGCAGGGGCAGGGGCAGGGGGTGGGGCAGGGGCAGGGACGGGGCAACGACCGTATTATTGAAAAAATACCGTTAAAAACGGTACCGTAAAAAACGGCCGTAAAAAACGGTTTAAAACGGTTCCAGGAGGTGTTTTTCGTTTGAAGAAAAAAATGGCCGATTTGTGGGACCAAATTGATGGCAAAAGGTACCAGGATGAAGAGGACGAACCTTGCATGTGTGTGTTTGTGGGCAGGATTGAAAACGTATCCGAAATTGTTTTTCCTTTTCTTGGTGACAAGAGTTCTCTAACAAAAAGACGCCGTTTTTTTTTTTTTACCGTAAAAAACAGACCGTATTTTACAAAAACGCCGTTTTTTTACCTTGGGACGGGGGTGCGGGTGGGGGAGGGGTTGAATGAAGTGGCGGGATTTTTTTGCTTGTATCAATGGGGAGGTGGGCATGATCAAGAAAAGCTTAGCACAACGTCATTATTTATCCACTGATATATTTTAACCAGGGTAAAATAAAAGGTAATCTACCGTTACAAACGATATCGTAAAAAACGGTCATAAAAAACGGTTAAAAACGGTTCCAGGGGGTGTGTATTGTTTAATTAACAAAACGGCCATCTTATGAGACCAAATTGAACCCGAAATTCAGCAGGATGAAGGGGACGGACCCCTTCTTGCATGTGTGCAATTGTTGGCATGATTGAAAATGTATTTGTCTTTGTTTTTCCCTTTTTTTACTTGGTGAACAGAGTTCTCTAACAAAAAAACGGCCGTTTTTTTTCGTAATCACCGTAAAAAACGACCATAAAAATCAGACTGTATTTTACGATAACCGTTTTTTTTTACCTTGATTTTAACTCGAAAAAAGACCAGCTACACCCAGTTGTGAGGTGTCACCTTGATGGTGCAATCAGCAGAGCCGGTGCACAACCACTCGTTGCCCAGCTCAAAGGCCACTGAGACGATTTTTTCAGTCGACTCAAAGGACAGCTGCACCCAGGTGTGGGGTCTGAATCAGTCAGACCGGCTCACCTTGATAGTTCGGTCAGCAGAGCCGGTGCAGAACCACTCGTTGCCCGGCTCAAAGGCCACCGAGCGCACCCACCCCATGTGCCCACTGATGACCTGGAGGGCGTGGATAGGGAGATGCGATGGCGGGAGATGTGAGGGAAGGGGGAGCAGGGTTGGCTGGGCTGAAGGCAGGCAGCATCTTAAAGGGCACTAATTGCACCCACCCCATGTGCCCACTAATCACCTGGTGGGGGCGAGTTGGGGGGGGGGGGTTGGGGTGGAGGCGCAAGGACAGGGTGAGGTGAGGGAAGAGGGAGGAATCTTGCGTCGAAGAACACAGCACTGGAGGAAAAGGAAAGACCAATCCGCTAACAGTAGTGTAAGTGCTATGTAGAGGTGGTCAGTCAAGCATAGCGAGCAGGCCCAGAGGGTAGTTGGGTTGGGTTGGGTTGGGTCAGGTTGGGTTGGAAAATTGGAACTGACCCGGTAGTTCTTCCAGGGCGGGTGCCACTCAGGCTTGGGCCACTTGCTGGGCAGACGACGAATGATGGCTGCACTGGGCTTGTACCTGGTGCCGTGGGGGGGGAGTGGGGAGGAGGGGGAGGGGATTATCAAAGTGAGAGTAAATTTGTGAGCGATTGAGAGAGTCAGGAAGGGAGTTGAGGAGCGAGTGAGAAAGAGGTGAGCACGATGAGAGACCAAACGGGGAGACACACGAAAACACACGAGGCAGAACGGCGGGAGTCTCATTGTCGAAGGCAAGTGACGGCATCGATTCAGCCACCACAGCATCATCATCAGACTCGCAGGTGACGTCACTTGCACACCTGTCTGCCTGCCAGTGACGTCAGCTACCTGTCTGCCAGAGCCAGTGACGTCAGCAACCTGTCTGCCTGCCAGTGACGTCACCTACCTGTCTGCGACGGTGACGGCATGCGAGGGCGCAGCGGCAGCAGCAGTGCCCGGCGCCGTGATCGGCACCAAGGCCCCCTGGCCTGCAGAGCTGAGAGAGGGGAGAGGTCACGATGAGGTCACCCACCTGTCTGCGACGGTGACAGCATTGGAGGGTGCAGCAGCAGCAGCAGCGCCCGGCGCCGTGATTGGCACCAAGGCCCCCTGGCCTGCAGAGCTGAGAGGGGGGAACGACAGGGCAAGTGGGGAAGTGGGGTTGGTGGGAGTCGACTCAACAGCCAGGTGCTGTGCGTGAGCGGCACCATTGCCCCTTGCTCTGCAGAGCTGCCAGGAGAGGACAATAGAATGGCAAAACGGGGGGAATGGGGTAACCATGGGGAGATGGGGGATACGTGATTGGATGCGCGGGAAGCTGAAAAGCAGGGGTGGGTGGGTGGGGAGTAGGAGAGTGTGGGGGGGGGGGGGGGGGGGGGGAGGTGAATGGCCCGGGGATGAAAGGAAGTGAGGAAACGGGTGGGTGTTGGATAGAGACAGAAGGTGGGGGTTGAGTAGAAGAATGCAGGGCGTGGCAGGACGAGAGCAACGACGGCGATTGGGCTCGAACCTACACGCCAAGACCTAAACACGTGCCTCCCACGTGCCCACGTGGCCCCAACGCGCATCCCATGTGTCCCCCACGTGCACCCCCCAAGTGCCCACCACATGCCCTCCACGTGGCCCCCACATGGGTGTGGGTTTATCATGCTGCATGAGAGCCATGAGAGCCATGAGAGGGCCGCGCAGTGCAGCCAGAGCTCTCAAGCACCGTGTAACCTGGTAACCATACATGGCAAGGTACCTGTGGTAACCTGCTGGTGCTGACCCTGTTACATGGTAACCTGGTAACCAGCTGACCTGGAGGCGAGCACAATGGCACTGGAGGCACCGGGAGCCAGGCCAGCTGCGACTCCTGCCGCATTGCTGCCTGCACTCCCTGTCATGCACGGGGAGTGGAGCGGGGGTGGGCAGGGGCGGTGGGGGACAGGAGCGGTTGGGGACAGGAGCGGTGGGGAACATGGGAGAAACAGACAAATTAGATCAACGCTTGTTGTGCGCAGGGCGGTTGATCCATGGTGGTGGCACGCAATGCTGGGCTGATCCATGATGCTGAAGTGGAGTGGCATGGGAGGGGGGTTGCGGCATGATGCTTTGCAGAGGCAATACGGGGAAAGAAAATTCATTCGTAAGTGGAAGGGTGAGGTGACGGTCGGGAAGGGTGGTGAAAGGTGGTGACGGCTTACCAGGAGCAGAGGAGGCCGCGGGAGGCCCCGCGAGCCCCACTTGCGGTTGCGCCGCCGCCTGTTCTACCACCGCCGCCAGCGACGGCAGGCTTCCGCCCGCGCCTGCACCCCCCGCCGCTGGCGCGCCTGCGCCCGCGGGCTGCGCGGGGTCCTTGCTGGCTTGCCCCGCGGGCAGCGGCGGGGGGAGATCGCGCACGACGAGGTACTCGTCGCGGATCTGCGGGGTTGCGAGGCGAAACGGAAATTAGGGTTTGGTCGGATGCGCTGTTACGCTACATAGCGAGTTAGTGCATAGCGAGAGTGAGTAGGGAAAGCCCTGGTTGGGTGCAGACAGCGAGGCGGTTGGTGGCTGATTGCGCACCTTCACTGCTTGTCGAATTGCACGGCTGGGATTCGTCGGAAGACCAGCCGCGCGACGAGGGACGTCGATGGACACAGGAGGGCAAGAAACAGGAAAGGCTGAGTCAATTGGGACATGGTGCGAAACGAACGTGCTTATGCGAGAGAGATCGAGAAATGACAATGAATCTTAGCGGGAGACAGAAACATTGAGGCAGCGCAGCGGAAATAATAACTTTCAGAGAGCGCAACGCCGCGCAGCCCAGCCAGTGATGGTGGCGGGCGAGGGAATCAGTCAGACCTGGTTGGGTCGCGAACAAATCCGTCTGACTTTTGTTGCGAATCGAAGAACTCGTAAGTGCGCTTCAGCGATCGGAGGACTAGCTTCTTGAGAGACTGCGGTTCCAGATCGTCAGCCATAGTGGCTACTGCCGCCACGGGAGCCATGGCGGCCTCAGATATTCCCGCGAAGCAAGAGCTGTGCTTGTCATCTCGCCAGCAAAGAGACATACTTCTTTTCGCACACTGATTACTAAAGCGTACGGGTGATCTACAGCAATCAACAATAAATAAATGGCATTCTTACATTATGAGTATTTTAACATGTGGCATTCCTCAAACCTGGTAACTTAATAACAGAAATCAAATGAGCTCATATGGCTGGGCATTTGATCAGATCAGATGATATCAGTTAAGAACAAAGTATTGGAGGGTATTAGAGTAAGGATCTTGGATATGATGGGATTGCATAGGAGAGATTTTGTAGCAGAAGTTTTTGTGGTAGGAACCTTGTGCATAGTGGATGTAAATGACAAGATTGATTAAAGCATAAAATTACACACAATAAATATATCTAACTAGCCATGTACTCGAAGGGGTACATTCCCTTATTCTAACTGTTTTAAAGGCAGTTTTTACAGTGACTCCAACCATTGCTCTTCTTCTTGTTACCGAATCACTGCGTATAACCGAACAGACTGTTATGTCAAGAGAATAAACGAGAATGAATGAACTATGAAACATTTGGGTACAAGTACTAACCCTAATTGGGTTGTACCCCTTATGGGCTACCCCATTGTAGCCTACACAAATGTAAGCACTATAATGTTATGACACATCCCCATAGGCAAAATGAGGGAGAACAAGTGGTCACAAGACCAGTCAAGAAAGGCAAAGCAAGCTCAGGGTGGATCACAAAGTCACCACACAGTCCGAGCACAAGCAACGGGCCACAAGGCCGGCCGTAACGGCAGCTGCGACTGGTCAGGCGGTGGACACAGGAGGGGAGGAGTAGGGCTAGTAGAAGACGGGACACCAAGAACCTGCTGAAGCAGAGGAACAAAGTACGATCGTGGCCGCACAGTGCCTCCAGGGTCAACAGCTCCAACTTCTCCAGCTCCAGCGCCTCCCGCGCCAGTGCCTCCAACTCCAGCGCCTCCAACCTCAGTGCCACCAGCTCCAGCGCCTCCTGCGCCAGTGCCACCAACTCCAGCTCCTCCAGCTCCAGCGCTACCAGCGCCAGGGCCTCCAGCTCCAGCAGCTCCAGGCTCCGTAGGGTCTCCAGCTCCAGAGTCCCCAACATCACCAGTCTCGGCAGCTCCAGTACCCCTGGTACGAGCACCTCCAGGACCAGTAGCCGCAGTACCTCCAGTACCACCAGCTCCAGCAGGAACTGCAGCACCTCCAGCTCCAGCAGCTCCAGCGCCTCCAGCTCCGATAGCTCCACTCCGAAGGCGTGCGCGCCAAACAAGCCACTCACGTAGCTGTTGCGGAGACAGGCTCGGCGAAGCACCAGCAGGACCTCCAGACAAAGCAGCACCCTGAGGCTCAGCACCCCCAGACTCCGCACCCAGCACCCCCAGGCTCAACACCCCCAGGCTCCACACCCGCAGGCTCAGCACCCCCAGGCTCCTCACCCCCAGGCTCAGCACCCCCAGACCCAACACCCTCAGACTCCGCAACTCCATGCTCCACACCCCCAGACGCAGCACCTCGAGCAGCACCTGAGCCGACAGTGTGGATTTTCAGGGTGAAGCGGCCGCCGGGTTCTCCGCCTGTCTTCAAGGCTAAGAAGTGTCGGTGCGCAGAAACAGCGACGGGTCGGCAGTAGAGGGAGCAAACCCAAGAGCCGCAAGCGTAGTCCTCAGTGTGTCGTGCCACTCACGCGGTGCCTGGCGGAGACCGTAGACTGGCCGCCGGAGGCTCCACTGGGTGCCAGGAGGAAAAGTCCCAGTGAAGCCAAGTGGGCGGCGCAGCCAGATCTCCTCGTGCAGGCTGCCCTGCAAGAAAGCAGTGCTGAAGTCAAGAGAGTGTAGCTCGTAGTCACGGTGAGCAGCTATGTGCAGCAGTACCCGAAGAGTGGTCATCTTCGGGGTGGGAGAGAAGGTCTGAAAGTAGTCAACTCCCTGCCGCTGACTGAAGCCACGAGCCACGTAACGCGCCTTGAAGACAGGCGGAGAACCCGGCGGCCGCTTCACCCTGAAAATCCACATGCCACTGACGATGTTCGCCCCAGGCGGGGGAACCTCGTCAACGTAGGTGCCTGTGGACTTCCAGGAAGCCATCTTTGCGTCCATAGCTGCCTGCCACTGAGAGGAGTAGGGACCCTCTATCGCCTCCGCGTAAGAGCGCGGAGTCGGGATGTCAAGTGCATCCGGGTCTCCCTCAGGGGTAAGCAGTACGGACACGAGATGAGGTGAAGCAGCAGCCAAACACTGGAACTCCTCCTGTCTGTCCTCAAGGACGTCCGTGCCAAGGGCACACTCACCCCCGACGGACGGAGGACAGACAGACTCAGACGCAGCAACAAGACTAGCAGCGTAGTCTAGACGACAGCGAGCAGCAAAGTCGACGAGCTCAGCAACTAGGGCAGACGCAGCAGTGGACTCAAAGGAAGGGTCAGTGACAACAGTAGTAAGGAGACGCGTGACAGTCGGACTGGCAGCACGAAGGGAGTCCGACTCCGGGTCAGCAAGAGCAGGAAGAGAGGACTCAGGAGGAGAAGGCAAAGGGGCACGCAGAGGAGCAGTGGACGGACGGAGAGACATCCGGTGCGTGCCGGGCACAGGGGGAGGACGCTGACGCGAACCACGACCACTAGCGCGAGCAGCACGGACAGGCGACGCAGGACGAGACGCAGGCTCACGACGCTCAGCAAGACCTCCAGTAGGACCAGTGTAGGGAGAAGGAGCAGGCAGTGGCGAGGCCGGCTGTAACTGTAACTGTGACGGGACAGGCTGTGGACACTCTAAGGGAGGAGGAGGACCAGTAGAAGGCGGGAGACCAAGAACCTGCTCAAGAAGCGGAACGAAGTACGGCCGAGGCCGCGCAGCGACTCCAGACACAGCAGGGACAGCACCAGTACCCCCAGTGGTAGCACCAGCGCTAGCAGCACCTCCAGCTCCAGTACCCCCAGCAGCACCAGTAGCACCCCCAGCAGGACCGCCTCCAGTACCGCCAGCAGTACCCTCAGCGCCAACACCCTCAGCAGCTCCAGCTCCAGTAGTACCCGCAGGCCCAGCAGCTCCAGTACTCCCAGTACGAGCACCTCCGGGACCCGTGGCACCAGCACCCTCAGCAGCCGAAGAACCTCCAGCTCCAGCAGCACGCCTCCAGCGCCGGGCAAACCACTCACGCACCTCCTGTGGAGAGAGTGGCTCCCGTCGAGACGGAGCACCCAGAGAACCTCCAGGCCCAGCACCGCCAGACGCCACACGAGCAGGCCCAGCTCCCTCAGGCTCCGCACCCCCAGGCTCAGCACCTCCAGGCGTAGCACCCCCAGGCTCAGCACCCCCAGTCGTAGCACCCCCAGGCTCAGCACCCCCAGACTCAGCACCCCCAGGCTCAGCACCCCCAGTCGTAGCACCCTCAGGCTTAGCACCCCCAGGCTCAGCACCCCCAGGCGTAGCACCCACACGCTCAGCACCCCCAGAGTCAGCACCCCCAGGCTCAGCACCCCCAGCAGCACCAGAGTCACCAGCGACCTCCACAGGCTCGACTGCGTCTACCTGGGACACACCTGAAGGGGCAGGACCCTGAGGGGGAAGGGGGTCTACCGGGGGGGGACCTGGCACAAGGAAGAGCGGAGGCGGGGGTAGGGACGGAGTGCGGTAGGGGAAGAGACGGTAGTAGGGGACCGACTCGTCAAACGTGACGTCCTGGGAGGACAAGACACGGCGAGAGGTGGGGTGGTAGAACTGCCACCCTGGCGCGTTAGGGGGGAAGCCAAGGAAGACGCAGGGAGCAGCACGAGGGGACAACTTGTCCGCAGACAAGTCGCGGACAAACGCCCGAGATCCCCAGACACGGAACGCAGACGCATCGCCAACCTTCCCCGTCCACAGCAAAGCTGGGGAGGTCTCCGGCATGGAGACCCTGGGCTGAAGGTTGATCTGATGCGCCGCGTACCGAACCGCAAACGGCCACAGAAAATGGGGGGCAGCCGCATGCATCATGGACGTACGGGCGACGTCCATGACCATGCCAATGCGGCGCTCAGCAATCCGATTTTGCTGTGGAGAGTCCGGAAGCGTGAAGGTCTGGCGGATGCCTCGTGCACGACAGTAGGCTCGCAGAAGGCCAGAGGAGAACTCTCCGCCTCTGTCAGAGTGCAGACGCAGAACAGGAAAGTCCGAGCCGAAACTCTCTCTGAGCTGGAGACGAGCTGCGCGGATCCAGTCGATCAACACCTCAGTGACATCACCCTTACTGCGCAAGGGGAAGACTGTGGTGTAACGCGAGTAGTCGTCAACCACCAGCAGGAAGTAGCGCTCGTGACCCTGTCCACGGACGCGGGCCGGGCCCCACACGTCCATGTGAAGCGTCTGCAGCAGGGCCTCTGTCGGAGGAAACTGGGAGGAGTGAGGGGCAGCACGCTGCCGCCCCTCGACACAGGGGACGCAGGTAGGGGCAGGCCCCGGAGGAAGGGGAGGGAGGGAGCGGGGAAGACCAGAGACAAGGACACGGGAGGCCATGCCTCGGAGACGAGGCAGGGAGGGGTGACCAAGGCGGTGGTGCCAGAGGAGCGTCTCGTGAGACAGGAGGCGACACGAGCAGGGGGCAGACTCAGGACCAGACCTGGACGCTGCAGCAAACACCTGACCCGACGCAGCTGCCTGACCAGACGCAGTGACTGGAGGAGACTCAGTAGTCAGTGTGTACAGGCTCGACCCCGGCCGACGTGTAAACGTGGCCAAGTGTCGGCCCGTCCGAGCGTCCGTGCAGTGGGTCACACGCTGGCTCGCAGGAGTGAACTGGTGAACCCCCGCATCCTGTAGGTCAGCACCACTCACCAAGTTCGTAGAGAACGAGGGGAGGTAAAGACCAGACAGGGTGCCAGAGGGGGCCGCCGGACACGGGAGGACAGTGGAGAAGTGAGCAAGGACAGGACCCCCAGAGGGGTCTGCCAGAGAGACTGCAACTGGCCGACCAAGCGGCGTGAGTGTGGTGCGGTCTCGAAAGAAGGAGCGAGAAGCCCCCGAGTCAAGAGTGAAGGTGTGGGAGGCCGGAGCCGACGCAGTACCTGAGAGAGCAGACTCACCAGCACCTGAGGAAGCAGACGCACTGGCACCTAGAGCAGCAGCCTCGCTAGCACCTAGAGCAGCAGCCTCACCAGTACCTAGAGCAGCAGTCCCAATGCCCGGGTCGGGCGGAAAACACCACTAACAGTCACCCTCATCACTAATAGTCACAGCATACATGGCAGCAAGAATAGCATCAAAGTCAAGGTCAAAGATAGCTACTCCCGCCCTAGCCAGCTCACCCCAGCGAGGGATCTCAGTGGCCTCAGGGAACTGGTGACGCCAAGCGTCCGTCAGGCGGCCAAAGCAGCGCTGGGTGGAGTGCGCACCTCCGCACGGCTCACCCGCGCGGTCGCCGGTGCGTAGGACGTAGGTGCACGGACAAGTACCCCCACCCCGCTGGCGTGCAGCGTACCACTCACGAAGCTGCTGAGGGGGGGGGATCTCACGAGTGCGCTGCTGCTGCTGCTGCTGGCGCTGACCACCACCGGAGCCGACCCTCTGCGCAGCGCCACCCCGACCAGCTCCACCTCCTCCGCCGCCGCCTCCTCCACCGCCGCCACCTCCGCCACCTCCGCTCCCACCGCCACCGCCGCCGCCGCCTCCGCCTCCACTGCCGCCACCGACGCCCCCACCCCCGCCACCACCCCCACCGCCACCCCCACCCCCTCCGCCGCCTCCACCGCCGCCTCCACCGCCCCCGCTAGCTCCTCCAGCGCCCCTGCCCCCCTTGCCCTTGCCAGTGCGGCGTCTCCCGCTAGGGGCAGACGCCGCACCGACCGACTCAAGACCAACGAGGTCGGCCGCAGCAGCAGAGGCAACAGAGGGCAAGAGAGGAGAGGGGGAGCACCCCTCAAAGACAGGGGCACGAGGGTCACCACGAGAGGCTCCTACAGCGACTATGCTCTTCTCTGCTGCTAGGAGGCGCTCCTCGAGGAGATCAACGGTGAGGGTGGTGGGGCAAACAGAGAGAAAGTGGTCCCTGACCGGGCGAAGGGTGTCAGGGAGCCGGGTGACTACGTAGTAGAGGGTGATGTACATAGGGGGGGGGGTTCTTGGCGCAGAACTCAGGAGGAAGGGCAGCGCGGTAGCGAGTGTCACTAGTGCGCAGGTGCGTAATGAGGTCAGCGACTGTGGGAAAAGCGGCGAGGTCAGGGAAGAGGTACGGCAGGATGAGGCGGCTAAGTGCAGCAGTGGCAGGGGAAGAGTAGCGTGCAACTACAGCGTCGTACAAGGTCTTAGCACTCTTGTACTGACTAAAGTGTGCACGCTCAGCGGTAGGCAAGTGGCGGCGCACAGCAAGACGGGCAGCAGCGTCGCGTGTGGCCCACTGTGAGCGAACAGTGGCGTCAGCATCAGCAGCAGGGGCAGAAGAGGCACCAGAAGTGAGGTCAAAGAGAGAGAGACCATCTGCCCTGTCGCACTGTAGGAAAAGCTGCAGGTCATCTACCCAGACGTCAAAGTCAATGGCCCGACCCTCAGCGTCAAAAGCGAGGACACTGGGGGTAGCCATGACAGCAGTAAACTAGCAGCTGGAGCAGTAGGGTAAGGGCAGCGCAGTGGTAGAGGTGCCGCTCTTACCGGACAGGGTGGCTCGGGCGGCTCGGCAGCTCGGCGGCTCGGCAGCAACTGCAGCTCGGCGGCTCGGCGACTCGGCGGCTCGGGCGGCTCGGCGGCACGGCGGCTCGGCAGCAACTGGAGCTCGGCGGCTCGGGCGGCTCAGGTGGCTCGGCGGCTCGGGCGGCTCTGGTGGCTCGGGCGGCTCGGCAGCAGCGGCGGCTCGGTAGATCGGCGGCTCAGCGGCGCCGGCGGCTCGGTGGTGACGGCGGGGCCGCGTGGGGACGGCGGCGGGGCCGGGTGGGGCGGCGACGAGGCCGCTGAGGGCGGCGGCGGGGCCACGAAGGGTAGCGACCGACGCCTTAAGGGTGGGGCCGCGGGGTCGCAAGGGTGGGGCGACGGGGCCAGCAGAGGCGGCGCCGGGGCCGGGAAGGGCGGCGCCGGGGCCGGGAAGGGTGGCGCCGGGGCCGCAAGGGTAGGCGACGGGGCCGCGAGGCTGGCGTGGAGGGGTCGCGAGGGCGGCTCGAGGAGGCCGCGAGGGCGGCGCGAAAGGGCCGCGAGGGCGGCGCGAAAGGGCCGCGAGGGCGGCGCGACGCGACGGGACCGCGAGGGCGGCGCGACGGGGTCGCAAGGGCGACGCGACGGGGCCGCTAGGGAGGCGCGACGCGACGGGGCCGCTGAGGCGGCGCGACGGGGTCGTAAGGGCGGCGCGACGGGGCCGTGAGAGGGGAGCGCGACTCGGGCAGAGGCTGAGCGCGCTCCGGGCAGGAAAAAAAAAGTTGGTGGGCCCTAGGAACAGTTCCCACAGGGGAACCTGCTCTATACCATGTGAAAATGAACGAGGAATGAAAAGACTAAGGGAAAGTTGGGTACAAGTACAAACTCTAGAAAGCTGTACCCCATATGTGCTACCCCACTATAGCCTACAGCAGCTAAGTCATATAAATCTGACAGACAGCTACCTCAACTGGCGCAGTACCAGGTAGAGGGTCTACCTGAGACACACCTGAGGGAGCAGGACCCTGGGGGGGGAGGGGGTCTACCGGAGGGGGACCTGGAGCAAGGAAGAGCGGCGGGGGCGGGGGAGGGGCAGAGCGGTAGGGGAAGAGGCGGTAAAAGGGAACCGACTCGTCAGACGTGACGTCCTGAGAGGGGAAGACACGGCGCGAGGTGGGGCGGTAAAACTGCCAGCCAGGCGCGTCAGGGGAAAAGCGAAGGAAGATGAAGGGAATAGCGCGGGCGGAGAGCTTGTCCGCGGACGTATCGCGAAAAAAGGCACGAGAACCCCAGACCCGGAACACCGACGCATCGCCAACCTTCCCAGCCCAACGCAGTGTAGACGAGGTCTCAGGAAAGGAGACACGGGGCCAGAGGTTGAGCTGTTGCGCAGCGTACCAGACCGCAAACGGCCACAGAAAATTGGGAGCAACCGCATGGATCATGGAGGTACGAGCCACCTCCATGACTAAGCCAATGCGGCGTTCAGCAATCCCATTTTGCTGAGGGGAGTCCGGAAGCGTGAACGAGTGGAGAATGCCCTCCCCACGACAAAAGTCCCACAAGAGGCCGGAGGAGAACTCACCACCTCTGTCAGAATGCAGACGCAGGACAGGAAGGTCCGCACGGAACCGCTCGCGGAGCTGGAAACAGACTGCACGGATCCAAGGGATCAAGACATCAACGACCTGACCCTTGCTGCGCAAGGGGAAGACCGTGGTGTACCGCGTGTAGTCGTCAACAACCAGCAGAAAGTAGCGCTCGCGGCTCTGTCCACTGACGCGGGCTGGGCCCCACACGTCCATGTGGAGAGTCTGCAGGGGAGCAGTCGTCGAGGGAAACAAGGAGGTGTGAGGAGTGGCGCGCTGCCGCACCTCGACGCAAGGAAGGCAGGGCGGGGCAGGCGAGGGCGGCAGGGGAGGCAGTGACCTGGGAAGACCAGAGACAAGGAGACGGGAGTGCATGCCACGAAGGCGTGGCAAGGAGGGGTGACCCAGGCGGTGGTGCCACTGAAGAGTCTGGTACGACAGGAGGCGACACGAGCAAGGGGGTGCTACCTGACCTAACGCGGACACCTGAGCAGACGCAGCTACCTGAGGAGGCTCGGTAGCCAGTGTGTACAGACTCGACCCTGGCCGACGAGTGAACGTGGCCAGGTGACGACCCGTCCGTGTACACGTGTAGATCGACACACGCTGACCCCCAGGAGTAGTGGTAGTGACCATCCCATCCAGGAGGGTAGCGGTACTCCCCAAGTTCGTAGAGAACGAGGGGAGGTGAAGACCTGACAGTGAGCCGGACGGAACCGCCGGACACGGGAGTACAGTGGAGGAACGGGCAACGACCGGGCCCTCGGAGGGGTCAGCCAGTCGGACCGGGACAGGTGCAGGGAGAGGAGTGAGAGTGGTAATTTCACGAAAGAAACAGCGTGAGGCACTTGAGTCCAGCGTAAAGGTGTGCAAGGCCGCAGAAGGTGCAGTACCAGGGAGAGTACCAGACTCACTAGCACCTAGAGCAGCAGCCGCTATACCTGGGTCAGGTGGCACACACTGGTAAGAGTCACCCTTAGCACTAACAGACAAAGCATACATGACAGAAAGGATAGCATCAAAGTCTGGGTCAAAGATAGCAACTCCAGACCTAAGCAGGTCTGCCCAGCGGGGGCGCTTGACCTCGTCACCAAACTCAGCACGCCAGGCATCGTCAAGGCGGGAGAAGCAGCGGTGCTGAATGTGAATGACCAGCACGGTCACCTGTGTGAATGACATACGGGCAGCTATCACTACCCCCAGACGTCCCACACTGAAACAACCACTCACGAAGCTGCTGGGGCGACTGGGTCTTGCTCTGACGCTGCTGCTGCTGCCGCTGGCCACCCTCAGGACCTCCACGCCGAGCTCCAGTCCTACAGCCACCAGCCCCACCACCGCCACTACCGCCACTCCCACCGCTGCCTCCACCGCTGCCACCAGAGCCCCCACTCCCGCCACCAATCCCACCGCTGCCACCACCTCCACCGCTACCCCCACCACCACTCCCGCTGCCACCTCCACCACCATTGCCACCCTTGCCCTTGCTGTTGCGGCGTTTCGCGCTAGCAGAAGCAGCCCCAACGTCCTCACCAACAGGGACGTCTGCAGCAGCAGCAACAGAGGCGTAGGAGGGGGCAAGGGGGGAGGGGGAGCACCCCTCAAAGAAGGGCGGGCGCGGAGTGCCACGAGTAGCACCTACAGCAACTGCACTAGTCTCAGCTGCAAGGAGGTGCTGCTCGAGTAGGTCAACAGTGAGGGAGGTGGGGTCAAGTGAGAGAAAGTGGTCCCTGACAGAGCGAAGAGAGTCAAGGAGGCGAATGACTATGAAGTAGAGGGTGATGAACATCGGGGGCGGGTTCCTGTCAAGGAACTCAGCAGGGACGGTAGCGCGATAGCGAGCGTCACTAGTGCGTAGGTGGGAAACAAGGTCCTCTATTGTGGCAAAGGGTGACAGCTCGGGGAACAGGTAGGGCAGAAGCAGGCGGCCTAGAGCAGTAGTGGCAGGCGAGGAGTAGCGAGCGACTACAGCATCGGACAGTGGCTGTGCTGTCCTGTGCTGTCCAAAGTGAGCGCATTCGGCTAATGGCAGGTGGTTGCGAATGGCTAAGCGGGCAGCAGCGTCGCGAGTAAGGTACTGTGAGTGAGTCACACTGTCAGCTGTGGCGGGAGGGGCAGTAGCGGCGCCTGACGCGAGGTCAAACAGCGAAAAACTGTCCTTAGAATCGCTCAGTAGGTACAGCTGCAGGTCGTCGAGCCATGTGTCAAACTAAATCGGTCTGCCGTCTTGATCGAACGCGAGAACTCGAAGCGAAGCCATAGTGGCGCAACACGCAGGAGCAGCAGTAGCAGCAGGAGCAGCAGTTGTAGCATCAGAAGCAGCAGTAGCAGCAGCAGCAGCGGGGCCGAGGGGCCGGGGGGGCCCGGGGGCAAAGGGCCGCGGGGCCAAGGGGTAACGGGTTGGGGGGGGGGGGCTAGGGGTCGACGAGGCCGGGGCGCGGGCTAGGGATCGACGGGGCCAGGGCGCGGGCTAGGGATCGACGGGGCCGGCGCGCGGGCTAGGGGTCGACGGGGCCGGGGCGCGGGCTAGAGATCGACGAGGCCTGGGCGCGTGCTAGTGGTCTACAGGGCTGGCGCGCGGGCTAGGGGTCGACGGGGCCGGGCGCGAGGGCTAGGGGTCGACGGGGCCGGGGCGCGGGCTAGGGGTCGACGGGGCCGGTCACGCGGGCTAGAGGTCGACGGGTCGACAGGGCCGGGCGCGCGGGCTAGGGGTCGACGGGGCCTGGGCGCCGGCTAGGGGTCGACAGGGCCGGGCGCGCGGGCTAGGGGTCGACGGGGCCTGGGCGCCGGCTAGGGGTCGACAGGGCCGGGCGCGCGGGCTAGGGGTCGACGGGGCCTGGGCGCCGGCTAGGGGCCGACAGGGCCGGGCGCGCGAGCTAGGGGTCGATGGGGCCGGGCGCGCGGGCTAGGGGTCGACGGGCCGGGGCACGCGGGCTAGGGGTCGACGGGGCCGGGGCACGGGCTAGGGGTCTACGGGGTCGAGCGCGCGGGCTAGTGGTCGACGGGGCCGGGGCATGGGCTAGGGGTCGACAGGGGCCGGACGCGCGGGCTAGGGGTCGACAGGAAGGGGGGCGCGGGCTAGGGCCTACGGGCCGGCCTAGGAGCGACGGGCCAAGGGGCGACACGAGGGTCGCTAGGAGCAGTGCAGTGGTGGGCCCAAGGAAAAACGGTCCTAGCGGAGGACCTGCTCTAATACCATGTCAAGAAAATGAACGAGAATGAATGAACTAGAAAAGAGTTGGGTACAAATACTAACCCTACTTGGGTTGTACCCCTTGTGGGCTACCCCACTATAGCCTACACAATATAAGCTAAATAACATTTTCACATTGTTGTCTACGTACAGAACTGGAGGCGAACGAGGCTGCTCTCCCAAGTGAGTCAGCAAGTAGGTGAGCCAGCGTAGCTCCTGTGCAGCCATGGCTCCGGTGTAGATCTTAGCCTCACAACAGGAGCTGAGAACTGAAGACGAGCGGGTAGACCGCCAGGAAACATAGCCGGAACCAAGGCTGAAGGTGTAACCCTGTGACGACCGCTGCGTAGCTGAGTCGTCAACCCAAGAAGCGTCCGCGTGACCAGTGAGGACAACTGGACCCCGTCCTCCAAGCACGAGCCCCATGCCCGACGTACTGCACAAGTAACGCAGTACCCTCTTCGCAGCATCCCACTGCACCTTTCGGTGCCTACCGGGAGCCACGTAGCGAGCCAGGAGGCTGAGAGGGTACGCGAGGTCAGGTCGTGTGCACGTCATCAGGTACTTGAGGCAACCCACAAGCTCTGGGTACGGACCACTCGGCTCTACGGACTCGTCCGAAGGTCGAGCTGAGAGCGAGTGGCCGGTAGATAGAGGAGTGGGCTGCGGCGAGGAGAACTAGAAGCCGAAGCGCTGAAGGACCTAGTGCACCATGTGTGACTGAGTCAGGGTGATGGTGCGCCGTGCTCTGTCCCGGGTGATCTGCAAGCCAAGATAGCTGCGCAATTCACCCAGGTCAGTGCAGGTGTTTCTCTTCTGCAGCTCCGACTTCACAAGGGTCTGTGCCTCGGTATGAGCAGTGGCAAAGACGATGTCGTCGACGTACACGAGGACGTAGAACGGCGGCAGCGGGGTGTCGGTGCGTAGAAACAACGACGGGTCAGCAGTAGAAGGAGCAAACCCAAGAGCCGCTGTGTAGTGCTCAGTGTGTCGTGCCACTCGCGAGGCGGCTGGCGGAGACCCTAGACTGGCCGTCGGGGGCTCCACTGGGTACCTGCAGGAAACGACCCAGTGAAGCTAGGTGGGCGGCGCAGCCAGATCTCCTCATGCAGGCTGTGCTGAAGTCCAGAGAGTGCAACTCGTATCACGCTGAGCAGCGACGTGCAGCAATACCCGAAGAGTGGTCATCTTCGGGGTGGGGGAGAAGGTCTGGAAGTAGTCAACCCCCTTTCGCTAACTGAAGCCTCGAGCAACGTAACGCACCTTGAAGGCAGGCGGAGAACCCGGCGGCCGCTTCACCATGAAAATCCACATGCCATCGACTATGTTCGCCCCAGGTGGGGGAACCTCGCCAACGTAGGTGCCTGTGGACTTCCAGGATGCCAGCCAGGCGCGTCAGGGGGAAATCCAAGGAAGACGCAGGGAATGGCGCGGGCGGAGAGCTTATCCGCGGACGTATCGCGAACAAAGGCACGAGAACCCCAGACCCGGAACACTGACGCATCGCCAACCTTCCCCGTCCAACGCAGTGTAGGCGAGGTCTCCGATAAGGAGACACGGGGCCAGAGGTTTAGCTGATGCGCAGCGTACCGGACCGCAAACGGCCACAGAAAATGGGGAGCAGCCGCATGGATCATGCAGGTACGAGCGACCTCCATGACTAAGCCAATGCAGCGCTCAGCAATCCCATTTTGCTGAGGGGAGTCCGGAAGCATGAACGACTGGAGAATGCCCTCCCCACGACAAAAGTCCCGCAAGAGGTTGGAGGAGAACTCACCACCTCTGTCAGAGTGCAAACGCAGGATAAGAAGGTCCACACGGAACCGCTCGCGGAGCTGGAGACGGACGGCGCGGATCCAAGAGATCAAGACATCAACGACCTGACCCTTGCTGCGCAAGGGGAAGACCGTGGTGTACCGCATGTAGTCTTCAACAACCAGCATAAAGTAGCGCTCGCGGCCCTGTCCACTGACGCGGGATGGGCCCCACACGTCCATGTGGAGAGTCTGCAGGGGAGCAGTCGTCGGGGGAAACGAGGAGGAGTGAGGTGCGGCGCGCTGCCGGCCCTCAACGCAAGGAAGGCAGGGCGGGGCAGGCGAGGGAGGTAGGGGAGGCAGAGACCTGTGAAGACCAGAGACAAGGAGACGGGAGTGCATGCCACGAAGGCGCGGCAGGGAAGGGTGACCTAGGCGTTGGTGCCACAGAAGAGTCTGGTACGACAGGAGGCGACACGAGCAAGGGGGTGCTACCTGACCTAACGCGGACACCTGAGCAGACGCAGCTACCTGAGGAGGCTCGGTAGCCAGTGTGTACAGACTCGACCCTGGCCGACGAGTGAACGTGGCCAGGTGACGACCCGTCCGTGTACACGTGCAGATCGACACACGCTGACCCCCAGTAGTGGTGGTAGTGACCATCGCATCCTGAAGGGCAGCGGTACTCACCAAGTTCGTAGAGAACGAGGGGAGGTGAAGACTTGACAGTGAGCCGGACGGATCCGCCGGACACGGGAGGACAGTGGAGGAACGGGCAACGACCGGGCCTCCGGAGGGGTCAGCCAGTCTGACCGGGACAGGTGCAGGGAGAGGAGTGAGGGTGGTGCTGTCACGAAAGAAACAGCGTGAGGCACCTGAGTCCTGCGTGAAGGTGTGTAAGGCCTCAGCAGGTGCAGTACCAGGGAGAACAGACTCACTAGCACCTAGAGCAGCAGCGTCAGGCGGCACACACCGGTAACAGTCACCCTCAGCACTTGCAGACAAAGCATACCTAGCAGCAAGGATAATATCATAGTCTAGGTCAAAGATAGCAACACCAGACCTAAGCAGCTCTGCCCAGTGGGGGCGCGGGCTAGGGGTCCACGGGGCCGGGCGCGCGGGCTAGAGGTCCACGAGGCCGGGCGCGCGGGCTAGGGGTCGACGGGCCGGGGCGCGCGGGCTAGGGGCAAGGTGCCGGGACGGCGGGCCTAGGGGCGCTCTGGCTAGGGCCTACGGGCCGGGCTAGGAGTGTCGGGCCTAGGGGCGACGGGCCAAGGGGCGACGGGCCAAGGGGCGACACGAGGTTCGCTAGGAGCAGTGCAGTGGTGGGCAAAACAAAAACGGTCCTAGCGGAGGACCTGCTCTGAAACCATGTCAAGAGAATGAACGAGAATGACAGTACTAGCACTGAGTTGGGTACAAGTACTAACCCTAATTGGGTTGTACCCCTTATGGGCTACCCCACTATAGCCTACACAATATAAGCTATACAACATTTTGACATGAACTCATCTGTCTGGTACTACAGTGCTCCGTCGGTTTGGAAGGATTTCAGCTTCTTCCCCTCGCTCTCAATCTCAGCCATGTTGAGCCACTGATAGAAGCAGTGATAGGCGAGGTAACGGTTGCTGACTTTCACGGCCCAGACGAAACGGGTACTGGTGTCGATGAAGATAAGGGTGTATTGTTTTCCTCCAACCCCTTTTTCCGTGAGAACTAGGAAGTCGCTGTAGACTTTGTCTAGTGGTTTGTATTGCTCGGTTCCAGGTATCTTCTCGGTGAAGGGTGTGTGACGCATCGCAGCTGTCGGGCAGACGGTGCAGTTGGGTAAGTCGGTTCTTGGTTTCAACAATTTTCCATCCGGCAGCAACAGTGCGTCTTCCGCAAAAACTTTTGCGTTGATGCATTTGTTGAGCACTTCGATTGATGGGTGCCCGAACCGTTGATGCCAGATGTCGTGGTTGGCGCGGTATCCTTTTGTGCGCGCGTAGAGCTCCTTCTCTCGTGCTAATATCTTCTATTCGGTTTCTTTTCCCACTTCGTCCGCAGGTTCTTCCGGCACGAGGACTTGAACTGCTGCCGCGTGAAGTGTCTCGAATCGTGCTCCGTGGTACTCGCCGCTGGTGTCGCCGATGGTGGAGGTGTCGATCGTCACGGGAAGCTCCAGTGGACCTTCAGGAGGTGTCAGTGTAACTCGTTGACGACGATCCTCCGGCTGCGTGACTTCTCCCTCTTCGAAGTCAGTATCGCCAATCGGTGCTTCCCCTGTCTCGACGCGGAGGTAGTCTCTTCCATCTGTCGTGATGGGGATGAGGTGAGGCCCATACTCCGTTAGTGATTCTTCCTCTTCTGCTTCCAGTGCCTCCTCAATAACTTCTGGTTCTTCTGCTTCCTCTGCTTCTTCTGCTGCAGGTCCTCTGGCGACGTTTCTCCATCCAGTTTCGGCTGCAACGGCTTCTCCGGTGATGTTTCCCCATCCAGTTTTGGCTGCAACGACTTCTCCCAGCTCGGTGTTCTCCATGACCCATCGGACATCCACCGCGTCCCAGCCTTCAGTCGTGTTCCAGCCGGTAGGTTGTTGAACGCGGGGCCAAATTGCTCGCGCAAATCCTCCGATTTCGGTGTGGCTGTTTCCAATGTAATTTCTTCACCTTCCTCCACTGCTTGTGGTCCTCTGTCCGCAGGATTCGTGGTTGAGGAGACGGGTATGGTAAGAGCGCGGAAGGTTCTGTCAAGGCCTGGTTGTTGATAATTGGTTTCCTCTGGGTGGCTCCAAGTCGGCGGTGACGGGTGACCGGGCGGATCAAGAACTATGATGTGTTGATTGTCGCCCGAAGTCTTGGGTGACTCGAAGTCGAGCACGAACACTCCGTTTTCGCTTTTCGGCTTTCCGAAAACATTCCCTTCGTATATTAAGTGAAGCTCGTTCTCTGTTGTGTGTAGCTCGACACCGCACTTTATCAGCTGGTCAAAGGACAAGAGATTGAACTGAAGCTCCGGCACCACCAGGACGTCGCTGATGTCGATACAGTAACCGGTGTCGTTCGACTCCAGCTGGATCTGCCCGCGGCTTCTCGCATAGATCGTCTGGTTGTTGGCGACGGTGATTTTGATCACATTGAAGAGTCCCTCGCTGGTGAGAATGAAGACATTCGACGACACCATATGCTGACCGCAACAACTGTCCATGTACCATTTGTTGACGTCTTTCTTGGTTTGGGCGGGATTTGCAAGCTTCGGAGTTGCGTGATGATCCATGTCGTGGTCATTTTCGTATTCGTAACTTTCGTCGTCGTATGCAATGCGTGTAGGTGGCGATTCTTGAATCCACGGTGGTGCTTGCCAATCGTACTGCATGCGGCCAACCGTCAGCTCATCGTAGGTGGGGTCAGCTCATCGACCGAACCTTCGGGTCTTTCTGGAGGTGGGTCTGCGAACATATCTTCCCAGATCCGGAAGAACTGGTAGTGACGATTTGGCCGCGGTGGTCCGTGTCGCACCATGCGAGCGGGAGCCTGAGAGGTGCTGGCAACGGCAGGCGGAGAGACGGTCTGATTGCGCGCCGAGGCTCCTACGGGCTGCTGGTGAGCCGCTCCTCCTTGTTGTTGCTTTTGACCATGATTATTGTTGTCGTTCAGCTTCCAGCATTCCTGGATCGTATGTCCTATCTTCTTGCAGTACTTGCAGAAGAGTCTTTTCTTGTCCGATGATGCTTGCGCGTTTGTGTAAAACACAGTATTCTCCTTCTTGTTGTCTCTCTCGTTGTAGAGGTCAATATCATGTTGTTCGGCAAGAAGCGAGGCACAGAGGGTTTCGCTGAGCGTTCCTTGGGTGCGAAGGAGTGACTTGCAGTGGCGCCATTCCGGGCTTAAACCAGCGAGGATGATAGTGACGAACATGTCGTCAGGGAAGTTGCCGCCGCTTTTCCTGAATTGATCTCTCAGGTTTATGCAGCAGTTGATGTATGGCCCGGCCTTCTCTCTGGGGAACATCTTTACGTTGTTCAGCTGGTTAAGAAGGCGACTAAGTGTCACCGAATCCGTTGCCATATGGCAGGTGCGCAGGTGCTCCCACGACTGCTGCGCGGGCGGCCACTCGTTTTTGAAGGGGCGAATGCTTAGTTGTTCTTCAGGCGCCAGGTTCCGGATTAAGACGGTGAAGGCCATCAGCGACTCGTTGTAATATTGTGCCTTCTCTTGAGGTGAGCCGTTGACTGGGAATGCGTAGGATCCGTCGTAGTACATCCAGATATGTGCGCCTTGAGCCAGGAGTTCAAACTCGAAACTCCAAGTGTAGAAATCTTTCCCGTCCAAGGGCTTGGTTGTCCTGAGCTTTGACGTTGTGAGGAACTTGTTCTGCATTGACGCCATCGTCTCGAAATGCGCCTGTTGTGATTGTGCAAATCCTTGAGCTCCGCGATTGTCGAATGTGAAGGATCGCTCGGACTGAGCTCCTTGTGGATCGGGAGGTCTTCGGGCGTAGCTAGAGCCGTCGATGCTCATTGGCCGATGGCTCTCCGGTGCGGCGATGCGTGTTATGAGCTGCTCGAGAAGTGTTGTATCCACGGTTGTCGTCCCAGAGGCGACATTGGTGGAGGGAAGCTCTGGATTGTCTCCAGTCTCGCCACAGTCTGCGCCTGGCATGATGCTTGCCCTTGATGTAAAGATAAGTTATAATGAAGGTTGTCTTGAATGAAGACTTAGCAGTTCCTATAATCAAAACTAGCTCTCATACCATGTTGGAGTAAGGATCTTGGATAGGATAGGATTGCCTTAGAGAGATTTGGAAGCGGAAGTCTTTGTGGTAGGAACCTTGTGAATTGAGGATGTAAATGACAAGATTGATTAAAGCATAAAATTACACACAATAATTAGATCTAACTAGCCATGTATTCTGAGAGGTACATTCCCTTATTCTAACTGTTTTACAGGCAGTTTCTACAGTGACTCCAACCATTGCTCTTCTTCTTGTTACCGAATCGCTGCGTGTAACCGTACAGACGGTTGCGCCTATTGCCATTGCTCGCTAGTGAGTCATTCGGTCCAGATGTTCAACAGTCGCAACAGTTGACCTTTGCGACTGTTGACCTTCCTGCCCTTATTACGTGCTGATCCGATACTGCTGCTGGTGCTGCTTCGATAGTGACGGGTGCAGTACAGGCAGCTGCACCTACGGGAATGCTGAAGTCAATTCCGTTCATACCGGTACTCCAACAGAGAGAATATACACAAATCCACAAACCGCATGTTATTTTATCTTGCCTTGTTTGTGGAGCTCAAAGCAAGCATAAATCTATTTATCTGATTGTGAGGAATTATTCTGGAGGGCGCTGGGTACAAATACTGCAGATACATGTGTGCTACAAGTACTTACTTCGCCTGGTGAGTCTCTTCGCTTATCGAGCCGAGTACCTATCTCTATAGCGGGTATCTGACTCATGAGAGCCCACACGAGGTGCTTGTAGCTGACTGAACCTTTCTCCCAGACCTCCTTCATAAGGTCATCAGTCTTCGCCCCGGCCCTACGCCTCGTATTCTGTGCGTACCTCGCCTAGCGCGCCATCTTAACTCCGCCTCACCTCATTTCCCGCATTTTAATCCACCCGCGAATCGGCCGCGATGGCGCTCAAGTTTTTGAACAAGAAGGGGTGGCACACGGGGAGTCTTCGCAACGTGGAGAAGGTGTGGAAGGCGGAGCAGCGCGAGGCGGACGAGCGCAAGAAGGTGGACGAGTTGCGCAAGCAGATCGCGGACGAGCGCGAGGCGGAGGAGTTCCAGCGCCTGCGCGAGCAGGCGGGGCTCGTCCCGTAAGTGCCCGCAGAATTTTTTATAAGGGGCTCGTCCCGTGAGTACCTGCAGTTTTTTTTTTAATTATAATTCTCTGCAAACTACTCTACTTTCCTATCCGTCGAGTAAGTAATCTCCGTAGCGTGGCTACGATGCGACGGGCCGTCGGGCCTCACGCCGCCCCTGGCTTGTGTCTTGAGAAGACCCTTGACCTCGCGTATCCCACCTCTCCTTCGATCCCGCCCTCCCCGCCCTCCCCCGCTCTCCCCGCCCTTCCCGCCCTCCCCGCCCTCCCCCGCTCTCCCCGCCCTCCCCGCCCTCCCCGCCCTTCCCGCCCTCTCCGCCCTCCCCACTCTCCCCGTCCGCCCCGCCCGCCCGGCTCACAGGCTGCAGTAGCGGGTGGAGTTTCTGTATGAGTCAGGGCTGTCGACCGGCAAGGGCATGAATCAAACCAGGGCCCGGCAATACCCTTTCACTTGAACCCCCCTGCCCTGCCTGCCCCGCCCTCCCCGCCGCACCCCGCAGGCTGCAGCAGCGGGTGGAGTTTCTGTATGAGTCAGGGCTGTCGACCGGCAAGGGCATGAATCAAACCAGGGCCCGGCAATACCCTTTCACTTGAACCCCCCTGCCCTGCCTGCCCCACCCTCCCCGCCGCACCCCGCAGGCTGCAGCAGCGGGTGGACTTTCTGTATTGAGTCAGGGCTGTCAACCGGCAAGGGAATGGAGGGGGCAATGATGCTTCGGCCCGTCGGGCCTCCCGATGCTAGCCCTTGAACCCCCCCTCCCCCCCCCGACCCGCCCCCCCACAGGCTGCAGCAGCGAGTGGACTTCCTGTATGAGTCAGGGCTGTCGACCGGCAAGGGCATGGAGGGAGGGGGCATGGGCGGCATGGGCAGCATGGGAGGGGCGTCCACGGACGAGCTCATGTCGCACAAGGTGGACTTCTCCGCCTCCGCTCACACAGGCGCTCCCCCGCCCATCTCCAAGGTGCGGTCCCCATCCTCACTTCCCCCTTCCCCCCATCCCCCGCCCATCTCCAAGGTGCGGTCCCCATCCCCCCTTCCCCCTTCCCCCCATCCCCCCATCCCCTGCCCACCTCCAAGGCGCGCTCCCTATGCCCCCATCCCCATCAACAACACTTGTCTCAACTGTCCTCAAATGTCCCTCCCTTAGCATCCACTCATCCTCCCCTCCTCCTCTTCTCATCCCTCCTCGTCTCTCCCGCCCTGACCCCCCGACTTCCCCCTCCCCCCCACCTCCCGCACTGCAGGCGTCCATTCTCCCCAGCTCCCTGTTATCCGCGGACGGGGGGGGATAAAGCAGCGAGCCGGGGGGGAGCGCAGCGCAACAGTAGTGAGTGAGTGAGTGCGAAGGAGATGTGGCGGCGGGCGGGCTGGCGGTTGCTTGCACTGGGACCGGCACGGCACTTGCGCTCATCCTGCATTTGAGACGTCTCATGATACGGCAGTGTGAGCAGGAGGCGCTCACTCACTCACATCCGGTCCACTCCCCCCTCCACTTCCCTTCCCTCTCCCCGCTCCTCCCGCCTTCCCTCTTTCTCCCCTTCCCCCCTCCCCTCCTCCCCGCACCCAAGGCCTCCACTTTCCCCGGCTCTCTCTTCGCAGCGGACGAAGGGGAGGAGCAGGCGGGAAGCACTCACTCACATCCGCGCCCCTTCCCACTTCCGACCCTTCCTCCCCCTCCCCCCTTCCTCCCGTACCCCAGGCGTCCACTATCCCCGGCTCTCTCTTCGCCACGGACGAAGGGGAGGAGCAGGTGGGACCGCCAGTGGTGAGTGCGAACGAGATGTGGTGACGCCTGCACTCGGACCCTCTCGTGCTCATCCGCCACTTGAGACGTCCAAAGCACAGCAGCACGAGCAGGGGGCACTCACACCCGCTCGTGCTCATCCGCCAGCGCGAGCAGGAGGCGCTCACCCGCATTCCATCCCCGTCCCAACCCTCCCCCGTTCCCTCTCCCCCTTCTGCCCCCCTACCCTCTTTCCCGCACCACCCCTCCCAACCTCCTCATCTCGTACTGCAGGCCTCCACTGTTCCCGGTTCTCTGTTCGAGGGGGAACAGGGGGAGGAGCAGGCGGGACCGCCAGTGGTGAGTGCGAACGAGATGTGGCGGCGGCTGCATTCGGACCCTCTCGTGCTCATCCGACAGCGTGAGCAGGAGGCACTGACTCGCATCCGCAACAACCCCGTTAAGATGCAGATGATCCGCGCTCAGGTGAGGCAGGGAGAAGGGGGGGATGGCGGGGATGGGTTGACGAAAGGGTTACTGCAGTGGTGTTGTGCCCCAGGTAGGATGCAGAGGTACGATGGGAGAAAGAGGCGCTCACTCGCATCTGCAACAACCCCGTCAAGATGCAGATGATCCGCGCTCAGGTGAGGGGGAGAGAAGGGGGGATTTGAGAATGGTGGGGATGGTGGGGACGGCAGCACAACAGGTAGGATGCAGCTGGTGAGAGAACAGGTGATGTGAGAAGAGGGGCAGGAAAAGTGGGGTTCTGGAGGGAGGTTCGTTCTTAAAGTGGTGCTTTGAGCGCCTTGCATGCTGCTGACTGCTCACTCACTTTTTTTCTGTCTCTTTTTTTCCTTCACAGGCTGAGGCTGTGAAGGGAAAGACGCAAAGCAAGAAGGAGAGGAAGAGGGAGAAGAAGGAGAGGAAGAGGAAGCGTAAGGAGGAGCGGCGGGCGAGGAGGGAGAGGAAGAAGCGAAGGAAGCAGAGCGACAGTGAGAGTGAAAGCAGCAGCAGCGACAGCTATGGCAGTGGTAGTGAGCAGAGTGGGGAGGAAAGGCGTGGTGGAGGCAGAGGGGGAGGGGACGGGAAAAGACAGGCCGGGCTGGGGCAGGGTGGGATGGAACAGGGGAGGATGGTGCAGGGAGGGAAGGAGAAAGGGCCGGAGGTGGGTGGTAGAGGGGATGATGCAGGTGAGGGGGAAAGAAAGCATGGTTGGGATGGTGAGAGAGCGAACAGGGACTTAGATGGCAGGGGCGGGAAGTTCGAAGGAAGGGAGAGGAGGAGTGATTGGGGTGGCAGGGAGGAGAGGCGTGGTAGGGATGATGAGGAGGGGAGGATGGAGCGTGGGAGAGGGGTGAGTAGAGAAGGGGAAAGGCGAGTAAGGGAGGAGTTTAGGGCTGGTGGTGGTGGGAGGAGGGATGAGGAGGAGAGTCGTGAGAGGGGAGGGAGAGATGATAGGGAAAGGAGAGGTGAGAGGGAAGGGAGAAGTGAGAGGGAAGGGAGAGGTGAGAGGGAAGGGAGAGGTGAGAGGGAAGGGAGAGGTGAGAGGGAAGGGAGAGGTGAGAGGGAAGGGAGAGGTGAGAGGGAAGCGAGAGGTGAGCGGGACGGGAGAGGTGAGAGGGAGTGGGATGCTCAGGGTAGGAGTGAGAAAGAGAGGTATGTGAGGGAGAGGATCGAGAGGGCAGGAGGGGACGAGAGGGAGGGGTATGGCAGGGAGAGGAGTGAGAGGGAAGGGGGGGACGTGAGGGGCAGGTATGGCAGGGAAAGTCGAGATGGAAGGGGGAGAAGTGAGAGGGGAAATGCAGAGGAGAGAGGGGGTCGTGATGCGAGGGAGAGGAGGGATAAGGATGAGACTGAGCCAGTGGGAAGAAGAGCGGCGAGATGGAAGAGCAAGGGAGACGAGTGAAGTCGGGACGAGAAGCAGTGCTTTCACAGGAGGGAGAGGAAGGGAAAACAAGGGATGTGAGTGAAGGAGGGAGAGGGAAGAGGGAGAGAGGGAGAGAAGGGGGGGAGGGAAGGAGAGGTGAGGCAGTAGAGGCAGTGAGGGGCGCGAGGCAGAGGCATGACAGCCCTTCAGAGAATGAGGGGAAGAGTGATGGTGCTGAGGGTGGGAAAGGCGGGGGAGGTGGTGGCAGGAGTGCAGCGCAGATAGCACGGGAGGGTAGGGAGAGGACTGGTGATGTGGCAGCTAGGGCAGGAGGAGCGAGGCAGAGGCATGACAGCCCTTTGGGAGGCACGAGGCAGAGGCACGACAGCCCGTCAGACGGCAGCGATGGGGAGGAGCGCAGAGCAGCGCCTCTCTACGGCCTCTCCTTCCACCGCATGGCGCCCTCCCCTCCTCGCACCGCCCCACCTGCACCACCACCTGCACGTGCACCCTCACCTACTGCTGCTGCTGCTGCTGCTGCTGCCCTCGAGTCTGGTTGTGCTGCAGGCACGGGCAGGAGAGAGGAGGGCCCTGGCAGTCACAGCCAGAATAGGCCGGGGGGAGGGCGGCAAGGGCGGCAGAAGATGACGGAGGAGGAGAGGCGGCGGCGGCTGGCGGAGATGGAGGAAAACGCGGAGGCAGTGGAGGGGGAGAGGCGGGAGCGCATCCAGTGGGCGGCGCAGCGAGATGCCCGCGAGGAGCAGAAGAGTGATGCTGCTGCCCCCCGCGGGGCCTTCCTCCGGGTAGGCTTGCACTCGCTTGTTTGTTGCGGTTTTTTGTTCCGTCTTTCCGTTTACATCCTCTACCAAGTTGTGATGGCTTTTTGTCTACATTTCCAGTGACAACATAAGAGAGCATGGTTGTGGTTGTGGCTGGGTGAGCAGGAGGCGCAGAAGGAGATGTATGGGGCGGGCAGTGGGGCGCCAGGGGACGCTGCCCTGCAGGCAGCAGCGGGCACGGGCATGTCCATAGAGAGCAGCATTCGCCGCCGCTCACACTTCCTGGAGAAGGGGAGGGGCGACGCAAGCGCCTTCAGAAGATGATCCGCTCGAGTGCGTGATGAGTGTGGTGTAGCTTGACTCTGAATTGTGGGTCACCACTGCTAAACAATCAAACATTGTCAAGAGGATGACATATTGCGAGCATCAGGTGGTGCAATTACTGATTATCAACGGCTGGTCGCCGTGCATAATGCAATGTCATTCACGGGAAAAATGAAGTTGACTTCAACAGAAATAACTTTTGTGAAACGTCTGATCTGATCTGATCTTCATGGATAAAGGATAGAGTAGTTTCCACATTCCTTGAAGTATTGGGCTTGCCTCTTTCTAAAGTCCAACACCATTCTAGCTATCGGGTATGGTCAAGACGCATATTTACCGCCACTCTTCGAAATTCAAAACATGTCAGTACAGACCTGGCACAAACCGCGGTCTCGGGTTCATTCGGCACACGGTTTCCACCAGGCACCAGCGATATGTAACGCACTGAACCAGATTGCAGAGCTCTCTGTGCCAAGCTTCCGTTCAACCTGCTCGACTGTGGTGGACCTGTGGTCGTTCGCTGGCGGCTCATCTGTGCCTTCCATCCATTCCATCCCCCGTTGAGAACTCCGCATCGCCTGAATTGTACACGAGACGTACGACCCGGACAGGCCAACAATGCCCGACGATGTTCCTGGGCTAGGCGATTCCTGCTTTCGGACCACTACAGGACGGATGAGAGACAATAGAAATCCTATTTGCTAAGAAAGCGCTTACAGCAGTTACGTCGTCGCGCGCTCGGCCGTCAGCCGTTGGTGAAGCGAATAGATAGGGAGGTGTTACTTACACGGATGGGTACTAAACTGTGCTGGACCGGTAAGCGGCAACGAGAATAGCTGGGTGGATCAGTAGCCGGCGATCTCGAATGACTGGGTGGATGCTATTGGTGATAGGTAGGCAAAGAACCGAACAGAAGTACGCGCAGATCCGACAAATATTCTTTCAGTTCAGAAAGTGTTGTAGTGATAGGCACTGACGGGAGCAGGATTTGTGTTCAGGCATTAGCGAATTACTGAATAGACCGATTTCCCGAAGGTTTTCGAAGTTAGGAAGTTTGAGTCAGTATCTACTGGGTCACACCCAACCAAAGTTAGGAAGTTTGAGGCAGTTTTGGCCTGTTTGGGACTCCGGTTTTAACTAATGCACCAGGTGCTGAACCGAGCACAACAGCAGCTGAACCGAGCGCGACAGAAGTTGGACCGGACAAGCATCAGCAGCGCGCGATGGCGGAGGACGCGGTGGATCGACAGCTGGCGCTGGTGGTGGAGATCGAGGAGGCCGGGCGCGCCGCCAAGGTGCAGCTCGAGAACTGCCTGCTGCTCAGCGACCGCCTCGGCATCCTCCGCCCGCTGCTCAAGGTCAGCCGTCGATCCTCCGACCGTGTTGAATCATAGCCGTCGATCTTACCACCTCCTACTACCAAGGTGCAGCTCGAGAACTGCCTGCTGCTCAGCGACCGCCTCGGCATCCTCCGCCCACTGCTCAAGGTCAGCCGTCGATTCCCCGACCGCTGTGTAAAATCAACCGTCGATCGGGGTACCTCCTACATCAAGATGCAGATGTACAGATCTATATTCCACCGCTTCTAGTACCGCCTGGTCGTATGTTAATCGTCGTTCTTACTCGCTTCACAACGATTTTAGTCGGTAATTCTTACACCGCATTTTCAGCTCATCGTTCGGTCGTCGCTGCGCTACACATTTGTGTAGCGCTGTCGTCGATCCGTTGACCACTTCTTACAGTTGCTCGTCAGCCCTCAAGCCGGGTTTCTTTCACTTTCGTCGTTCAGCCGCACCTCTCGTCGCGCACCACTCAAAGGGGAATTGTTTCAGGTCCTTATGTGCAACATTTCGTCGCCAAGGCTACACTCGGCGTATAGCCTCTGTCAGTGAAAAGCAGTGAACGTGAGCGGATGCGAGCGAATGTCAAGAAGCGTCAGTTGATATCAGCGAATAGAAAACATCCGATCCAGCCGTCCCTTCCTCGGCTCGCCTGTATTCAACTGTGTGCCCCTACACTCCTCTCACCTTTCTCTCGTCGGTGCGCGCAGGACATGCGGCAGTGGTTGGCGGCGGTGCAGATGGGTCGACAGCAGGTCGCCATCGACGCCATCCTGCTGCGACTCGAGAGGTGCGCTCGCCTGCCGTCCCTTGCTGGAATCTGTTAACAATCCTGGCAGACTTGATTCCTGATGATCGGGACAATGACGGGGTTGCTGAGAATACCACTGCTGGGGTTGCTGCAATGATGCCGTCATCCACCCTCCGATTCACGCACCTGTCATACATGCTCCAATCCACGCATCCACGATCCTGTCGCGCATGCGGATTCATGCGGCCATGCTGGCAGGTGTTTGAGGCGGTTGAGCACGGTGATTCAACGCTGTGGGCGCTCCAGTCGCCTCTGTGTCTCCAGCTTCTATCGAGACCTGCACTTCACGCTCAAACAGGTGTGCTTCTATCGAGACCTGCACTTCACGCTCAAACAGGTGTGCTTCTATCGAGACCTGCACTTCACACTCAAACAGGTGTGCTTCTATCGAGACTGTGGGAACCCAATTCACATCCGTGCACGTGCACTCACACGCCTCACCTGTGCTCCCATCCCACATGCCCCATGCCACCCCTTTCTTTCCAGGCCTCCCTTTCCCTCGCGGACTGCCTGGCGGACCTAGCAGCCCAGGCCGCCCCCACACTCCCCGAAGCTGCCAAGCAGGCTCGGGCCATCCAGGCCGAGATCCAGCAGCTGAGGTTCGTGCCAGCTGGCAAGCAGGGACAGGCCCAGCTGGCGACAGTGTGCGGGCAGGCGACAGAGCAGATGCGGCTGCTGCAGCAGCTGCGTGCGTCTGTTTCCTCGCTGCTCTCCCAACTGCGGGAGAAGCAGCAGGGGGTTGTGCTGCGGGAAGGGAGCAGGGAGCAGGTGGACAGGGAATTATTGCGTGTGCTGCAGCAGGTGGAGAGAGAAACCGTGGTGGTGAGGGTGCTGAAGGCGCTGTGCTTCAAGTGTGGGTGGATGGAGGAGACTGTAGTGAAGAAGCTTATAAGGGATCTGGGCGAGCAGAGGCGCGTGGTGGGCACGCAGAGGTGGGCTGTGGATGAGATTCAGCAGTGGCTGAGGCGGCAGGACCTATCAGCTGCTGACACGTGTTCGGTTTCCCTGAGTGGAGCATCGTCGATTAGTGAGGGTGGAGGGGTGGGAGACGGGGAGGAGGAGAGCGTAGGATGGATGAGGGGAGAAGGGTTGAGTGGAGGGGTGGGGGGGAGAGGGACCGGGAGGGGAATGGAGAGAGGGGAGGAGGCGAAGGGGAGGGGGAGGGAGAGTAAGGAGGGGAGGGCAGAAAGAGAGATCCTGGAGGCGTGTGAGGCGATGAAAGGCGCTGGCGATGAGGTGGCGTCGTGGGATTTGCGGCTGGGGAGGCGCGCTGCTGAGCTGGCACGGGACGTGGTGAGGAGTCTGCGGCTGCGCATGGCGGACCACCAGAAGGCGCTGCAGGTGGGCAGGGAATGGGCGGCAGGTGGGCAGGGAATGGGCGGCAGGTGGGCGTGGGACGGGCGGCAGGTGGGCGTGGGACGGGCGGCAGGTGGGCATGGGCCGGGCGGCAGGTGGGCGTGGGACGGGCAGCAGGTGGGCGTGGGCCGGGCGGCAGGTGGGCGTGGGCCGGGCGGCAGGTGGGCGTGGGACGGGCGGCAGGTGGGCGTGGGCCGGGCGGCAGGTGGGCGTGGGCCGGGCGGCAGGTGGGCGTGGGACGGGCGGCAGGTGGGCGTGGGATGGGCGGCAGGTGGGTGTGGAGGGTTGAGAGGGGGCGGCGGGTGGGGTCACCCGCTCCTTCTGCTGCTAGCCCCATGCCTCCCTCGTTGTGCAATCCCTCCCCACACAGTGGTAGCATGTGGGCCAATCCCTCCCTCCCTCTCTCGCCTCTCTCTCTTTGCCCCTCTCCCTCTACCCTCCTCCCGTTCAAGCAGGAAGGGCGGGACATGTGGGCCATAGGCGTGTCATGCGTGGAGGAGCCGTGGCTGGCGCTGCTGGCAGAGGAGCTCGCAGCCCACCGCGACGACCTCCGGGAGGTGGCCGCCCACGTCACCGCTGTTGACGCCGCTCTTAGCAGAGCTGCTTATAACGAGGCACAGGAGGCAGGTGCAGTCGAGGGGAACGCTGCGGGTGGTGGGGCAGGAGGTGAGGGGGGGATGAATGGTGCTGGTGCGCGGGGGAGTGACGGGTGGGCGAGAGCGGGAGAGAGAGGAGGGGAGGGAGAGGAGGGGATGGGGAGGGGGGCGGTGGGGGTGGCGGAGCGGTATGGGGAGTTGCACGAGTGGCAGCGCGCGCTGAGGGACCTGAGCATCCATGTGAGGGGCGTGCGCCGCCAGGCCAACACCATGCAGCGCCTCATGCTCACCGTTGAAGCTGCCTCTGCTGCTGCCGCCGCTGCTTCTGCTGGTGCTTCTTCTACTGCCAGGAGGAGCACTGGTGTGACTGGGGCAGGGGGAGGGGTAGGAGCGAGTGGGAGCAGAACGCCGGGGCGTGGCAGTCGGGGGAGGGGGGAGAGCGATGTGGGGCCGCTGCTGGCGCGCATGGACGGCGATCTTCGGCAGTATGTGGCGGAGCTGGTGGGGCATGCGGGTGTGGCGGGTGGCGTGCTGAGTGTACTGGAAGAGGATTTGGACGAGGCGGAGAGGCGAGGGGAGGAGGCGGAGAAAAAGGGGGAGGTGGCAGAGGAAAAGGGGGAAGCGCAGAGAAGGGGCATGGTGGAAAGAGGAGAGAAGGAGGAGGGAAGAGGCGAGAAAGAGGAGGGCAGGCGGAAGGAGGTTGAGGGGAGGGCAGTGGGGGAGAGGATGGAGTGTGGAACTGCGGGGAAGAGGGGGAAGGAGAACGCACGTGAAGGAGGGACGAGGGATAAGGGAGAATTTCGAGGCACAGGTGCAGGGGAGGTGTTGAGAGAGAATGGGCAGGCGCGGGTGGGTCCGAATGCGAGCAGGCGAGAAGAGGGGGGTGGGCCTGATGTGACTGATATGACCGTTGTGGGTGATGGGGGGATGGAGCAGGCGGGTGGGAGGCAGAGGGAAGGCGCAGGCACGAGCAGTGTGAGGGGAATGGCGCAGGGGGGGATGAGGGATGGAGGGAAGGGGGCGGCAGGAGAGGCGGAGCAGGGTAGCAGTGGCGACGAAGGGTTTAATCCCAGGAGGGCGTACTCGGGGGAGGTACATCTGGCGCCAGGCGGAGCAGTCAGGGGAGAGGGAGAAGGAAGGGAAGGGACTGGGAATGGAGTTGAAAAGGGAGGTGCTGTTGGTGCTGATGGTGCTGATGCTGGCAGGGTTGCTAGTGGCGGGGTTGGGGTGGCGGGTTATGATGGGTGTGCAAGAGGGGGAGAGAGGGGCGGAGGAGGAGAGGGGGAGGAGGCGATGGGGGAGGGGGAGGCGGCGCTGGCAGCACTGGTATCGGCTCTGTGGTACGGCAGTGAGGAGGACCAAGAGGCTGCTGCCGAAGCTGTCTTGGAGGTACGGCCGAGGCTGTGATGGAGGTAGGTAGGTATGGCTGTGGAGGTATTGTGGGGTGAAGTGAACTCTCGTGAGTATTCAGAGGTGCTCGTGGATACACAACTACAAGCGTTCGTTCCCCTTTCCCATGCACTCCTGCTCCTCCCTTGCACACACTCTCGTGAGTATTCACAGGTGCTCGTGGATACACAACTACAAGCGTTCGTTCCCCTTTCCCATGCACTCCTGCTCCTCCCTTGCACACACTCTCGTGAGTATTCACAGGTGCTCGTGGATACACAACTACAAGCGTTCGTTCCCCTTTCCCATGCACTCCTGCTCCTCCCTTGCACACACACACACTCTCGTGAGTATTCACAGGTGCTCGTGGATACACAACTACAAGCGTTCGTTCCCCTTTCCCATGCACTCCTGCTCCTCCCTTGCACACACTCTCCTGAGTATTCACAGGTGCTCGTGGATACACAACTACACGCGCATGCCCTGCACATGCACTCCTGCTTCTTCCACGCACACCCATTCTCCTCCCTTGCTCACGAATCCTTCCTACCCACACCCATCTCTCCCACCAGGGCTGTGACACATGCACCATCACCGCCACGCCCTCCCTCTCAGCTCAGTGCTGTCCTGCCCGTCCCTCACATGCATTCGCTCCCCTGTCTCATGCACTCCTGCTCCTCCCTTGCACACACCTCCCCCACCAGGGCTGTGACACGGGCGCCATCACCGCCACGCCCTCCCTCGCAGCGCGCATATTGGCCGGCAAATGGCAACCTGCTCTCGCTGCCGCCCTCAAGCCGCCCTCCTCCCGCCGCCCGCCTGTCGTCCAATCAGCTGTCGCCACGTCACTCGTGTGCCTTGCTGTCTCTGACGAGCTGCGCAGTGCTCTGGCCTCCCAGGGGCTTCTTCAGGTGGGCAGCCAGCAGTTCCAGCTTGCAGGTGTGGCAAGAATGGTCAGGTGGTATGTGGATAGTTCTTGTTTCAGGTAATCGCAAAGTTTGCATTTATAGTGCAAAACGTGCGTTCTTGTTCAGGTAAATGCAAGAGACACGAGTGACGGTAAGTGGCGGTGTTCCCCACTTTTAGTCCACGTGGCTAGATTCTCAATCCCTAACTTGCGATTTCTTCTCTGCACTCCTTCTCTCGCCCCCTTTCGCCCTCGCCACACCAGGCGCTGCTGCTGCATGTGCAGAAGCCACACCGCTTGATTCTCAGCCGCTGCCTGTTCGCCCTCGGCCAGCTGGCGCGCTGTGATTCGGTGCGCTGCCACGTCACCGATTCAGGGTCCATGTCGTTCCTCGTGCCTCTGCTGCGCTCCAAGGTGCAACCGCCGCCTCCACCCCCCTACCCCTGTTCTTCCGCTGTATCGTCTGGTATGGTGTCCCCTGATCTCCTCACTTCCACTTCGTCTGGCTCCTAAAACATTTGCTGCAACCTTGATGTTTCCACTACCAGCCGTCCTCCCCTCCCCACCCCCTCTTCCACCGACCAGTTGCACAACTCTCCCGCACCTTCCTATGTGATCGCAACTCCTCCCCCACCTCTCCCACCCACCAATCCGATCCCTACGTGTCCGGTTGTCATTGTCAGGAGGTAGAGGTGCGTGAGTCGGCCGCGCTGCTCTTCAAGAACACTGTCCTTTGAGGCGCCTCAAAAGTCAACTCCTCCCCCACCTCTACTATCCCATCACAACTCCTCCCACACCTCCCCAACCCGATCCCTGAAGTCGGGACACGGAGGTGTGTGCGTAAGTCTGCCTCCCTTTATGAGTCGATTCAAATTAAGAACTCCTCCCCTGCCCCACCAATCCGACCCCTGCTGTCAGGACGTGGAGGTGCGTGAGTCAGCCGCGCTGCTCTTCAAGAACATGGTCTTCCGCGACCCTCCTCAGGACAGCCAATCGCTGCTCGCCACGCGGGCGTGCATGGTCAAGCACGGCGCCGTGCCCCTGCTCCTCTCCGCCCTTTCCATTCCCACCGCTCTGCACCCCACTGAATCCAACAACAGCCCTTCAACCTCCAGCACAACCAGTGCAGAAGCACATGAGACAGCAGCAGCAACAGCAGCAGCGGCAGCGGCAGCGGCAGCAAGGGCGTGTATGAGTGGGGAGACAGAGGAGTATATGCTGGGGGTCATAGGAGGGTTGGCACAGAGCCCTCGCACAGCCGTGCCACTGCCCACCAGGAAGCTCATCGCCTGCATCATTCCCCACCTCGCCCACCCCTCCACCCCCACCGTTCGCGTCTACGCCCTCGCTGCCCTCGCTGCCCTCGCTAGGGTCACCCCGGAGGGTGATTCTAACGGGGGTGACAATGTGGAGGGGGCGGTGAGGAGGGTGGGGGGAGTGGAGAGGGAGGAGAGGGCGGAGGGGGGTGTGGTGGCGGTGGTGGAGTTGGAGGGGTTGGCGGCGGTGCTGCAGGTGGTGAGGGATGGGGCGGTGGGGGAGAGAGTGCGCCTGCATGCCGTCTCAGTGCTCTGCGCCATTGCTGGGCTGAAGAGCAGGTGAGATGCCCTCATGGGCTGCTGGCAGGTGAGGCGGGCAGTCGAGGCCGTGTGCTGCTTTGGAGTGAGGGTGTGCTAGGTAAGGAGATGTCAGTTGCGGGGGTGAGTGAGGTATGTCCATAAGCAGCCTGGATGTGACTGGCAATAGTTAGCGGCATGTGGTGGATCCGATGATATCGTCAAATTTCATACGCTCTTTCACCGCCTGTTTCCTGGACTTTCTTACCTCGCCTCCCCTCTGCTCACCACCCTCTCTCTCCCTCAGGGACTACCGCTCACTGATCGCCTTAGAAGGTGGCCTTCTCCTGCTCTCTCTCGTTGACCTTCTGCAGAAGCAGCTTCCCAACCCCATCCTCAACCTCCCTCACCTGCCCCTTCTTCTCCTCCCACCACCCTCTCTCTCCTTCAGGGACTACCGCTCACTGATCGCCCTAGAGGGTGGCCTTCCCCCGCTCGTCGCTCTCCTCTCCCCCGCCTTCCCTCTCGACCTGCGCCTGCTCTCCGCCACCACACTCCGCCTCCTCTCCCTCTCCCCTGTCGTCCGCCGCTCAATCCTCCTCACGGGCGCGCTGCTCCCTCTCGTTGACTTGCTCAGAGAGCAGCTGCCCAACCCCTTCACGAACGTGAGCGTGGCAGCGGCTGTGGCAGCACTGGTGCCGCGAGGAGAGGAGGGGATGAGTGCGAGGGGACCGGTGGGGCTGTGTGCGCCGGTAGAGGAGCAGCTGGTGCTGGTAGGAGCTGTGCCACTGCTGGTTGCTGTGCTGCTACGTGCTGGTGGTGGTGGTGGTGGTGAGGATTTGGTGGGAAGTGGTAGTGGGATGGGAGAGGAGGGAGCAGCGAATGAGAGGGAGGTGAGGGGAGCACTGAGGCGGGTGGCTGAGGTGAGCAGGAGGGGAGCAGAGGAGATAGTGGCGTGTGGAGGGGTGAGGCTAATAGACAGCCTTTTATCACGCTAGGGGCATAGTGTGCAGATCCGAGGTCGGCAAATGTTTTAAGACGCATCAGAATGCTAGGGATCTAGTGCGCATTGAGGCCTAAAGATGTGTCTGAATCAGATGGTCATTGCTCATGTCCAGTGAACCTGAAATGGAAACGGCAATGAGTCATCCCACGGCCCATGACTGACACATAGTGTTTCAGTGCACCTACGGTAGACGTGGAAAGTGAGCTGGTGAGACGAATGTTTATCCCATGTCAATGAGACACACACAGAATCGAACCAGTCCATACATCGAAATGGTTACATCAAGAGCAACATTATTTCTAGCAACAATTAATCTCAACAAGTGGCACATTGGTCGCTACTGTCACCACCTGGCCACTAACTACGATGCCAATCAGTCAGGGATCCGACAGCTAGTTTCGCGCCTGTATACAAGTTGCTTTGCACATCCAGTCACCCCGCCTGGTCGTGCATTCGGAAACCCCTCGACGCCATCTGGCTGCGCGCGTTACGCCTTCCACGCGGCCTTGGCGCTCTGCGCCTTGCCGAGCGCGGACGCGAGCAGACTATTGTCGGCGCCGCCGGCGGGGAGCATCATGCTCACACCGTTGATGGTGGCGATCGAGTTGTCGATCTGCCCCGCCACCAGCGCGCGCTGTCCCGTGCGAATCAGCGTCGCCGCGTTGCGCAGCGCCGCCGCCGTGTCCGCCAAGCTCTTGACGTACATCTTCATCGTCAGCTTCGCCCTGGCGCTGTCCACGTCAACCGCCGCCGCCTCCAGCAGCGATACCACCTTCGAGTCCGCGCCGCTCAGCTTCACTGCGGGAGTTCCAGCGGGGGTGCCGCCGGGAGTGGCGGGGGTTGTGGGAGTGGGAGGAGTCTTCTTGCCGCCCTTCTTGGTCGGAGTGGTGGGAGTGGTGGGAGTGGAAGGGGAGGGCGTGGGAGGGGAATTCTTGTTCTTCTTGTCTTTCTTCTTGTCCTTCTTGTCCGTCTTGTTTTTGTGGTCATGATGAAGAATCCTCCTCGTCGCAGCTTCGTCGCTAAGAGAATTAACGGCATTCAGCTGAGCCAGATCGCCGGGCATATCGGCAGCAAGTGCGGACGAGGCAGCCTCGGAGACGGCGAGCTCGGCGGAGGTGTTGAGGCAGAACGACGTGAGGGCGAGCGCCACCAGGGGCAGAGCGCAGGCTAGCGCGGAGATTCTCAAGAACGCCATAGCAAGTCTTCGGAGAAAAGAGGGATTGCTGGGAAATCAGCAGGTGCGCTTGAAGTGCTAGTGTGTGAAGCTGGGATGAGATGCGATGGTGGAAAGGAGTTACGAGAGCAATTTATAGGAGTTACTACGGGATGAGGTGATGGATGGGAGGATGACGAGGCTGGGAAGGAATAATCTCAAATCTCTCAACTCAATTGAGATGGATTGTGCGGCTCGAGAATTGTGAGAGGGCGACTCGGAAAAGGGGTTCTCTACTTGTCGGCGTTGGCGAACCTTGACGGAGGAGAGCACGTCGTACGCAAGCAGTCGAACCGTTCAGTGTGACGGGGGTGATTCATATGTGGTTCAGGCTTGGTGGTAGTTTTGATAGCCTTTCGAGGTCGGGGGAAACCATCAGGGTACGCTCATGTCGGTGTCCCGGGTTGACCATTCTTACCACGGATTTTTTTGCCACCCGCTACTTTGACGGTTGTGGAACCCTAAAAGTTCTCGCCCAATGGAAGCGCAAGTAAGCCTAGCCTCCGTCCATTCACGATTTGACACTTAGTTCATAAAACCCTCTTATAGCATTCTGGCTTGATTATACGAACAACCTACTGTCAAGCAGGTTGGAATCTCCCTATGTGGCTAAACCCTCTCCGACTTCTTGATCAATGCAGGGGCAGTTCTTGGTTTGACTCTGTTTGCGTTCCTCCACTCCCACGAGGTCTCCTCTGTGACTACCCACTGTAAATATGATAGTACTCAGTTAACTATCGGTTTCAAGAAAATTCCTGAAAATCCTGCGAAACTCCTGTGAGTGCATCCATTCGTGGAAGTTCTATTCGCCGTGAAAGTCGGGAGGCTGGATATATACACAACTTCGATTATTTACGAGTACCCTAGACACCTACATAGAACACATACACAAGCAGGTTCAAAATGTTGATTTGGAAGAATCCAAAAAGAGCTATGTGAGTATGCTCTAAATAAAAGATTTCCGCAGCCATTTGATATCAAGAGTTTAAATTGTCAACATCGGTGCTGCATGCACTTTGAATTCACATCTCTAGCCAATTATAATTAGCTCCACATTGTTGCACCTAACTTAGACATTCTGAAACATTTGTTACAAACAGAAAGAAAAACGCATAAGGGCATAAAAATGGTATATATAACATCCTATACATATTATAGTATAACCCAACCTAGTAGTATTGGCCCCTGAGGCCAAGTGCACTACCCGCGCTTGGCCACGTTGCTGCAGCATACGCATCAGGAAGTATCGCAGCTGGACGTGCTTCGCTGCGCCCTCTAGTCTAGGCTCGTGACACAGGAGGATCATGGCCCTGTTATCAGCGAACAGGACCGGGGCAGAGCTAGGCGACTCACCCAAGTCAGTGAGCAAGAACGACTGCCGACAAAGCTCCTGATCAGCCATAGCGCCACCGGAGTAATCTGCTTCACATATGGACTGTGCCACTGGCGATGAACAAGTAGACCTCAACGAGACCGCTCCTGCGCCAAGGCTGAAGCAGTAGCCCTGAAAGGACCTGAGAGTCTCGATGACGTCTGCCAATCACGCGTCAGTGTGTCTCGTTAGTGCAACTGGCTGTTGTCCTCAGGGCGCAAGCCCCAAGCCTGATGGTTTGGCCAGATAGCGCAATACCCTCTTAACAGCCAACCAGTGCTCAGGTTGGTGTCTGCCAGTCGCAACAAAGCGAGCTTTGATGCTAAGAGGATATGCAAGTTCTAGGCGAGTGTAGGTCATCAGGTACATGAGGCACCCCACCACCTCTGCGTACTGACCGCTGGACTGTACATGGCAAGCAGGCGGAGGAGTAGGCTCTGTAGAGAGGAATTGAAGGCCAAAGCATTGGAGGATCTGCTGTACCATGTGAGACTGAGTGAGAACGATGGTGCGCGCTGCTCTGTCCCTAGTGATCTGCAGGTCAAGATAACGGCGCATCTCACCTAGGTTGGTGTAAGCGTGTCTCCTCAGCAGCTCGGCCTTCATTAAGGCCAGTGCAACTCTGTCAGGAATAGCAAAGACTAGGGCGTCTATGCACACCAGAATGTAGAACAATATAGAGCCAGAGCGAAAGCAGAGAGACGGGTCAGCAGAGGACGAAAAGAAGCGGAGGTCAGCCAGATTAGTGCGCAGCGTATCGTGCCACTCACGAGGAGCTTGACGCAGACCGTAGACGCACACCTTGAAGATCCGCATGCCATCGACTATGTTCGCCCCAGAAGGGAGAGTTGCGCCCACGTAGGTGCGTGTGGACCTCCAAGATGCCATCTTTGTGTCTGTGACTGGTATCCACCGAGAGGCCCAGGGTCCTGAGATAGACTCAACGTAGGTGCGATAGGTCGAGGTGTCAAGAGCGTGTGGGTCACCCTCAAGGGCTAATACCATGGCGCTGAGATGAGGAGCAACGCCAGCAAGGAAAGCTAACTCATATTGCATGTCAAATGGACGTCACTGCCATGGGCAGGAGCACCCCTGACGGACGAAGGAGGGCAGGAGCAAAGACCAACTGAGTGGCATAAGCAAGGCAGTGGGTAGAGGCAAAGACAGCGACCACATCGACAAGAGCAGAGACGGACGTGAGAGGAGTAGTAGGGTTAGTAATGAGGGAGAAAAGGACACGAGAGACCGTCGGGCAAGCAGCCCTGAGAAAGTCAGAGAAGGAGGAGAGGAGACAATATGGGATGATGGATTAGGCAACGAGAGAACATAGGGTGGTGGAACACGAGAGGGACAAGAACGGAGGAGCATAGAGTGGATACCGAGAATGGGAGATACGGGGCAAGCACGAGAGGGAGGACGGACCCAGTGGTGGGAGGCAAGAGACAGGTCAGAAGACCGAGGTGGAGACAGTTGGGAACGAGTAGGAAGACGAGACTAGGGGAGGAAACGTTGGACCGTAAACTAGGAGAGACGGTGGGGGGATGAGCAGTTTGGTTCGAACAGTGACGTCGGGGCCAGTCGAGTAGTAACACTTCATTTTGAACGCTTAGATGATGGCGTTCATTCCTTCGATTGCTTGCAGCTTGTGTGACTTCTAAGCCCGCAACTGCTCCCCGCGACAGCCGGCACAAGAACCTTCGGTGACTACGACGGAGTGATGCACGGAACGAGGCTAGAGACCCTTCAAGTTGCAGACAGGACAATAAGTCCAACAGCGGCTGACAGAATAGCTCGGGAGAAACGACCGTACGCTCGAACACGAGGACATTCCGCAGAAGCAGACATATGGCATCAACGTCTAGGACACCCATCTGTTGAGACGCTTAACAACTCAATTAACGACGGAGTGTTTGCGGAAGACGCACTGCTGCTGCCGGACGGACACAAAATTCCACTATGAAGGGAGATAACCACCTGCACCGTCTGCCCTGAAGCAGCCTTGGCTCACAAGCCCTTTCCTGAAAAGATTTCGTGGCCCGAACGCTTCAATCCGTTAGTCAAAGTCCACACCGACTCCTTGTGCCAGACTTAAAGGAGAGCACTATACGACAAACTTCATCGACGCCGTTACGCTTTTCGTTTGGGCAGCCAACGTCGAAAGCCGCCATCACGCCTTCAACTGCTTCTACTTGTGGCTGAA
This sequence comes from Closterium sp. Naga37s-1, assembly GCA_947471745.1. Taxonomy (NCBI): domain Eukaryota; kingdom Viridiplantae; phylum Streptophyta; class Zygnematophyceae; order Desmidiales; family Closteriaceae; genus Closterium; species Closterium sp. Naga37s-1. The sequence continues at coordinate 1,547,886 of CANJKZ010000998.1, forward strand.
AATGGCACAAACACAATCAAAAGGAAAGAAGCTCAAGTCCTTCCAGACAGACGGTGTAGCAGAGTACACAAGCAATAGGTTCCGAAAGTTCTGCGCCGAGAAGGGGATCAAATGGATGACCTCGCCACCTTACGCTCACGAGCAGCAGAGGCTGGCTGAAAGAACCAACAGGAGCCTCGCAACAAAAATGAGGGCCGTCATGAAGCAGTCAACTGTGCCAACCGCCTACTGGCCCTATGCAATGGCGCATGGTGTGCGCCTGCACAACAGTTTGTCTTCAAAGGCCCTGCCCAACAACAGCTCACCGTTCAAGGAATGGACGGGGGAAAATCCAGACACGAGGATGTTACGAGTCTTTGGGTGCATGGTATAGTACCGACCCCACACTGCCCGAACCGGAACAATTTGAGGACCGTGCAAGATTGGACATCCACCTCGGCATCGAATCTGAATACCATACATGGACCATCCTCAACTTTGCCACCCACCAGGTCACGCAATCATGTGACTGCATCTTCTACGAAAGGCTCAAGCTGCCACTGTTTCGCTAGCACCGCACTGCACAGCAAGCACCAGACAACATCTTCCAGGGGCAGCACAGCTTTGCAACAGACCAGGACGAAGCTGACGTGGCGAAAGACGTGGAAGAGAATCAAATCGGAAGTGAGCCACCCTTCATCCCCGTTACAGACGAGTCCAACACTCCGACATTCATTCCAATCGACATCGACCCAAATGAAGCACTACAAGCTTAGCGCAATTACGAAAGTGCCAAAATGCACTCACCCATGGAAGAAGACCAGAACCTAGACGACTTATGCGACAGCATTCGCGAACTTCCAGGCAAAAAACACTGACGACGACGTCGTCGAAGTCACCAATAGAGAGGACGTCGGAGCATACGGCTTGACTGGGTTACGCATACTCGGTCTCACCATCGCAGTTCGAGGAAATCAGCACCCCACGGAGCCCACGACGGTTCGCCAGGCCCTGCTTGGGCCCGACACAGAGAAGTGAAGCGCAGCCATGGCCGTCGAAGTAGCTGCACTCAAACGACGCGGCACATGGAAATAGTACCACGAACAGCAGCAAAGGGGAGGAGGATTCTAAGCGGAAAATGGGTTTTTTTTTTTTCGCATCAAAACGCTAGCGGACGGCTCGGTAGACAAGTATGCGCGGCTTCGAGCAAACACAATTCATCGATTACGACCAAAAGTTCGCACCTGTTGGACGACACACCTCTGTGCGAATTTCAATCTGCATCGTCACCATCAAGCAACACACGTTCCACCATATCGACGTCTCCAACGCATTCCTCTACGCAATCGTCGACGTGATCATCTTCGTCGAGCAGCCGCACGCATTCGAAGAGGTCGTCTCCACCGTCTGCCTCCTCCGGAAGTCGCTGTACGGCATCAAGCAAGCACCGCGCCAGTGGCAGCAGTACCTTCACATGGTACTCATCGAGCTCGGGTTCGAGCAGCTCCCGCACGACCAAGGCATGTATTGCGTGGAGTCCCATGGCAACTGAATTCTACTCATCACCTACGTGGACGACCTCCTGCACACCGGGAATAACACGGAGCTGCTCGATCGCTTCGAGCACGATATCAAAGAGAAGATGGAAGTGACTGTCTCGCACAACGTCACTCGGTTCCTAGGACTAAACATCACCTAGTCTGCTGACACTCTTCATCTGTCGGCTGCGAAGTACGTTGAAACGCTCGCGAAGAAGTTCGGCATCGCCCCGTCAACCTCACCACACCATTCCGAACCCCTCCGCCTAATCACGAGCCCGACACCACGCCTCTCTCCGCGGCAGACCATCGTCTCTACAATCAACAGTTAAGCTATCTTCTTTTCGCCGCCGTCACGTGCTGCCCAGATTTATCCTACGCCGCTAGCCAGCTCGAGTATTATCCGCGCCGACCTTAAAGCCCAAGTCCCGAATTACAAAAAACGAGGGCAAACTGTGCACAGTTTGCCTCCCGCAGCCCAGAGTTTTGCCCCGCGTTGGCTTGCGTTGAGCAATTCAGGTCTTGGGCTTTAAGGGGGGCATATGGCGGACTTAGGCACCCTACAATACTTTGTTTCTACACCTGACGTCGGCCTGACCAACAAGGCAAACTTAACGGGTACTCTACAGCTTACAGCTACGTGGATGCAGACCACGCAGGAGATTCTGACAACGGGAGGTCCCGCACGGGATTTATTTTCAAGCTTGAGCCTGCCGGACCCTTCTCCTGGAACTCCCAAAAGCAGGAGCTCATCGCCCTCTCGTCAGGTGAAGCTGAGTTCATCGCCGCAAGTGCAGCAGTTCGCGAAGGGTTTTACCTAACGGAGCTCCTGCATGAAACGAAAGTTGCGATGAACGGGTCATTCAAGTTAGTGTGCGACAACCAAAGCGCGAATAAGATCACAAACAAGCCCGGCATCGTCAACCGCACGAAACACATTGCACTCCGTTACTTCTTCATGAAGGACGAAATCGACTAGGGCAAGGTCAAGCTCACCTACTGCCCAACTGGCGAAATGGCAGCAGATTTTGTGACGAAGAAGCTGCCACGTCAGAAGTTCAAGTAATGCGCAGATATGTGAGGAGTCGTTAAGAATGTCTGAATGTTATAATTGTCTAGCCTGCAGTGGGGTACTCCATAGTGAGTACAGCCCAATTAGGGTTTGCTATATGTATCCAACTGCTTGCTAGTGAAACCACATCCTTTCTTCATTCTTGTTTCTGCTACTAGTTTTGACATGGTTTCAGAGCAGGTCGACCCCCTTGGGTCGATCCTGTGGGTGGGCCCACCACCTAACTGCTTCCGCTGCTGTTCTGCATCTCGCGCGCCTCGGGCGCGCGCCGTCTTCTTCCTGCCGCCGAGTGCCCCGTGGCGCGCGGCGGTTTTCTGGCGTGGCGCGCCCCCCGTCGGCCCTCGCGTCGCCTCAGGGGATCCGCGCGCGCCCCCCGTCGGCTCTCGCTCTGCCCCGCTGGACCCGCGCGCGGCATCCCGTCGACCCTCGCGTCGCCTCCGGGGACCCGCGCGCGCCCCCCGTCGGCTCTCGCGCTGCCCCGCTGGCCCCGCGCGCGGCACTCCGTCGACCCTCGCGTCGCCTCCGGGGACCCGCGAGCCGCCCCCGGAGCCGTGCGCGACCCCCCCGCTGCCCCGTCGCGGCGCCCTGGGGGGCCGCGCGCGGCCCCTCGCTGCCCCATGGTGGCGCCCTGCGGGCCGCCCGCCTTCCCCCTCGCCGTCCCCCGCGCTCCTTCCCCGTACCACCCGTTTTAGGGTTTGGGGGTGGGGAGTGTGGGGGTGGCGGTTGTGGGGGTACCGGTTGTGTCCTACTCCTCCTCCTCCTCCGTCTCCCGCTGCTGCAGCTGCCGCTCAGGGGGGTGGATGTGTGGTGTCCGGAGGAGAGGCGTTAGGGGGGTGCCGTGGGAGTGGAGCTAGGGGTGCAGCAGGGGGTGTGTGGAAAGGGGGTGGGACTGTTTGGGGAGGTTGCGCGGAGGTAGCCGTCGTGTCGCCAGCAGCGCCAGTAGTCCGGAGCCCTTGCTCTCGGTAGCCCAGCGAGCCAGCCTGCGCCAGTCGCCTGTGGGTCCGTAGCTCCTGCCGCTCGTCGTAGCGGCGGAGTCTGTTACTCCAGTATTCCGGGGCCCTTGCTCCGGTGGAGTCTGTTACTCCAGTATTCCGTGGCCCTTGTTCCGGTAGCCACTGTGCCAGCCGCTCCTGTCGCCCGTGTGTCTGCAGCTTCAGCCGTCGCCTCCAATCTCCTCTCCTCTCACAGTCACTCCTCCTCCTCACTTGCCCTTTGTGAATGCCTCTAGTTTTGCTTGCACTTGTGAACCTGCTCTATGCCTGCTTGTTGTGCTGATTACACCCCACTTTGGCTATGGGGGTGTGTCAGAATGTTATAATTGTCTAGCCTGCAGTGGGGTACTCCATAGTGAGTACAGCCCAATTAGGGTTTGCTATATGTATCCAACTGCTTGCTAGTGAAACCACATCCTTTCTTCATTCTTGTTTCTGCTACTAGTTTTGACAAAGAAGTCCCACGTGGCACACCTTCATGAATGAAAGGGGAGTGTTGGAATAACCCAAATGTATTTTTAGCATTCTAGAGGGTGTAACTTTACCGCACCTGCCACTAGCGAAACAACACCTGTACCACTACCGCGTTAGCCCATATAGGGCACGCAGGTCAACTGTCGCGATTGTTGACCAACCTGGACCGAGAGGTTGCGAGCTGCTTCAATTGTCGCAACCGTCTCAGAGGTTAATGTCAAACTAAATATGTTGTTAGGTTGTAGTGAGGTCACCTATAGGGGGTATAATACATTAGGGTTAGTACTTTTACCACAACACTTGGTAGTCATTCTCATTCCGTTGCGTTCTACTCTTGAGATGGTATCATGAGTAGGTTAGATCCTAGACCCGACCCGTCCCGCCCCTTACTAGATCACGCCCCGCCCCTTAGGAGGTCCCGCCCTTCCCGTTAGTAGGCTGCGCCCTGCCCGCCATGTGCCCTTGCGCTGCCCCGTCCCGTCACCCGCGCGCTGCCCGCCCCGTACCCTTGCGCTGCCCCGTCCCGTCCCCCGTGCACTGCCTGCCCCGTCCCCGCACGATGCCCTTCACGTGCGCACGCGCTGCCCCGTCCTACCCTGCGTACAGCCTGTCCCGCCCGCGCGCAGCCCGCCCTGCCCGCGCGCAGCCTGTCCCGCCCTGCGCGCTACCCGTCCCGCCCAGCGCGCAGCCTGTCCCGCCCTGCATGCTACCCGTCCCGCCCAGCGCGCAGCCTGTCACGCCCTGCGCGCTACCCGTCCCGCCCAACGCGCAGCCCGTCCCGCCCTGCGCGCTACCCGTCCCGCCCAACGCGCAGCCCGTCCCGCCCTGCGCGCTACCCGTCCCGCCGCGCGCGCAGCTTGTCCTGCACCGCGCGCCGCCCTTCCCGCCGCATGCTCAGTCCGTCCCGCCCCGCGCGCCGCCTGCCCCGCGCGCAGCCCGTCTTGCCGCGCGCGCAGCCTGCCCCGCACGCAGCCCGTCCTGCCACTCGCGCAGCCCACTCCGTGCGCAAACTATCCCGCCCCGCGCGCAGCCCGTTCTGCCCTGCACGCAGCCCGTCCCGCCCCGCATGCAGCTCGCCCCACGCGCAACTTGTTCCGCCCAGAGCGCTGCCCGGCCTGTTTCCCAATGACCCGCTTTGCCCGTCCTGAGCACCAGCTGCCGCGAGCGCCACAGCAGCCCCGCGGCCCCTCATTCACAGGCCTCTTGGCCCTTCGTTTTTAGGCCCCGTGGCCCCTCGTTTTTAAGGCCCCGTGGCCCCTCGTTCTAAGGCCACGTGCCCCCCCGTTCTAAGGCCCCGCGGCCCTTCGTTGTAAGGCCCCGTGGCCCCCCGTTCTCAGGCCCCGCGGCACCTCGTTCTAAGGGCGCGGAAAATCGCGCGACTTTTCAATTCGGCCAGGTGGTCGTGGCGAAAGTAACAGTTTAGCGAATGTCGAGAACCTATCGCGCAGTTCGCTCAATTCGGCCATGTAAAATGTGCAAAATTGGCCGAATTGCATGGTCGTCACTCCACCGAGTTTTGTCGACTCTGGAAAGGCCACACAGTCGACTCTCAATGCTACAGTTCGAGGGCGAAGTCGCCAAGTCATCACGGCGACTCATCGCGACGTCACAATGTGACGTCATGGTATATGCGACGGCGTCGCTGCAAACGGCCCCCAAAACAAAACCAAAGTTTCCAGCCTTCGCGACATCGGCCACCAGACACATGGAAACTTTTACATAAGCTGTAAATTGGCTGAACCCCTGTCGATGCACTGGCCGAAAATTTGACGACCTTCACGAAGGGAAATTCAGCCAACAGATCGACATCTGAACGGCCAACCCGTTTTTTTGGCGATTTTCCGCGCCCTAAGGCCCTTTGGCCCCCTACTTTTAGGCCTCGCCTACTGCCATAGCCTTTCCCCGCGGCGGCTCGCAGCCGCAGTCGATCTCCATAGTGAAGATTAGGGTTCGTGCTTCGGCCATTCCTAGATTAGTCCTTCCGACTTCGTTCATTCGTCCACTTTCGCCCCTAAGTCCGGTCGAGCGCTAGCCATGGCGACTCCTCGACCCCTACGTTTCGATGCGGAGGGTAGGGCCCTAGATTTCCCCACCTGGCTCCTCCGCACAGAGTTGTACCTTCAGAGTCCACGCCAGGATGGCGACACGCTCTGGGCGCATGTCTGGTGACCTGCGTTCGCCTCCTCGCCCTCGTGACCTGCCTGAGGAGCCTACTGACGAGGAGCAGGCGCGCTTTGACAAAGCCCACACAGCCCTGACAGTGTGGCAGTCCCGAGAGGCAGCCTTCTCCCCGAGTCAGAGGAGGCACAATTCAGCCAAGTTTGATCTGCCCAGGCCTGTTTCACTGCGATAAAGGCTCGTTACTCCACTCCCTCCTCCTCCTCGCTTGGTCGCCTGCTCCTACCGTTCATGTTTCCCGACCTCGGCATGTTTGACCGTACTGCATACCTTATCACCCACCTGCGCTCGCTCGACACTAGCTACCGTGCTGCGTGTACTGAGGCTCCTCCCCCCTCCCATGTCAATCACTATTCACTTCATAGCCTCTTGCCTCCCTGACCGCCTTGCACCTGTACGCGACGAGATTATTAGGAAGCACCCTATTGAGCTCACTATCGACGTCCTTGAGTTAGCACTCAAGAACATCGAGAGCAACATCCGCTCCGTTGCCTCTGCTTCTGGCGCCGTAGTCCCCCCCCCCCTTTCAGAGGTGTACTGTTCCACAGCTCCCCACATTCACTGCTCCTCTTGCCTCTACTGCGTCTCGTGTTACTGACGAGACTGCAGCCGTGTCCACTGTGGGTGGGCGGTTTAGGGGTAAGGGAGGTAAGAAAGGGGGGAAGGGTGGTGGCGCTGGTGGTGGCGGAGGGGGTGACGTTGAGGGTGGCGGAGGTGGGGGCGGTACTAGTGCATCTAGTGAAGGCGGCACTGGAGGTGGCGCTGGGTCTGCGGACCCGACGGGAGGGAGTGCTGGCACAGCTGGTTGGTACGCAGCGGCAGCAGCGCAGCGGCAGCGGCAGGCCCAACTGCCGCGGCCACAGGAGGGACCGCAGCAGCAGCAGAGACAGCCGCAGCAGCAGGCATAGCCCAAGCAGCAGGGACAGCCGCAGCAGCAGGTTCTGCGGCAGGTACAGCAGCAGCCCCGGCAGTGGGGATCTGGTGGACCAGGGGGCGCTGACCGTGGCAGTGGCGCGCCCAGTTGGGAGTCCCGTGGTACCCCACCTTCTCTGTGCCAGTACTTTGTCCAGACTGGGACACGTCGCGGTCACCCCTGTGACCGCTCTCACCCTCCTAGACAGTGATTTGCGCAGCTCACGGACCAAACTCCGGACTGGGCCCCACTGGCTCGTTCTCTTGATCCGTCGTTGTTTCAGATGTCTGCACTAAATTTGTTTGCTGCCTTGCAATATGCCTTTGTGATGTATGCCGATGTGGACTATGGTGCTGCTGGATGTGTTTGCTCGCGTGTTGATAGTCTAGGTTCTTTGCCTGTTGCTAGTATAGGTGCTTGTGCTTCTAGTCTAGGTGCTTATGTAGCTACTAGCCCAGGTGCACCTTTGGCTGAGGCGTCGCTCTCCTTCACGCTGGACTCTGGCGCGTCTCAATGCTTCTTTCGTGACCACGCGACTCTCACTCCGCTCCCTACTCCGGTTCCGGTCGCACTGGCTGATCCTACTTCACGACCAGCAGTTGCACGCAGCTCTACCACCCTTCCGTGCCCGGCTGTCCCCTCTGGTGTCCTCACTGGTCTCCACATCCCCTCGTTCTCCAGGAACTTGGTGGGTGTTGGATACCTTCATGACCGCCATGGACCGCCATGTCGGCGTCTGGTTTCCTCCGTCTGGGCATGACGGGACCTACGTCGACGGTGATACCTACGCTCTGCTGGCCTCGTTTAGCAGGGGGCCAGGCAGCGCCGGTCTCTTCACACTGCACACTTCGTCTCCCCAGGTAGCTGCGTCTGATCAGGTAGCTGCGTCTGGTCAAGTTGATGCGTCGTGCTCCTGTCGGTCGCTCACCCACCCGACAGTCCTGTGGCACCCCCGTCTTGGTCACCCGTCCCTCCCTCGCCTCCCCAGCATGGCTAGCCAACGTCTTGTCTCAGGTCTTCCGCGCGTCTTTGCGTCGCTCCCTCCTTCGCCTACGTTGCCGTGCACTCCATGCGTCGAGGGTCGGCTAAGCGCCGCTCCTCACTCCTCCTCCCTTCATCCGGCCACTGCACCCTTCCATGCTCTCCACTTGGACGTCTGGGGCCCCGCTCCTTGCCTTGGGCCCGAGAGGGAGAGGTTCTTTCTGGTGGCCATTGACGACTCCCGCTACACCACCGTGTTCCCCCTGGCGAAGAAGTCTGACGTGACTTCTACGCTGATTCGGTGGTTGCTGGCCACTGAGACCACTCGTGGCCGTCGTGTTAGTGGTCTTCACTCCAACCGTGGGGGTGAGTTTCGCTCCGGCATTCTTCGCGAATTCTGTAGCGAGCAGGGCATCACCCAGTCCTGAACGCTTCTGGAGTCCCCACAGCAGATTGGGGTTGCTGAGCGCCGCATTGGCTTGGTCTTGGAGATCGCCCGCACCTCCATGATCCATGCCCGTGCGCCCCATTTTCTGTGGCCTTATGCGGTTCGCTACGCCGCCCACCAGTTGAACCTCTGGCCTCGTGTCTCACAACCAGAGGCTTCACGGACCTGTCTTTGGACCGTGTCCCTTGGTGTTGCTTCGGAGTTTCATGTCTGGGGCTGCCTTGCACTCGTCCGCGACACCTCTGCGGACAAGCTCTCGGCTCGCGCCCTCCCCAGTGTCTTCCTTGGTTTCCCGGTGGGCTCCTCTGACTACACCTGTTACCACCCGCCCCTCCACCGGTGACTCCCATGACGTCACCTTTGATGAGTCCATGCCCTACTACGCCTAGTACCCCTGTCGAGGTCTCCGGTTCCCCAACCTCCCCTTTTCCTCGGCCCCTCTCCTCCTCCTGCTCCCGCTCCTCCGGTACACCCGGCCCCCCCTGGTCCTGCCCAGTCAGGTGTGTCCCACGCTACCCCTCTCCTCTCGGTCGCGCGTCAGGTGCCACCTCCTTCCCCACAGTTGTCCTCGCCGTCACTGCAGCAGCCGTCGGCACTACCGCGTCAAGTTGCAGCAAAATCTGGGGGTGTTGGTGTTGGAGGCACGAGCGCTGGAGGTGCTGGTTCTGAGGGTGCTGGAGCTGAGGGTGCTGGCACTGGAGGTGCTAGTTCTGGGGGTGCTGGAGCTGAGGGTACTGTCCGGGTGCTAGTTCTGAGAGTACTGGAGCTGAGGGTACTGGCACTGGGGGTGCCCGTTCTGGGGGCGTTGGAGCTGCGGGCACTGGCACTGGAGGTGCTAGTTCTGGGGGTGTTGGAGTTGGTGGTACTGGCGCTGGTGGTATAAGTTCTGAGGGAGTTGGAGCTCGGGGCAGTTCTACGTCGCCTCCTCCACCTCCCCACCTGCACAACACGCGTTTCCAGGCTGCTTTCTCGACGTGCGCGCGAGGTGCAGGAGACGTTGGTGCAGGAGACTCTGGAGCTTGAGCAGCAGCAGCAGGAGTTGCAGCGACAGGAGCTGCAGCAGCAGCAGCAGCAAGAGCAGCCACAACAGCCCCAGCAGGCACTTTTGCTGTGGCTTTTCCCACCTGTGAGTGCTCTTCAGACCCTTGGTTTCCCTTCCTCCTCTTCGGACCACACACCGCCTCCTCCTGCTCACGGTCTTCCTCCTTCTGACTCGTCCCCGGCTGTTGTCTCTTCTCGTTCCCTGCTCGCTCCTCCTGTTGTCCCGCCCTCTGGCGTCCGCCCCTGTCCCCCACGTGCTCGCTCCTCGTCTCCTGTTGACGACCTTCACACTATCCTCCTATGTTCTAGTATTCGTCGTTCTCCGCCTGCGCCTGATCTCCCTGCTCCTCCTGAGTCGTCTCATCCTGCCTCCTCTACCCCCATCACTGACTACTACCGTGCTGCTAGTCCTGTTGTCACACGTATTCTCGCCAATCTTGTCACGGACCCTCGTGCCTCTCCGTCGTCTGTCTCGGCTCTTGTTGCCGCTGTTGGTGACTTTGCCACCACCCGCCGCCTTGACTATGCCACCCGCGTGGTGGCTGCCCGTCCTCTGTCCAACGGGGGTGAGTCTGCCCTTGGCTGTGACATTTTAGGGGACATGCAGTTTGAGCTGAGTTCTTGGCAGCCGCATCTCCCCATCCCTGTGCCATGCTGCTTGCCCCTGAGGGAGACCCCGACGCCCTTGACATACCAACTCCTCGCACGTACCGTGAGGTAGTGTCAGGGCAGTGGGCCTCGTAGTGGATAGAAGCCGTGGACTCAGAGATGGCGTTTTGGAGATCCACATGCACTTACGTCGACGCAGTTCCCCCGCCTGGGGGAACGTGGTCGATAAGATGTGTATCTTCAAGGTGAAGCGGCCGCTTGGTTCCTCGCCTGTCTTCAAGGCTCGCTACGTGGCTAGGGGCTTCAGTCGGCGGGGGGGAATTGACTTCTTCCAGAACTTCGCCCGGACCCCGAAGATGACTACTCTTCGGGTGTTACTTCACGTTGCAGCACAGCGAGACTACGAGCTGCACTCCCTCGAATTCTCCACTGCCTTTCTCCAGGGCCGCCTGCACGAGGAGATCTGGCTGCCCCGTCCTCCTGGCTTCACTAAACCTTTCCTGCCTGGGACCCAGTGGAGCCTGAGGCGACCAGTCTAGGGTCTGAGGAGATCTGGCGACCCGTTGATGTTTGTTCGCACTGTTTCCACTCCGTTCTTCGTTCTTGTCCATGTCGATGACTTGGTCTTCCCTACAGCAGACACGGTTGGTCTGGCTGAGGTGAAGTCCGAACTGCAGAAGAGACACACGTGCACAGACCTTGGTGAACAGCGTCGCTACCTTGGCTTGCAGATCACTAGGGACTGAGCCGCTCGCACCATCACACTGACTCAGTCACACATGGTGGAGCAGGTCCTTCAACGGTTCGGGCTTCAGTACTCTACCAAACGGCCCACTCCTCTTGCCGTTGATCACAGACTCACCGGCCCTTTTCTCGACAAGCTCTTTGAGTCCAATGGTTCCAACACAGAGCTTGTGGGCTGCCTCATGTGCCTGATTACGTGTACTCGTCCGGACCTCGCCTTTCCCCTCAGCGTTCTTTCTCGCTTTGTTGAGACTGGGAGACACCGTCCTGTTCACTGGACGGCTGCTGTGAGGGTGGCAAAGTACCCGGCCACTGCGACTCTTCTTATGCCGACGACGTGCAGGCTCAGTGGTCTACTCAGGGTTACTGCTTCAGCTTGGGCGCAGGAGCTGTGTCGTGTAGGTCTACACAGTCGTCGTCTGTGGCTTCGTCCAGTGCTGAGGCCAAGATCTGCGCCGATGCCATGGCTGCGCAAGAACTGCGCTAGTTGACCTTCAACCTCACGACCTTGGTGAGCGGCCTTACTCTGCACCGACCTTGTTCGCTGACAACAAGGCATGATTCTCCTGTGTCGAGAGCCTCGACTGGAGAGCATAGTGAAGCACATCGACGTGAGGTACTTTTGCCTGCCATAGTTGCAGCGACGCGGCCATGCACGCTTGGATTTCGTCGCCTCAGAGTTCAACACTGCAGACATCTTCACCAAGGCCCTTCCGCCTCGTGACCACCACAGTTTCTGTTTGCAATTAGGCCTTGTTGAGACTGGCACTCGTTTGCGGTAGCCTTGTTTCTTGTTGCTTGTAATTGCACTCATATATATATGTGAACTCTTGAACTGGCCTTGTGGCCGCTTGCTTTTGCTTAGCTTTGAACTGTGTGGTGACTTCGTGATCTACCCTGAGCTTTGTGTTGTTACTTCTCTTGACTAGTCTTGTGACTATTGTGTTTCCTGCTCTCTCTTGCTAGCTCTCACTGAGCCTATATGGGTGTTTCAAACTATATATATTATTGTTGTGAGGTCACCTATAGGTGGTATAATACATTAGGGTTAGTATTTATACCACAACACTTGGTAGTCATTATCAGTCCGTTGCGTTATACCCTTGAGAGTTACGAGCTGCAACGTGGTAACCATAGGGATCGCAATAGTCACTGCCACTGTAGTGGTTCCTCTAATTCCGTTAAGAAGGGTATGTACCCCTCAGAGTACACGGCTAGCTAGGACCATATTTTGCAATGTATATTTTATTATTACCGGTATCATCTTTTCATTTGCATTCACTATGGTCAAGGGAACCTAGAAAGAATTCCGTTGTCTTTCAATCTATCAGAATTATCATGTCCAAATATCATTTTTTTAATATAACAATTCATAACATGTTCATACAACTTGTTTCCATCTCGTTTAAATGCTTATAGCTATGAACAATAAGCAGGAATAACGTAACACTGTAAGCATCCTTATCTCCACTTTAATCGGCTGAACCCGACTTTCAGGGTGGAAGGGGTGTAGGTTGATGTGCGATTCCTTCTAGGGCGTGATGACACTCCAGGTGCCGAATAACACCTTCACGAATGGCGTCGGTCGCACAAGTTTCACAGCCAGCTCAGCCCCCTCACCCTCACGATTTCGTCGCGTGAGTTCGTCGCGGACGCACTTCGTCGCCACAGCAGCACCACCAAGCCATAACCCCACCACCAATGGACGACCGAACCATCCACGTCACTCTGAACGATATGCTTGGTCGGGTGCGACGTGCTCTCCGTCAAGTTTGTTGCCGTCAAGTAGCGATAGCTTTCCGAGTCGCCCTCTCACATTCTCGAGCCGCACATTCCATCTCAATCCCAATTGAGAATCGAGAGAAATGCCTTCCCTTCCCACCCTCCACCTGCTCCCACCTCAGCCCCCCATAACTCCCATAAATAGCTCCGATAAACTTCTTCCCACCATCGCATTCCATTCCAGCTTCACACACTAGTAAGAAATTCCGAAGCTCCTGTTTATTCTCCAAGAAAGCCCGCTTCCCTCGAACGACTCGCCATGGCGTACTCGAGAGTGACCGCCCTAGCCTGCGCGCTGCCCCTGGTGGCGCTCGTGCTGACGTCGCTTTGCCTCAACGCTTCCGCCGAGCTCGCCATTCCCGAGGCTGCCTCATCCGCCCTTGCCGCCGCCATGTCCGGCGACCTGGCTCAGCTCGACGCCTCCAATGCTCTCAGCGACGATGCTGCGACGAGGAGGATTCTCGACGACGATGATGATGACGAGGACAAGAAGAAGAAGAAGGACAAGAAGAAGAAGGATAAGAAGTCGAAGAAGTCGCCTCCCACTCCCTCCCCTTCCACTCCCACCACTCTCACCACGCCGAACAAGAACGGCGGCAAGAAGACGCCTCCCACTCCCAAAACCCCCGCCACTCCCGGCAAGCCCGCCACTCCCGGCGCCCCCGGCGCGGGGAAGCCGGCGGTGAAGCTGAGCGGGTCGGACTCGAAGGTGGTATCGCTGCTGGATGCGGCGGCGGTGGATGTGGACAGCGCCAAGGCGAAGCTGACCGTCAAGACGTACGTCAAGAGCCTCACGGACACGGCGGCGGCGCTGCGCAACGCGGCGATTCTGATCCGCACGGGGCAGCGCACGCTGGTGGCGGGGCAGATCAGCAACTCGATCGCCACCATCAACGGCGTGAGCATGATGCTCCCCGCCGGCGGCGCCGACAAGAGTCTGCTCGCGTCCGCACTCGGCAAGGCGCAGAGCGCCAAGGCCGCGTGGAAGGCGTAACGCGCCCAGCGCGGATGGCGTCGCGGGATCTACGAATGCGCGCCCAGGCGGGGTGGCTGGATGGGTCCTTTGTATCGCCACTTCTATACCGGCGCGAAACTAGCCGTTGGGTCCTTCGCTGATTGGCGTAGCAGTTTAGTACCCAGGTGGTGCCAGCACCGACCAATAATAACTTGTGCCTGTTGTGGCCAATCGTTGCTAGAAGTAATGTTTCTCTTAGTAATATGAGGATGTTCAGTTGTATAGATATCGTTGTACGGGATAACGTTTGTCTCACGGAGCTCACTTCTCACATCAAGATGCTTGAAGAGTACGCTTTTCTATTTCCAAGTTCAGAAGCGGACCTGCATCAGAAGTGTATGCACGCTTGTGTTCTTTATCATTAGCCTACCTCGGACCTGCATCTAATGTCCTAGTTCGTGTTTTTTGGACTCTCCCGTTTCCTGAAATCGAGTGTCAATCACTTGGCATTCTTTGCCATTCGCCCCCTCACGCTTGCATACCCTCTACGTCACATTACATTCCTAGGGTGAGCATTCTTTCTCAGCTGTACCTGCAAACGCCATCGCCCCAGCTGCCTTCAGGGCAGGCAGCACCTAGCAGGAGCGGCACGGCAACCAACAACGGCACTGCACCCTGCATCAGCTGTTCCTCCTGGCGCACACAACAAGGCAGTTGACTGATTCTCTCTGTGTGGCATTGCCACAGCTGCTGCGGGTGGACCGTTGACCTGATAAACTTCAATAAGCTTTCCGTATAACTATACCACGCTCTCCTGGTTCTGTGATGACGGGAATATTCTTTCCTACTTGTTGAAGCATAGCAGAGACTGTACATAATATATTCAGCCCATTTACAGTATTCGGAATCAGAGCCCTCTTTAACGGATAAGACTTGACTTCCAAAATTAATGTAAATACAGTAACGTCCTTGTATAGATCCATTCTACTATTTCTAAAAAAACAGACAGAAACTCTTCTGGAGAAAACTCTGCTGTTTATGATATGGGAAGGTGAAAGCTCACATACATACCCATACGCTGGCACGCACCACATGCACATGACTGCGAGTGACGAGCCCCAGGTGGGGAGGCATGTGCATCTGGGTGGGTGCCATGCCTGCTTTTCATGCCCCCCTTTCCATCCCCCACCTTACCACCCCTATTCGCCTCAGCATGCAGGGGGCATGGTGGCAGGTGGCTGGGTATGCTCATGACCGCGGGTGACGAGCCTGAGTGGCATAGGCATGTGCATGTGCATGTGCATGTGCGCAAGCGGCATGTCTGCATCTGTCCCACTCCCCCACCTCCACCCCTACTTCGCCTCAGCGCGCAGGCGGCATGGCGGCAGGCGGCTGGGGGCTGTTGCTCATGACTGGGGGTGATGATCCCGGGTGGGGCGGCATGGGCATGTGGGCAGGCGTCATGCCGTGTATGTGCACCACTCCCCTCCCTACAACCCTACTTCGATTAGCGCGCAGGGGGCATGGCGGCAGGTGGCTGGGGGCTGCTGTTCATAACCGGAGGTGACGGGCCTTGGTGGGGCGGCATGGGCATGTGGCCGGGCGGCATGCCGTGCATGGGAACCATGGGCGGGCGGTGGAAGAAGTGTGGGGGCGGCAGCATCACAGGGCCTGGTGGAGGGAGGGGGAGTGGGATGAAGAAGAGGAGGGGAGCGGGTTCGAGATGCAGAGTGAGTTTTTAGGTGCCTAAGAAATGGAACCATTGGTGGGCAGTGGAAGAAGTGAGGAGGGCAACAGCATCACAGGGCATGGTTAGGGGTTGGGGTGTGGGATGGAGAAGAGGGGCGGAGTGAGGTGGGGATGCCGAATGATTCTTTAGGTGCCTAAGGAATGGAGCCAATGGTGGGCAGTGGAAGAAGTGACGGGACAGCAGCATCACATCACAGGACCTGGTGGGAAAAGGGGGTGGGAGTATACACAAGGCAAAGAGTATGGTGGGGTTCACATCGAAGATTGAACTTCGGTCGGAAAACGGGGCATCAGGAGGAAAGAGAGTAGTACGAGAGATCGAGGAGTGTCGAGGAATAGTGGCGGTCTACTGGAGGAAAGAGAGTAGTACGAGCGAATGAAGAGTGTTGAGGCGAGAGAGAGGAGTTGAAGGATTGATAGGAAAAGGTGGGGATACGATACAGCTGCATAGATGCGGGTTCAATAGGGTGGTAGGGCCAGCTACACTCGCAAGCTCACCTCGTGGCATCCCCATGGGATACATCTGAGGGGGACCCTTGTGCTGTGCTGCCATTCCCGTCAATGGTGCTCCATGCTGCTGCGGCTGCTGTTGCTGTTGCTGTTGCCCTGCGTCTTGTTGCTGCTGTTGCCCTTGCTGCTGGTCTATGCTTGCTTGCTGTGAGCCGTCTTGCTGCTGCTGCTGTTGCTGTGACTGGTCCTGTTGCTGCTGAGATGCCATCATCATAGGAGCAGGCATCATCTGGGGTGGGCAGCACGAGAAAAAGGATAAGCGATGGTGAAACACTCGAAACATGATTGAGGTTTCACCCCAAACTCCTCTACACGTTAGACCTCAACCTTATCTCTTGCTTCCTACCTTCCATGCTTCCTAGCATTGCAGATATTGAGCTTCAAATGTATGCCACGCCTCACAAGAAACAAACAACACCGACAACAACACGGGTAAAGACAACAACAGGACAAACAGCACATGAAAAAGCCACGAGAGCGCGAGGACGAACCTAAGGCATGGGCATGTACATGAGCTGCCCGTGCTGCCCATACATCATGGGCTGGGGAAAGGGTATGCTAGGCCAAGGGTGGTACGGCAAGGGGGAGTGTGCAAGGCAGTGTATCAAGCCTGCTAGCTGTGTGCGCCAAGGGGGGCAGGAGAGGGCGAGGACGGACCTGAGGCATGGGCATGTACATGAGCTGTCCGTGCTGCCCATACATCATGGGCTGAGAAAACCCACGCGGACTTTGAGTCGACTAAAAAATCAGGAGAGAGTGCGAGGACGAACCTGAGGCATGGGCATGTACATGAGCTGGCCGTGCTGCCCGTACATCATGGGCTGGGGAAACCCCTGCGGGCTGAACATCATTGGCATGCCGCCCATGCCGCCCGCCATGCCGCCTCCAGGCATGGGCTGGCCGGCGCCGTGAGGCGCAGGGAGGTAGGGACGCATGGGAGGGGGCATGCCGGGCGGCATACCGGGCAGCAGCATCCCTTGGGGTGGCATGCCTTGGCCTGGCATGCCTTGGGGCGGCATGCCCTGGGGTGGCATGGGCATGAAAGCTGGTGATGGCTGGTGGGAGGGAGAGAGGGCAGAGGGGGCAGTGGAGAAGCGGGGGAGGGCGGATGCAAGGAAAGCAGCAACGATTGAACAAAAGGGAAGGAAGGAAGGACTCCTGAAGGAAAGAAAGAGGATTCTAATACTGATCAAGGGATACCTTATTGTGGAACGGAAAGCATGAAAACATACACATATTAAGTGCTGCAGAACAAACGAAAACAAAGGCTAGGTTTACTCTAGCAAGTGAAAAAAAAAAGCAAAAAAAAAAAGCACTATCAGACAAGGGAAATCTGGAATGGCGCTGGCTACGCCTTTTACCGTAGGTGAGATTAGGATGACGAACCTGCTGCTGCGGCTGCCACTTGTTCATGTCACTTTGATCAGAGAAGCTTCCATCCCCCTGCTCTCCCTGCTGCTGCCCCTGCTGTTGCTGCTGCAGTTGCTGTTGCCCATAGTGCACTTGCTGCTGCTGTTGCTGTTGCTGGAGTTGCTGCTGCTGCTGCTGCTGCTGCTGCTGGTGCTGGTGCTGCTGCTGACCATACTCCCCGCCATCCCCCTGTCGGTGCCTGTGCTGCTTGTCCTGCTGCTGGTGATGCCGCTGCCGCCGCTGGTGTCCTGACCTTGGCTGGTGTGCCTGATGTTGCAGCAGCTGCTGCTGCTGCTGCTGGTAGTGATGATTATAATTCTGATTTTGGTTCTGGTTCTGCACTTGTCCTGCTGCTGTCCCTGCGCCCTGCCCGTCACCTTGCCCCTGCATCCCCCCTGCCCCTCCACCACCCCCCCCAAACTCCCCACCATCACTCCCGCCTTCCCCTTGCTTTCCCCCTTCCTTCCCCCCGCTACCCCCTCCCGTGAATCCTTGCTGAGAGAACAATGCCTGCTGCTGCTGTTGCTGCTGCTGGGGCGGCATGTACAATGGCTGGGGAGCCACAGCCAATGGAGGCATGCCACCTGGCACCGAAACAGGGATAGGAATAAGCCCTGCCGCCCCGGCTTGTCCCACAGGGGGAACGGACCCAGGGGAGGGTAGGGGGAGGGGGAGCGCGGAAGCAGGAGGGGTGGGGGCGCCAGGGGCGTTGGCGGGGGGAATGGGGGAAGACAGGGCGGGGGAGGGGGGAGGGAGAGGGGTGGGGAGGTAGAGGGGGGCGGGGAAGGGGATGGGGGCGCCAGGGGCGGAAGGGGGTGCGCCAGGGAGGGGTTGGAAGGGGAAGGGGTGGTCTGGGCGGGGTTGGGGGGGGAGGGCGGAGGGGTAGGCGGGGATGAAGGGCGGGGGGAGAGGGAGGGGCGCGGAAGCGGGCATGGAGAAGGTGGGTGTAAAAACCTTGGCGTTGGGGTTGAACTTGAACTCCTGGGGGTGTGGGGGACGGGGGAGGGGAGGGAGGGGGAAGGGGGGGGGGGAGGGAAGAAGATGGGATACGAAGGGGGTGAGTGAGTGGGATAGACGGGGGAAGGGGAGGCGGGCATGGCGAAGGTGGGTGTGAAGACCTTGGAGTTGGAGTTGAATTTGAACTCCTGATGGGTAGCAGGGGGACGGGGAGGGGAGAGGGGGAAGGGATGGGGGAAGGGAAGAAGATGGGATAGGAAGCGGGTGAGTGAGTGTGATAGAGGTGGAAAGGGGAGGCGGGCATGGCGAAGGTGAGTGTGAAGACCTTGGAGTTGGAGTTGAATTTGAACTCTTGGGGGAGGGAGGCGAGGGGTAAGGGAAGGGAAGGGAGAGGGGGTTTGAGGGGCAAACCCAGATGGCCTGACGTGACGAGGTGTATGTGCATGAGCCAAACTGTGCATGGGTGTGTGTGTGCATGCGTGTGGGGAAGTGGGAAAATCTGAGAGAAAGGAAAAAGGGGATGTTGGAAGCTGGGTGGAGAGAGGGATGAACGGACTAGAGGAAGGAGAGGAAAGGGAGGGGGGCGAGACAGGGAGCATGAGAGAAGGTGAGACGAGAGCATGAGAGAAAGAGAGGAAGGTCAGTTCACACCTTGGCGTTTGGATTGAGGGTGGATTTCTTCACAGCAGCAGGAGCACCACTTGCAGTAGCAGCAGGAGCATTGCTGCTGCCTGCTGCTCCTTCCACACCCTCTGCCACCTCCCCTGCCGTTCCTCCTGCTGCCCCAACCCCACCACCACCGCTAGGCACGTCTGCTGCTGTTTCACCACTTTCAGCTCCTCCTGTCCCCACCCCACCATCTGCTGCGCCTGGCGCCGCTGCTGCCGCCGCTGATGCTTCGGCAGAAGCCGGTTTCGGTGCCGGAGCTTTGGCTGCTGAGGTGGCAGCCGGCGCTGACGTGGCAGGAGCGTCCACGGAATGCGAGTTCGAGCGCGCCAGGTTGGATGGCGACGGGGAGCGGTATGACGTGGCGGGAGCGGCAGCGGAGGAGACAGCGGCGGAGGAGGAGGATCGGAGGAGCGCCGAGGCTGCAGAGGCTAGGAAGGGCTTCAGGTCCGGGGAGGAGTGGGAGCTCTCGAGATAGGTGGGGGTGTTGCGACCAGAGGAGCGACCTGCAGGGGGGAGAGAGGGGAAGGGATAAGAGGATGGAGGAAGCAGAGGCGAGGCGGCAGGGAAGGGAGTAGAGTTTAGGAAGGGCTTGAGGTCCGGGGAGGAGTGGGAGCTCTCGAGGTAGGTGGGTGGGGGTGTTGCGACCAGAGGAACGACCTGCAGTCAGGGGGGAGGAGAGAGAGGGAATGGCAGGGGGACGGAGGACGGAGGGAGCAGAGGACATGAGGCAGCAGCGGCGAGGAGGCAGCAGAGGCAAGGAAGGGTTTGAAGTCCGGGAAAGAGTGGGAGCTCTCGAGGTAGGTGGGGGTGTTGCGACCAGAGGAGCGACCTGCAAGGGGGATGGGGGGGAAGGGACAAGAGGATGGAAGAAGCAGAGGCAAGTAGGCAGCACAGAAGAGGAGGAACGGAGGAGTGCCGAGGCTGCAGAGGCTAGGAAGGGCTTCAGGTCCGGGGAAGAGTGGGAGCTCTTGAGATAGGTGGGGATGTTGCGGCCAGAGGAGCGACCTGCAGGGGGGGGGTCGGGGGAAGGGCAGGAGGAGGGAGGGAATAGAGGTTATGAGGCAACAGTGGCGAAGAGGCAGCAAAGGCGAGGAGGCATTGACTGGCGGGGATGAACGAGGAAGGAGGCGATGGGAGAAGAGGCAAGAGATGAGAGGATGGCTGTGTGGAGGGGTTGAAGGTAGAGCAAGTAGGAGAAGTGGCTGAGGTGGCATGGCTGGGCTGGGCACCAGAGATGAACGCGACTCACATGAAGAGACAGGAGAGCGCGAATCGAATTGCTGAATGAGATATCGCCACCACGATTCCATTTTAGTCCAAAGCAGGGAGGACAGCCAGCCGGAGATCCAGCCGGAGCAGCAGCCAGAGGTAGGTACGCACAGTGAGTGGGAGGAGAGACACACAGGGGGGGGAAGTATGGACATACGAGGTTTATGTGGTGGCAATAAAGTCCACCATTTTTGAGGCAGGTATAAAACAGAATCATGCTAGCTCAAAACACTGTAGCTCTAAACACTATAGCTCTAAACACTGTAGCTCCAAACACTATATATCTAAACACTGTAGCTCTAAACCCTCTAGCTCTAAACAATGTAGCCCCCCTCACGCCAACCCCCGTCCAACCCCTGTATTAGCTAAGAATTGAAGTCAAGTTGACTTGATATAGTGGTGTCCGCACATTCTCCCCCTTCCCTCCCCCCTCTCTCTCCCCAGCCCCCCACGTTGCCCAGCAGATCGCTACATGAGCGCACCCCCTCGGCCTCGTCGCGTATGCGCCGGCTCCTCTGCTTGAACTCCTGGAACTCACTGCGAGGAGGGACGGGGAAGGGTGGAGAGAGGCGAAGGGCGAAAGGTGACGACTTTTGAGACGTCTCAGAAGTCGCCCACCCACCAGATATACATGATCCGAAACGTAGCGCAGGCACGCTCTGGTCGAGGAGGTTGAGTGCCTGTTCCCCCTACCCTTAACCCTGATTTTGGACCCTACTCGTATGAACCCAGCGCACCAACCCACCACCTCTTCCCCCACTTCCCAACCCTCCGACACCCACCGGTACACGTCATCGGAGAGGTGTGGCACGCTCTGGTCGAGGTTGAGTGCCTGCAGGTTGGCGGGGGGTGCTGCACTCCTCCCAGTTCCTCCAAAACCACTTCCGCCCTTACCATCCAACCACCCTCTCCCTCCCACCCACCCCCCTCCCCCTTCTTTCCTCCCACCCACTGGTAAACATCGTCTGAGAGGTGCGGCACGCTCTGGTCAAGGTTGAGCGCTTGCAGGTTGGCGGGGCATGCTTCAGGAAGCACCCACCACTCCCCACCACTCCCCACCACTCCCCACCACTCTCCACCTACCGGTACACATCATCAGACAGGTGCGGCACGCTCTGGTCGAGGTTGAGCGCCTGCAGGTTGGCGGGGGCGTCTGTGAGCAACGGCGACATGAGGGGCGAGCGACGGGATGGGCTGCCGTGCACCTGGAATAGCCCCCCTGATGCCGCCTGGTGAAGAGAGGGAGGGGGAGAGGGAAATGGGGGAGGGGAGAGGGAACAGGGGGAGGAGGTGAGCATGGGTGGGGAAGCGCGGGTGCGGGGAGCGGAGAAAAGGAAGAGAAGTGGAGTGGGGAAAGATGAATGGAGCTGGGGAGTTGGGGGAAGGGGAACGGGGTGGGTGGGCATACGATCGGCCAAAAACGAACAAGGCATTCGAAATGACCTCTGAAGACACCAGCAAGCAATGGGATGAGTGAAGTGTGGTATAAGTTGACGATGCGGCCGGCTGGTGTGCATTCCCTACTCTCGTTTGCCGTTCCCGTTTAGGATCCCGTTCCTCATTCCCGTTCCTCATTCCCGTTCCTCATTCCCGTTCCTCATTCCCGTTCCTCATTCCCGTTCCTCATTCCCGTTCCTCATTCCCGTTCCTCATTCCCGTTCCTCATTCCCGTTCCTCATTCCCGTTCCTCATTCCCGTTCCTCATTCCCGTTCCTCATTCCCGTTCCTCATTCCCGTTCCTCATTCCCGTTCCTCATTCCCGTTCCTCATTCCCGTTCCTCATTCCCGTTCCTCATTCCCGTTCCTCATTCCCGTTCCTCATTCCCGTTCCTCATTCCCGTTCCTCATTCCCGTTCCTCATTCCCGTTCCTCATTCCCGTTCCTCATTCCCGTTCCTCATTCCCGTACCTCATTCCCGTTCCTCATTCCCGTTCCTCATTCCCGTTCCTCATTCCCGTTCCTCATTCCCGTTCCTCATTCCCGTTCCTCATTCCCGTTCCTCATTCCCGTTCCTCATTCCCGTTCCTCATTCCCGTTCCTCATTCCCGTTCCTCATTCCCGTTCCTCATTCCCGTTCCTCATTCCCGTTCCTCATTCCCGTTCCCCACTGCCCATTGCCGTCCGTTCCCACACCTTGACGAGGCGACGGGGGTGCATGCGCAGGCGCGGGTGGGAGGGGATGGAGGGCAGGTCAGAGGCGGAGAGAGCACCACTGGCACCGCTGGCAGACGAGGTGGATGATGCTGATGATGATCGTGACGCCCCCACTGCCACCTTCCCCTCCCTCGCCTCCTTCCCCTCCTTCCCTTTCTTCCCTTCCTTTCCGTCTTTCTCGCCCTCCTTACTCTCCCCTGCTGCTCCCTTCGCCCCTTCCTCTTTCGTTTCCTCGGTTCCACTACTCCCCTGCTTCACCTTCTCTCCCCTCTCCGTTTTGTCACCGCTGCCACCCGCAGTCGTTTGGGCGGCAGATTCCGTCCGTTTCTCGCCCTCGCCTGCAGCTTCTAGGGCGGCAACTTCTGTCTGTTTCTGGCTTTCGCCTGGAGCGCTTTTGGCAGCGGATTCAGACGAAACACCTGGAGTAGGCAGCAAGGGGGGCGCCTGGGGCTGGGGGTAGCAACAAGCAGGGAGGGTTGCATAGAAAAGCAGCAAGGAGAGGATCATGCAGGGTTGATTAGAGCAGCAGCAGTGATGAAAGAAGAGAAAAGGAGAAAATTGAGTGGGCAGCGGGGGAGGCACATGAGTCATATGGCATCTTCACTTGACCTACGCATATCACGAATGCGTAGGTCAAATACGTTGCAACCACGAATCTCACATTCCCAACCGCACATTCACCAACCGCACATTCACCAATCGCACATTCACCACCCGCACATTCACCAATCGCACATTCACCACCCGCACATTCACCACCCGCACATTCACCAATCGCACATTCACCACCCGCACATTCACCAATCGCACATTCACCACCCGCACATTCACCAATCGCACATTCACCACCCGCACATTCACCACCCGCACATTCACCAGATTCCCCACCACCGGCAGCACCCCATCTGCCCCCCACTCCCTTCCCCCCACTCCCTTCCCCCCAGGCTGGCATGGCCCGTGGGGGGAGCACCAACACCACTTCTACCCCAACCCTTCTCTCCCCCACCTCCTTCTCCCCCTCGGCCCAACCCCAACTGACTTACAGTGGCATGCACGGTGGAGGGGGCGGCATCACCAAAGGTCTCATCGTTGGCACAAAAGCATCATCCACCTCGTTGATCCACTGCCCACATTCACCCACCCTTTCTCTCCCCCACCTCCCTCTCCCCTTCGTTCGCCCCACCCCAACCCCCAAGTGACTTACAGTGCCATGCACGGTGGTGGGGCCAGCATCACCAAAGGTCTCATGGTTGGCATGGAGGCATCATCCACCTCGTCGATCCGCTGCCCACATTCACCCACCCTTTCTCTCCCCCACCTCCCTCTCCCCTTCGCCCCACCCCGACCCCCAACTGACTTACAGTGCCATGCACGGTGGTGGGGGCGGCATCACCGAAGGTCTCATCGTTGGCATCATCCACCTCGTCGTCCATTCCACTGTCCAGATCAGCGCTGCAGTGTATGAGTGCATGGGTGGGTGGTATGGGTGGTGTGGTAAGGTAAGAGTGCATGGGTGCATGGGTGATAACATGGGCATATGTGGTATGGGTGGACCGTGGACGCATGGGTGCGTGGATGGGTGCATGGGTGCATGGATGGGTGCATGGGTGCATGGGTGCATGGATGGGTGCATGGGTGCATGGATGGGTGCATGGGTGCATGGGTGCATAGATGGTTGCATGGGTGCATGGATGGGTGCATGGGTGCATGGGTGCATTGATGGGTGCATGGATGGGTGCATGGTTGCATGGGTGCATGGATGGGTGCATGGTTGCATGGGTGCATGGTTGCATGGGTGCATGGTTGCATGGGTGCATGGTTGCATGGGTGCATGGATGAGTGCATGGGTGCATGGTTGCATGGGTGCATGGTTGCATGGGTGCATGGTTGCATGGGTGCATGGTTGCATGGGTGCATGGATGAGTGCATGGTTGCATGGTTGCATGGGTGCATGGATGAGTGCATGGTTGCATGGTTGCATGGTTGCATGGGTGCATGGATGAGTGCATGGTTGCATGGTTGCATGGGTGCATGGATGAGTGCATGGTTGCATGGTTGCATGGGTGCATGGATGAGTGCATGGTTGCATGGATGGTTGCATGGGTGCATGGATGAGTGCATGGTTGCATGGTTGCATGGGTGCATGGATGAGTGCATGGTTGCATGGTTGCATGGTTGCATGGATGAGTGCATGGTTGCATGGGTGACCAAAGAGTACTTGGTCTTCTCGTCCATGCCATTGTCATCATCCAACGCACTATCTGCTGCGGTGAGTTTTACGTCGACTAGAGAATACTCATTCGACTCTCTCTCTCCCCCAACACTCACGCGGAGCGGATGACTGAAGAGTACTTGGTCTCCTCGTCAAAATCATCAACATCGTCCCACGCACTGTCCACGGCCACTTAAGAGTTTACTCGAAAAAATAATACACTCGACTCGACTTGACCCGCTCTTGCCACTCACGTGGAGCGAATGACCGAAGAGTACTTGGTCTCCTCGTCCATGTCGTCATCATCATCGTCCCACGCACTGTCCGCACTGCCGCCCAGGCCCCCAACAGCAGATGGGTCATCCGAGGAGAGGGCGGCCTTGACTGCCGATGCCAACGTGCGGGCTGCATTGCGCAGGTGGAAGCCCCGCTCCTGATGGTGGGGTTGTAAGGAGGCGAAGATGAAAGGAGGTGAGAGGGAAAGGAGAGGGAGATGAGAGAGGGAGAGGAGCGGGAGAGGAGAGGAACGGGAGAGGGAGGAGGGAAATGAGAGGGAGATGAGAGGGAGAGGAACGGGAGAGGAGAGGAGGGAAATGAGAGGGCGGCCTTGACTGCCGAGGCCAGCGTGCGGGCTGCTGTGCGCAGGTGGAAGCCTCGCTCCTGATGGGGGGGTTGTGGGGAGGGAGATGGGGAGGAGAGAATGAGAGGGAGATGGGAAGTTGAGGGGGAAGGAGATGAGGGGAAGACGAGGGGGGGTGGAGATGAGGGGGAGAGGGAGAGAGATATTCAACAGTGGTCTTCCTTGCTTTGCAACTCTATCTCCCTTGCAACTCTCTCTGCATACACCTGCAGCTCTCCTGCGCACATGCCTGCATGCGTCTTCGCATCCGCACAAAGCGCATATTCCCCGCCCTCCCCCCCCCCCCCCCTCATTTCTCCTCACCTCAGCAGTGTGCATGTTCCTGCTCGGCTGTGACTCAATCTCCCGTGCGATTCGCTCAGCATGCGCCTGCAGCTCCCATGCGCGCAGGCATGCATCTTTACATGTGTACATACATACCTCCCCCTTCCCTCACCCCACCCACAGCCCCACCACCTTCCCTCCTCACCTCAGCAGTGTGCATGTTCCTGCTCGGCTGCGACTCAATCTCCCGTGCGATCCGTTCAGCATGCGCCTGCAGCTCCCGGGACGGCCGCACCAGCGGAGTCGTGTAGATGGCTTCGTCGAACGATGTCTCCACGCCAAACAGCTTGCGATTCGCCTCAAACTGGTCCCACGCCCTGTGAGCGAGGGTGGGTGGGTGGGATGAAGTGAAGACAAGGGGAGGGAAGGCGGGGGAGGGGAGCGGGTGCCCGGTGTCTCGTAGATGGCCTTGTCGAATGAAGTCTCCACGTGTATAGACAGCTTCTGATTCGCCTCAAACTGGTCCCACGCCCTACCAGCACACAGCGGGTGAGTGGGATGGTGAGGGGAAAGAGGGAGGGGAGGACAAGGGGGATGGGAACAGAACAGACAGACTCACCCCCAAACGTACGCACACATCACGCAGCATCTTTACCCTTCACCCTCTACCATCTGCCCTCCCCTCTCTCCCTACCTGGAGCTGCTTCGGAAGCTATCCTCGTCCAGCCCCATCCCCTCCCCTACCCCCTTCCCCTCCCCTCCCCTCCCCCTCCCTCATCACCTCTCCACCCGCACCCCTAACTCCCTACCTGGAGCTGCTTCGGAAGCTATCCTCGTCCAGCCCCATCCCCTCCCCTACCCCCTTCCCCTCCCCTCCCCTCCCCCTCCCTCATCACCTCTCCACCCGCACCCCTAACTCCCTACCTGGAGCTGCTTCGGAAGCTGTCCTCGTCCAGCCCCATCCCCTGCTCCCCTCCCTCCGGCGCCCACCGCTGCAGCTCGCGCCCCTCCCCCCCAGCGCCCCCTCCGGCGCCCCCCCACGAGCCACGAGCGCTGGTGAGCATGCTGCCGATGCTGCTGTCCGTTCTGATCTCCCCGTTGGCTGCAACAGACGAGGCGAGCAGGTCCGACCCAAACAGAGGCACGTCCTGTGAGAGAGGGAGGGAGAGGGAAGTGGGGAAGGGGAGGGGAGAGGGGGGAGGGGGGAGGGCAGAGGGAGGGGTGAGAGAGAAAGACAATTTTTGAGGTGCATCGTCCCACCACTAGCTCACACCCCTGCGCTTCCCCCTGCCCCCCCCCAGCTGCCGCGCGCGCTGGTGAGCATGCTGCCGATGCTGCTGTCCGTTCTGATCTCCCCGTTAGCTGCCAGAGACGAGGCCAGCAGGTCGGATCCGAACAGAGGCACGTCCTGTGATTGAGGGAGGGAGGGGGGAAGGGGGGAGGGTGAGAGGCGGGGAGAGGGAGAAAGGGGTGAGAAAGAAAGAGGGGTTTTAAGGCGCCTCAGGTCTCAGCCTGCCACTGGTGCAGCTCGCCCCTCCCCCTGCGCCCCCCCACGAGCCCCGTGCGCTGGTGAGCATGCTGCCGATGCTGCTGTCCGTTCTGATCTCCCCGTTCGCCGCCATAGACGAGGCCAGCAGGTCCGATCCAAACAGGGGGACATCCTGTCAGTGAGTGAGGGAGGGAGTGTGTACAGGGATGAGAGATTGGGGTCGATAGAGCGGTTGAGAGAGAATGGGGGCAAGAGAGCGGATGAGAGAGAGAGAGTGGGGGTGGGAGCGTGGGGGAGAGAGAAGAGGGACGAAGAGGCGAGGGAGGTGAACCAGAAATTGGACCACAGGGTTTATAGGGCATTTCCAGCATTTCAATCCACAGCCGATTCACGTTGGACAGCCATTGCCAGAAGTTCAAAAGCTGGCATTTCCTTCAATGACACCATGAAATGAAAAGAACGGGGAGAGAGCAGCTTGTGGGGGAGAGAGCAGCTTGTGGGGGAGAGAGCAGCTTGTGGGGGAGAGAGCAGCTTGTGGGGGAGAGAGCAGCTTGTGGGGGAGAGAGCACCTTGTGGGGGAGAGAGCAGCGGAATGTTCGTGTGTTTGTTTGTTTTCGCAAGTTTCGCTTGATGCATTTGCAGGTACTCGCGCAATGTGCGCTTCGGCACAACATTGTACGCGCTATGAACAGTGCAAGCAGAAAGGACGAGCTCGCAAAGGAACCCAATATGGAAGCTTTGCAGTTCGGTTTAATTTATTGCGCAGATTCAGTTATATCCAACTCGAACTTGTACTGTTTTGTTTGGTTGACTATGGTGTAGCAGGGCAGGCACTATAGGGGTACAATTTAGGTGAAGGTTGGATGTTGTTTGTCTGTATCTGCATGCTACAGGGCCAGGGGAAACCAGCGGAACCAGCATTTGGCTGGTTGGGCAAAGACAAAACAGGTTCTGTTTTTAGGACCTGAACCTGGTTGTTGTTTTCCCAGGTTGGAAAAACAGAACCAGAGGTTGTTTACCAACCTACCACCTGCTGTTTTGTCCAGCCAGGTTGGTTCTGTTGCTTGGAATTATTTGGGATCATCCCTGGTTGTTCCCAGGTTGATTCCCAAGGTCCTTGCTATCTAGAACTATATATTTCTTCTCTATTTGTACCTGAATATATTAAAATTGATTCAAGCGAATTCCTTCCTTGCTGGAATTAGAGGGCGAGCCTAGGGAGAGAAAGCGCAGCTCAGAAATAGAGATGGTGGAGCGAGAGAACAGCGTAAAGAAGAGCGAGCTTGCCTTGGCGATCAGCTGCATGAGGTCGAGTTTTGAGGCGCCTCAAAACTAGACAGCTCAGAAATAGAGATGGTGGAGCGAGAGAACAGCGTAAAGAGCGAGAGAAGAGCGTAAAGAGCGAGCTTGCCTTGGCGATCAGCTGCACGAGGTCGGCTGCAGGCACCACCAACGTCTTCACCGGAGGCTTCCTGGCAGCTTCCCTGACTGCAGGCGTCTCTGTGCTCTGCGGGCCTGTTCCCTGCCGCACCAGCCGCGCCATCCTGAGCACCACGCCTGGCGGTATGGAGTTGGGAGCACGGGAGGAGGAACACGGATGGAACTGAATACAACCTGAACGAAACTGCAACAGCCGCGCCATCCTGAGCTGAGCACCACTCCTGGTGGCAGTGGTTAGAAACACCGGACGGGAGGAGAGTTGCTGAGAGGACTCAAGAGCACGGAGGAGGTTTGGGTTGGGTGGAAGGAACTAAATACAATCTGAACGAAACTGCACCCAGCCATTGGCACCTCAAATCTTCGAGTGTCTTGCTCCCAGCAGACTACTTCGAAGGCTTCTGAACAATTAGCCAAATCCTTCCTCGTTAGAAGCTTGGAATATGCGCCAACCAACTCACCGATATCGTCCTCGTTAGTAGCACAGGTGCCTCACCGAAGTCTTATTTTTAGCAGCCAACTCACCAAAGTCCTCCTCGTTAGCAGCGTGGAATATGCCTGAGTACGAGTCGCCCTGCACCAGTTGTACCTCCACCGCGTGCCCGATCAGGCACGCGCTCACAGCCACCATCCACTCCCGGCCCCCCGCGCGCGCTGCCCCCACGCTCGCATCTCCCGCGCTCCCCCCGTTCGCGCTCCCCCCATTCGCGCTATCCCCCCCTCCGCCAAGCGCGCCCGCGCCGTCCCCTTTTCTCGCGCCCTTCCCCGCTTGCGCCTGGTCCAGCGGCGGCGGCGGTGGCTGCTGCAGGTGTTGCAGCGGCTGCTGCCACGCGCCAGTCAGCACACCCACCCCGCCCCCGCCCGTGTGCCACGGGTTTCCGCCAGGTCCCCCGCGGGCTCCGCCAGCCCCACCAGGGCCATCTCCCCTTCCCCAGGCGTTGTCGCTCTTCCCCGGTCCGCCCCGCGCCCACGCTCCCCCCGGAGCTGCGCCGCCCGCAGATCTACCGCCGTCCGCGCTGTCCCCCCATCCTGTGCTTCCCCCTCCGCCTGCTCCCGCCGCTCCTGGCCCCGCGGGCGGGGGAGGAGCGGCGGCGGCGGAGCGCCAGCTGGGCTGGTCGGAGCGGGAGGGCGCAAGCGGGGAGTCGCGGGAACCGGAGGGGGACCGACCGTATCTGCCGCTCTTGCCGGCCGCGGCTGACTGATGCATTGAGAAGTGCTCGCGCTAATGAGCTTAGGATATCGGCAGAGAATGTGTAAATTTTCAATAGAGGATGAGCCTAAAAGTAAGAAGCACGGTAAGATTCTTGAGTAGGAAGAATAGGAGCTCGCGTGGATGCTGGTAGTGGAGAGAATCTGAACAGAAATCCCCGCACTAGATCTGGCGCGGGGATTTGTCTTGTCGCTGCTCTCGAAACGGCAAAGCCTGCCTTCCGGAAATGCCTCGGATCGCACCTGAAACTAAAAGAGATAGTCCGTACCAGGCGATCAAACCCTAAATCCGAAGCGAAACAAGTGAATTCACGGAATGCAGAATGGGTACATGGTGAAGTGGTCAGCGAAAGTAGGAAACGAATCCAACAACCACCTTGCTGTGCGTGATTGCTCACAACTGACCAAGCCACGATGCCTCCAACAAACCAACCTGGTACTGTTGAATTTGTTTTCTCACATAACCCGTTTCAACCGTTATCGAATGCAGAGAAATGCTCTGCAACCTCACCTTACCGAATGAAGTGAATTTTGAGCAACAAGGATGTTGGTGAGGTGACATGAAAGGCAGCGAGCTACAGTAGTTTTGTGGTGGTGTAGCGCCACAGCAATTCTTGTAGGCAGATGGGTCTGCCTGGAGGAGTCGCACGAGCCAACCACATGAGCTCGCGCCAATCTCGAGATTGATCAGACCTGTTCCATCAGGAGTGTAGCGCTGACATATATAAACTTAACTTTGTGCTGTTTGGTATAGATCACCCTTTCTTTCTAATCGAAATAATCACCAGCATATCCTGAATAATAAGAGCTGAATATAATGAAGGTATATAGAATATATGCTATTATATTCTCCTTACCAGTAATTAGTAGTCATGCAAGTGCAGCATCAATGATGGCTTTGGTTTCTGATTGGTGGATGGCGAAGCTACCAGTGGCAGGAGAGGCGGATGGGGCACGCCCAACAAAACGGATGGGCATGGGTGCTGATGTGGCAGGGTGACCTGGACACAGGCTGTGCAGTAGCGTGGCGACACGTGGTCTGATGTACGGCCATGCTCCCATGTTCTTGGGCTCCTCCTGTAACAATGCAGTAGAACAATTGGCATACCGGCAAAAGAAATGAGACAGGAAACATGTGAACTCTAAGAGCAGTAGCTGGGTTGCGCTTGTACCCGCACGAGTGAAGCACTGGAGTGCCTACTTACGACCCTACCGCCGCACAAGTGTGTGGGGTGAGCAAAGCGGGTGGAAAAGAAGAGGGAGGAGCACTCACCTGCCCCCACACGAGCTCAGCAGAGGGGTGGCAATTGATGACCCAGGCTACATGGTCCACAGCCATGGGCGCCAGCTGCTCTATGCGCATCAACCCCCAGGGGGGAGGAAGAGTGGGGGAAGAAAAGGAGGAGAAAAGAGGAAAGGGGGAGAGGAGCAGCACCCACCTGCGCCCACACGAGCTCAGCAGAAGAGTGGCTGTTGATGACCCGCGCTATATGGTCCACCGCCATGGGCGCCAGCTGCTCTATGCGCATCAGCCCAGAGGAGGAGCAAAGACAGCGAGCCAAGAGGAGGGGAAGGAGGGGAGGAGCACCCACCTGCGCCCACACGAGCTCAGCAGAAGAGTGGCTGTTGATGACCCGCGCTACATGGTCAACAGCCATGGGCGCCAGCTGCTCGATGCGCATCAGCCCCACCTCCCACTGCTTCCTCGCCCTCCTGGCGTGCGCCAGCGAGTAGTAGATCTGGCGTGGTGGTGGCAGGGAGGGAGGTATGGACACATGGGTGCGTCGAGTAGAAGGTCTGCTGTTGTGGCATGGGTAGCAGGAAGGAAGGTGGAGAGCAGGGATGTGATGGTGGCACGGTTTGATAGACGGTGAATTGGGGACGCAAAGCATGCGGCAGCATGTAGTGTCGCAACGCAGGTGCCATCCCATGCCGTCACATGCCATCACATGCCATACCATGTAGCATGATACGTCAGCAGAAATTCAATATGCACCACAACACAGAGCATGCCAATGCCTCACCTTCCCCGAGCACAGCACAAGCCGTTTCATCTGGCCGGGCGGCAGCAGCTTGTCAGCATGCAAATGCCGCATGTTGTCTCCTATGTCTCCATCCGCTATCACTGGCCTGGCGGCGCGCATTGCACACAGGGGTGTAGTATTACGCTTATATTCGACTAGAGACTCGTCTTTTGGGACGACTCAGAAAAGCATTCCACAGAGGGGAGAGGAAGGGGAGCACATAACCCATGCTTTGTGTATGCCTCACGTTGTCGCCTATGCATCGAAAACTGCCCTACAGACATATCCGTTTCCATGAAAGGAAAGAAGGTTGAGAGTCACACTGTGGATGTCAATGGGGGAAGGGGGGGAAGAAGGGGGGAGGTATTGCAAGAAGCATGCGAGGGGAATGAGAGCTCACTCACTGGAAGAATGTGCCGGATGTGAAATGGCTGAGAGGTGATGCGCAGGGCTTGTGATGCAGAAGGTACTGCTTGGGCAGAAGGCGGGGGAGAAACAGGGGTGTAATGGGAGGACAGAGATACAAGCTACTAACTTGAGTGGGAGTGATTGATTGGGTAATGGAGCTCTTGTGTCGCATGTACACTAAGAATGGGCTGGAAAGGACGAAAGGGAACTCAGGGATTTTTTCCTACAAGATCTGCTGAAGTCTGCAATTGGTGGGTTGGAGAGTTGGCATGATCGCATTTGGGTAAGTTTGGGATGTTGTGTCTATGGCACAACTCACGCAACCTCTTCTACACTAGAACAATATACAAAGAAGGTCAAGAACAGTAGGGGCGTGAGCAGCAAGGGGTGTGAGCAGCAAGGGGCGTGAGCAGCAAGGGGTGTGAGCAGCAAGGGGTGTGAGCAGCAAGGGGTGTGAGAAGCAAGGGGTGTGAGCAGCAAGGGGTGTGAGCAGCAAGGGGCGTCACCTTGGGGGACATGACGACGAGGGGCTTGGAGAAATGCCGATTGACCTGCGCAAGGGAGAGAGGTGACCGACAGATGGGTGCACATGGGTGCAGATGGGTGGATGGGGAGAGATAAGCACTAGGAGATGAGGATGGTAGTGGTATGCACATAATGAGATTATGCCTTGATGACACATGTCAACAGACAGCAGTGGAGGGCACCTGGCAGCAGAGGGCACCTGGCAGCAGAGGGCACCTGGCAGCAGAGGGCACCTGGCAGCAGAGGGCACCTGGCAGCAGAGGGCACCTGGCAGCAGAGGGCACCTGGCAGCAGAGGGCACCTGGCAGCAGAGGGCACCTGGCAGCAGAGGGCACCTGGCAGCAGAGGGCACCTGGCAGCAGAGGGCACCTGGCAGCAGAGGGCACCTCGCAGCAGAGGGCACCTGGCAGCAGAGGGCACCTGGCAGCAGAGGGCACCTCGCAGCAGAGGGCACCTGGCAGCAGAGGGCACCTGGCAGCAGAGGGCACCTCGCAGCAGAGGGCACCTGGCAGCAGAGGGCACCTGGCAGCAGAGGGCACCTCGCAGCAGAAGGCACCTGGCAGCAGAGGGCACCTGGCAGCAGAGGGCACCTGGCAGCAGAGGGCACCTGGCAGCAGAGGGCACCTGGCAGCAGAGAGGGCACCTGGCGGCGGAGGGCACCTGGCAGTGGGGAGAAGTAAAGAAAGTACCTGGCGGCGGAGGGCAAGCACCTGGCGGCGGAGGGCGTGGAAGTAGTTGGTGGGCGTGGTGAGGTTGACGACACACACGTTGTTGTCCCTCTGTGCGTTGCGCCTCATCCACCTCACCATGAATGACTCCCAGTCCGCCCTGGCGGGACACACACAGCACATGGCATATGTATGATGCATGCATGGAGCTGAGTAAGAAACCTATAATCACAGCGGAAATTACGTTGCTGCAACCAAAGCACCACGGATGCCTCTCAGTCCGCCCTGGAGGCACACACGTGATGTGATCACAAATGCCGGACGTATGTATGCATGTATGTAGGTATGTTACGTACACACCATGAATGCCTCCCACTGACCCAGAGTTGATACGACAGACATGATCGCACGAGCTACGTGTATGGTGTATGCGGTAGCTCCTTCACCAATCTGTCGGCTCACTTGGAGATTTGATTTGATTCGTCGATGTGCATCTGGTGGGCAAGCGCCGTCACGTAGTCCTGGCCCAGCCCGTATTGTGATTGCATGAACTCCAGCAAATCAGAGAGTGACACGTGGCCCTTGTTGTCTGCCATGGATTAGGGTTGGTAGGGTTGAAATAAGAGACGCCATCACCAACAGTCCTTCTAGTACCCTCTCCACCTCAACTGCCCTCTCCACCTCAACTGCCCTCTCCACCTCAACTGCCCTCTCCCCCTCAACTGCCCTCTCCACCTCAACTGCCCTCTCCCCCTCAACTGCCCTCTCCACCTCAACTGCCCTCTCCCCCTCAACAGCCCTCTCCACCAGATTCCCAATCTTCACTTGCTCTTCCCATGCTCTCCATTCTTCTATCCATGCCCCTTACTCTGTTTTAGCCGAAGCACTATTCTTCCATTTCTGTTGATTCAAGCCCATCGACTCGTCATCCAAGCACTGTTGCCACCCAGCCCACCGCCACCCACTCACCGCGGTCGGCTATCGTGAACCCCGCCTCAATCTGGGCGGCCAAGTGTGGACTGTAGCCGGGAAGGTGGTCGGCATCGTCGTTCACTAGCTACTTGGAGACAGGTGAAGGGGAAGGAATGGGGGAGCGGAGGAAGTGGGGGGTAGGGGAAGAGAATGGGGGAGGGGAGGGCTTTTGGGATGTCCCAAGAGTGTGGACTGTAGCCGGGGAGATGGTCGGCATCGTCGTTCACTAGCTACTTGGAGACAGGTGAAGGGGAAGGAACGGGGGAGCGGAGAGGTAAGAGAAGAGAATGGGGGAGGGGAGGGAATGGGAAAGAGGAAAGAGGGAGGGGAAGAAATGGGACGGAGGTGGGAAAACAGAGGACGGAAAGTGTTGGGGGAGCGGTGGGGAGGAGGAAATGAATGGAAAAGTGGGGTGGCAGTAGGTGAAGGGATGGAAGGTGTCTAGCCGAGCTGTCAAGGAGAGCAGACAGATGTGGATTGAGTGACGTGCCATGGCCATTAGAAATTACATGAAATCAGACAACCTGCAGGATCAACCTGAAGGACCCACCTGAAGAACCACCTGCAGGTAATTCTCAAGGCCCCCAAGAAGGACCAACCTGGAAGACCCACCCTGAACTGAAGGACCCACCTAAAGGACTCACCTGAAGGACCCACCTGAAGGACCCCCACCTGAAGGACCCACCTGAAGGACCCACCTGAAGGACCCACCTGAAGGACCCACCTGAAGGACCCACCTGAAGGACCCACCTGAAGGACCCACCTGAAGGACCCACCTGAAGGACCCACCTGAAGGACCCACCTGAAGGACCCACCTGAAGGACCCACGTGCAGGTATTTCTCTCAAGCCTCCCAAGAACTCACCTGAAGGACCCAGCACCCACCTGCAGGTACCTCTCGAGGCGGGCGGAGGGGTGCTCGGTCCCCCCTGGCCATCAAAGCCATGCGGAAGTAGCGACAAGAAACCGGTGGTTCTTTTCTTGCAGTTGAAAAACAGACCCACCTGCGGGTACCTCTCAAGGCCCCCAAGAGCAATCCACCTGCAGGTACCTCTCGAGGCGGGCGGAGGAGTGCTCGGGGCCCTGGCCGTCGAAGCCGTGCGGCAGCAGTAGCACGAGGCCCGTGGGGGTCATCCACTTGTCCTCCCCGCTCACTATGAAGTTGTCTATTATCACCTGCGCGTTGTTCGCAAAGTCCCCAAACTGATGGCACCGGGGGGGGAGTAGGTGCGGTGGGTGGAGGAAGGGCGAGGAGAGGGAGGGGAGAAGGGGGGGAGACGGAGAGGAGAGGGGAAAGAGTGACGGGAGAGTGGAAGGGGGAAAAAAGGGAGAGGAGAGGAAGAGAATGGGAGGAGAGGGAGAGGAGAGGGAAAGGATAGGAATAGAAGAGGGATAGGATACAGAAAGGAGTGAAGGGAGAGTGGAGGAGTGAGTGTTATAGCCCACGTGAGCCTCCCATCCAATCCCAGTACCGTACAGCACATGAGCCGTGCCGGCCGGCACAAGACATGTCAGAAGAGAACAGGTGGGCTACATAACACATCAACACCTGCATGGCACACGGGCGAACCTCCTAACCCACCTGCTCTTCTCCCAGCAGACCAGGGCATTCTCGTAATTCGAGGCCCAGTGCACGAGAGCAGTCCATCTAACTCACCTGCGCTTCCTTCCCAGCAGACGAGGGCATTTTCGTTCTCCAGGCTGAAGCCGTACTCGAACTCAAAGCCCAGCACTGCACAGCACGCCACTGGCCCTCCCAACCCAACCCACCTGCGCCTCCCAGCACACGAAGGCGTTCTCGTTCTCGAGGCTGAAGCCGTACTCAAAGCCCAGCACTGCTGCCTCCGACAGGCTCGAGTTGCACACCATGAATCGCTCCTGCCCCGCTGCCACGTGCTGTAGCGGGGTGTACCTGCAATGGATCATGATTCACATGTGGGCCGTATTGCATGGAGTGGGAGTGGTGGTGTGAAGCGCACTTTGAGGGCACAACAGCAGCTTCTGACAGGCTCGAGTCAAGTTGCACACCATGAATCGCTCCTGCCCCGCTGCCACGTGCTGTAGAGGGGTGTACCTGCAATGGATCATGATTCACATGTGGGCCGTATTGCATGGAGTGGGAGTGGTGGTGTGAAGCGCACTTTGAGGGCACAACAGCAGCTTCTGACAGGCTCGAGTCAAGTTGCACACCATGAATCGCTCCTGCCCCGCTGCCACGTGCTGTAGAGGGGTGTACCTGCAATGGATCATGATTCACATGTGGGCCGTATTGCATGGAGTGGGAGTGGTGGTGTGAAGCGCACTTTGAGGGCACAACAGCAGCTTCTGACAGGCTCGAGTCAAGTTGCACACCATGAATCGCTCCTGCCCCGCTGCCACGTGCTGTAGGGGGGTGTACCTGGGGTGAAGCACACAGATTGGTTGGGGTCGTATGGGAGGGAGGGAGGGAGGAAGGGAGGGATGGAGGGGGTACTGGTGTGAAAAGAGACTCCAAGGCTTGGATTAGCTGCTACAAAAGGGTGTATATGATATGTTATAAACACTAGACGCTTGTAGTTGAGTGGCTATGGTGTAGAGAGAACGCACTCGCCACTCCTGCCCCATGGCCTCGTCTGGTCGTGCATGACATGACAGTATGGCGGTGGTTGAATGTGCCCCATGAGTGTGTGTGCAGATATAAGAACATGCACCACACCACACCTTATGAGTGTGTGCGCATCTACGCGCATGCATCACATCACATCGCATCGCATCGCATCGCATCACACTCACCGCTGCCCTGTGACCTGGTCATGCATGACGGCATGGCGGTGGTTGAAGGTGCCGCGCTCACAATCCTGCCCGCTCAGCCGCACCGCATGGGTGGGGTTGCTGTCAGCCGTCTGATTGAGAGAGGGGTCAAATGGCAGAAGAAGGGAGCTGGATGGGGGGAAAGGGGAAGAAGGGCGGATGGAATTGGGATGGGAAAAGGAAGCATGGGTGGGGTTGCTGTCTGCCGTCTGGTTCAGCGACGGGTCGAATGGCAGAAGAAGCGAGCTGGACGGGGGGCGGGAGTGGATGGGTGGTTGGGTGGGTGGGCGGGTGGGGTGGGGGCAATGGGATCGGAGTAGGAAATGTGCTGGGTTGCTGCAAGGGGATTGGATCAGGCAGATGTTAAAGAATCTAAGCAGGGAGGCGGGACGGAAAAGAGCACGGGCGGCGGGAGGAATAGAAGAGGTGGGGCTGTCGAGGCGACACGGCTTCCCCAGCCTCTGCCTTCCCCAGCCTATGCGTTTCCCAGTCAATGCCTTCCCAGCCTAAGCCTTCCCCAGCCCAGCCTATGCCTTCAACAGTTTCGAAATCTCTCATCAGTGACACACAAGCATACCCGGAGGCAAGAGCCTCTGCCAATGCCATGGCCCAGTCGATGCCTTCCCCAGTTAATGTCTTTCCCAGTCAATGCCTTTCCCAGCCTCGGAATCTCTCATCAGTGACACACAAGCGTACCCGAAGGCAAGAGCCTCTGCCATGGCCCAGTCGATGCCTTCCCCAGTTGCCATCATTTTGCAGCGATTCTCCAGCAGCAATGCCACCTGGCAGTGCACCCGGGGCGCGGGGGGGGGGGGGGGGGGGGGGGGGGGGGGGGGGGTTCGAGCAGGGTGAGTAAGGGAGGGTGGGAAGCAGCGGATGAGGAGTATGAGTTTTGAGACGTCCCAAAACACTTCTTCTATCATGGGGGGGTTCGAGCAGGGTGAGTAAGGGAGAGCGTGTTTTTGAGTCGACTAAAAAACAGGTTCTCCAGCAGCAATGCCACCTGGCAGTGCACCCGGGGAAGGGGGTTCGAGCAGGGTGAGTAAGGGAGAGCGTGTTTTTTAGTCGACTCAAAAACAGGTTCTCCAGCAGAAATGCCACCTGTCATGGCAGCGCACCCGGGGGGGAGGAGGAGGGGGGGGGGGTTCGAGGCTCGAGCAGGGTGAGTAAGGGAGAGCGTGTTTTGAGCTGACTGAAAAACAGGTTCTCCAGCAGCGATGCCACCTGGCTGGCAGTTCACTCGGGGGGGTTTGAGCAGGGTGAGTAAGGGAGAGCGGGAAGCAGCGGATGAGGAGGACGAGAAAACAGAGAAGGGCGGGGTATGGGGTAAGCGAGGACGAAGAGGGTGATGCTACGTGGCTGGCAGGTGCACCGGGTGGTGGGATGAGGGCGAGAAAAAGAGGGAAGCATGGACGAGAACGGGGGAGAGAAAAGCAAAGAAGAAAGGGACACGGAGGAAGCAGGGGACAGGGAGGGAGGAGGGAATCAGTCAGTGGTTATGATCTTGCGGCAATCACCCAAAAAGGATGACGGCAAATAGCACGGGATGATCTTGGTATAAGAAAGAGGAGGCATGACCAAGAGGAGACACTCTGGGTGCATGTTGAAGCCTTCGTGTGAATGATTTCAACTGCTGTGTGAGCAACAGTGATGAATGATGCTGCTGGATATTGGAGGGTTGCTCTGCGTTGCTTGTGCTTATGGTTGCGTTGCTTGTGCTTGCGTTGCTTGTGCTTGCGTTGCTTGTGCTTGCGTTGCTTGTGGTTGCGTTGCTTGTGGTTGCGTTGCTTGTGGTTGCGTTGCTTGTGGTTGCGTTGCTTGTGCTTGCGTTGCTTGTGCTTGCGTTGCTTATGGTTGCGTTGCTTGTGGTTGCGTTGCTTGTGGTTGCGTTGCTTGTGGTTGCGTTGCTTGTGCTTGCGTTGCTTGTGCTTGCGTTGCTTGTGGTTGCGTTGCTTGTGGTTGTGTTGCTTATGGTTGTTTAGTTGTGGGTACGGTTCACGACAAGCATGCATGCATGCAGCATGCGCACACAGTGAAAGTGAAGTGTTACTTTTTAAGCTGGTTTCAGAAGAAAGGGTCAGCA
Source organism: Closterium sp. Naga37s-1 (assembly GCA_947471745.1). Classification (NCBI taxonomy): domain Eukaryota; kingdom Viridiplantae; phylum Streptophyta; class Zygnematophyceae; order Desmidiales; family Closteriaceae; genus Closterium; species Closterium sp. Naga37s-1. The sequence goes on from CANJKZ010000998.1 coordinate 1,587,030, forward strand.
CAGTACCTGAGGGTGTAAGGTGAAGTCCGGTGGTACAGTGCAGAGCGCATCTCCCTGTAACATGTGGGATGGGAAGGGAACACGTGAGGTCGGTACAACATGGGAACGTGTGTGGTCATGACACGTGAGAACAAGTGAGGCCGTGACTCATAATAGCATTGAGCACATGAAACCGTAGAAAACGCCTGATCCGCCAGGCAGCCCCCAATACCAACTTCTCCATGTTCACCTCTCCCTTGCCATCGCTTCCCCCCTGTTTTCCTCCCCCCTTCCCCCTCCACCATCCTTCCCCTCACCGTCCTTTCCACCTCACCATCTCGCCCTCCCTTCACCATCTCCCCGGTTCCTCACCACGCGTTGCAAGGTCTTCAGGGGAAGGCCAGTGGGCTGCACCTTGCGCTGACTCACCAGCGACCCAAGTGCCTCCCCTGCCATGCCATGAGAATCAGATTGACAAGTCATGAGATGCTACATGGCAGACTGAGAGCACACATATACGCCATGCCATGCTCTGTTCCCTTACCAAGCTGCCTGCGTTTCCACAAACATTCCATCCATCTCAGCATGATAATGCTAGCTGTCGAAACGATTGCAAGCTGTACAGACGAAATGTTGGCAGTACCTTGCCAGTTGGCAGCGAGCCAATCCTGTGGCGACACTTGTTGCTTGCTGGTGTTCTCAAACGCACGCTCAAACTCAGCCTCCACGTCAGCCTGCCAGCTGGCGATCTCCTGATGGGGATGCGGATGGATGGAGGAGATGCAGCATGTGGTGTGCGCAGATGCATCGTCTGGATGTGTGTGCATCGACAACGACCTGTGTGTGTATCGACATGCATATGTATGGACGTGCATGCCCACTTGTGCACATGCTATGGTGTGTGCGAGAACAACCGATTCCAATTCATGCACAACCCTGAAGCACCCGCGTCGACACACCGCCGCTCCCATCCACTGTCACCAATCACATCAACAATTACCTCATCACCTCATGCACATCACCTCATGCACATCACCTCATGCACATCACCTCATGCACATCACCTCATGCACATCACCTCATGCACATCACCTCATGCACATCACCTCATGCACATCACCTCATGCACATCACCTCATGCACATCACCTCATGCACATCACCTCATCGCACATCACCTCATCGCACATCACCTCATCGCACATCACCTCATCGCACATCACCTCATGCACATCACCTCATGCACATCACCTCATGCACATCACCTCATGCACATCACCTCATCGCACATCGTAGAAACCCCATCAAACTCCCCTCTGCTATGACTCCGTCCATACAGCACAGTTGCAGGCAGGACACGTGGCACGTGACTCGTGTGAAAGGCACAACACACACTCCTTGCACTCACCTCCGCCGTAACCACCTCCTCTGCCATGAGCCGTGCAGCGTGGAGCTGAAGGCATGGAAGGCGGGCGTGTACCAGCAGTGCAGCACTCACATCTACTGTAACCGCCAATAGTGGAGTTACAGATAGGCACGACACGTGGCTCATGTGAATGGCACAACACTTCTGCACTCACCTCCGCTGTAACCACCTCCTCTGCCATGAGCCGTGCGGCATACAGCTGAAGGCATGGCGGGTGGGAGTCTACTAGAGAGTACATCAGGGGTTGTGTTACTCGTGGGTCGTCCTGTAAAGAGAAGAAGGGAGCGGTTGGGAGGAGGGGGGAAGAATCTGTTTATATTGGTGTGCATATGAGAGTACATCAGCGGATACGTCCTGTGGTGGGAAGGAGGGAGTAGGACGGACAGGGGGTAAGAGATAGGGAGCGGATCGAGCGCCCTGCATCGATCGATGCTGCCTTGTCAGGAACGGCGTGTGCGTGTGTGCATACGTGTGTGCGTATATGTTATGTGCAGTGCAGCGTAGCACCTGCGCTGCTCGTGCGTATGCTCACATACTCGCACGCTGAAATGCCAACACGTGCAGTCTAGCTAGCATGCCCACCTGCTCGTTGTGCCCATATCGCCTGTAGCACACGAGGTCCACCACTACATCCTTGCCGTCTGCGCCTCCACCCACACACATGCTCCCATGCTTGCACGCACCCATTGCTGGCATCGCAAGTGCACTCTAGAGAAGAAATTCTCACCTGCCCATTGTCCCCATGTCGCCTGTAGCACACGAGGTCCACCACTACATCCTTGCCGAGGGTCTGCCCCCCTTCCACACACATGCACAGCATGCATGCACATGGTCACATGCTCAAAGACTCCCGTGGTCCCATGCTCAACAAACATTCTGGCATGCTCACCTGCTCGTTGTGGCCACTGCTGCCCTTAGCCGCCGCATGTTCCCGTACTTGTTCCCTGACCTTGCCGCTTTTGCCACAGTCACTGACCTCATTACGCACTAGTGACACCCGCTACCGCGCTGCGCTTCCTGCTGAGTTCTGCGCCAAGAACCCCCCCCCCATGTACATCACCCTCTACTACCTAGTCACCCGGCTTCCTGACACCCTTCGCTCCGTCAGGGATCACTTCCTCTCTCTTTGCCCTACCACACTCACCGTTGACCTCCTCGAGGAGCGCCTCCTTGCAGCCGAGACTAGTATTACCGCTGTAGGAGCCTCTCGTGGTGACCCTCGTACCCCTTTCTTTGAGGGGTGCTCCCCCGTTCCTCTTTTGCCCTCCGTTGCCTCTGCTGCTGCTGTCGACCTTGTTGGCACCGAATCGGCCAGCGCTGCGTCTGCTCCTAGCGAGAGGCGCCGCAACGGCAAGGGCAAGCGGGGCAAGGGCGCTGGAGGAGGTGGCGGGGGAGGAGGTAGTGGCGGTGGAGGCGGCGGAGGGGGTGGGGGCGGGGGTGGTGGCAGAGGTGGGGGCTTCGGTGGCAGCGGTGGAGGCGGAGGCGGCGGTGGCGGTGGCGGTTGGGGTGGAGGCGGCGGAGGCGGCGGCGGCGGAGGTGGAGCTGGTCGAGGCGGTACTGTGCAGCGGGGACCCCAGCAGCAGCAGCGCTCTCGTGAGACCCCGTCGCCCCAGCAGCTTCGTGAGTGGTACGCAGGGCGCCAGGGGTCTGGGGGTGCTGGTCCCTGTACCTACGTCCTGCGCACTGGCGACCGCACTGGAGAGCAGTGTGGCGGCCTGCACGCCACCCAGCGCTGCTTCAGTCGCCTGACTGACGCCTGGCGTACCCAGTTCCCCGACGCCACTGAGATCCCTCGCTGGGGTGATCTGCTCAGGTCGGGTGTAGCTATCTTTGATCTTGACTTTGATGCTATTCTTGCTGCCATGTATGCTGTGTCTATTAGTGCTGAGGGTGACTGTTACGTGTGTGTTCCGCTTGACCCGGGCATTGAGGCTGCTGCTTTAGGTGCTAGTGAGTCTGCTGCTCCAGGTGCTCGTGAGTCTGCTGCTCCAGGTACTACTGCGTCTGCTCTCTCAGGTACCGCGTCGGCTCAGGTTTTGCACACCTTCACCCTCGACTCAGGTGCTTCCCGTTCCTTCTTTCGAGACCGCACCACCCTTACGCCGCTCAGTCGGCCGGTCGCGGTCTCCCTGGCAGACCCCTCTGGGGGTCCTGTTCTTGCCCACTACTCCACTGTCCTCCCGTGTCCGGCAGCCCCGTCCGGCTCCCTGTCCGGTCTCTATCTCCCCTCGTTCTCTACGAACTTGGTGAGTGGTGCTGACCTTCAGGATGGCGGGGTTGACCAGTTCACCCCTGTGAGTCAGCGAGTGACCCACTGCACGTGTGCTCGGACGGGCCGCCACTTGGCCACGTTAACCCGCCGACCGGGGTCCAGTCTGTACACACTGACCACGGAGTCTCCACCGGTTGCTGCGTCTGGTCAGGTAGCTGCATCGAGTCAGGTGTTTGCTGCAGCGTCTCGGTCAGGTCCTGAGTCTGCCCCCTGCTCGTGTCGCCTCCTGTCCCACCAGACCCTCCTCTGGCACCACCGTCTTGGTCACCCCTCCTTGCCTCGCCTTCGAGGCATGGCCTCCCGTGTCCTTGTCTCTGGTCTCCCCCGGTCCCTCCCTCCCCTTCCCCCGGGGCCTGCCCCTACCTGCGTTCCCTGCGTCGAGGGGCGGCAGCGCGCCGCTCCTCACTCCTCCGAGTTTCCCCCGACAGAGGCTCCACTGCAGACTCTTCACATGGACGTGTGGGGCCCAGCCCGCGTCCGTGGACAGGGTCACGAGCGTTACTTCCTGCTGGTGGTTGACGACTACTCGCGTTACACCACAGTCTTCCCCTTGCGCAGCAAGGGTGAGGTCACTGAGGTGTTGATCAACTGGATCCGCGTTGCTCGTCTCCAGCTCAGAGAGCGTTTCGGCTCGGACTTTCCTGTTCTGCGTCTCCACTCCGACAGAGGTGGAGAGTTTTCCTCTGACCTTCTGCGAGCCTTCTGTCGTGCGGAGGGCATCCGCCAGACGTTCACGCTTCCGGCCTCTCCACAGCAAAATGGGATTGCTGAGCGCCGCATTGGCATGGTCATGGACGTCGCTCGTACGTCCATGATCCATGCGGCTGCTCCCCATTTTCTGTGGCCGTTCGCGGTTCAGTACGCGGCGCATCAGATCAACCTTCAGCCCCGGGTCTCCATGCCGGAGACCTCCCCTACTCTGCGGTGGACGGGGAAGGTTGGCGATGCGTCTGCGTTCCGTGTCTGGGGATCTCGAGCTTTCGTACGTGACTTGTCTGCGGACAAGCTGTCCTCCCGTGCTGTTCCTTGCGTCTTCCTCGGCTTCCCCCCTGACGCGCCTGGTTGGCGGTTTTACCACCCCACCTCGCGTCGTGTTCTGTCCTCCCCGGACGTCACGTTTGACGAGTCGGTTCCGTACTACCGTCTCTTCCCCTACCGCACTGCTCCCCTCCCCCGCCCGCCACTCTTCCTCACGCCCGTTCCCCCCCAGGTAGACCCCCTCCCCCCTCAGGGTCCTGCCCCCTCAGATGTGTCCCAGGTAGATGCAGTCGAGCCTGTCGAGGTAGCTGTTGACTCTGGTACTTCTGGGGGTGCTGGGCCTGAGTGTGAGGAGCCTAGAGGTGCTGGGTCTGGGGGTGCTGAGCCTGAGCGTGCGGAGCCTGGGGGTGCTGGGTCTGGGGGTGCTGAGCCTGAGCGTGTGGAGCCTGGGGGTGCTGGGTCTGGGGGTGCTGAGCCTGGGGTTGCTGAGAGTGGGGGTGCGGAGCCTGCCGGTGCTGGACCTGGAGGTCCTTCGGGTGCTTTGTCCCGGCGGGAGCTACCCTCTCCACAGGAGGTGCGCGAGTGGTTTGCGCGGCGCTGGAGCCGTGCTGCTGGAGGTTCTACTTCTGCTGGGGGTACTGGAGCCACGAGTCCCGGAGGTGCTCGTACTGGAGGTACTGGAGCTGCTGGGCGTGGTGGCGCTACTGGTGCTGGAGCTCCTGGTGGAGCTGGAGCTGGCAGTGCTGCTGGCGTAGGTACTACTGGAGGTACTGGAGCCGGAGCTGCTGAGTCTTCCGGTGGTCCTGCTGGAGCTGGAGCTGCTGTGGGTGCTGGAGGTACTGGAGCTGGAGGTGCTGCTGGAGGTACTGAAGCTGGAGGTGCTGCTGGAGCCGGTGCTCCTGTGGGTGCTGGAGTTGGCGCTACTGGAGCTGCTGGTGGTACCGCTCGTGCTGGTGATACTGCTGGTGCTGGTGCTGTCTCTACTGGTTCTGGAGGCGCTGCGCGACCGCAGCCGTACTTCGTTCCGCTCCTTGAGCAGGTTCTTGGTCTTCCGCCTTCTTCTGTTCCTGCTCCTTCTTTAGAGTGTCCACTGCCTGTCCAGTCTTAGTCACAGTTCCAGCTGGCCTCCCCTCTTCCTGCTCCTTCTCCCTACGCTGGTCCTACTGGAGGTCTTGCTGAGCGTCGTGAGCCTGAGTCGCGTCCTGCGTCGCCTGTTCGTACTGCTCTCACTAGTCGTCGTGTTCCGCGTCAGCCTCCTCCTGCGGTCCCTGGCACGCATCCGATGGCACTGCGTCCTTCCACTGCGTCACAGCGTGTCCCTTTGCCGTCTCCTCCAGCGTCCTCTCTTCCTGCTCTTGCTGACCCGGAGTCTGACTCCCTTCGTGCTGCCAGTCCTACTGTCACGCGTTTCCTAGCCACTGCTGTCACTGACCCTTCCTTTGAGTCCGCTACTGCGTCTGCCTTAGTTGCCGAGCTTGTCGACTTTGCTGCTCACTGTCGTCTAGACTACGCCGCTAGTCTTGTTGCTGAGTCTGCGTCTGTCTGTCCTCCGTCCGTCGGGGGTGAGTGTGCTCTTAGCACCGACGTCCTTGAGGACAGGCAGGAGGAGTTCCAGTGTTTTGCCGCTGCTTTACCTCATCTCGTGTCCACGCTGCTTGCCCCTGAGGGAGACCCGGATGCACCAGACATCCCGACCCCGCGCTCTTACGCAGAGGCGATAGAGGGTCCCTACTCCTCTCAGTGGCAGGCAGCCATGGATGCAGAGATGGCTTCCTGGAAGTCCACAGGCACCTACGTCGACGAGGTTCCCCCACCTGGGGCGAACATCGTCAGTGGCATGTGGATTTTCAGGGTGAAGCGGCCGCCGGGTTCTCCGCCTGTCTTCAAGGCGCGTTACGTGGCTCGAGGCTTCAGTCAGCGGCAGGGAGTTGACTACTTTCAGACCTTCTCCCCGACCCCAAAGATGACCACTCTTCGGGTTCTGCTGCACGTCGCTGCTCAGCGTGACTACGAGCTTCACTCCCTTGACCTCAGTACTGCTTTCCTACAGGGCAGCCTGCACGAGGAGATCTGGCTGCGCCGCCCACCTGGCTTCACTGGGTCGTTTCCTCTTGGTACCCAGTGGAGCCTCCGGCGGCCAGTCTACGGTCTCCGCCAGGCACCCCGTGAGTGGCACGACACACTGAGGACTACGCTTGCGGCTCTTGTGTTTGCTCCTTCCACTGCTGACCCGTCGCTGTTTCTTCGCACCGACACTTAGCTGCCGCCGTTCTACATCCTCGTGTACGTCGACGACTTGGTGTTTGCTATGGCTGACACTGCTGGACTTGCCCACGTGAAGTCCGAGCTGCAGAAGAGACACACGTGCACAGACCTGGGTGAACTGCGCAGCTATCTTGGCTTGCAGATCACTCGGGACAGAGCACGGTGCACCATTACCATCACTCAGTCACACATGGTGCAGCAGGTCCTTCAGCGCTTCGACTTCACGTACTCCTCGCCTCAGGCCACTCCTCTGTCTACTCGCCACTCGCTCTCAGCTCTGCCTTCGGATGAGTCCGTAGAGCCGAGTGGCCCGTACCCAGAGCTTGTTGGCTGCCTCATGTACCTGATGACCTGCACTCGACCTGACCTGGCATACCCTCTTAGCATCTTGGCACGCTATGTTGCTCCTGGAAGACACCGACCAGAGCACATGGCTGCAGCGAAGAGGGTGTTGCGCTACTTGTGCAGTACGTCGGGCATGGGGCTAGTGCTTAGAGGGCGGAGTCGAGTGGTCCTCGTTGGTCATGCAGACGCGTCTTGGGTTGACGACCTGGCTACGCAGCGGTCGTCACAGGGTTACACCTTCAGCCTTGGTTCCGGCTCTGTTTCGTGGCGGTCTACTCGCTCGTCCTCTGTTCTCAGCTCCAGCTGTGAGGCTGAGATCTACGCAGGGGCCATGGCTGCACAGGAGTTACGCTGGCTCACCTACCTGCTGACTGACCTCGGTGAGCCGCCTCGTTCTCCTCCGGTTCTGTACGTAGACAACAAGGCCATGCTAGCCTTGTGTCGGGAGCACAGACTGGAGCACAGAACGAAGCACATTGCTCTTCGCTACTTCCTTGCTCGTGAGCTGCAGCAGCGTGGTCAGCTGCGTCTTGCTTACGTGGCCTCCCAGGCCAACAGTGCTGATATCTTCACCAAGGCACTTCAGCCTTGTGATCATCAGCGCTTCTGTACTATGCTAGGTCTTGTGCCTACTTTGCCTCACTTGCTTACCTCTTAACTTTACCTGTACTGTGATCTATATATACCTGCACTTGCTTGTTGACCTTTTATATATAATCCTGCATGTGAACTGGCCTTGTGGCCTTTGAACCTGTGCTCGGAATGTGTGGTGACGTTGTGATCCACCCTGAGCTTGCTTTGCTTTGCTTTGCTTGACTGGTCTTGTGACCCCTTGTTCTCCCCCACTTTGCCTATGGGGGTGTGTCAAACATTAATCACATAGCCTGTCTAGGCTGTAGTGGGGTAGACACTATGGGGTACAGTTTTCTAGGGTTTCATATTTGTACCCAAGTCATTTCCTAGTCCATCATTCATTTCCTATTTTCTCACACTTCCAGACCTTCTCCCCCACCCCGAAGATGACCACTCTTCGGGTGCTGCTACACGTTGCCGCTCCGCGTGACTACGAGCTTCACTCTCTTGACTTCAGCACAGCCTTCTTACAGGGCAGCCTGCACGAGGAGATATGGCTGCGCCGCCCTCCTGGCTTCACTGGGTCGTTCCCTCCTGGTACCCAGTGGAGCCTCCAGCGGCCGGTCTACGGTCTCCGCCAGGCGCCACGTGAGTGGCAGGACACACTGTAGACGACACTTGCGGCTCTTGTGTTTGCTCGGTCGACTGCTTACCCGTCGCTGTTTCTGAGCACCGACACTTCGCTGCCGCCGTTCTACATCCTCGTGTATGTCGACGACTTGGTCTTTGCCACTGCTGACACTGAGGCTCTCGCCCTGGTGAAGTCGGAGCTGCAGAAGAGACACACGTGCACAGACCTGGGTGAGCTGCGCAACTATCTTGGCTTGCAGATCACCCGGGACAGAGCACGCCGCACCATCACACTGACTCAGTCACACATGGTGCAGCAGGTCCTTCAGCGCTTCGGCTTCACCTGGTCCTCAGCACAGGCCACTCCTCTGGCTACAGGTCACTCGCTCTCAGCTCCACCTTCGGACGAGTCCGTAGAGCCGAGTGGTCCTTACCCAGAGCTAGTGGGCTGCCTCATGTACCTGATGACCTGCACTCGTCCTGACCTTGCGTACCCTCTTGGCCTTCTGGCTCGCTACGTGGCTCCTGGTCGGCACCGAAAGGTGCACATGGATGCTGCTAAGAGGGTACTACGCTACTTGTGCAGTACATCGGGCATGGGGCTCGTGCTTGGAGGACGGGGTGATGTTGTCCTCACTGGTCACTCGGACGCCTCTTGGGTTGACGACCAGGCTACGCAGCGGTCGTCACAGGGTTACACCTTCAGCCTTGGTTCTGGTTCAGTTTCCTGGCGTTCTACACGTTCGTCTTCAGTTCTCGGCTCCAGCTGTGAGGCCGAGATCTACGCCACAGCCATGATTGCACAGGAGCTACGCTTGCTCACCTACCTGCTGACCTCTTGGGAGAGCGGCCTCGTTCTCCTCCAGTGCTGTACGTCGACAACAAGGCTGCCATTGCCTTGTGTCAGGAGCATAGACTGGAGCACAGAACGAAGCACATCGCTCTACGTTACTTCCTTGCTCGAGAGCTGCAGCAGCGTGGCCAGCTTCGTCTTGCTTACGTGGCCACTCGGGCCAACACTGCTGATATATTCACCAAGGCGCTTCCGCCTGGTGATCATCAGTGTTTCAACACTTTGTTAGGCCTTGTTCCCACGCTTCCTCACTTGCTGTAGGCTTTGTTTGTACTGTGATCTATATGTATACCTGCATGCTTGCTCTTGTAGGTAGATATCACTTTACTGTTGTTATTACACATATATCTCTGAATGTGAACTGGCCTTGTGGCCTTTTGCTTGTGCTCAGACTGCATGGTGACGTTGTGATCCACCCTGAGCTTGCTTTGCACTTCCTGTCTGGCCTTGTGACCCTCTTTTATCCCCCACTTTGCCTATGGGGGTGTGTCAAACATATGTTTATATGTTATAGTTTAGGTAGGCTTTAGTGGGGAACTCACTGTGGGGTACAACCCCTTAGTTTTTCCTTTTGTACCCACACTCTCGATAGTTCAATCATCCCTTGCCTAAGAGCTTAACACAAGGACAAAGGCAAATGGTCAATTATGAGCTGCATGGCGCGCCGTCGCAAAGGGATTCGATAGTACGACGGAACAGAGTTCCCACCTGACACACCCATCGATCCTGTTGCTCCCAATCAAGACAACGACCCCACCATCTACACTTGGATCGATCAACCATCAAAATACCCACCTGAGTTTGTGTCACAAGATCGAATTTCCACTCGAGAATGTTGCACTAAAGGTGAGTACAAGGCGTATTTATACTCAGAAATACATAGAAACAACAGATAATCCGAACCTTCGGGAACGCGCTCTTCTAGAATAGATAATCACAAGTGTGCATAAGCACGCAAGCCCATTGGCACTTCGGATTATGGTGAGATTACGCCTTGTACACCACTGTCGGTGCTGTCGGTGCCGTATAATGTAAATGTCGGTGCCGAAAATACCAAATAAGTGAAATAATCAGAAAGCTCTAGAAAATAGAATAGTAGTCCGATTGAGGTGAAATAAAGTGCAAATGAAAGAGGAAAATAAGGAGAATAAGATGGAGTAAAAATATGGAAATGAGAAATATGTCGAACGTCGGCGTACTCTCACACTTCCCCCCCTCAAAGTTGGGTGGTAGATGTTGTTAGAATGTTATATTTGTCTAGCCTGCAGTGGAGTACTCAATAGTGAGTACAGCCCGATCTAGGGTTTCCTATATGTACTGAAATGCCTGCTAGTGCAAACCCCTCTTTCTCGTTTCTAACTTTCAACTGCTATTCCAACATGGAATTAGAGCAGGTCGACCCTCACGGGTCGATCCTGTGGATGGGCCCACCCAATGCTTCCGCTGCTGCTGTCCTGCCTATCGCGCGCCTCGGGCGCGCGCTGTTTTTCTGTCTGCCGCGCGCCATGGGCGCGCGGCAATTGCGCACGGCGGTTTTCTGCCTGCCTGCCTACCTGCCTGCCCGTCGTGCGCCCCGAGGCGCGTGGCGGGTTCGTTGCCTGTCGCGGCACACAGGGGGCCCGCGCACCCCCCCCCCCCCCCCCTCTTTTCCCGTCGCCCGTCGAGGCGACGTGGGGGGGGGGCGCGCGTCCCCCCCTTCTGCCGCCTGTTCTGGCGCCCTGGGGGGCCGCGCGTCGGCCCCTCCCGTCGTCGTCACGGCCCTGCCCTGCCCTGGCCGTCCTGCCCCGGCCCTTGCCGTCCTGCCCCGGCCCTGCCCCCCACCCCCCCCCCCCCGTAACCTCCCTACCCGCCATCTACGGCCCTGCCCTGTGTTAGGGTTTGGGGGTGGCGAGTGGGGGGTGGTGGGTGTGTGGCATCCCCTGTTCCTCCTCCTACTCCGTCTCCCACTGCTGCAGCTACCGCTGAGGGGGGTGGGTGTGTGGGAGTCGACGGAGTGGTGCTAGGGGGTGGAGTGTGAGTGAACCTAGGGGTGCAGCAGGGGGTGAGTGAATGGGGGGTGCGGCAGTAGAGGGAGGTGGGGTGGAGGTAGCCGTCTTGTCGTCAGCAACGCCAGTAGTCCGGAGGTGCGCTTCCGGTAGCCCAGTGATGCTGCTGCGCCAGTCGCCCGTGGGTCCGTTGCTCCTGCCGCTCGTCTTAGCCGCGGAGCCTGTTACTCCTGTAGTCCGGAGGTGCGCCTCCGGTAGCCACAGTGCGCGCCGCTCCTGTTGCCCGTGTGTCTGCAGCTTCAGCCGTTGCCTCCTCTCTCCCTTCCTATCAGTCCAGCCTCCTCCTCCTTACTTGCCCTCTGTGATAGCCTCTAGCTTTACTTATTGCTGTGAACTATAAACTGCTACTTCCTGTACTTGTGCTCAGAATGTGTGGTGACTTTGTGATCCACCCTGAGCTTGTTTTGCTTTGCTTGTTGTGCTGATTACACCCCACTTTGGCTATGGGGGTGTGTCAGAATGAGGTAGTCTGTTTAGGCTGTAGTGGGGTAGTTCTTAGAGGGTACAACACTTTTGTGTTCTCTACTTGTACCCATCTCGTTTCTAGTTCATTCATTCCTCAATTCTCTCACATGGTATAGAGCTAGTTCGATTTTTTTTTTTCCTAAGGGCCCACCACTGAAATTTTTTTCCTTACCTGCCCGACGCGCGCGTCGCGCCTGCCCTTCGAGGCCCCTTCGCGGCCCGTAGCGGCCCCCATTTGCGGCCCGTAGCGGCCCCTTAGCGGCCCGTAGTGGCCCCCTTTGCGGCCCGTCGCGGCCCCTTTGCGGCCCGTAGTGGCCCCTTCGCCGCCCGTCGCGGCCCCTTCACGGCCCGTCGCGGCCCCTTCACGGCCCGTCGCGGCCCCTTCGCGACCCGTAACGGCCCCTTTCCGGCCCGTAGCGGCCCCTTCGCGGCCCGTAGTGGCCCCTTCGCGGCCCGTAGCGGCCCCATTCCGGCCCGTAGCGGCCCCTTTCCGGCCCGTAGCGGCCCCTTCGCGGCCCGTCGCGGCCCCTGTCCGGCTCGTAGCGGCCCCTTCGCGGCCCGTAGCGGCCCCTTTGCGGCCCGTAGCGGCCCCTTCGCGGCCCATCGTGGCCCCTTCATGGCCCGTCGCGGCCCCTTCACGGCCTGTCGCGGCCCCTTCACGGCCTCGTCGCGGCCCCTTCGCTGACCAGCAGCCCGTCGCCGACCTGCCGCCCGCCCCTGACCAGCCGCCCGTCGCCGATCCGCCGCCCGTCTCTGATCAGCCGCCCGTCCCTGACCAGCCGCCTGTCGTCGACCTGCCGCCCGTCCCTGACCAGCCGCCCGTCGCCGACCTGCCGCCCGTCCCTGACCAGCCGCCCGTCGCCGACCTGCCGCCCGTCCCTGACCAGCCGCCCGTCGCCGACCTGCCGCCCGTCCCTGTCCAGCCGCCAGTCGCCGACCTGCCGCCCGTCGCTGACCCGCCGCCCGTCGACCTGGCCCTGCCCAGCTGCCGCCCCAACAGCGGCCCCTGGTAAGCACTCGTGCTCCCCCCCCCCCCCCCCCCCCCCCCCCCTTCTGCCGCGCCGCCAGTAGCCGAGCCGCGCCGCCCAGCCGAGCCGCGCCGCCCAGCCGAGCCGCGCTGCTCTGCCGAGCCGCGCTGCCCCCACCGAGCCGCCCTGCTCTGCCGAGCAGCACTGCTGCTACTGCTTCGACTGCTGCTACTGCCTCTACTGCTGCTACTGCTGCTACTGCTCCTACCACTGCTTTGCACTGCTGCTACTCCTACTGCTACTATGGCTAGTCCTACCGTTCTCACCTTTGATGCTGAGGGACGTGCAGTTGGCTTTGACGTGTGGGTTGACGATCTACAGCAGTTTCTTCAGTGTGATTCTAGAGATGGGGTATCTCTTTTCGATCACACGTCCGGTGTTTCCACTGCTCCTGCTGCCACTGCTGACAGTACTGTTCGCTCTCAGTGGACCACTCGTGACGCTGTTTCTCGTCTTGCTGTTCGTAGTCACCTGCTGCCTGCTGAGCGCGCACACTTTGGCCAGTACAAGACTGCTCAGTCTTTGTACGACGCTGTAGTTGCACGCTACTCCTCCCCTTCCACTGCTGCACTCAGCCGCCTCATGCTGCCGTACATTTTTCCTGACCTTGCCGCCTTTGCCACAGTCGCTGACCTAGTTGCTCACCTTCGCACTAGTGACGCCCGCTACCGTGCTGCCCTTCCCACTGAGTTCTGTGCCAAGACCCCCCCCCCCCATGTACATCACCCTTTACTACCTAGTCACCCGCCTCCCTGACTCACTTTCCTCAGTCAGGGATCACTTCCTCTCCCTTTGCCCCACCGAGCTAACTGTCGACCTGCTAGAGGAGCGCCTTACTGCAGCTGAGACGAGTATCTTAGCTGTAGGTGCTTCTCGCGGCGACCGTCGCACCCCTTTCTTAGAGGGGTGTTCCCCTGTCCCCCTTCTCCCCTCTGTTGCTTCTGCTGCTGCTGTTGACCTCCTTGGCACTGAGGAGGTCGGGGCTGCGTCTGCTCCGAGTGGGAGGCGCCGCAACAGCAAGGGCAAGGGGAGCAGAGGTGGTGGAGGGGGCGGCCGGGGTGGTAGTGGCGGAGGAGGAGGGGGTGGCGGTGGAGGTGGGGGTGGCACAGGGAGTGGGGGCTTCAGTGGCAGCAGTGGAGGTGGTGGAGGCAGCGGTGGAGGTGGTGGAGGCAGCGGCAGCGGTGGTGGAGGTGGCGGCGGAGGTGCTGGTCGAGGTGCAGCCGCGCAGCGTGGAGGCGCTGGTGGTAGCCAGCGTCAGCAGCAGCCGCGCTCCAGTGAGACCCCGTCGGTTCAGCAGCTTCGTGAGTGGCACGCTGGGCGTGGGAGGTCTGGGGGTGCAGGTCCCTGCGCGTACGTTCTTCGCACCGGCCCTCGTAGTGGGGAGGTGTGTGGGCTCCCACACACCACGCAGCGCTGCTTCGGTCGCTTGACTGACGCTTGGCGTACCCAGTTTCCTGACTCTGTTGAGCTTCCTCGCTGGCATGATCTGCTTTTGCAGAATGTGCCTATCTTTAATCTAGATTTTGATGATATCCTTGCTGCCATGTATGCTCTTGCTGATATTACTGAGGGTGACTGTTACCTGAGTGTCCCGCCCGACCCGGGCACTGCGGCTGCTGCTCTAGGTGCTAGTGCGGCTGCTGCCCTAGGTGCTAGTGCGTCTGCTGCTTCAGGTCCTGGTACGTCTACTCTCTCTGGTACTGCACCTACGGAGGCCTTGCACACTTTCACACTTGACTCTGGTGCTTCGCGCTCTTTCTTTAGAGACAGCACCACGCTCACGCCGCTCAGCCGGCCTGTTGCGGTCTCCCTTGCTGACCCCTCAGGGGGCCCAGTCCTTGCACGCTCCTCTACAGTTCTACCGTGTCCTGCGGCCCCGTCGGGCTTGCTGTCGGGACTCCACCTCCCCTCGTTCTCTACGAACTTGGTGAGTGGAGCTGACCTCCAGGACGCGTGGGTTGACCAGTTCACCCCTGGAGGTCAGCGTGTGACACACTGCACTTGCTCTCGGACGGGCCGCCACCTGGCCACGTTCACCCGTCGGCCAGGGTCGAGTCTGTACACACTGACTACTGCGCCTCCTCCGGTCTCTGCGTCTGGTCAGGTAGCTGCGTCTAGTCAGGTGTTTGCTGCTGCGTCCAGGTCTAGTCCTGCGTCTGCCCCCTGCTCGTGTCGTCCTCTGTCGCACGAGACTCTCCTTTGGCACCACCGCCTTGGTCACCCCTCCCTGCCTCGTCTTCGAGGTATGGCCTCCCGTGCCCTTGTCTCTGGTCTCCCCAGGTCCCTCCCTCCCCTTCCTCCGGGGCCTGCCCCCACCTGTGTTCCTTGTGTCGAGGGCCGGCAGCGCGCCGCCCCTCACTCCTCCTCGTTCCCTCCGACTGAGGCTCCTCTGCAGACTCTACGCATGGACGTGTGGGGCACAGCCCGCGTCCGTGGACAGGGTCACGAGCGTTACTTCCTGCTGGTCGTTGACGACTACTCGCGTTATACCACAGTCTTCCCCTTGCACAGCAAGGGTGAGGTCCGTGAGGTGTTGATCGACTGGATCCGCGGTGCTCGTCGCCAGCTTAGTGAGAGTTTCGGCTCAGACCTCCCTGTTCTGCGTCTGCACTCAGACAGAGGCGGGGAGTTTTCCTCCGACCTCCTGAGAGCCTTCTATCGCTCTGAGGGCATCCGCCAGACGTTCACGCTTCCGGCCTCCCCGCAGCAAAATGGGATTGCTGAGCGCCGCATTGGCATGGTCATGGACGTCGCTCGTACGTCCATGATCCATGCGGCTGCTCCCCATTTTCTGTGGCCGTTCGCGGTTCAGTACGCAGCGCATCAGATCAACCTTCAGCCTCGTGTCTCCTTGCCGGAGACCACACCTACTCTGCGGTGGACGGGGAAGGTTGGCGATGCGTCCGCGTTCCGTGTCTGGGGATCTCGAGCTTTTGTCCGCGATACTACAGCGGACAAGCTGTCCTCCCGTGCCGTTCCCTGTGTCTTCCTTGGCTTTCCTCCTGACGCACGTGGGTGGCAGTTCTACCACCCCACCTCGCGTCGTGTTCTGTCCTCTCAGGACGTCACGTTTGACGAGTCGGTGTCGTACTACCGTCTCTTTCCCTACCGCACTGCCTCTCCCCCCCCCCCCCGCCGCTCTTCCTTGCCCCAGGTACTCCTCCAGTAGACCCCCTCCCCCCCCAGGGTCCTGCCCCCTCAGGTCTGTCCCAGGTAGACCCTGCCGAGCCGGTCGAGGTAGCTGTCGACTCGGGTGCTGAGTCTGGGGGTGCTGAGTCTGTGGGTGCGGGGACTTGGGGTGCTGAGTCTGGGGGTGCTGAGTCTGGGCGTGCTGAGCCTGGGGGTACTGAGCCTGGGCGTGTGGAGCCAGAGGGTGCTGTGTCTGGAGGTGCTGAGCCTGCGCGTGCTGCGTCTGGAGGTGCTCTCGGTGTCCCGCCGCGGCGGGAGCCTCTCTCTTAACAGCAGCTTCGTGAGGTCCTGCTGGGGCTTCTGGAGGTGCTGCTGGTGCTGGAGGTGCTACTGGAGGTGCTGCTGGTGCTGGAGGTGCTACTGGAGGTGCTGCTGGTGCTGGAGGTGCTGCTGGAGCTTCTGGAGGTGCTGCTGGTGCTGGTGCTGCTGGAGGTGCTGCTGGTGCTGGAGGTGCTGCTGGAACTGCTGCTGCTGGAGCTGGTGTTGGTGGTGCTGCTGGGACTGGAGACCCTAGGGCTGAGGGTACCGGTTCTATCTCTGCTGTTTCTGGAGGCGCTGTGCGGCCGCGACCGTACTACGTTCCGCTTCTTCAGCAGGTTCTTGGCTCCCAGCCTTCTCCTGGTCCTCCACCTCCTTCCCTGACTCCGCTGCCTGGTCCTTCTCCTTACTCTGGACCGACTGGAGGTCTTACAGAGCGTGCTGAGCCTGAGTCGCGTCCTGTGTCGCCTGTGTCTCGTTCTACGTCTCCTGTCCGTTCTGTTCGCGCTGTTCGTGTTTCTCGTCCGCGTCCTCCTCCTGTCCCTGGCACCCAATCTATGACTCTGCGTCCTTCTACTGCTCCACAGCGTGTCCCTCTGCCGTCTCCTCTTGCGTCCTCTCTTCCTGACGGTCCTCACCCTGCGTCTGACTCCCTTCGTGCTGCTAGTCCTACTGTCACGCGCTTTCTGGCCACTGCTGTCACTGACCCTCTGTTTGAGTCCTCTGCTGCGTCTGCTCTTGTTGCCGAGCTTGTTGACTTTGCTGCCGCCTGTCGCCTAGACTACGCCGCTAGTCTTGTTGCTGAGTCTGCGTCTGTGTCTGTCTGTCCTCCGTCCGTCGGGGGTGAGTGTGCTCTTGGCACGGACGTTCTTGAGGACAAACAGGAGGAGTTTGAGTGCTTTGCTGCTTCTGTACCTCATCTCGTGTCCATGCTGCTGACCCCTGAGGGAGACCCGGATGCACTAGACATCCCGACCCCGCGCTCTTACGCAGAGGCGATAGAGGGTCCTGACTCCTCTCAGTGACATGCAGCCATGGATGCAGAGATGGCTTCCTGGAAGTCCACAGGCACCTACGTAGACGAGGTTCCCCCACCTGGGGCGAACATCGTCAGTGGCATGTGGATCTTCAGGGTGAAGCGGCCGCCGGGTTCTCCGCCTGCCTTCAAGGCGTGTTACGTTGCACGTGGCTTCAGTCAGCGACAGGGAGTTGACTTTTTTCAGACCTTCTCCCCTACCCCGAAGATGACCACTCTTCGGGTACTGCTGCACGTTGCTGCTCAGCGTGACTACGAGCTCCACTCACTTGACTTCAGCACAGCCGTCCTGCAGGGCAGCCTGCACGAGGAGATCTGGCTGCGCCGCCCACCTGGCTTCACTGGGTCGTTTCCTGCTGGTACCCAGTGGAGCCTCCGGCGGCCAGTCTACGGTCTCCGCCAGGCACCCCGTGAGTGGCACGACACACTCAGGACGACTCTTGCTTCTCTCGGTTTTGCTCCTTCCACTGCTGACCCTTCTCTATTTCTACGTACTGACACTACTCTGCCGCCGTTCTACGTTCTCGTGTACGTAGACGACCTCGTCTTTGCTACTGCGGACACTGAGGCACTCGCCCACGTGACGTCCGAGCTGCAGAAGAGACACACGTGCACAGACCTGGGTGAACTGACAAGCTATCTTGGCTTGCGGATCACCCGGGACAGAGCACAGCGCACCATTACATTGACTCAGTCACACATGGTGCAGCAGGTCCTTCAGCGCTTCGGCTTCACGTACTCCTCACCACAGTCCACTCCTCTGCCTACCGGTCACTCGCTCTCAGCTCCACCTTCGGACGAGTCCGTAGAGCCGAGTGGCCCGTATCCAGAGCTTGTGGGCTGCCTCATGTACCTGATGACCTGCACACGACCTGACCTCGCATACCCTCTCAGCCTTCTGGCTCGCTACGTGGCTCCCGGCAGGCACTGAAAGGTGCACTGGGATGCTGCGAAGAGGGTGTTGCGATACTTGTGCAGTACATCGGGCATGGGGCTAGTGCTTGGAGGACGGGCTCGAGTTGTCCTCACTGGTCACGCTGACGCCTCCTGGGTTGACGACTTGGCTACGCAGCGGTCGTCACAGGGTTACACCTTCAGTCTTGGCTCCGGTTCTGTCTCTTGGCGGTCTACCCGCTCTTCTTCTGTTCTCAGCTCCAGTTGCGAGGCTGAGATCTACGCTGGGGCCATGGCTGCATAGGAGCTACGCTGGCTCACCTACCTGCTGACCGACTTGGGAGAGGCGCCTCGTTCTCCTCCAGTTCTGTACGTCGACAACAAGGCCATGCTGGCCTTGTGTCAGGAGCACAGACTGGAGCACAGAACGAAGCACATTGCTCTGCGCTACTTCCTTGCTCGAGAGTTGCAGCAGCGTGGCCAGCTTCGTCTTGCTTACGTGGCCTCTCAGGCCAACACTGCTGATGTTTTCACCAAGGCACTTCAGCCTTGTGATCATCAGCGTTTCTGTACTGTGTTAGGCCTTGTACCTACTGTGCCTCACTTGTTGACTTCTTGACTCTGCTTGTACTGTACTCTATATACATATACCTGCATGCTTATATTTGCTAGGTTGTGTTCACTGTATTGTTTGCTTTCCCTTATATATAACTCTGCATGTGAACTGGCCTTGCGGCCCTTTGCTTGTGCTCAGACTGCGTGGTGACTTTGTGATCCACCCTGAGCTTGCTTTGTCTTTCTTGACTGGTCTTGTGACCTCTTGTTCTCCCCCACTTTGCCTATGGGGGTGTGTCAAACTTATATCTGCTATAGTCTGTTTAGGCTGTAGTGGGGTAGTTCTTAGAGGGTACAACAATTTTGTGTTCTCTACTTGTACCCATCTCGTTTCTAGTTCATTCATTCCTCAATTCTCTCACATCTACACGCTTACCGTCATCGACGCCACCACCCGCTACGTCTGGGCCGTCAACACTGACTGCCGATCTCTCGCCTTCGTGTGCTTCGTCGCGTGGATGAAACAGGCTGAATGGCAATCAGGGCTAAAACTCAAGAGCTATCAGACAGACGGAGCTCTGGAGTTCTTCTCAGACGAGTTCAAGGAGCTCTTCAAGCAGAAAGGGATTGAACACCTGGTGTCCCTGCCCTACGCTGACGAGCAACAAGGAGTAGCAGAACGGACAAACAGGAGCCTCGCCACCAGGATGAGGGCTCTGATGAAGCAGTCGGCCATCCCAGCCAGGTACTGGCCGTTCGCGATGAACCCTGCAGTCCGACTGCACAACTTGCTGTCCTCGCGAAGCCTCAAGAACAACAATTCTCCCTACAGGGTCTGGACGGGCAGAAAAGCAGACACACCTCTACTTCGGGTGTTCGGCTGCATGGTACAGTACAGGCCACACACGGCAAGGACCGGAAAGTTCGCTGAGCGGGCTCGCTGAGGCATCCACCTCGGAATCGAAAAGGAATACAAGGCGTGGATCGTGCTGGACTACGCGACACACGAAGTG
This sequence comes from Closterium sp. Naga37s-1, assembly GCA_947471745.1. Classification (NCBI taxonomy): domain Eukaryota; kingdom Viridiplantae; phylum Streptophyta; class Zygnematophyceae; order Desmidiales; family Closteriaceae; genus Closterium; species Closterium sp. Naga37s-1. Next base: position 1,606,833 of record CANJKZ010000998.1, read on the forward strand.
ACGAAATCACGTGACTGCATCTTCTACGAGAAGATGACTCTGCCACTGTTCAACGAACACCGCGAAGCTGACAGGGCACTAGAACGGGTCTTCAAGGGACACCGCAGCTTCGCAACTTCACACAATGAAGCTGACCTGGCGGAAGATGTGGATGCAGCAAATGTTACCCAGTTCGACAGCGCACCCAACTATCCCCCTTACAAGCCCACTCCAGACTCCAACCTTCATACCTGTACACCACTTCGATCCCGACGATACAACTCGCGAAGCTCACAACTTCAACAATGGCGCCCGCTAATCCCCGGATGTCTTAGGACCTACTATCTTTCAAGGAACATGGGCCCGCTCACGCTACCGTGCGACATGCGTTTTTTTTTTTTTTTTTTTTTTCGTCACCGGTCGCGCCCGAGGCGCCCACCCGTCCTGTGTTGCGCTCGGTGAAAATGGGGTGGCGCGCTGACAGGTGGTAGGTAGAAACATGGGAAAGCAGGGAAGGGGGTGGGGGGAAGCAGGGAAGGGGATGGGGGGAAGCAGGGAAAGGGATGGGGGGAAGCAGGGAAAGGGATGGGGGGGAAGCAGGGAAAGGGATGGGGGGAAGAAGGGAAGGGGATGGGGGGAAGCAGGGAAAGGGACATGGGGAAGCAGGGAACGGGATGGGGGGAAGCAGGGAAAGGGATGGGGGGAAGCAGGGAAAGGGACATGGGGAAGTAGGGAAAGGGACATGGGGAAGCAGGGAAGGGGATGGGGGGAAGTAGGGAAGGGGATGGGGGGAAGCAGGGAAAGGGATGGGGGGAAGCAGGGAAAGGGACATGGGGAAGCAGGGAAGGGGATGGGGGGAAGTAGGGAAGGGGATGGCGGGAAGGAGGGAAAGGGATGGGGGGAAGAAGGGAAGGGGATGGGGGGAAGCAGGGAAAGGGACATGGGAAAGCAAGGAAGGGGATGGGGGGAAGCAGGGAAAGGGACATGGGGAAGCAGGGAAGGGGATGGGGGGAATTAGGGAAGGGGATGGGGGGAAGCAGGGAAGTGGATGGGGGGAAGCAAATCAGAGGATGGGGGGAAGCAGCGCGGGAAACCCTGTGGAAACGGGGAAGAGGATGGGGGGAAGCAGGACGTGGGGAGCGGGGGAGATGCCGAGGAGAGAGCTGGGGGGAGGACGGTGGGGAGCCCGCAAATGATGTGGGGAAGAAAGAGAGAGGTAAGCAGTGTGGTGGTGAAAGGCGATCATTGGGGAAAGGGAAGGGTGTGTGCGGGTTGGAAAGGGGGCGTGACAATTGTGCGAGTTGGGAAGGGAGAAGGGAGGGATGGCGACAGTGACGGGGATGCCAGGGCGACGAGGGGAGAGAGAGATACGAGGATTGCGAGGGGACGAGCGAGAGGGAGGGCGACGAGACAAAGGGGGGGAAACGGGCGGAAGGGAGCGCGACGAGGGGAAGGTAGGGCGGCGAACGGTCGGGAGGGCAATGGGAGGAAGGGAAGGCGATGAGACGAAGGGAGGGTGACGGGCAGAAGGGAGGGCGACGGGCGGAAGAGAGGGCGACGGGCGGAAGGGAGGGCGACGGGCGACGGGCGGAAGGGAGGGCGACGGCGGAAGGGCGGGCGACGGGCGGAAGGGAGTGCGACGGGCGGAGGGAGTGCGATGGGCAGAAGTGAGTGCGACGGGCGGAAGGGGATGCGACGAGCGCTAGGGAGTGCGACGTGCGGAAGGGAGGGCGACAGCGGAAGGTGTCAAACTTATATCTGCTATGGTCTATTTAGGCTGTAGTGGGGTAGCTCTTAGAGGGTACAACACTTATGTGTTTCCTATTTGTACCCATCTCATTCCTAGTTCTTTCATTCTTTCGTCTATCATTCTCACATGGTATAGAGCTAGTTTCGAGACTTTTTTTAAAAGGGCCCACCACTGAAATTCTTCACTGCCTGCTTAACGCGCGCGTCGCGCCTTCCCTTCGAGGCCCATCGCGGCCCCTGCGCCTGCCCTTAGAGCCAGCGCCCGCCCCGTAAGGCCCCCCTTTTCCGGTCCAGTAAGGTCCCGTAAGGCCCCGTAAGGCCCCGTTAGGCCCCGTAAGGCCCCTTAAGGCCCCATTCCTGCTGGAGGTGCTGCTGGTGCTGGAGGTGCTGCTGGAGCTGCTGCTGCTGGAGCTGGTGTTGGTGGTGCTCCTGGGACTGGAGACCCTGGGGCTGAGGGTACCGGTTCTGTCTCTGCTGTTTCTCGAGGCGCTGCGCGGCCGCGGCCGTACTACGTTCCCCTCCTTCAGCAGGTTCTTGGCTCCCCGCCTTCTCCTGGTCCTCCTCCTCCTTTCCTGAGTCCACCGCCTGTCCAGTCTCAGTCGCAGTTGCAGCCGGCCCCTCCCCTGCCTGGTCCTTCTCCTTACTCTGGTCCGACTAGAGGTCTTACGGAGCGTCGTGAGCCTGAGTCGCGTCCTGTGTCGCCTGCGTCTCGTTCTGCGTCGCCTGTCCGCACTGTTCGCGCTGGTCGTGTTTCGCGTCCACGTCTTCCACCTGTCCCAGGCACTCACTCTATGACACTGCGTCCTTCTACTGCTTCACAGCGTGTCCCTCTGCCCTCTCCTCCTGCGTCCTCTCTTCCTGACGGTCCGGACCCGGAGTCTGACTCCCTTCGTGCTGCTAGTCCTACTGTCACGCGCTTTCTAGCCACTGCTGTCATTGACCCTCTGTTTGAGTCCTCTGCTGCGTCTGCTCTTGTTGCTGAGCTTGTTGACTTTGCTGCAGCCTGTTGCCTAGATTACGCCACTAGTCTTGTTGCTGAGTCTGCGTCTGCGTCTGTCTGTCCTCCGTCCGTCGGGGGTGAGTGTGCTCTTGGCACGGACGTTCTTGAGGACAGACAGGAGGACCTTGAGTGCTTTGCCGCTGCTTCACCTCATCTCGTGTCCATGCTGCTTGCCCCTGAGGGAGACCCGGATGCACTAGACATCCCGACCCCGCGCTCTTACGCAGAGGCGATAGAGGGTCCCTACTCCTCTCAGTGGTAGGCAGCCATGGACGCAGAGATGGCTTCCTGGAAGTCCACAGGCACCTACGTAGACGAGGTTCCCCCACCTGGGGCGAACATCGTCAGTGGCATGTGGATCTTCAGGGTGAAGCGGCCGCCGGGTTCTCCGCCTGCCTTCAAGGCGCGTTACGTTGCACGTGGCTTCAGTCAGCGACAGGGAGTTGACTTCTTTCAGACCTTCTCCCCTACCCCGAAGATGACCACTCTTCGGGTACTGCTGCACGTTGCTGCTCAGCGTGACTACGAGCTCCACTCGCTTGACTTCAGCACAGCCTTCCTACAGGGCAGCCTGCACGAGGAGATCTGGCTGCGCCGCCCACCTGGCTTCACTGGGTCGTTTCCTGCTGGTACCCAGTGGAGCCTCCGGCGGCCAGTCTACGGTCTCCGCCAGGCGCCCCGTGAGTGGCACGACACGCTCAGGACGACTCTTGCTGCTCTTGGTTTTGCTCCTTCCACTGCTGACCCTTCTCTGTTTCTACGCACTGACGCTACTCTGCCGCCGTTCTACGTTCTTGTGTACGTAGACGACCTTGTCTTTGCTACTGCTGACACGGAGGCACTCGCCCACGTGAGGTCCGAGCTGCAGAAGAGACACACGTGCACAGACCTGGGTGAGCTCACAAGCTATCTTGGCTTGCGGATCACCCGGGACAGAGCACAGCGCACCATTACCTTGACTCAGTCACACATGGTGCAGCAGGTCCTTCAGCGCTTCGGCTTCACCTACTCCTCGCCACAGTCCACTCCTCTGCCTACCGGTCACTCGCTCTCAGCTCCACCTTCGGACGAGTCCGTAGAGCCGAGTGGCCCGTATCCAGAGCTTGTGGGCTGCCTCATGTACCTGATGACTTGCACACGACCTGACCTCGCATACCCTCTCAGCCTTCTGGCTCGCTACGTGGCTCCCGGCAGGCACCGAAAGGTGCACTGGGATGCTGCGAAGAGGGTGTTGCGATACTTGTGCAGTACATCGGGCATGGGGCTCGTGCTTGGAGGACGGGCTCGAGTTGTCCTCACTGGTCACGCTGACGCCTCCTGGGTTGACGACTTGGCTACGCAGCAGTCGTCACAGGGTTACACCTTCAGCCTTGGCTCCGGTTCTGTCTCCTGGCGGTCTACCCGCTCTTCTTCTGTTCTCAGCTCCAGTTGTGAGGCTGAGATCTACGCTGGGGCCATGGTTGCACAGGAGCTTTGCTGGCTCACCTACCTGCTGACCGACTTGGGAGAGGCGCCTCGTTCTCCTCCAGTTCTGTACGTCGACAACAAGGCCATGCTGGCCTTGTGTCAGGAGCACAGACTGGAGCACAGAACGAAGCACATTGCTCTGCGCTACTTCCTTGCTCGAGAGTTGCAGCAGCGTGGCCAGCTTCGTCTTGCTTACGTGGCCTCTCAGGCCAACACTGCTGATGTTTTCACCAAGGCACTTCAGCCTTGTGATCATCAGCGTTTCTGTACTGTGTTAGGCCTTGTACCTACTGTGCCTCACTTGTTGACTTCTTGACTCTGCTTGTACTGTACTCTATATACTTATACCTGCATGCTTACACTTGCTAGGTTGTGTTCACTGTACTGTTTGCTTTCCTTTATATAACTCTGCATGTGAACTGGCCTTATGGCCCTTTGCTTGTGCTCAGACTGTGTGGTGACTTTGTGATCCACCCTGAGCTTACTTTGTTTTTTTGTGACTGGTCTTGTGACCTCTTGTTCTCCCCCACTTTGCCTATGGGGGTGTGTCAAACTTATATCTGCTATGGTCTATTTAGGCTGTAGTGGGGTAGCTCTTAGAGGGTACAACACTTATGTGTTTCCTATTTGTACCCATCTCATTCCTAGTTCATTCATTCTTTCGTCTATCATTCTCACAGAAGGGAGTGCGACGAGCGCTAGGGAGGGCGACGGGCATAAGGGAGGGCGACGGCGGGAGGGAGGGCGATGGGCGTGAGGGAGTGCGACAGGCGGAAGGGAGTGCAGGCACGCGGAAGGGAGTGCACGCGGAAGGGAGTGCAAGCGGAAGGGAGTGCGACGGGCGGAAGCAGGTGCGTCGAGAATTTGGCAAGCGACTTGAAGACAGGCAAGCGCCCGTTCCTTGTGCTTCCACGTACATGAGAGCGCCATCGTCCCTAAAGAAATGGGCGTTTCACGTGACGTTCTTCTTTGTACTGGCTTTTTTTTTTTTTTTGGAGAACAACAAACAGGCTGCTGCAAGGATACAGACAGCTCGCTGCCATTGTGAAAATAAGAGCTCATGCGCTCTTGTGGGTCTGAATAGCGGAGTAGACAACGTGTATTGTGGCTAAATATGGCTACCAATTAGTACAACTTGGTTTTCAAGTTTACTGAATGTGAACAGTGCTCCATCTCCCATTGACACTTCACCCCGGAAGCCTTGTTCTGTCGCTGGCCAATCATGCATCAGAGTTGCAAAACCTTTCCTCTGAAGCGACGGAATGCTTCACTTCGGGTGGTAACTTGGTTTTTGGTGAGTTCATTTTCAAGAATCTTGAATTTGAAAACAGCCATGTAGAACTCGTGGTTTAAGGGGGGATGAAATGGAGAGAGATGTCGAAGTACAATCTTACTGGTAGGCTATAGTGGGGCACTCCTTATGGGGTGCAGCACTTCTAGGGTTACTGTCATCGCCCGGATAGTAGACATATATGTCTTATCTCGTACACTACTCAAAATGCTCGGGTTATCTTGTATTTGGGATGGTTTAGGGTGTCTTATAAGTCTTATAAATGGAAAAAAATATACGTACTCTGTAACATTTGCAAAGTGTGTAGAAACCACCAAGGGGCCAGATTCATTGAGACAGGACGACTTTGGTGGTGATGCATGCAGCGCCCCCACTTGCCACGTGAGGGATGCAGCAAAGCTGCCACTGCTTGCAACATCCCTCCGTGCTGGCAGCATGTAATGATGCTGCCAGCGTCGTTTTGCTGCCAGCAGTGCATGGATGCTTCCAGAACGCTGCTGGCAGCACGATGGCAGCGTGAGGGCTGTCCTCTACGAGGAGATTCCTTGTAGAGGAGCGGCTCGGCACCTTTGGAAGGGGCACTCTGGCTGGGGGGGGGTAGTCGGGCTTGAGCTTCATTTGGTGCTCAAGGAGGTTGGGATCTCAACTCAACCTTCGCTCTCGGCAGGCTTACCGTAACCATGCGCAAAAAAGTCCCCGTAGGCACGTCCTCACCTCGCCCTCACGTGCAGGTGAATAACTAAGGGCGAATTAACTCGCCCAGTGATGACATCCGTGTGGCCATGGCGAAGAATGCGCGCAAGGCAGGAACATCTACCACCGCCTCCGGTGCGAGCTGTGACGGGGACGACGGCGACGAAGAACACGGCGACGATGGCGACGAAGAACACGGCGACGACGTCGAGGAGGATTGGCCGGAGAACGGCCACGACGATAGCGCTTCGGGGGATGAAATAGCTCCTGCCGACATCGACGAGGACGACTGGTGGAATCGGCCGGTTGGGAGTGAGGACGAAGTGGAAGAGTGGCGGGCTGGTGATTCGGACAACGAAAAGGGTGCTGATGCTGATGATGAGCCCGCGGAGGCAGCGGCGCATGCAACGGGAGCGACGGTGGATGCGAATGCGGAGGCTGACGACGAGGCGGATGCGGAAGCGAGGACGGAAGAGGAGGCGGAAGCGGATGCCGATGCTGTTGCGCCCGCAGATGTGGCCGCAATTGCGGATTCGGATGCGGATGCTGTGGCGGAGGCAGATACGGATGCTGCGGAGGGAGGTGCTGATGCTGTCTTATTTGACGGTGAAAACTCCAATGACGACCCGTGGAACATCACGGGTGACGACGATGTTCCGCTTCTTAAGTGGAGGCTGCATCATCGCCTACAATCCAAGCCGAAGCGTGCCCGCGTGGTGCTCTCTGATGACGACAGTCCGGGGGAGGAGCGTCAACCGCGCTTCACTGCTGCAGACAAGGGGAAAAGCGCGGTCGCGGAAGCCCCTGCTAAGGCCACCATTCGTCGCCGCACAAGCCACAAGAAGCGGAAGAACGACGGCGACCCCGGATCCAGCACGGGTGCTGCTAAGAAGAAGAAGAAAACGGCAAGCAAGGTTGACATCGTGGTCAACGAGGCGCTCGGCAGCGACGATGACTACGCGGAGGCTGCAGGCCCGATTCCTTCATTCCCTGAGAAGGCGAAGCCGAAAGACCCCACCCTCCATAATCCCAACTCCCGTCCACCTTCCCCTCGCAGCAAGGACAGTAAGAAAAGGCGACGCAAATGGACCGTACGCGAGAAGCTCAAATGGGCGCGCCGCTACCACGAGCTCAGCTCCTTGAAGAAGACATCCGTGGAATCTACCGCATCCATCGTCTGCATCAGACGCTGGTGTGCGGAGGCGGCTGCGGGCGTCTACAAGGGAGCGGCAAACTGCCGCAAGCGGATGCACGGGGGGGGCCGCCACGCACACTACCCCGACATGGAGGCGGCGTTGTACCGCTACGTCTGTCTGCAGCGCGCTAATGGGGTGGCGATCTCAGTGAAAGACACCTAGAAGTGGAGCCGCGAGTGGATGAAGAAGCACCACCCCGGCAAGAACTGGAACGCGAGCTCTCACTGGAGCCAGCGTTTCCGTGACCGCTGGAACCTGGTCATACGTGTGAAGACCAAGGTCGGCCAAAGGTTATCGGCTGGTGAGTGGTAAAGGCTTTGAATTCGCGCTCGATGCTTGACGGCATGTTCCTCGCCCTTTGTTTCTAACCATCCCCTCCTGTCGTGGCGTGTGTTCCCTTTGCAGAATGCGCTAAGGACTGCGAGTCGTTCTGGAAGTTCGTGCGCATCAACAGGGCGCGGCACAACATCGACCTGGCCCGTATCATCAACGCGGACCAGACGCCCCTCTTCGTTGAGATGCCAGCTGAGAGGACGATCGAGCACCGTGGCGCGCGCTCGGTCCCAATCCGCACTACAGGATACGAGTAGACTCGGCTCACGGTGATGCTCGCATGCATCGCATCCGGGGAGAAACTGCGCTAGTGGGTTTGGTTCAAGCTGAAGAACGTGCCCAACTGTGAGATTCCGGAAGGTAAGCTCAAGGAATTCGGGAGCCGTAAGCCTGATGAGCTTGCCCTCCTTGGCTGACTCCCGTCTATCCCCTATGTGCCTGGAAGGAATCGTATGCCAAGCACAGGACAACGGCTGGATGGACGAGAGCGCCGTGCAAACCTGGCTGACCAAGGAGGTGCTGCCCCATCTGAACCCCCAGCGCGGCCAGAACGCGAGGCGTGCGATGCTGGTGTTGGACTCCTACCGCGGCCACATCACCCAGGCCATGCTTCAAGCTTACCGCACGTACAGCATCACCCCTGCAGTGATCCCAGCGGGTTGCACGAGCCAGATTCAACCCCTTGACGTCTCCATCAACCGATGCTTCAAGGCTGCTGTGCGAGCGCGTTACGCCAGGTGGTTCACGCGTGAAGGGATTCACCTAAAGACGAAGGCGGGTGAGTAGCCTATTGAATTAAACTTCTGCGCTGTTCTCTTTCCATGACTCTAACAGCTCGCTACCCCTTCCTCTGTCCCACTCGCAGGGAACCTGCGGCGGCCTCCGCACCCCGTGGTGCTGCAGTGGATCGCGGAGGCGTGGGATCAAGTCCCCAAGAAGGTCATCATTGAAGCGTTCCGCCACTGTGGGAATTCAAGCAAGCTGGATGGGACGGAGAACCACCAGGTGATGTCTCACCTGCGCGCCAGGAGCACCACCGATGTCTCCGAGGACATGTGCCTCGGGGGAACCACGGGCAACAACACGCGCCTGCTTGGGCAGGCTCCAGAGGAGGAGGAGGACAAGGTGCAGGCGGAGGGCGTGAGGGAGGTGGCAGTGGCCTCCGGCCTGGATGTGTTGTACCAGGAGACCCCCAACTACCGCGGAGCGGCGGCTGAGGCTGACCGCATGATCGAGCCTAGGGAGACGGCTAGGCATGCCTGGCGAGTGCTAGACCTGGGTGTTAGGGAGCCTGTTCTTTAGTGCAGGTGAGGAGGCCGTGACTGAGTAGGGCTAGGTAGAAGTAGAGATTCATAGACAAGTACACGTACCCCCCCTAAAGTAACTAATGTTCGTTTAGAAGACACCCCCTCTATTTATAAGAAAACCCCTAACCCCTGCTCTGATTATAAGACATATATGTCTTATCTCGTACACACAAATAGGTGTCTTATAATGAGGCTAGCCTGTTTATAAAAAAAACCCGGATAATAGACAACCCCTGTCTACTATTCAACACTGTCTACTATCCGGGCGATGACGGTAGTACTTGTACCCCAACTCTTGCTAATCCAATCATTCCTGCACAGTGATTCTGACACGGTATTCAGAGCAGGAAACCTGTTAGGTTTTTAGGCCCCACCGATAGTTCCGCTAGTTCCTGCCCGAAGCGCCCTTGCGCGGTCTGGCCCTGCTCATACAGTGTCGCGCTGCCCTGCAGCTACTCGCACTGCCTGCCCTAACGCGCTGCCTGCGCCCCACGAACGCGCTGCCTGTGCCCCCCGCTCGCGCGCCGCTTGCGCCCGACCTGCGCCGCCTGCGCGCTGCCCGTGCACTACCTGCGGCGCCCGCCCCCTGCCCCACGCGCCCCTGCTGCCCGCGAGCAGCCCCTGCACCGCGCGCCCCCTGCTGCCCGCGAGCAGCCCTTGCCCCACGCACCCCTGCTGCCCGCGAGCAGCCCCTGCCCCGCGCGCCCCCTGCTGCCCGCAAGCAGCCCCTGCCCCGCGCGCCCCCTGCTGCCCGCGAGCAGCCCCTGCCCCGCGCGCCCCTGCTGCCCGCGAGCAACCTACTGGCCGCGCGCAGCCGCTGCCCCAGCGCGCCCCGCTGCTCAGCGCGCCAGCGCGACCTGCAGCCCAGCGCGCCAGCGCGCCCCGCAGCCCACAGCGCCAGCGCGCCCTGCTGCCCAGCACGCCAATGCGCCCCGCAGCCCACAGCGCCAGCGCGCCCTGCTGCCCAGCGCGTCAGCGCGCCCTGCCTTGCCCAGCCCCGCCGCCCAGCCCTGCCGAGCCGCGCCGCCTAGGCTGAGCCACACAGCCCAGCCCGAGCCGCGCCGCCCTGCCTCATTCGCCAGCCCCACTGAGCCGCCCTGCTACTGCTACTGCTGCTGCTGGGAGTGCTGGAGGTGCTGGAGGTGCTGCCGGGAGTGCTGGAGGTGCTACTGGGAGTGCTGGACGTGGTGGAGGTGCTGCCGGGAGTGCTGGAGGTGCGGCTACTGACTGTCACTGCCTGTCATGGCCACTATCACGGTAGTCGCAGCGGCTAGGGGTGGACACCAGCAGTCACTACCTCTCCCGGACAACCCCACCCCTCAGCAGCTTCGTGAGTGGGTTATTCAGCGAGGCAGTCCTGGTGCTGGAGGTTTTGGTTTTATGGGTACTGCACAGCGGTGGCAGCAGCGTCCGCAGGGCACCTTGTCCTTGCAGCAGCTTCGCGAGTGTGCTTCTCAGCGATGCGTCCTTGGTTGTGTAGAGGCTGCTGCTCTAGGTGCTAGTGAGTCTACTGCAGCTCTAGGTGCTCATGAGTCTGCCGCTGCTCTAGGTGCTACCGCGTCTACAGCCACAGGTCCTGCCTCAGCTGAGGCCTTGCACACTTTCGCACTTGACTCAAGCACGTCACGTTGCTTCTTTCGTGATTGCACCACAGTCACACCACTCGCATCACCTGTCCCAGTCTCACTGGCTGACCCCACTAGGGGCCGAGTAGTCGCGCGAGCCTCCACTGTCCTCCCTGTCAAAATAGATTTATACATATTTAGTATAATCTGCCTGTAGTGTAGCTGTTGTGTAATTCCCTTGTATGGTGGTGCACCTCTTTCACCTTTGTTAGGTTGCTATATATACTCGTGTGCCATAGAGAACCCCCACACATTCTCGACATTTCTCCTTGGCACAAACTCCTCGACACCCGCTTGGCCTAGGCTACTAAGCCTAGGCCCCTAGTTAAACCCGGTTACCAGTTAAGTTAGTCTCGTAACATGGTATCAGAGCGGTTTCGGGTTCGAATCCCGGTGTATGCACATGTAGGCCGTTGCCGCTGTGCTCAATCCAGGGCCTACCAGTGTGGGGGAATCAGTAGATCTGCACTGTGGATGCCCGATTGATCCTAGGGGGGGTTATAGGCGCGTTCGCCTGGGGGGTTATGGGCGCACAAACCCGCTACACAAACAAGCCATTTTATCCCAATGGTCTAAGTGGTTGGGATTCTGACATGGTATAGAGCGGTTCCTTCATAAGGACCGAATTTTTATGGGCCCACCGCTAGCCTCTTGTTATAGTCTAGAGTCCACTTAGGGGTCGCGGATGCCCATGAAACCGCCTCAGCAGAATCTGATAACTTCGAACCGCCTCTGTTCAAAACGCAGTCATGATCAGCTCCGATACTATACAAATCTGAAACTTGGATAGACGTTAGATTAAAATGCCTGCTTTCCAACGGTATACCGCTTGTTTTCATCTAAGGTGTATGCGCTACTCAGTGAACGAAAACGTAAGATCGGCTGAAAACGTGTAGTTTCATTGATGCAAGGAAGAGGTGAGTACAACATTGCCTAGGGGACTCTTAAGGGGTTGGGACCATCCTGGGAACTCAGAGAAGGTTGAGTCCTAGGGGAGAAAGGCTAGAGAAGGATGGGAAACTTTCTAGCTAGGTCAGCAAAGCCAACCACACTTGGATGTTCAAAGTTTTACTCAAGGCTACCAATAGTGGGTCAAGCCAACCATGAGTCAGCTTGTCTTCCCACTTGCACCCTCTTGCAAGCTGCTTCTAGGAAGACCACACTTCTCAAAAAGAGGGTGGTAGAGTCCCACTTGACCACCTGTATTTCTCGTCTCATTTTCTATCCCTGCACCATTGGCATGACAACAATGAAAGGGTGGCAAGGGAAATGCTGCCAACAGTGCTCCATGACTACGGAACAGTAACTTTCGACAGCTCTCACGTGCTTCTCCGATGCTGGGTTGTCCTAAACCTCGGTGACCACCTGAACAACACGGCAAAAGGCTGCCACACCGATTTTCAGACCAATCAGAGCTTGGTAGATGAGTCAGCAGCCGAAATGGTGAATTCGGGTGTTACCAAAAAAGAGTAACACACACTTCTGGGATGCCATAAGTCTTGAAAGTAAAAAAATGTTGCCATGCCTTGTAAACTGCTTAAAAAATGCTGAAACTTTGAGAGTCCAAATAACACATGGTGAAGCACCTCCCCACAAAATTCCAGAAGCTGAGCAGGCTTGTAGGCGGAATGGGAGTGCGATGACCGTGCCACTATAGTGCTTTGGCACAACAAACTCCCCCTCATCGTGCTCTCATTGATCCCTTATCTGCTCCCTGAAGCTGCCTCCCTTAGTTGAAGGACATGCCACACAAGGTGGCACAGCTCCAATGCTGATGCTCTGCAAGACGCTTAGTCAAGAAATCCGCAGGATGCTTGGTAGTGTTGATGTAGTGCAGGGAGATGGTGCCCTTCTTCACCTCCTTCCTCACCCAATGCCACTTGATATGCATGTGCTTGTTCAGCCCATGGAGCACAGCGTTACGCGCCATTGCAATTGCTCCTTGGCTATCACAAAACACAGGTGTAGGACCCTCTTGCTCCTGCCCCAACTCCTCAAGCAACCTCCTCATCCAAACCACCTCCTTCACTCCATGAAACAACGCCATGTACTCGCTCTCCGTTGATGAGTGAGCTATCTCTCCTTGCTTCTTAGACTTCCAGCTCACTGGACTCCCTCCAACACAGCATATATAGCCACCATGGGATGTAGCATCACTGATGTCACTTGCCCAGGTAGCATCGGTGAAGCACGAGAGGTACAAGTGCCCACGTCTTGCAGGTGCACCAGTCTTTGTGCTCACCTCCTCCACTCCCTTTTGCTTCAGCTGCCCATGCACTGAATATTGCAGCCCCACCCTTGAGGTTGCCATGCAGTACCTCATCAGCCTCTCTGCTGCATCCAGGTGCTCTTGACGGGGCCTAGACACCACACGAGCGAGCTGTGAAACTGAAATTGCAATGTCGGGGCGAGTGTTGACCGAAGCGTACATCAAGCTCCCCACCATTGACTGGAACCGACGCTGCAACTCGTACTCCAACACCTCACCCTCCTCTTCATCAAGGTGCAGCTGAAACCCAGAGGGTAGAGGATTCTTCACACTCCTCCCTTCCTCCAGCCCCATACTTCTCCCTCATGGCTGCAAGGTACTTGTGTTGGTGAAGCCTCAACCATCCCTTCACCTCGTCCCGCTCCACGTGAAGACCAAGGTAATACCCCACAGGTCCAAGGGCCTTTCATTAAAAGGTCTCTTTTAGCTTTCCTTGCACCTCCTTGATCCTCTCCAGGGATGGAGAGAAGAGGAGGATGTCATCGACGTAGATAAGGAGAAACCCCTTCTCCTCCTCCCCCTCGGTCGTGAAGAGACTCTCGTCGCACCCGCTAACTTTGAAGCCAAGAGCCTCCAACGCCTCCACCAGCCTTGCATTCCAGCACCTTGGAGCTTGTTTGAGGCCATAGATGGCCTTGTTGAGCCTGCAAACACGTCCGCTCCCATCGTCATACCCCTCTGGCTGCTTCTTGTAGATCTCGTCATCTACCACGTCATAAAGGAACGCCGTCTTCACATCCATTTGCTCCACCTTCCAGCCTCAAACGGCAGCGGCTGCTAGCAACACCCGGAGCGTAGGAGCCTTGGTAACAGGAGCAAACACCTCTTGAAAGTCAATCCCCTCTCTCTACTGAAAGCCCTTGATCACAAGCCTTGTCTTGCGCCTCTCCAACTTCCCCTCCGCATCGGTCTTTTACACGTAACACCCACGTGCAATCCAACGCCTTTCTTCCCGGGGGAAGATTGGTGAGGGTACACGTTTCATTCTCCAAGTGGCTCTTGAACTCATCCTTCCTTGAAGCCAACCAAACCTCTCGATCATCTCGAGCAAGAGCTTCCTCCATTGACGCTGGCTCATGAGGTAAGTTGATGCCAAAGCAACAAATCTGCTCCATCTCCCCCTCGGCTCCCTTCTCCTCGTCATCTTCCTCCTCCTGGACCAGCAATGCATTGGGAACCCAAAGCCTTTCATACTTGAGGAAATCCCTTGGGTGGGCAGCTCTCTTGGGCCTCTCATTGGCTGCTCCTTCCTTGGCTCCACCACGGACATCATCACGCTTCCCTTGGGTTGTGCGCCTTGGTGGAAGCTTAGGGGATGGTGTAGGCTGCTGCACCTCCTTCTCGGTATCACCTCTCTCAGCTACAAGGGCCTCCCCTTGCTGCAGTACTCCTTCCACATCTGCTGCCTCCCCTTCAGCACCTCCCAAGTCATGTGACACCTCTGTCAACTCTGAAGATGGGGACAACTCGATGGGAATGAGAAGTGGGTCGTTCGTTCCCACCTCTATTCCAATTGGAATAGTGACCTTGCTCCTCCCTCGCTCCGACCACTCCTTGAACATGAGCCCCTCCATGAACTTGGCACCTCTATTCCAACTGGAATAGTGAACTTAGCTCTTTCCTCCGAAACTCCTTTTGAAGGACTTGAGCACGGATCCACTCAAGGGACCATGAGTCCTTCATGCCATTGAGGTTGACCACCAAGGGCTCCCACGACTCCGGCTGCAGAGAGGGAGCCTTGTAGCACTTGATCTTCTCAGGGTAGTCTACACTTGCAGCAGAGAGCTTCACATAGAGGTCCTGGAGTTGATCGAACGCTCCTTGCATGGCATCACCCTCGTTGATCTCACCGCATGGAGTTGTCGCTCGAGCACCACCACCATCGCTTCGCTGCTGGGGGCATGGACATCTTTTAATATTTTCCATGCCTTGGGACCACACTGGATATCCTTGATGAGATGCTTGACATGGTGCAGCTGGTTGGATGAGAGGCATTGAGAGAGAAGGAAGAATCCATCCTTGGATCGGCAATCCCATTCCTTGGTCGCTCCCTCGCTCGCAGACCTCTTCAATTCTCCATCCATCACTTCAAGCAGCCCATAATGGTTAAACAGGAGCTCCATCATGAAGCTCCATGATGCCCAATCCTCCCCAGAGAACTTCTCCAGGTTGAATGCCTTCACATCTTCCTTGGCTGGTGTTGAAACGGATGCTATTGGTGCAGATCCGCCTGCAACGCCTCTTCCTGCTTCCCCTGCGCCTCTCACACCACCACTGCCACTAGGACCAGCTGGAGCAAAACCTTCAGCCTCCATATTGACCTAGGAACAGAGAAGAACTGCTCTGATACCACTTGTTATAGTCTAGAGTCCACTTAGGGGTCGCGGATGCCCATGAAACCGCCTAAGCAGAATCTGATAACTTCGAACCGCCTCTGTTCAAAACGCCGTCATGATCAGCTCCGATAACATACAAAGCTGAAACTTGAACAGACGTTAGACTAGAATGTCTGCTTTCCAGTGGTATACTGCTTGCTTTCATCTGAGATGTATCCGCTACGCAGTGAATGAAAACGTAAGCTCAGCTCAAAACGTGTAGTTTCATTGATGCCAAGAAGAGGTGGGTACAACATTGCCTAGGGGACTCTTAATGGGTTGGGACCATTCTGGGAACTCAGAAAAGGTTGATTCCTAGGGGAGAAAGGCTAGAGAAGGATCGAAAACGTCCTAGCTAGGTCAGCAAAGCCAACCACACTTGGATGTTCAGAGCTTACTCAAGGCTACCAATAGTGAGTCAAGCCAACCGTGAGTCAGCTTGTCTTCCCACTTGCACCCTCTTGCAAGCTGTTTCCAGGAAGACCACACTTCTAAAAAAGAGGGTGGTAGAGTCCCACTTGACCACCTGTATTTCTTGTCTCATTCTCTGTTCTTGCACCATTGGCATGACAACAATGAAAGGATGGCAAGGGAAATGCTGCCAACAGTGCACCATGACTACGGAACAGTAAATTTCGACAGCTGTCACGTGCTTTTCCGGTGTTGGGTTGTCCTGAAACTCGGTGACCACCTGAACAACACGGCAAAGGACTGCCACAATGATTTTCAGACGAATCAGAGCTTGGTAGATGAGTCACCAGCCAAAATGGTGAACCCGGGTGTTACCAAAGAAGAGTAACACACACTTCCGGGATGCCATAAGTCTTGAAAAAGAACATGTTGCCATGCCTTGTAAACTGCTTAAAAAATTCTGAAACTTTGAGGGTGTAAAGAACACATGTTGAAGCACCTCCCCACAAAATTCCAGAAGCTGAGCAGGCTTGTAGGCTGAATGGGAGTGCGATGACCGTGCCACTATAGTGCTTTGGCACAACACCTCTCGCTATGGCGTGCCCCGTTGCGCAGCCCGTAGTGCGCCTTGTGAGCGCTTCCCTGACGCAGCCCGACGCCCACGCGCTACCCGCTGCTGCTGCTCATTGCCGATGCACTACCCGCTGTGGCATCCCATCGCCCGCACACTACCCGCAACTGCATCCCGCCGCCCGCGCGGTATCCGCTGCTGCAGCCCGTCGCCCGTCGCTTGATCCCCGCCACCCGTATGCACTCCGCTGCCCGTCGCCAGGTTCCCGCTCACCCTCCCGTCGACTTCGCAACTGCTGTGAAGGGAGTGGCGGGAGTGGCGAGAGCAGTGGGAGTGGTGGGAGTGGCGGGAGAAGCTGCTGCTACGCCATTGCACAGGCCAGATCGTCCGCGACCCGCACCTCGCATCCCGCCCGTCGCCCGTACGCCACCCGCACCCCGCCCGCCGCCCGTGCGCCACCCGCACCCCACACCCCGCCCGTCGCCCGTACGCCATCCGCACCACGCACGACGTCCGTGCCACTACACCTCCACCTCTCTTCCTCCATCAATGCTGATGTGGGGGGAGAGGTTCAAGGGGTGTGGGTGGTGAAAGTCCAGCTGCAGCATCAGCAGCTGCCGCCTCCTCCTCCTCTCATCTCCTGCCGTGCGCCTCCCGTGCTCCCATGATCCAGTGCTACTCGTGCTTCTTGTGCTTCTCGTGCTGCCCCGTGGTCCTGTGCTACCCCGTGTTGCCCGTGTTCCCCGCGCTTGCCCCGTGCCCATGCCCGTGCTGTCCATCCGTGTTCCCCGTGCTTGCCCCGTGCCCATGCCCGTGCTGTCCGCCCGTGTTGCCCGTGCTTGCCCCGTGCCCATGCCCGTGCTGTCCGCCCATGTTCCCCGTGCCCGTGCCCGTGCTATCCGTACCCGGTTGTGCCTCACCAGTCTCACCCGTGCTGTCCGTACCCGGATGTGCCCCATCCGTTTCACCCGTGCGTCCCAAGCTTCCTGTGTCAGTGTCCTGCCCCGTTCTGCCCGTGTTGCCCCGTTCTGCCCGTGCTGCCCCATTCTGCCCGTTTGTGCCCTACCCGTGCTGTCCGTACCCGTTCGTTCCCCACCCGTGCTGTCAGTTCTCGCTCGTGCCCCACCCGGTCTGTGCTGCCCGGTCTCGTGCTACCCGTCACCCCCGTGCGGCCCGTCCCGTACAGCACCTAGATGCTACCCGAACCCGCTACCCGTACCCGTGCTCCTCGCACACCGTGCACCTGCTGCAGGGCGTTCAACTGCAGCCGGGCACCTGTTCCACCGTGGTGGTTCAGATGCTGCTTGGTGGTTGTTGCTTGTCAGCTTCAGAGGGGGCCCCTTGCTGGTGTTCCCACGCCCTGTCATGGGGTTTAACAGATGTACCCCTTGAAGGGGGGCTGTGCACATGGTTATGCACTTCAGGCAGATAGGGGGTGTGTCAAAATAGATTTATATATATTTAGTATAATCTGCCTGTAGTGTAGCTGTTATGTAATCCCCTTGTATGGTGGTGCACCTCTTTCACCTTTGTTAGGTTGCTATATATACTCGTGTGCTATGGTGAACCCCCACACATTCTCGACATTTCTCCTTGGCACAAACTCCTTGACACCCGCTTGGCCTAGGCTACTAAGCCTAGGCCCCTGGTTAAACTCGGTTACCAGTTAAGTTAGTCTCGTAACACTCCTGTATCCGGCGGTCCCCTCCGGGTCTCTCTCAGGTCTCCACCTCCCGGCGTTCTCGACGAACTTGTTGAGCAACGCAGTTCTCCAGGATGTTTGGGTTGATACCTTTATTCCTGGAGGACAGCGTGTGGCGATCTGTACGTGCTCACGGACTTGCCGTCACCTTGCTACGTTCACTCATCAGCCTGGGTCCGGTCTGTACACACTAACCACTGAGTCTGCACAGGTGGCTGCGTCAAGACAGGCGACTGCGTCGAGTCACGTGTCTGCGTCTGGTTAGCTTGCAGTGTCTTGCTCGTGTCGGTTACTCTCCCACCAGATTCTTCTCTGGCACCACCAGGTTGCATCAGTGAAGCACGAGAGGTACAAGTGCCCACGCCTTGCAAGTGCACCAGTCTTTGTGCTCACCTCCTCCACTCCCTTTTGCTTCAGCTTCCCATGCACTGAATATTGCAGCCCCACCCTTGAGGTTGCCATGCAGTACCTCACCAGCCTCTCTGCTGCATCCAGGTGCTCTTGAAGGGGCCTAGACACCACACGAGCGAGCTGTGAAACTGAAAACGCAATGTCGGGGCAAGTGTTGACCGAAGCGTACATCAAGCTCCCCACCATTGACTGGAACCGACGCTGCAACTCGTACTCCAACACCTCACCCTCCTCTTCATCAAGGTGCAGCTGAAACCCCGAGGGTAGAGGAGTCTTCACACTCCTCCCTTCCTCCAGCCCATACTTCTCCCCCATGGCTGCAAGGTACTTGTGTTGGTGAAGCCTCAACCATCCCTTCACCTCGTCCCGCTCCACGTGAAGACCAAGGTAATACCCCACAGGTCCAAGGGCCTTGCATTGAAAGGTCTCCTTCAGCTTCCCTTGCACCTCCTTGATCCTCTCCAGGGATGGAGAGAAGAGGAGGATGTCATTGACGTAGACAAGGAGAAATACCTTCTCCTCCTCCCCCTTGGTCATGAAGAGACTCTCGTCGCACCCGCTAACTTTGAAGCCAAGAGCCTCCAACGCCTCCACCAGCCTTGCATACCAGCACCTTGGAGCTTGTTTGAGGCCATTGATGGCCTTGTTGAGCCTGCAAACACGTCCTCTCCCATCATCATACCCCTCTGGCTGCTTCATGTAGATCTCCTCATCTACCATGCCATAGAGGAACGCCGTCTTTGCATCCATTTGCTCCACCTTCCAGCCACAAACGGCAGCGGCTGCTAGCAATACCTGGAGCGTAGGAGCCTTGGCAACGAGAGCAAACACCTCTTGAAAGTCAATCCCCTCCCTCTGCTGAAAGCCTTTGATCACAAGCCTTGTCTTGCGCCTCTCCAACCTCCCCTCCGCATCGGTCTTCACACGTTACACCCACGTGCAGTCCAACGCCTTCCTTCCTGGGGGCAGATTGGTAAGGGTCCACGTTTCATTCTCCATGTGGCTCTGGAACTCATCCTCCCTTGAAGCCAGCCATGCATCTCGATCATCTCCAGCGAGAGCTTCCTCCATTGACGCCGGCTCATGAGGTAAGTTGACGCCAAAGCAACAAATCTGCTCCATCTCCCCCTTGGCTCCCTTCTCCTCCTCATCTTCCTCCTGCTGGACCAACAATGCCTTGGGAACCCCAAGCCTTTCATACTTGAGGAAATTCCTTGGGTGGGCAGCTCTCTTGGGCCTCTCCTTGGCTGCTCCTTCCTTGGCTCCACCACGGACAGCATCACGCTTCCCTTGGGTTGTGCGCTTTGGTGGAAGCTTAGGGGATGGTATAGGCTGCTGCACCTCCTCCTCGGTATCACCTCTCTCAGCTACAGGGGCCTCCCCTTGCTGCATTACTTCTTCCATATTTGCTGCCTCCCCTTCAGCACCTCCCAAGTCATGTGACACCTCTGTCAACTCTGAAGATGAGGAGAACTCGATGGGAATGAGAAGTGGGTCATTAGAGGTGGGAATGTTCCCACCTCTATTCCAATCGGAATGGTGACCTTGCTCCTCCCTCGCTCCGACCACTCCTTGAACATGAGCCCCTCCATGAACTTGGCATCTCTGGTGGTGAAGATGGTGTTGGATTTTGGGTCCCACATGAGCCAGCCCTTGCTCCCCCGTGCAAGACCCAAATGAACAGCCCACACCGCCGCCGCTTGAAGCTTGTCACGCTTCTCCTTAGGGACATGCACGAGCCCCGTGCACCCGAAGACACAAAGCATATCAACCAGGGTCTTCTTGCCACTCCACTTCTCCATAGGGACCCAATGCTGACCTCCCACATGAGTCAACACCCGGTTCTTGATGACGGTAGCATGACGAATAGCGAGGGGCCAGAACCGCAAGGGTAGACCCGAGTCCACCAAAATCGTTCTCCCGCCCTCTATGATGGTCCGGTTTGCTCTCTCTGCCACGCCGTTGGACTGAGGGGTGTAGGCTGAGGTGAGCTGCTGCTTGATGCCGTGCCGCTTCAACCAGCTCTGGAACTCCGCTCCCAAAAACTCCCCACCACGGTCGCTACGAATCGCCTTCACCCGCTTGCCGCTCTCTCGCTCCACCATGGGCAGCCACTCTTCAATGATGACCCTTGCAGCATCACTCTTCTTTGCAAGTGGAAAATACCAGGTGAGCCTTGTGTAATCATCCACCATAGTCATGGAAAACAGGGCTCCACCATCTCCCTTCACCTTCATGGGCCCCACAAGATCCACATGCACGAGTTCCACCGGGTCACTTGACTGCCCCACCGTCGAATGGAAGGGAAATCGTGAGAACTTGCTGGTCAAGCAAGTCTCACAAGAGCCCACCTCCTTGGGCCCTTGACTCTTTCCTCCTTAAACAGCTGCTGTAACTGAGGTAGCGCCACGTGGCCAAAGCGATGGTGTGCGGTGAGCCAATCCGTCTCACCCGTGCTAGGAGTTACACTTGGTAGCGCAACCCCCCCATGCACAAGCAGCCCACCATCACTGCCATCACCACCTCCTCCACTGGTTACGTGGCTTGCATGCCCTCCTCTTACAGCTTCTGCAGCCAAGCGCGCAGCCGCCTCCTTCCATGGCAGCACCGGTATCTCCCACATGGACCGGTGCATGTCCTTGCCACCTCGGAGGTCCCACAACACGCGCCCATCCAGAGTTGCCTTGAACACCTTTGTGCCCATCATCTCCATCTTCATCCCTGCCTCACTCAATGCCTTGGTAGAGAGAAGGTTGGCACATAGTCCAGGGACAAGAAGAACACGCTTCAGCCCCACAAGCCTCCCATCCGCACCCATAAACATGGCTCTCCCCTCGCCACGCACGGGTACAACTTGGCCGGTGGCTGAAACAACGGTGGCTGCCTTTGATGGCCTGACGTCATCCAGCAGATCCTCTCAGTTGGTCATGGTCATGAAGGCTCCTGTGTCGATGACCCAATGGGAGGAACGGTGAAGAGCAACCTTGCTGGCCGGTACAACCATGTCCTCGGAGCATGCCTCTCCTACATGGTAGAACATGCCGCCATGTCCGCCGGCACCTCCATCGCCCTCCTCACTGCCCATGCCTTCTCCCATAGCTCCATGAACACCCTTAGAGCCTTCAATTGATGGCTGACCAGGCCTCCAACCGTCAGGTAGCTTGCGGCACTTAAACCATGGGTGACCTTCCACATGGCAATACCAACACTTGCCGCCACACCGCTTGCCTCCCTTGTTGCTACGCTTCCCTCCCGAATACTGCTCTCCTCCAGAGCCTTCCTTGGCCTTGCCTTTCTTGCTGCCACGTCCCTTGAACCCTTTCATGCCGTAGGCAGAGCCTCCACCTTCACCGGCAGCAGCAGTCAGCTCCTTCCTCCGAAACTCCTCTTGAAGGACTTGAGCACGGATCCACTCAAGGGACCATGAGTCCTTCATGCCATTGAGGTTGACCACCAAGGGACCCCACGACTCCGGAAGCAGGGAGAGAGCCTTGTAGCACTTGATATTTTCAGGGTAGTCCACACCAGCAGCTGAGAGCTTCACATAGAGGTCCCGGAGTTGATCGAACGCTCCTTGCACGGCATCACCCTCGTTGATCTTCACCGCATGGAGTTGTCGCTCGAGCACCACCACCATCGCTTCGCTGCTGGGGGCATGGACATCCTTCAATATTTTCCATGCCTTGGGACCACACTGGATATCCTTGATAAGATGCTTGACGTGGTGCAGCTGGTTGGATGAGAGGCATTGAGAGAGAAGGAAGAATCCATCCTTGGATCGGCGATCCCATTCCTTGGTCGCTCCTTCGCTCGCAGGCCTCTTCGATTCTCCATCCATCACTTCAAGCAGCCCATAATGGTTAAATAGGAGCTCCATCCTGAAGCTCCATGATGCCCAATCCTCCCCAGAGAACTTCTCTAGGTTGAATGCCTTCACATCATCCTTGGCTGGTGTTGAAACGGATGCTATTGGTGCAGATCCGCCTACAACGCCTCTTCCTGCTTCCCCAGCGCCTCCCACGCCATCACTGCCACTAGGACCAGCTGGAGCAGAACCTTCAGCCTCCATATTGACCCAGGAACAGAGAAGAACCGCTCTGATACCACTTGTTATAGTCTAGAGTCCACTTAGGGGTCGCGGATGCCCTTGAAACCGCCTAAGCAGAATCTGATGACTTCGAACCGCCTCTGTTCAAAATGCCGTCACGATTAGCTCCAATAACATACGAGGCTGAAACTTCGAGAACCGTTAGCTCCAGGTGTCTGCTTTCCAACGGTATATTGCTTGCTTTCATCAGAGGTGTATGCGCTACTCAGTGAACGAAAAACGTAAGCTCGGCTGAAAACGTGTAGTTTCATTGATGCAAGGAAGAGGTTGAGTACAACATTGCCTAGGGGACTCTTAAGGGGTTGGGACCATCCTGGGAACTCAGAGAAGGTTGAGTCCTAGGGGAAAAAGGCTAGAGAAGGATGGGAAACGTCCTAGCTAGGTCAGCAAATCCAACCACACTTGGATGTTCAGAGCTGTACTCAAGGCTACCAATAGTGAGTCAAGCCAACCATGAGTCAGTTTGTCTTCCCACTTGCACCCTCATGCTGACCACGCAGGCGATTCTGATAACATGCGATCGAGCACCGGCTCCATCTATCGACTCGAGCCCGTCGGTCCTATCTCGTGGCAGTCGAGCAAGCAAGAACTAATTGCTCTCTCCTCTGCTGAAGCTGAATACATAGCACTCTCCTCAGCCACCAAGGAAGGACTGCACCTTCGCAAACTACTGGAAGAAGCAAAGCTGGCCCAGTTACCCAGCTTCTCCCTCTTCTGCGACAACCAATCTGCAATTCGCATAGCGAACAAGAGCGGCTTCGCAAACGAAACGAAGCCTTTTGCCTTGCGCAATTTCTGAGGGGGGCGCGGAGGGGGACGCGGACAAGGAACGCGACGACCAGTGCAAACAAGGGAGGCAGGACGAGACGTAGGCTCACGTCGCTCTGTAAGACGGCCGGTCTGCTCAGTGTAAGAAGAAGGAGCAGGCAGTGGGGAGGCTGGCTGTAACGGCGGCTGCGACTGGTCAGGCGGTGGACACAGTAAGGTAGGAGTAAGGCCAGTGGAAGACGGGACACCAAGAACCTGCTGAAGCAGGGGAACAAAGTAAGGTCGCGGCTGCACAGTGCCTCCAGCACCAGTACCGCCAGCACCCCCAACTCCAGCACCTCCAGCTCCAGGGTCAACAGCTCCAGCTCCTCCAGCTCCAGCGCCTCCCACGCCAGTGTCTCCAGCTCCAGCGCCAACAGCTCCAGCTCCTCCCGCCCCAGCGCCTCCAGCACCAGTGCCTCCAGCTCCAGCGCCAACAGCTCTAGCTCCTCCAGCCCTAGCAGCTCAAGGCTCCGTAGGGTCTCTAGCTCCAGCTCCTCCAACACCACCAGTCCCGGCAGCTCCAGTACCCCCGGTACGAGCACCTCCAGGACCAGCAGCTGCAGCACCTCCTGTACCACCAGCTTCAGCAGTAACTCCAGCACCTCCAGCTCCAGTGTCTCCAACAGCAGAGTCTTCAGCTCCGGTACCTCCACTCCGAAGGCGGGTGCGCTGAGCAAACCACTCGCGCAGTCGCTGCGGGGAGAGAGGCTCCGGCCTTGGAGACAGTCGTGGCGGAGCACCCGCCGGACCTCCAGAAGAAGCAGTACCCCTCAACTCAGCACCCCCAGACGTAGTACCCCCAGGCTCCACTCTCGCAGGCTCAGCACCCCCAGGCTCCGCACCCCAAGGCTCAGCACCCCCGGACCCGGCACCCTCAGACTCCTCAACCCCAAGCTCCGCACCCCCAGACCTGGCACCCTCAGACTCCGCACCCCCAGACGCAGCATCTGGAGCAGCACCCGAGTCAACAGCTACCTCAACAGGCGCAGTACAAGGGAGAGGGTCTATCCGAGACTCACCTGAGGGAGCAGGACCCTTGGGGGGGAGGGGGTCTACCGGTGGGGGAACTGGAGCAAGGAAGAGCGGCGGGGATGGGAGAGGAGCAGAGAGGTAGGGGAAGAGACGGTAAAAGGGAACCGACTCGTCAAAAGTGACGTCCTGAGAGGGGAAGACAGGGCGCGAGGTGGGGTGGTAAAACTGCCAGCCACGCGCGTTAGGGGAAATCCAAGGCAGTCGCACGGAATAGCGCGGGCGGAGAGCTTGTCCGCAGACGTATCGCGAACCAAGGCATGAGAGCCCCAAACCCAGAACACCGACGCATCGCCAACCTTCCCCGTCCAACGCAGTGTAGGCGAGGTCTCCGGCAAGGAGACACGGGGCCAGAGGTTGAGCTGATGCGCACCGTACCAGACCGCAAACGGACATTGAAAATGGGGAGCAGCCGCATGGATCGTGGAGGTACGAGCGACATCCATAACTAGGCCAATGCGGCACTCAGCAATCCCATTTTGCTGAGGGGAGGTCGGAAGCGTGAACGAATGGAGAATGCCCTCCCCACGACAAAAGTCCCGCAAGAGGTCGGAGGAGAACTCACCACCTCTGTCAAAGTGCGGACGCAGGCCAGAAAGGTCCGCATGGAACCACTCGCGGAGCTGGAGATGGACTGCGCAGATCCAAGGGATCAAGACATCAAGGACCTCACCCTTGCTGCGCAAGGGGAAGACCGTGGTGTACCGCGTGTAGTCATCAACTACCAGCAGAAAGTAGCGCTCGCGGCCCTGTCCACTGACGTGGGCTGGGCCCCACACGTCCATGTGGAGAGTCTGCAGGGGAGCAGTCATCGGGGGAAACGAGGAGTGAGGAGCTGCGCACTGCCGCCCCTCGACGCAAGGAAGGCAGGGCGGGGCAGGCGAGGGCGGGAGGGGAGGCAGAGACCGGGGAAGACCAGAAAAAAGGAGGCGGGAGTGCATGCCACGAAGGCGTGGCGGGGAGGGGTGACCCAGGCGGTGGTGCCACAGAAGGGTCTGGTGCGACAGCAGGCGACACGAGCAAGGGGGTGCTACCTGACCTGACTCGAACACCTGGGCAGGCGCAGCTACCTGAGGAGGCTCGGTAGCCAGTGTGTACAGACTCAACCCAGGCCGACGAGTTAACGTGGCCAGGTGACGGCCCGTCCATGTACACGTGTAGACCGACACACGCTGACCCCCTGGATTGGTGGTAGTGACCATCGCGTCCTGGAGAGCAGCGGTACTCACCAAGTTTGTCTAGAACGAGGGGAGGTGAAGGCCTGACAATGAGCCGGACGGAACCGCCGGACACGGGAGCACAGTGGAGGAATGGGCGAGGACCGGGCCCCCGGAGGGGTCAGCCAGCCTGACCGGGACAGGTGCAGAGAGAGGAGTGAGGGTGGTGCTGTCGCGAAAGAAACAGCGTGAGGCACCTGAGTCAAGTGTGAAGGTGTGCAAGGCCTCAGCAGGCGCAGTACCAAGGAGAACAGACTCACTAGCACCTAGAGCAGCAGCCTCTATACCTGGGTCAGGCGGCACACACAGGTAACAGTCGCCCTCAGCACTAACAGACAAAGCATACATAGCAGCAAGGATAGCATCATAGTCTAGGTCAAAGATAGCAACTCCAGTCCTAAGCAGCTCTGCCCAGCGGGGGCGCTCGGCCTCGACACCAAACTCAGCGCGCCAAGCATCATCGAGGCGAGAGAAGCAGCGGTGCAGAGTGTGAGACTTCCCGCATGTCTGATCAGCACGGTCACCCATGCGAATGACATACGGGCAGCTCACACTACCCCCAGACGCCCCACGCTGAAACAACCACTCACAAAGCTGCTGGGGCAACGAGGTCTCACTCCGACGTTGCTGCTGCTGCCTCTGGCCTCCTCCAGAACCTCCACGCTGAGCCCCAGTCCAACCGCCACCACTCCCACCGCTGCGACTACCGCCACTCCCACCGCTGCCTCCACCGCTGTCACCAAAGCCCCCACTCCCGCCACCACTCCCACCGCTGCCACCACCTCCACTACCTCCACCACCTCCACTGCTGCCCCCACCACCACCCCCGCTGCCACCGCCACCACCCCTGCCACCCTTGCCCTTGCTGCTGCGGTGCTTTGCACTAGCAGAAGCAGCCCCGACGTCCTCAGCACCAGGCACGTCGACAGCAGCAGCACAGGCGTAGGAGGGGGCAAGGGGGAAGGGAGAGCACCCCTCAAAGAAGGGCGTGCGCGGAGTGCCACGAGCAGCACCTACATCGACTACACTAGTCTCAGCTGCAAGGAGGTGTTGCTCGAGAAGGTCAACAGTGAGGGCTGTGGGGTCAAGTGCGAGAAAGTGGTCCTTGACTACTCGAAGAGAGTCAAGGAGGCGAGTGACGATAACGTAAAGAGTGATGTCCATTGGGGGTGGGTTCTTCTCAAGGAACTCTGTTGGGAGGGTAGTGCGGTAGCGAGGGTCGCTAGTGCGAAGGTGGAAAACTAGGTCCTCCACTGTGGCAAAGGCGGACAGCTCGGGGAACAGGTAGGGCAGTAGGAGGCGGCCTAGAGCAGCAGTGGCAGGCGAGGAGTAGCGAGCGACGACAGCGTCGTACAGTGCCTTTGCTGTCCTGTGCTGTCCGAAGTGAGCGCATTTGGCCAACGGCAGGTGGTTGCGAATGGCTAAGCAGGCAGCAGCGTCGCGAGTAAGCCACTGTGAGCGGGTCGCAGTGTCAGCTGTGGTGGGAGGGGCGGGAGCGGCGCCAGACGTGTGATCAAACAACGAAACACTGTCCCTAGAGTCGCTTAGTAGGTACAGCTGCAGGTCATCGAGCCATGTGTCAAACTGGATAGGGCAGCCCTCAGGATCGAAAGCGAGGACGCGAAGGGGAGCCATAGTGGCGCAGCACGCAGAGCGAGGAGAGGCAGCAAGGGGCAGTGAGAGGGCCGCAAGGGGCGGCTAGCAGAGCAGCAGGGGCGGCTAGAGGGCCACCCGGGGCGGCGCGCGGGGCTGCAAGGGCGGCTCGCGGGCTGTAGGGCCGAGGGGCGGGCCGCAAGGGGTGGCTCGCGGGGCCTGGGGTCGACAGGCGGGCCGGGGCCTAGGGGCGACGGGCATTGGGCGACGAGCGATGGTCGTGGGGCCGGGGCCGAGGGCCTAGGGGCGACGGGCGTCGGGCCGGGGCCTAGGGGCGTCGGGCGACGGGCCAGGGCTAGGGGCGACGGGCGCAGGCCTAGGCGCGACAAGCGCCGGGCCGGGGCGTAGGGGTGTCGGTCGCAGGCCTAGGGGCGTCGGGCGACGGGCCAGGGCGCCTGGCCTAGGGGCGACGGGCCGGGCTAGGGGCGACGGGCCTACGGCCCGTGCTAGAGGCGACGGGCCGGCCTAGGGGGTGACGGGCCTAGGGGCGATGGGCCGGGGCGACGAGGCCTAGGGGCGTGGGGCGACGGGCCGGGACTAGGGGTGACGGGCCGGGGCGTAGGGGCGTCGGTCGCGGTTCTAGGGGCGTCGGGCGACGGGCCGGGGCGCCTGGCCTAGAGGAGACGGGCCGGGCTAGAGGCGACGGGCCTACGGGCCGGGCTAGGGGCGATGGGCCGAAGGGCAACGGGCCGGGGCGACAGGCCTAGGGGAGACGGGCCGGGGTGACGAGCCTAGGGGCGACAGGCCGGGCTAGGGGCGATGGGCCGGCCTAGGGCGACGGGCCTAGGGGCGACAGGCCGGGGCGACAGGCCTAGGGGCGACGGGCCGGGGCGACGGACCTAGGGGCGACGGGCCTACGGGCCAGGCTAGGGACGACAAGCCACACGAGGGCGGCGCGCTGGGCAGCAGGTGCGGCACGAGGGTCGCTAGGGGCGGCTAGTGGGGCAGCGCACTGGTGGGCCCAAGGAAAAAAAACGGTCCTAGCGAAGGACCTGCTCTGAAACCATGTCCAAAGAATGAACGAGAATGAATGAACTATGAAAGAGTTGGGTACAAGTACTAACCCTAATTGGGTTGTACCCCTTATGGGCTACCCCACTATAGCATATACAAATGGAAGCACTATAACATTCTGACACATGCTGCTAACTGGACAAGGCCACGTCACCAGCAACGAAGGCGATGACACTCCAGAAGCGAAGGGGGGTGTTGGAAACATATAGTTCGCGCTTTTGATGTGTTGAGCACTACAACGTAAGCGAAGCGAACTACAGCGAAGTAACAGCGAGTCAACCAAAGCGGTTGACAGAATGACAATAGCAAGAAGTTAAGTGAAGGTCAAAGGTCAGCGACCTTTGACTCGCCGAAAAGCAGCGCGACAGCAAGGACACATAACTGACTCGCTATTGAGCAGTTACCCGAGTCGACGCTGTATCGAACCGCAACAATAGTTACAGTTAGTTAAACCTTTCATGTTCCTTTGTAATCATATAAACCTTTTATCTCTGTGCTATTATCAGCTTATTTTGTTCTCACATACCAGTGCAAGGTGGTTCAATCAGTTCACTAAGACGCTTCCGCTAATACATCATTACTCTGAGTCTTAGTCTTGAAAAACGTTTATAAGGCCTTTTCTCAGCCCAACATGGTATGAGAGCTAGCAAGACAAAAGACAACTCTATTCAAACTCCTACAACAACAGAAGGCATGGCTACGCAAAAAGAAAGAAGCTCGTCTACTGGATCTCCCAGCAACACTCCTACTCCACCTCCAGCCTCTGGACTACAGACAGAGAGAGGCACAACCCAAGGACCAGCTGCAGAGTCTACTGAAACTCCCGCCAATCAAGCAACCAGCTTTGACCCAAGCATGATGGAGAAGTTCTTCTCCTTCATGGCGTTCTACGAGCAACATCAACAAGCGGCACCTGCGCAGTCAAACAACAGCGACAACAACAACGGAGTCACTCCCATGAGCCTTGATGGTTCATCCTTTGCGCGTGGAAACCTGCAGCCTACTTTTGCAATGTACGAGCCTCAACGCGGCTCCGTCAGCTTCATGACAAATCGGCTCCCACCTGGACAAGAAAGAAAGACACTGGACGCACTTCATCTGCAGTCACAGTTTGCACACGTTCTGAAACTCCAAACGACAACACCATTCGACGGCAAGGATTTCTATACCTGGTCTTTTGAGTTCGAGCTGATGATGGAAGGCTCTCAAATTCTTGACTTCTTCCAGTTGGGTGGTTCAGAACAGAGCGCCACGCTCAAATTCTTGGCTTCTGATGATGATGGACTGCCATATCCAACGCACGGGACGCAGTACAACAAGCAACAGTACACGTATCAGTCACTAATGGCGTACACCATACTCCTGCGAAACATAACGCCAAATGAGCAGCAGAACATCTGGTCTTATCGCGGACACGGCGGCTCACTCCAGACTCGCGTACAACCACCTGAAGAACCTGTATCAAGCAACCGACAGCGTTAATCAAAGTCGTCTCATGGCGCAATTGACAGCAATTCAAATGCAACCCGGCGAAAAGGGAATGCATATATCAGTCGCTGTCGCGGTCTGCGCGATAGTCTCCTTCGATGCGGCGGATCAATATCCGAAGAAGCGTTCGTCACTGTCGTTATCACTGGTCTCGGTCCTCAGTGGCGCTCCACTCGAGCCATTCTTCGAGCCCACGGAAGAATCTCCAAAGAAAATCTCTGCACCGAAATTCATGCCGAACAACAAGACATGGACCTGCATGAAGAATGACAAAAGAAAAGAGGATCAGTACCGAAGTTCGCCTTTCACACTCAACGGCGCAACAACAACAACAACAACCAACAACAAGAGCACCAAGCACGAAGATACGTACCACCGTTCTGTCATCTCTGCCAAACGTCAGGACACTCTCGTATTCACTGCCCGAATCAGCAGCAATGGACACCATCACCACGTCAGCTTCGACCTTCAAGTAGTCAAGTGGCTTCCACACGGCAGCATCCTTCCAACCAGACGCCGCCTTCAACGACAACGTCACAACCTGCATGAGGAACAAGAAACATCATAAGCTGCATGACAAGAACGGACTCCTGCATCACCGGTTCACCACCGACCTACTCACCAGAAGAATTGCTCGACGAAAGCACACCTCGTCGGGAATCACTGGAACCAAACCCGACATACGCAGCTATCGCACAGAGCGAACTGTCCGGTCAAGATACTTGGTTCTTGGACAGCTGCTGCGGACAACACATGTGCTCCTCAAATCGCTTCGTTCAACGGGAACAACGCCTCAACCAGGAAGTCATGATCACCGTTGCCAACAACCAGAACCCGGGCACACGACGACAAGGAGTAGTTCAACTTCAGTCCCGCGCGACTAACGTCGTTTTACAGATGTCGAAGGTTCTGATTGCAGAAGGACTGGGCTACAACTTACTCAGCGTCAGCCAACTCACGACAAAAGGGATTCATCTTGAAGCCGACAGCACCACTCAAGAATTCAAACTGTACAACGGGAGGGGCGGACTTTACATCGGGAAAGCGGTCCTTAAGAACAACGTCTTCGTTCTTGATTTCGTTCCAGATCAAGGAACAGCTGACAGCGACGCGATCGTCAACTTCACTACTTGGTTGCACCCACCAGATCTTGACCCGGACTTCAGCCCCGGAGGTTTCTGGTTCTCGCACACCATACCTGAAGCAGAACGAACAAGGGCGTTAGCAGTGATCCAACAAACAGCAGCAGCAGTGTCAACAGCAGCAGCATCAACATCGGCAGCAGCAGAGACAACAGCAGCAGCGTCAAAATCGGCAGCAGCAGCATCAACATCGGCAGCAGCAGAGACAACAGCAGCAGCAGCGACATCGACAGAAGCAGAAACAACAACAACAGCACCAGCACCAATTGCCAGCTCTTCATCAGCACCAACTCCCGTCACCGACACCACACTGACTGCCGCCCAACAGCTGACTCCCGCTCCACGCAACGTCCACAGAAGCGCCAACATCACTGCAGGCTTCTACTCCAACTCCGACCTGTACAGACGTTCACCTGGACATCGCGCCAACGAATCACTACAGCATCAAAGGTTAGGGCGTCCCAGCAACACGATACTGAACAACACGATTAGAGCAGGAGTTCTCGATAAAGACTCACTACTCTTACCCGATGGCAAAGAACTTCAACGAGTCCGCAGAACCTGCTTTACCTGCCCCGAAGCTGACTTACTGTCCGAATCCCAACCACTAGACCATTGGGATAAAATGGCTTATTAAGTAGCGGGTCAGTGCGCCCATAACCCCCCAGGACAACGTGCCAATAACCCTTCCTTAGGATCAATCAAAGATCTCCAGTGGACCTCTGGCACCCCCCTGCACTGGGATGCCCGAGGTGCACACTCCGGGATTTGAACCCGAGACCTTCGCTCTGATACCATGTCAGACTCCCAACCACTAGACCATTGGGATAAAAGGGCTTATCAAGTAGCGGGTCAGTGCGCCCATAAACCCCAAGGACAATGTGCCTGTAACCCTTCCCAAGGATCAATTGGGGATCTCAAGTGGACCTCTGACACTTACCCCATCAGCCGTTTGTCCCTCACCACAACCCAAGCGCGCCAGCATACACACCACTGGAGAAGGTCTACAACGACATACTATACACCCGCGAAAGCGGACAAGGAGCATACAACTACGTATTCACGTTCATGTTAGAATATGGAACGAATGAATGACTGAACTAGAAAGCACGTGGGTACAAGTAGGAAACCTAAAAGTGTTGTACCCTATAAGAACTACCCCAGTACAGCCTAAACAGATTATAGCATATAAGTTTGACACACCCCCATAGGAAAGTGGGGGAGAGCAAGGGGTCACAACACCAGTCAAGAAAGGCAAAGCAAGCTCAGAGTGGATCACAAAGTCACCACGCAGTCTGAGCATAAGCAAATGGCCACAAGGCCAGTTCACACGCAGAGTTATACAAAGGAGAACAAACAATACAGTGAACACAACCTAGCAAGTGTAAGCATGCAGGTATACAGTATGTATAGAGAGTACAGTACAAGCAGAGTCAAGAAGTAAGCAAGTGAGGCACAGTAGGTACAAGGCCTAGAACAGTACAGAAACGCTGATGATCACAAGGCTGAAGTGCCTTGGTGAAAACATCAGCAGTGTTGCCTGAGAGGCCACGTAAGCAAGACGAAGCTGGCCACGCTGCTGCAACTCTCGAGCAAGGAAGTAGCGCAGAGCAATGTGCTTCGTTCTGTGCTCCAGTCTGTGCTCCTGACACAAGGCCAGCATGGCCTTGTTGTCGACGTACAGAACTGGAGGAGAACGAGGCGCCTCTCCCAAGTCGGTCAGCAGGTATGTGAGCCAGCGTAGCTCCTGTGCAGCCATGGCCCCAGCGTAGATCTCAGCCTCACAACTGGAGCTGAGAACAGAAGAAGAGCGGGTAGACCGCCAAGAGACAGAACCGGAGCCAAGACTGAAGGTGTAACCCTGTGACGACCGCTGCGTAGCCAAGTCGTCAACCCAGGAGGCGTCAGCGTGACCAGTGAGGACAACTCGAGCCCGCCCTCCAAGCACAAGCCCCATGCCCGACGTACTGCACAAGTATCGCAACACCCTCTTCGCAGCATCCCAGTGCACCTTTCGGTGCCTGCCGGGAGCCACGTAGCGAGCCAGAAGGCTGAGAGGGTATGCGAGGTCAGGTCGTGTGCAAGTCATCAGGTACATGAGGCAGCCCACAAGCTCTGGATATGGGCCACTCGACTCTACGGACTCGTCCGAAGGTGGAGCTGAGAGCGAGTGACCGGTAGGCAGAGGAGTGGACTGTGGCGAGGAGTACGTGAAGCCGAAGCGCTGAAGGACCTGCTGCACCATGTGTGACTGAATCAAGGTAATGGTGCGCTGTGCTCTGTCCCGGGTGATCCGCAAGCCAAGATAGCTTGTCAGCTCACCCAGGTCTGTGCACGTGTGTCTCTTCTGCAGCTCGGACTTCACGTGGGCGAGTGCCTCAGTGTCAGCAGTAGCAAAGACCAAGTCGTCTACGTACACGAGAACGTAGAACGGCGGCAGAGTAGTGTCAGTGCGTAGAAACAGAGAAGGGTCAGCAGTGGAAGGAGCAAAACCAAGAGAACAAAAGTCGTCCTGAGTGTGTCGTGCCACTCACGGGGTGCCTGGCGGAGACCGTAAACTGGCCGCCGGAGGCTCCACTGGGTACCAGCAGGAAACGACCCAGTGAAGCCTGGTGGGCAGCGCAACCAGATCTCCTCGTGCAGGCTGCCCTGTAGGAAGGCTGTGCTGAAGTCAAGCGAGTGGAGCTCGTAGTCACGCTGAGCAGCAACGTGCAGCAGTACCCGAAGAGTGGTCATCTTCGGGGTAGGGGAGAAGGTCTGAAAGAAGTCAACTCCCTGTCGCTGACTGAAGCCACGCGCAACGTAACGCGCCTTGAAGGCAGACGGAGAACCCAGCGGCCGCTTCACCCTGAAGATCCACATGCCACTGACGATGATCGCCCCAGGTGGGGGAACCTCGTCTACGTAGCTGCCTGTGGACTTCCAGGAAGCCATCTCTGCGTCCATGGCTGCCTGCCACTGAGAGGAGTAGGGACCCTCTATCGCCTCTGCGTAAGAGCGCGGGGTCGGGATGTCTAGTGCATCCGGGTCTCCCTCAGGGGCCAGCAGCATGGACACGAGATGAGGTACAGAAGCAGCAAAGCACTCAAACTCCTCCTGTCTGTCCTCAAGAACGTCCGTGCCAAGAGCACACTCACCCCCGACGGACGGAGGACAGACAGACACAGACGCAGACTCAGCAACAAGACTAGTGGCGTAGTCTAGGCGACAGGCTGCAGCAAAGTCAACAAGCTCAGCAACAAGAGCAGACGTAGCAGAGGACTCAAACAGAGGGTCAGTGACAGCAGTGGCCAGAAAGCGCGTGACAGTAGGACTAGTAGCACGAAGGGAGTCAGACTCCGGGTCCGGACCGTCAGGAAGAGAGGACGCAGGAGGAGACGGCAGAGGGACACGCTGTGGAGCAGTAGAAGGACGCAGTGTCATAGAGTGAGTGCCTGGGACAGGAGGAAGACACGGACGCGAAACACGACCAGCGCGAACAGAACGGACAGGCGACGCAGAACGAGACGCAGGCGACACAGGACGAGACTCAGGATCACGACGCTCCGTAAGACCTCTAGTCGGTCCAGAGTAAGGAGAAGGACCAGGCAGTGGAGAGGCCAGCTGCAACTGTGACTGGGACTGGACAGGCGGTGGACTCAGGAAAGGAGGAGGAGGACCAGGAGAAGGCGGGGAGCCAAGAACCTGCTGAAGGAGCGGAACGTAGTACGGCCGCGGCCGCGCAGCGCCTCCAAAAACAGCAGAGACAGAACCGGTACCCTCAGCCCCAGGGTCTCCAGTCCCAGCAGCACCTCCAGCAGCGCCAGCACCTCCAGAACCAGCAGCACCTCCAGTAGCTCCAGCAGCACCTCCAGCACCAGCAGCACCTCCAGCACCAGCAGCACCCCCAGTAGCTCCAGCAGCACCTCCACCACCAGTAGCACCTCCAGCAGCTCCAGCAGCAGCAGCACCTCCAGTAGCTCCAGTAGCACCAGCACCTCCAGCACCAGCAGCACCTCCAGTAGCTCAAGCAGCACCTCCAGCTCCAGCAGCAGCTCGACAGCGCCGAGAGTACCACCTAGAGCACCTCCAGACTCAGCACGCGCAGGCTCAGCACCTCCAGACACAGTACCCTCAGGCTCCACACCCCCAGGCTCAGCACGCCCAGACTCAGCACCCCCAGACTCAGCACCCCCAGTCTCAGCACCCGCAGGCTCAGCACCCCTAGCAGCACCTGAGTCGACAGCTACCTCGACCGGCTCGGCAGGGTCTACCTGGGACACACCTGAGGGGGCAGGACCTTGGGGGGGGGAGGGGGTCTACCGGGGGAGTACCTGGTGCGAGGAAGTGTTGTACCCTGTAAGAACTACCCCACTATAGCCTAAACAGACTGTAGCATATAAGTTTGACAGACACGAGCAGGGGGCAGACGCAGGACTAGACCTGGACGCGGCAGCAAACACCTGACTAGACGCGGCTACCTGACTAGACGCAGACGCAAAGACCAGAGGAGACGCAGTAGTCAGTGTGTACAGACTCGACCCAGGCCGACGGGTGAACGTGGCCAGGTGGCGGCCCGTCCGAGAGCAAGTGCAGTGGGTCACACGCTGACCTCCAGGGGTGAACTGGTCAACCCACGCGTCCTGGAGGTCAGCTCCACTCACCAGGTTCGTAGAGAACGAGGGGAGGTGGAGTCCCGACAGCAAGCCCGATGGGGCCGCAGGACACGGTAGAACCGTGGAAGAGTGTGCAAGGACTGGGCCCCCAGAGGGGTCAGCCAGGGAGACTGCGACACGCCGACTAAGCGGCATCAGTGTGGTGCTGTCTCGAAAGAAAGAGCGCGAAGCACCAGAGTCAAGGGTGAAAGTGTGCAAGGCCTCAGTAGGTGCAGTACCAGAGAGAGCAGACTCACCAGCACCTGGAGCAGCAGACTCACCAGCACCTGGAGCAGCACACGCACTAGCACCTAGAGCAGCAGCCTCAATGCCCGGGTCGGGCGGGACACTCAGGTAACAGTCACCCTCAGCACTATCAGTCAAAGCATACATGGCAGCAAGGATAGCATCGAAATCAAGATCAAAGATAGCCACATTCTGCCTAAGCAGATCACCCCAGCGAGGGAGCTCAACAGCGTCAGGAAACAGAGCGCGCAAGGCGTCAGTCAGGCGACCACAGCAGCGCTGCGCAGTGTGTGGCAGCCCGCACGTCTCCCCACGACGACTGCCGGTGCGAAGAACGTAAGTGCAGGGACCAGCACCCCCAGACCTCCCACGCCCAGTGTACCACTCACGAAGCTGTTGGGCCGACGGGGTCTCACGGGAACGCGGCTGCTGCTGGCGCTGGCTACCACCAAAGCCTCCACGCTGCGCGGCTGCACCTCGACCAGCACCACCGCCACCGCCACCTCCGCCACCGCTGCCACTGCCTCCACCACCGCTGCCGCTGCCTCCACCACCTCCGTTGCTGCCTCCACCACCTCCACTGCCGCAACTGAAGCCCCCACTCCCAGCACCACCCCCACCTCCACCGCCACCCCCTCCGCCTCCTCCACCGCCTCCGCCGCCGCCACCGCCATCCCCTCCACCACCCTTGCTCCCCTTGCCCTTGCTGTTGCGGCGCCTCCCACTAGGAGCAGACGCAGCCCCGACCTCGTCAGTGCCAACGAGGTCGACAGCAGCAGCAGAAGCAACAGAGGGGAGAAGGGGGACAGGGGAACACCCCTCAAAGAAAGGGGTGCGACAGTCGCCGCGAGAAGCACCTACAGCTAAGATACTCTTCTCAGCTGCAGCGAGGCGCTCCTCTAGCAGGTCGACAGTCAGCTCGGTGGGGCAAAGGGAGAGAAATTGGTCCCTGACTGAAGCAAGGGAGTCAGGGAGGCGGGTGACTAGGTAGTAAAGAGTGATGTACATGGGGGGGGGGGGTTCTTGGCACAGAACTCAGTGGGAAGGGCAGCGCGGTAGCGGGCGTCACTAGTGCGGAGGTGAGTAATGAGGTCGGCGACTGTGGCAAAGGCGGCAAGGTCAGGGAACAGGTACGGCAGCATGAGGCGGCTGAGGGCAGCAGTGGCAGGGGAGGAGTAGCGCGCAACTACAGCGTCGTACAAGGACTGAGCAGTCTTGTACTGGCCAAAATGCTCGCGCTCAGCAGGCGGCAGGTGACTACGAACAGCAAGACGAGCAACAGCGTCACGAGTGGTGCACTGCGAGCGAACCGTACTGTCAGCAATGGCAGCAGGAGCAGTAGAGACACCGGACGTGTGATCGAAAAGGGATACCCCATCCCTAGAGTCACAGTGAAGAAAGAGCTGCAGGTCGTCAACCCACACGTCAAAGTCAACTGCACGCCCCTCAGCATCAAATGTGAGAACAGTAGGGCTAGCCATAGCAGTAGTAGCAGCAGTAGCAGCAGTAGCAGCAGTGGTAGTAGAAGCAGCAGTGGCAGCAGGAGCAGTGCAGGCAGGGCAGTGCGGCTCAGTAGGGCAGCGCGGCTTGGTAGGGCGGCGCGGCTCGGCAGGGCAGCGCGGCTCGGCAGAGCGGCGCGGCTCGGTGGGCGGCGCGGCTCGGCTTGGCGGCGCGGCTCAGCTCCTGGCGGCGCGGGTGCTTACCAGGGGCAGGTGCAGGGCAGGGCCGCGACAGCAGGGGCCGCGACTGCAAGGGCCGTGACAGCAAAGGGGCCGCGACGGCAGGGGCCGCAACAGCAGGGGCTGCGACGGCAGGGGCCGCGACAGCAGTAGGGGCCAAGACGGCAGCAGGGGCCGCGACTGCAGCAGGGGCCGCAACGGCAGCAGGGGCCGCGATAGCAGCAGGGGCTGTGACAGCAGCAGGGGCCGCGACGGCAGTAGGAGCCGCGACGGCAGCAGGGGCCGCGTCGGCAGCAGGGGCCGCGACGGCAGCAGGGGCCGCGACGGTAGTAGGGGCCGCGACAGCAGCAGGGGCCGCGATGGCAGCAGGGGCCGCGTCGGCAGTAGGGGCTGCGACGGGCCGGCTAGGGAAGGGCGCGCGACGGCGCAGGTAAGGCGGGCGCGAGGCGCGCTTCGGGCAGGGCAGGAAAAAAAAAATCTCGTGGTGGGCCCTAAAAAAAACGTTCCCACGAGGGAACCTGCTCAGAATACCATGTTAGAATATGGAACGAATGAATGACTGAACTAGAAAGCAGGTGGGTACAATTAGGAAACCTAAAAGTGTTGTACCCTATAAGAACTACCCCACTACAGCCTAAACAGACCAAAGCATATAAGATTGACAGTTCATCGATGCCGCCACCAGATACGCCTGGCACCTCAATCTTCGGAGTCGCGACATGGCCTTCGAAGCCTTCGTCGTTTGGCTCCCAGTAGCAGAAAGGGAATCAGGAGTGAAGCGTAAAAGCATCCAGTCAGACGGAGGAGGAGAATATCAGTCACAGCGGTTCAAGCAATACTTGGCGGAGAGAGGCATCAAGCGACTCATCTCTCTTCCCTACGCTCATCAGTAGCAAGGCGTGGCACAAAAGGATGAACAGAACCCTCCAGAACATCATGCGCAAGCTGCTACGTGGCATGCGGCTACCCAGCCATCAGTGGCCTGAGGCGATGGACCACGCTGTGCTGTTGCACAACTTGCTTTCGTCATCCTCGCTTCCGAACAACGCATCACCGCATCTGCTGTGGACAGGAAAATTGGGCACCACAAAAATGTTACGAGTTTTTGGCTGCATGGTACAGTACCGACCACACACTGCACAAGCTGGACGATTCTCACAACGCGCACAGTGGGGACTACACCTGCGCATCGAAAAACACTACAACGCATGGAAAATCTTCGACGTCCACTCAAAGGAAATAGTAGCAGCACGTGACGTGATCTTCTACGAGCGACTCACTCTCCAAACGTACCTAGACAACTTAGCAGCAGAACGAGACCTCACGGGCGGCTTCTGTGGCAACCGAGCCTTCGCCACACCAGCAGATGAGGTTGACTGGGATGAGCAAAACGTGGACGGAGCATCCGAGGAAGCCGAACCTCTTCCCTACTGCTCGGTACCTGTTCCGATGGACGACGAAAATCCTCACGAAAGCATCAACGCCGAAGTCTACTACGACTTCGCCGACAATGGTTACGTTACACCCCAGCCAGTCAGCACAAACGTTTCAGAATGCAGAGGCCCCAACTTCTTAACTGATCTAGAAGCGGGAGACGAGGCAGTTTATCTCGAGGACCCCAATCTCCCTTGCTACACACAGAGTGGGCTGCAGATTCTTAGGCTCGTCACCGCAGTCCATGGCGCACCAATGATGCGAGTGCCTGCTACGATTCAGCAGGCTCTGGGGGGGGAACACAGGGAAAAAACGTGCGAAACTATGGATAGGGAGTTAAAGGCGCTGGAAGACAGAAACACCTGGAAGATAGTACCCATCGGAGTGACACGCAACAAAACCGTACTCACGGGAAAATGGGTCTCCCGCGTGAAGACGAAAGCCGACGGAACAATTGACAAATTCAAGGCACAATGGGTCGAGCGTGGCTTTGACCAAGAACATGGACGTGACTTCACCGAAACCTTTGCGTCGGTCAGCCGACACACCTCTCTGCGAATCCTCCTCGCGATAGCCGCCATGAAGCGGAAGAAGCTCCGCCAAATCGACGTGGCTGACGCTTTTCTCTACGCTCCCGTCGACGCCGAAATCTTTGTCGAGCAACCACACGGATCCGACACAGACCCTAATCAAGTCTGTCAGCTGCTGAAGTCCCTGTACGGCATCAAGCAAGCTCCGCGGCTGTGGCAGCAGTACCTACACGCCCGATTAACCCGCATCGGCTTTCAGCAACTACCACACAACCAGGGCATGTGCAGACTCACAAAGAAAGCTGGGTACATTCTGCTCATCGTGTATGTAGACCACCGGCTCTACATAGGCTCCATCGACGGCATCACCAACTGGCTTGAAGGTGAGCTGCAACAGGATCTCTCTCTCACGGTTTCCTCCACCGTAATTCAGTACCTTGGACTCAACATCCTCGACGGAGAAAATGCGACAATATCTCAGCGCCGCAAAACGCTTCATACTGGCGCCAGCCGCTATCCCCACGCCCTATCGCTACACCGCGGGAAATCACCAAGAAATATCCAATCCGCTTGGACCTGCTGGCCTACGCGACTACCAACGAAAACTGGCTGTCTGCTCTTCGCACTCGTCACGTGCCGACCAGATCTGTCATACTCGGCAAGCCAACTTGCCACCTACCTCAAGCGGTCCAAATCAGAGCACATGGCAGAACTCGACCGCGCGTTACACTACCTCGTCAGCACACCAACGATCGACCTAACCTACCACAAGACCGGAACCACTACTCCAAAGCTAATCGGCTATAGTGGGGTAACCCATAAGGGGTACAACCCGATTAGGGTTAGTACTTGTACCCAACTTCTGCTCAATGCATTCATTCTCGTTCTTTATTCTGACATGGTTTCAGAGCAGGTCCTCCGCTAGGACCGTTTTTTCTTCCTGGGCCCACCACAGCGCTACCCCGCTAGCAGCCCTCTGCAGCCCTCGTGCTGCCCCTCCTTCAGGACGCGACCCGTAGGCCCCTAGGCCCCGGCCCGTCGCCACCCCTAGCCCGGCCCGTTGCCCCTAGGCCCGTCGCCCCTTGGCGTCCCCCGTCGCCCCTAGCACGGCCCCGCGGCCCCCCGTCGCCCACGTCCTAGGCCCTCGGCCCCCGGCCCCCTTTGCTCTTGGCCCCGCGGCCCTGTCGCCCTAGGCTCACAGCCCCTCGGCCCCCCGTCGCCCGTCACCCGTCGCGACCCCCGTCGCCCGTCACGACCTGTCGCCCGTCGCGACCCGTCGCCCCGACCCGTCGACCTCGGCCCCACGGCCCCTCGCGACCCGTCGCCCCTAGCCTAGGCCCAGGCCTCAAGGCCCGTCGCCCCGTCGCCCCTAGCCTAGGCCCCTCGGCCCAACGGCCCCTCGTGACCCTTTGCCCCTAGCCTAGGCCCCGCGGACCCCCCGTCGCCCACGACCCGTCGCCCCACGGCCCCCGTCGCCCTAGGCCCCCGGCCCCCCCCCCGTCGCCCACGACCCGTCGCTTCGCGGCCCCCGTCACCCTAGGTCCCCGGCCCCTCGGCCCCCAGCCCCTTTGCTCCTTGCCCCGCGGCCCCGTCGCCCTAGGCCCTCAGCCCCTCGGCCCCTTTGCTCCTGGCCCCGCGGCCCTGTCGCCCTAGGCCCCCGGCCACTCGGCCCCTTTGCTCCTGGCCCCGCGGCCCCGTCGCCCTAGGCCCCCGGCCACTCGGCCCCTTTGCTCCTGGCCCCGCGGCCCCGTCGCCCTAGGCCCCCGGCCCCTCGACCCCCTTTGCTCCTGGCCCCGCGGCCCCGTCGCCCTAGGCCCCCGGCCACTCGGCCCCTTTGCTCCTGGCCCCGCGGCCCCGTCGCCCTAGGCCCCCGGCCCCTCGACCCCCTTTGCTCCTGGCCCCGCGGCCCCATCGTCCTAGGCCCACGCCCCCCCCCCCCCCCCCTCGGCCCCTTCTCACTAGGCCCCGCGGCCCGAAGCCCCTAGTCCCCCAGCCCCTCGGCCCCTTCTCTCCTGGCCCCACGGCCCGACGCCCCTAGGCCTCCGACCCCTCGGCACCTCTGCTGCTAATACTTCTGCTACTACTGCTACTGCTGCAACTGCTACTGCTACTGCTGCTACTGCTGCTCCTGCGTGCTGCGCCACTATGGCTTCGCTTCAAGTTCTCGCGTTCGATCATGAGGGCAGACCGGTTCAGTTTGACACGTGGCTTGACGACCTGCAGCTGTACCTACTGAGCGATTCTAAGGACAGTGTGTCGCTGTTTGACCTTGCGTCAGGTGTCGCTACCACCCCTCCCGCCACAGCTGACAGTGCGACTCGCTCACAGTGGCTTACGCGCGACGCTGCTGCCCCCTTAGCCATTCGCAACCACCTGCCGTTAGCCGAATGCGCTCACTTTGGACAGCACAGGACAGCACAAGCCCTGTACGACGATGTAGTCGCTCGCTACTCCTCGCCTGCCACTGCTGCTCTAGGCCACCTGCCTGCCCTACCTGTTCCCCGAGTTGTCAGCCTTTGCCACGGTAGAGGACCTTGTTTCCCACCTGCGCGCTAGTGACACTCGCTACCGCGCTACCGTCCTGGCTGAGTTCCTTGACAGGAACCCGCCCCCAATGTTCATCACCCTCTACTTCATAGTCACTTGCCTCCCTTACTCTCTTTGCTCTCTCATGGACCACTTTCTCTCACTTGACCCCACCTCCCTCACTGTTGACCTACTCGAGGACCACCTCCTCGCAGCTGAGACTAGTGCAGTTGCTGTTGGTGCTGCGCTAGGCCGACTGCAACTGCCCTACCTGTTCCCCGAGCTGTCAGCTTT
This sequence comes from Closterium sp. Naga37s-1, assembly GCA_947471745.1. Classification (NCBI taxonomy): domain Eukaryota; kingdom Viridiplantae; phylum Streptophyta; class Zygnematophyceae; order Desmidiales; family Closteriaceae; genus Closterium; species Closterium sp. Naga37s-1. The sequence continues at coordinate 1,649,016 of CANJKZ010000998.1, forward strand.
TGCCACAGTAGAGGACCTGGTTTCCCACCTGCGCACTAGCGACGCTCGCTACCGCGCTACCGTCCTTGCTGAGTTCCTTGACAGGAACCAGCCCCTGATGTTCATCACCCTCTACTTCATAGTCACTCGCCTCCCTGACTCTCTTCGCTCTGTAAGGGACCACTTTCTCTCCCATGACCCCACCTCCCTCACTGTTGACCTCCTCGAGCAGCATCTCCTCGTAGCTAAGACTAGTGCAGTTGCTGTAGGTGCTGCTCGTGGCACTCCGCACCCGCCCTTCTTTGAGGGGTGCTCCCCCTTCCCCCTTGCCCCCTCCTACGCCTCTGCTGCTGCTGCAGACGTCTCTGTTGCTGAGGACATTGGGGCTGCTTCTACTAGTGCAAAGCGCCGCAGCAGCAAGGGCAAGGGTGGCAGGGGTTGTGGAGGTGGCAGCGGTGGTGGTGGAGGTGGCAGCGGGAGTGGTGGTGGGGGCAGCAGTGGAGGTGGTGGCGGCGGTGGGACTGGTGGTGCAAGTGGGGGCTCTAGTGGCGGCGGTGGAGGCAGTGGTGGGAGTGGCGGCAGTGGAGGCGGTGGGACTGGTGGCGGTAGGATTGGACCTCGGCGTGGAGGCCCTGGTGGTGGCCAGCGGCAGCAGCAGCAGCGTCGGAGCGAGACCCAGTCACCCCAGCAGCTCCGTGAGTGGTTGTTTCAGCGTGGGTAGTGATAGCTGCCTGTATGTCATTCGCACGGGTGACCGTGCTGGTCAGACATGCGGGAAGCTTCACACTCAGCACCGCTGCTTCTCCCGCCTCGACGACGCCATGCGTGCTGAGTTTGGTGACGAGGTCGAGCGCCCTCGATGGGCAGAATTGCTTAGGTCTGGGGTTGCTATCTTTGACCTAGACTTTGATGTTATCCTTTCTGCTATGTATGCTTTGTGTGCTAGTGCTGAGGGTGACTGTTACCGATGTGTGCCACCTGACCCAGGTATAGCGGCTGCTGCTCTAGGTGCTAGTTAGTCTGGTACTCTCCCTGGTACTGAGCCTGCTGAGGCCTTGCATACCTTCACGTTGGACTCAGGAGCCTCGCGCTGTTTCTTTCGTGACAGCACCACCCTCACTCCTCTCCCTGCACCTGTCCCGGTCAGACTGGCTGACCCCTCTCGGGGCTCGGTCGTTGCCCGTTCCTCAACTGTCCTCCCGTGTCCGCCGGTTCCGTCCGGCTCACTGTCAGGTCTTCACCTCCCCTTGTTCTCTACGAACTTGGTGAGTACCGCTGCCCTCCAGGATGCTATGGTCACTACCACCACTCTTGGGGGTCAGCGTGTGTCGATCTGCACGTCCACACGGACGGGGCGTCACCTGGCCACGTTCACTCGTCGGCCAGGGTCGAGTCTGTACACACTCGCTACCGAGCCTCCTCATGTAGCTGCGTATGCTCAGGTGTCCGCGTCAGGTCAGGTAGCCGCCTCTTGCTAGTGTCGCCTCCTGTCGCACCAGACTCTTCTGTGGCACCACCGCCTGGGTCACCCCTCCCTGCCACGCCTTCGTGGCATGCACTCCCGTCTTCTTGTCTCTGGTCTACCCAGGTCTGTGCCTCCCCTCCCGCCCTTGCCTGCCTCGCCCTGCCTTCCTTGCGTAGAGGGGCGGCAGCGCGCCGCTCCTCACTCCTCGTTTCCTCCGACGACTGCTCCCCTGCAGACTCTCCACCTGAACGTGTGGGGCCCAGCCCGCGTCAATGGACAGGGCCGCGAGTGCTACTTTCTGCTGGTTGTTGACGACTACACGCGGTACTCCACGGTCTTTCCCTTGCGCAGCAAGGGTGAGGTCGTTGATGTCTTGATCCCTTGGATCCGCACAGTCCGTCTCCAGCTCCGCAAGCGGTTCGGCCAGGACCTTCCTGTCCTGCGTGTGCACTCTGATAGAGGTGTTGAGTTCTCCTTCAACCTCTTGCGGGACTTTTGTTGTGGGGAGGGCATTCTCCAGTCGTTCACGCTTCCGGACTCCCCTCGGCAAAATGGGATTGCTGAGCGCCGCATTGGCTTAGTCATGGAGGTCGCTTGTACCTCCATGATCCATGCGGCTGCTCCCCATTTTCTGTGGCTGTTTGCAGTCCGGTACGCTGCGCATCAGCTCAACCTCTGGCCCCGTGTCTCCGTACCGGAGACCTCGCCCACACTGCGTTGGACGGGGGAGGTTGGCGATGCGTCGGTGTTCCGGGTCTGGGGTTCTCGTGCCTTTGTTCGCGATACGTCCACGGACAAGCTCTCTGTCCGTGCTATCCCCTACGTCTTCCTTGGCTTTGTCCCTGACGCGCCTGGCTGACAGTTTTACCACCTCACCTTGCGTCGTGTCCTCCCTTCTCAGGACGTCACGTTTGACAAGTCGGTTCCCTTTTACGGTCTCTTTCCCTACCGCTCTGCCCCTCCCTCGCCCCCGCCGCTCTTCCTTGCTCCAGGTCCCCCTCCGGTAGACCCCCTCCCGCCCCAGGGTCCTGCTCCCTCCGGTGTGTCTCAGGTAGACCCTCTCCCTCGTACTGCGCCTGTCAAGGTAGCTTTCGGCTCAGGTGCTTCTCGAGGTGCTGCGTCTGGGGGTGATGCGTCTGGGGGTGCGGAGCCGGGGGACGCGGAATCTGAGTGTGCTGGGTCTGGGGGTGCTGAGCCTGGGGGTGAGGAGCCTGGGGGTGCTGAGCCTGCGGGTGTGGAGCCTGGGGGTGCAGAGCCTGAGGGAGTTGAGCCTGGGGGTGCTGAGTCGGAGGGTGCGGAGTCTGGGGGTGCTGAGCCTCGGGGTGCTGCTTTGTTTGGAGGTCCTGCTGGTGCTTCGCAGCGATTGTCTCCGCAACAGCTGCGTGAGTGGCTTGTTTGGTGCGCACGCCTTTGGAGTGGAGCTACTGGAGCTGGAGGCGCTGGAGACGCTCAAGCTGGAGGTGCTGGAGTTACTGCTGGAGCTGGTGGTACTGGAGGTACTCATACCAAGGGTGCTGGAGCTGCCGAGACTGGTGGCGCTGGAGGCGCTGGAGCTGGAGGAGCAGGATTTGGAGGAATTGGCGCGTAAGGCGCTGGAGCTAAAGGAGGTGGAGCTGTTGACCCTGGAGCTGGAGGTGCTGGAGGCACTGTGCGGCCGCAACCGTACTTTGTTCCCCTGCTTCAGCAGGTTCTTGGTGTCCCGTCTTCTACTAGCCCTACTCCTCCCCTCCTGTGTCCACCGCCTGACCACTAGCAGCCGCCGTTACTGTCAGCCTCCCCAATGCCTGCTCCTTCTCCTTACACTGAGCAGTCCGGCCATCTTACAGAGCGTCGTGAGCCTACGTCTCGTCCTGTCTTGCCTGTTCACACTGCTCATCGCGTTCCTCATTCGCGTCCTCCTCCTGTCCCTGGCACGCACGCTATGGCACTTCGTCCTTCCTCTGTTCCACTGCGTGTTCCTCTGCCTGCTCCTCTTGAGTCCTCTCTTCCTGAGGTCCCTGACCCTGAGTTTGACTCGCTCGTGCTGCCAGTCTCACTGTCTCTCGTCTCCTCGCCATTGCTGTCACTGACCCTTCTTTTGATTCTGCTGCTGCGCCTGCTCTCGTTGCTGAGTTTATTGACTTTGCTGCTGCCTGCCGTCTAGACTACGCCACTGCTCTTGTTGCTGAGTCTTCGTCTGCCAGTCCTCCGTCCGTCGGGGGTGAGTGTGCTCTTGGCACGGACGTCCTTGAGGATGGGCAGGAGGACTTTGAGTGTCTTGCAGCTGCTGTACCTCGTTTCGCTTCCATGCTGCTTGCCCCTGAGGGGGACCCGGATGCACCAGACATCCCGACCCCGCGCTCTTACGTAGAGGCGATTACGGGTCCTTACTCCTCTCAGTGGCAGGCAGCCATGGATGCCGAGATGGCATCCTGGAAGTCCACAGGCACCTACGTCGACGAAGTTCCCCCACCTGGGGCGAACATAGTCAATGGCATGTGGATTTTCAGGGTGAAGCGGCCGCCGGGTTCTCCGCCTGCCTTCAAGGCACGTTACGTTGCTCAAGGCTTCGGTCAGCGACAGGGAGTTGACTACTTCCAGACCTTCTCCCCCACCCCGAAGATGACTACTCTTCGGGTGTTGCTGCACGTCGCTGCTCAGCGTGACTACGAGTTGCACTCTCTGGACTTCAGCACAGCTTTCCTGCAGGGCAGCCTGCACGAGGAGATCTGGCTGCGCCGCCCACCTGGTTTCACTGAGTCTTTTCCTGCAGGTACCCAGTGGAGCCTCCGGCGGCCAGTCTACGGTGTCTGCCAGGCGCCTCGCGAGTGGCACGACACACTGAGGACTACACTTGCGGCTCTTGGGTTTGCTCCTTCTACTGCGGACCCGTCGCTGTTTCTACGCACCGACACCTCGCTGCCACCGTTCTACGTCCTCGTGTACATCGACGACCTCGTCTTTGCCACTGCTCATACCGAGGCACTGACCCTTGTGAAGTCGGAGCTGCAGAAGAGACACATCTGCACTGACCTGGGTGAACTGCGCAGCTATCTTGGCTTGCAGATCACCCGGGACAGAGCACGGCGCACCATCACCCTGACTCAGTCACACATGGTGCACCAAGTCCTTCAGCGCTTCGGATTCCAGTTCTCCTTGCCACAGACCACTCCTCTGTCTACCAACCACTCGCTCTCAGCTCCACCTTCGGACGAGTCCGTAGAGCCGAGTGGTCCGTACCCAAAGCTTGTGGGTTGCCTCATGTACCTGATGACGTGCACACGACCTGACCTCGCGTACCCTCTTAGCCTCCTGGCTCGCTACGTGGCTCCTGGTAGGCAACGAAAGGTGCACTGGGATGCCACAAAGAGGGTACTGCGTTACTTGTGCAGTACGTCGGGCATGGGGCTCATGCTTGGAGGACGGGGTCCAGTTGTCCTCACCGGTCACGCAGACGCTTCTTGGGTTGACAACTCAGCTACGCAGCGGTCGTCACAGGGTTACACCTTCAGCCTTGGCTCTGGCTCTGTTTCCTGGCGGTCTACCCGCTCGTCTTCGGTTCTCAGCTCCAGTTGTGAGGCTGAGATCTACGCAGGGGCCATGGCTGCACAGGAGCTACGCTGGCTCACCTATCTGCTTACTGACTTGGGAGAGCAGCCTCGTTCGCCTCCAGTTCTGTACGTAGACAACAAGGCCATGATTGCCTTGTGTCAGGAGCACAGAGTGGAGCACAGAACGAAGCACATCGCTCTGCAATACTTCCTTCCTCGAGAGTTGCAGTAGCGTGGCCAGCTTTGTCTTGCGTATGAAGCCACTAGGGCCAACACTGCTGATATATTCACCAAGGCACTTCCGCCTCGTGATCATCAGCGCTTCTCTACTGTGTTAGGCCTTGCTTACAGCGTGACTTTGCTTGTACTGTGATCTATATATATACCTGCATGCTTGCACTTGCTAGGGTATGATCACTGTAATGTTTGTTCTCTTATTTATAACTCTGCATGTGAACTAGCCTTGTGGCCCTTTGCTTGTGCTCGGACTGTGTGGTGACTTCGTGATCCACCCTGAGCTTGCTTTGCTTTTCTTGACTGGTCTTGTGACCACTTGTTCTCCCCCACTTGGGGGTGTGTCAAACTTATATATAGCTTACATTTGTGTAGGCTAGAGTGGGGTAGCCCATAAGGGGTACAACCCAATTATGGTTAGTACTTGTACCCAACTTCTACTCAATGCATTCATTCTCGTTCTTTATGCAAACAGTGCAGACTCACAAAGGAAGCCGAGTACATTCCGCTTATCGTGTATGTAGACCACCTGCTCTACATAGGCTCCACCGACGGCATCACCAACTGGTTTGAAGGGGAGCTGCAACAGGATCTCTCTCTCACGGTTTCCTCCACCGTAATTCAGTACCTTGGACTCAACATCCTCGACGGAGAAAATGCGATCTATCTCAGCGCCGCAAAATACGCCGACACCATCACAAATCGCTTCAGACTGACGCCAGTCGCTATCCCCACGCCCTATCGCTACACTGTGGGAAATCACCAAGAAAATTCCAAACTGCTTGGACCTGCTGGCCTACGCGACTACCAACGAAAACTAGACGGTCGGCTCTTCGCAGCCGTCACATGCCGACCAGATCTGTCATACTCGGCGAGCCAACTTGCCACCTACCTCAAGCGGTCCATGTCAGAATATGTTACATTTGTCAAGCCTGCAGTGGGGTACTCTATAGCGAGTACAGCCCAATTTAGGGTTTCCTATATGTACTCAACTGCCTGCTAGTGAACTCCCTCTTCTCTGTTTCATTCATTCGTTCCATATTCTAACATGGAATCAGAGCAGGTCGACCCTTCGGGGTCGATCCTGTGCATGGGCCTACCGTTAAGCTTCCGCTGGTGTCATGCCTATAGCGCGCCCGAGGCGCGCGTCGTTTGTCTGCCTACCGCGCGCTCATGGCGCGCGGCATTTTTTCTGCCCGTCGCGCCGCCCTGGGGGCAGCGCGGCGCCCTGTTCTGCCCGCCGTGCACCCCGTGGCGCGCGACGGTGCCCTGCCCGTCGCGCGCCCCGGGGCGTGCGGCGGTTTCGTCGCCCGTCGCGGCGCCCCGTGGGCTTGTGCGCGGCCCTCCCGTCGCCCGTCATGGCGCCATCGGGGGCCCGCGCGGCCCCCCCTTCCGTCGCCCGACGTGGCGCCCTCGGGGGCCCGCGCGCGGCCCCCTTCCGTCGCCCGTCGAGGCGCCCTCGGGGGCCAGTGCGCGGCCCCCTTCTGACGCCCGTCGAGGCGCCCTCGGGGGCCAGCGCGCGGCCCCCTCCTGACGCCAGTCGTGGCGCCCTCGGGGGCCCGCGCGGCCCCCACCCCAGTCGCCCGTCGTGGCGCCCTCGGGGGCCAGCGCGCGCCCCCCTCCCCCGTCCCGTCACCCGTTGTGGCACCCTCGGGGGCCTGCGCTGCCCCTTCTGCAGCCCGCGTGCCACCCCTGCAGCCCGCGAGCCGCACCTCGCCGCCTCCCGTCCTCGTGCACCTTTGGGGTGGCGGGTCTGGGGGTGGCGGGTATGTGCAATGTCCTCTCCTCCTCCTCCTCCGTCTCCCACTGCTGCAGCTGCCGCTGAGGGGGGTGGGTGTGTGGGAGACGAAGGAGTGGTACTAGGGGAATGTGTCGTGGGAGTGAAACTAGGGGTGCAGCAGGGGGTGTGTGAAAGGGGGGTGAGACAGTTAGAGGGAGGTTGGGCGGAGGCAGCCGTCGTGTCGCCAGCAGCGCCAGTAGTCCGGAGGCTACAATCTCCGGTAGCCCAGCGAGCCTGCTGCGCCAGTCGCCCGTGGGTCCGTTGCTCCTGCCGCTCAGAGTTCGCCGCGGAGCCAGTTACTCCAGTAGTCCGGAGGCTACAATCTCCGGTAGCCACAGTGCGCGCCGCTCCTGTTGCCCGTGTTTCTGCAGCTTCACCCGACGTCTCCTATCTCCACTCCTCTCACAGTCCCTCCTCCTCCTCACTTACCGTCTGTGACTGCCTCTAGCTTTGCTTATTATTGTGAACTATTGCTCTGCTTGCTTGTTGTGCTGATCATACCCCACTTTGACTATGGGGGTGTGTCAGAATATGTTACATTTGTCTAGCCTGCAGTGGGGTACTCTATAGTGAGTACAGCCCAATTTAGGGTTTCCTATATGTACTCAACTGCCTGCTAGTGAAATCCCTCTTCTCTGTTTCATTCATTCGTTCTATATTCTAACAGTCCAAAGCAGAGCACATTGCAGAACTCGACCGCGCGTTACACTACCTCGTCAGCACACCAACGATCGATCTAACCTACCAAAAGACCGGAACCACTACTCCAAAGCTAATCGGCTAGGTGGATGCTGACCACGTAGGCGATTCTGATAACATGCGATCGCGCACTGGCTACATCTATCGACTCGAGCCCGTCGGTCCTATCTTGTGGCAGTCGAGCAAGCAAGAACTAATTGCTCTCTCCTCTACTGAAGCTGAATACATAGCACTCTGCTCAGCCACCAAGGAAGGACTGCACCTTCGCAAACTACTGGAAAAAGCAAAGCTAGCCCAGTTACCCAGCTTCTCCCTCTTCTGCGACAACCAATCTGCAATTCGCATAGCGAACAAGAGCGGCTTCGCGAACCAAACAAAGCACATTGCCCTGCGCAATTTCTTCGTGAAGGACGAGATCGAGAAAGGGAGACTCGAGCTATCTTACTGCCCCACTTCCGAGATGGCAGCAGATTACTTGACCAAGAAACTCGAAAAGCAGAAGTTCGAGTACTGCATGCTGCTGACTGGACAAGGCCACGTCACCAGCAACGTAGGCGATGACACTCCAGAAGCGAAGGGGGGTGTTGGAAACATATAGTTCGCGCTTCTGATGTGTCGAGCACTACAACGTAAGCGAAGCGAACTAGAGCGAAGTAACATCGAGTCAACCAAAGCGGTTGACAGAATGACAACAGCAAGAAGTTGAGTGTGTTGGTCTGAAAAAAGCCCTTAGGATCTTTTCAAGGCTAGGACTTTGAGTAGAGATGTTGTAATTTGCGGAAGCGTATAGCAAGCTTTGTTGAACCACCTTGCACTAGTGTGTGAGAGCAAGATGAATTGATCATAGCAAGGTAATACAAGGGCTTTTATAAGATTACAAGGAATACGAAAATGTGAAATTAACTGTTTTGCTGTTGCGGTTCGATACAGTGACGACTCGGGCAACTGCTCAATACCGAGTCAGTTGTTTGTCCTTGCTATCGTGCTGTATTTCGTCGAGTCAAAGGTCAGCGACCTTTGACCTTCGCGTAACCTCCAGCTGTTACGTTTTGTTAACCTCCTTGTTTGACTCGCTTGTTGCTTCACTGTAGTCTGCTTCGTTCGTGTTATTACTTCGATACTTCAGAAGCCTCAACTATGTGTTTCTAATACTCCCCTTCACTTCTGGAGTGTCATCACCCTTGTTAATGGTGACGTGGCCTTGTCCAATCAGCAACATGCAGTACTTGAACTTCTGCTTCCCAAGTTTCTTGGTCAAGTAATCTGCTGCCATCTCGGACGTGGGACAGTAGGACAGCTCGAGTTTTCCTTTCTCGATCTTGTCCTTCACGAAGAAATACCGAAGGGCGATGTGCTTCGTTCGATTCGCGAACCCGCTCTTGTTTGCTATGCGAATTGCGGATTGATTGTCGCAGAAGAGGGAGAAGCTGGGTAACTGAGCCATCTTTGCTTCTTCCAGCAGTTCGCGAAGGTATTATCCTTCCTTGGTGGCTGAGCAGAGTGCGATATATTCTGCTTTGGCTGAGGAGAGTGTGATTAGCTCTTGCTTGTTTGATTGCCATGAAATGGGCCCGATAGGTTCAAGTCGGTAGATGTAGCCAGTGCGAGATCGCCTGTTGTCAGAGTCTCCGGCGTGATCAGCGTCGACGTAGCCGATTAATTTAGGTGTCGCGGTTTCAGTTTTGTGGTAGTTTAGGCTGACTGTCGGGGTGCTGACGAGGTAGTGTAGAGCGCGATCAAGTTCCCCCATGTGCGTGGTTGTGGGCTTCTTGAGGTAGGTAGCGAGCTGGCTTGCTGAGTATGATAGATCTAGTCGGCAGGTGACGGTTGCGAAGAGGAGGCAGCCTAGTTTTCGTTGGTAGTCCCGTATGCCGGCGAATTTGAGTGGCGCGGAGACTTTCTTGCGATTTCCGTCGGTGTAACGATATTGCGTGGTGATGGTAGCTGGAATTAGTTTGAAGCGTTTGGCGATGGTGTCGGCGTATTTTGCGGTGCTGAGGTAGATTTCGTTTTCCCCGTCTGGTATGTTGAGTCCCAGGTACTGTGTCACGATAGACGAGACGGTGAGCGTGAGGTCCCGTTGTAGCTCCTCTTTGAACCAGGTTGTGACGTCGTCGATAGAACCGATGTAAAGCAGGTCGTCCACATAGACTATGAGTAAGATGTAGTCGGCACCCTTTGTGAGACGATACATTCCTTGGTCGTGCGGAAGTTGGTGAAATCCGATGCGAATCAATCAAGCGTGCAGATGTTGTTGCCACAGCCTCGGAGCCTGTTTGATCCCGTACAAGGATTTTTGTAGTTCACAGACTTGGTTAGGGTCTGTATTAGACCCATGTGGTTGTTGGACGAAGATTTCAGCATCGACAGGGACGTAGAGGAAGGCGTTGGCAACATCGATTTGGCGAAGTTTCTTCCGCCTCATGGCGGCTATCGCGAGGAGGATTCGGAGAGAGGTATGTCTGCTAACTGGTGCGAATGTTTCGGTGAAGTCTCGTCCGTGCTCTTGGTCGAAGCCGCGTACGACTCAGCCTGCCTTGAATTTGTCTATCATTCCGTCAGCTTTCGTTTTCACGCGGAAAACCCATTTTCTCGTGAGAATGGTCTTATTGCGTGCCACTCCGATAGGCACGACTTTCCAGGTGTTGCGGTCTTGCAACGACTTTAATTCTCTGTCCATGGCTTCGCGCCATTTTTCCCTGTGTTCCCCCCCCAGAGCCTGGTGAATGGTAGCAGGCTTCTTAGGTGGTGCCGCTCCGTGGACAGCGGTGACGAGTCCCACTATCTGCAGTCCAATCTGTGTGTAGAGGGGGAGAGTTGTGTCCTTGGGATAGGCTGCTTCATCTCCCGCTTTTGGATCAGGTAAGAAGTTGGGCTCCAGTGATTCGCGGCGAGGAGTGATTTCGTCGAGCTGTTTTTCTGGTGAGTAGTACGGTGGTGATCCGGTGATGCAGGAGTCTGTCGTTCTTGTCATGCAGCTTACGATGTTTCTTGTGCTTTGTGCAGGTTTTGTCGTCGATGACGTTGAGGACTGTACTTGATTAGTCGGATGCGCCTGTGTAGAAGCCACTTGACTGCTTGAGGGCCGAAGTTGACGTTGCGGCGATGTTGACTGCTGTTGATTTGGGCAGTGAGTTCGAGGGTGTCCTGACCTCTTGCAGAGATGGCAGAACGGCGGTCCGAATTGTTGAGCCTGGTGTTTGTTATGTCGATTGTTGTTGTTGTAACGTCGTTGAGTGTGAAACGCGAACTCAGGTGCTAACGCTCTCTTCTTGTGTCGTTCTTCGTGTAGGTCCATGTCCTGCTGTTCAGCGTGAATTTCGGCGCAGAGTGCCGCTTCGGGAATCTTCCCGTGAGCTCGGAGAATAGCTCGAGTGGAGCGCCAATGAGGACCGAGGCCAGTGATGACAACTGTCACGAAGGCTTCTTCGGATACCAATCCTCTGCATCGAAGGAGTCTGTCGCGCAGTCTACGACAACGGCTGATATACGCCATCCCCTTTTCGTCGGGTTTCATTTCCACTGTTGTCAGCTGTGCCATGAGACGGCTTTGATTAACACTGTCTGTTGCTTGATACGGGTCCTTCAGGTGGTTGTACGCGAGCTTGGCGGAGTTGCCGTACACTCGATAAGACCGGATGTTCTGCTGTTTGTTCGGAGTTATGTTTCGCAGAAGAAATGTATACGCCATCAGTGACTGATACGTGTACTGTTGCTTGTCGTACTGCGTCCCGTGTGTTGGATATGGCATGGATCCGTCGAAGAATCCGAGAATCTGCGCGCCTTCCATCATTAGCTCAGACTCGAATGACCAGGTATAGAAGTCCTTCCCGTCAAAGGGTGTCGATGTCTGCAGTTTCAGAACGTGTGCGAACTGTGATTGAACCTGAAGCGCGTCTAGTGTCTTCTCTTGTCCAGGTGAAGATTGTTGGTGTGGCATGAAGCTGATGGAGCCACGTTGAGGTTCGTACGGGGCAAAGGTAGGTTGCTACTTGTTTCCGCGCGCATAGGATGAACCGTCAAGGCTCATTGGAGTGACCCCATTGTTGTTGTCGCTGTTGTTTGATTGCGCAGGTGCTGCTTGCTGATGCTGCTCGTAGAAGGACATGAAGGAGAATAACTTCTCCATCATACTTGGGTCGAGGCCTGTTGTTTGATTCGCGGGAGTTTCGGTAGACTCCGCAGCTGGTCTTGTCGCTGTGCCTTCTGCTGTCTGTAGGCCAGAGGTTGGAGGTGGAGTAGGAGTAGTGCCAGGAGATCCGTTGGAGGAACTCCTCTCCTTCTGAGTTGCCATGCCTTGTGCTGTTGTATGAGATTTTGTAGTTGATTTTGCCTTGGAGGCTCTCATACCATGTTGGGCTGAGAAAAGCCCTTAGGATCTTTTCAAGGCTAGGACTTTGAGTAGAGATGTTGTAATTTGCGGAAGCGTATAGTGTCAGAACATTATAGCTTTTACATTTGTGTAGGCTATAGTGGGGTACAACCCAATTAGGGTTAGTACTTGTACCCAACTGTTTCATAGTTCATTCATTCTCGTTCGTTCTTTCTGGCATGGTTTCAGAGCAGGTCCCTTCTAGGACTGTTTTTTGGGCCCACCACCTTCTACCCTGCTAGCCACCCTCGCGACCCGTAGGCCCCGCCCGTCGCCTCTAGCCCGGCCCCTCGGCCCCGTCGCCTCGTCGCCCCTAGCCGCGACCCATCGCCCCTAGTCACGGCCCCTCGGCCTTCGTCGCCCCGTCAACCCTAGTCGCGGCCCCTCGGCCCTCGTCAACCCTAGTCGTGGCCCCTCGGCCCCCGTCGCCCCGTCGACCCTAGTCGCGGCCCACCTCGGCGCCTCGTCGCCCCGTCGACCCTAGTCGCGGCCCCTCGGCCCCCGTCGCCCCGTCGACCCTAGTCGCGGCCCCATCGGCCCCCCGTCGCCCCGTCGACCCTGGCCCCGTAGCCCCGTCGACCTAGGCACCGCGGCCCCGTCGACCTAGGCCCCCGACCCCCCGCGGCCCTGTCGACCTAGGCCCCCGGCCCTCGCCCCGCGGCCCCTCGGCCCTCGCCCCTCGGCCCCGTAGCCCCTGGCCCCGCGGCCTCGTCGCCCCTAGGCCCAGTCGACCTAGGCCCCCCAGACCCCCCGCGGCCCCGTCGACCTAGGCCCCCGGCCCCGTTGACCTAGGACCCCGGCCCTCGCCCCGCGGCCCCGCGGCCCCTCGACCCCTAGGCCCCCCAGCCCTCGCCCCGCGGCCCCTCGACCCCCCGTCGCCCCGTCGCCCTAGCCTCGGCCCCTAGCGGCCCCGTCGCCCCGTCGCCCTAGCCTCGGCCCCTAGCGACCCGTTGCCCCCCCCCATTCGTGTTTGGCCCCTCGGCCCCTAGGCCCCTCGGCCCCTAAGCCCCACACCCCTCGGCCCCTTGGCCCCTCGGCCCCTTTGCCCCAACCCCCCCTTCGTGTTTGGCCCCTCGGCCCCTAGGCCCCTTGGCCCCTCGGCTTCTAGCCCCCCCCCCCCCCCCCGCCCATTCGTGTTTGGCCCCTAGGCCCCTAGGCCCCTCGGCCCCGCCCCTCGGCCCCTCGGCCCCTTAGCCCCCCCACCCTTTCGTGTTTGGCCCCTCGGCCCCTAGCCCCCCCCCCCCCCCCCCCCCCCATTCGTGTTTGGCCCCTCGGCCCCTAGGCCCCTCGGCCCCTCGGCCCCTCGGCCCCTAGGCCCCAAGCCCCTCGGCCCCTTGGCCCCTCGGCCCCTAGGCCCCCTCCTTCGTGTTTGGCCCCTCGGCCCCTAGGCCCCTCGGCCCCGCCCCTCGGCCCCTAGGCCCCAGGCCCCTCGGCCCCTTGGCCTCTCTGTTACTGCTGCTACAGCTACAGCTGCTACTGCTGCTGCTACTGCTGCTCTTGCATGCTGCACAGCTATGGCTTCGCTTAGGGTTCTCGCGTTCGATCATGAGGGCAGACCGGTTCAGTTCGACCCGTGGCTTGACGACCTGCAGCTGTACCTACTGAGCGATTCTAAGGACAGTGTTTCGCTGTTTGACCTAGCGTCAGGCGCCAATCCTGCCCCTCCCGCCACAGCTAACAGTGCGACTTGCTCACAGTGGCTTACTCGCAACGCTGCTGCCCGCTTGGCCATTCGCAACCACCTGCCGTTAACCGAATGCGCCCACTTTGGACAGCACAGGACAGCCCAGGCACTGTACACTGCTGTAGTCGCCCGCTACTCCTCGCCTGCCACTACTGCTCTAGGCCGCCTGCTTCTGCCCTACCTGTTCCCCAAGCTGTACACCTTTGCCACAGTAGAGGACCTGGTTTCCCACCTGCGCACTAGCGTCGCTCGCTACCGCGCTACCGTCCCTGCTGAGTTCCTTGACAGGAACCAGCCCCCAATGTTCATCACCCTCTACTTCATAGTCACTCGCCTCCCTGACTCTCTTCGCTCTGTCAGGGACCACTTTCTCTCCCTTGAACCCACCTCCCTCACTGTTGACCTCCTCAAGCAGCATCTCCTCGCAGCTGAGACTAGTGCAGTTGCTGTAGGTGCTGCTCGTGGCACTCCACGCCCGCCCTTCTTTGAGGGGTGCTCCCCCTCCCCCCTTGCCCCCTCTTACGCCTCTGCCGCTGCTGCAGACGTCCCTGGTGCTGAGGACGTCGGAGCAGCTTCTGCTAGTGCGAAGCGCCGCAGCGGCAAGGGCAAGGGTAGCAAGGGTGGTGGAGGGGGCAGCGGGAGTGGTGGTGGGGGCAGCAGTGGAGGTGGTGGAGGCAGTGGAGGTGGTGGCAGCGGTGGGAGTGGTGGCGGGAGTGGGGGTTTTGGTGGCGGCGATGGAGGCAGCAGTGGGAGTGGAGGCAGTGGCGGCAGTGGGACTGGTGGCGGTGGGACTGGCGCTCAACGTGGAGGCCCTGGTGGTGGCCAACGGCAGCAGCAGCAGCAGCGTCGGGGCGAGACCCAATCGCACTAGCAGCTCCGTGAGTGGTTGGTTCAACGTGGGACGTCTGGGGGTAGTGATAGGTGCCCGTGTATCATTCGCATGGCTGTTCGTGCTGGTCAGACATGCGGGAAGCTTCACACTCAGCCTTGCTTCTTCTCTCGCCTCGAGGACGCTTGGCGTGCTGAGTTTGGTGCCGACGTCGAGCTCCCTTGCTGGGCAGATCTGCTTAGGTCTAGGATTGCTATCTTTGACCTAGACTTTGATGCTGTTCTTTATGCTATGTATGCTATGTCTGTTAGTGCTGAGGGTGACTGTTACCGGTGTGTGCCGCCTGACCTAGGTATAGCTGCTGCTGCTCTAGGTGCTAGTGAGTCTGGTACTCTCCCTGGTACTGCACCTCCTCAGGCCTTGCACACCTTCACGTTGGACTCAGGTGCCTCGCGCTGTTTCTTTCGTGACAGCACCACCCTCACTCCTCTTCCTGCACCTGTCCCAGTCCGACTGGCTGACCCCTCCGGGGAACCGGTCGTGGCTTGTTCCACCACTGCCCTCCCGTGTCCGGCGGTTCCGTCCGGCTCACTGTCAGGTCTTCACCTCCCGTCGTTCTCTACGAACTTGGTGAGTACCGATGCCCTCCAGGATTCGATGGTCACTACCACCTCTCCTGGGGGTCAGCGTGTGTCAATCTGCACTTGCACACGGACGGGGCGTCACCTAGCCACGTTCACTCGTCGGCCAGGGTCGAGTCTGTACACACTCGCTACCGAGAATCCTCAGGTAGCTGCGTATGCTTAGGTATCCGCGTCAGGTCAGGTAGCTGCCTCTTGCTCGTGTCGCCTCCTGTCGCACCAGACTCTTCTGTGGCACCACCGCCTAAGTCACCCCTCCCTGCCACGCCTTCGTGGCATGCACTCCCGTCTTCTAGTCTCTAGTCTACCCAGGTCTCTGCCTCCCCTCCCGCCCTCGCCTGCCCCGCCCTGCCTTCCGTGCGTCGAGGGGCGGTAGCGCGCCGCTCCTCACTCCTCCTCGTTTCCCCCGACGACTGCTCCACTGCAGACACTCCGCATGGACGTGTGGGGCCCAGCGCGCGTCAGTGGACAGGGCCGCGAGTGGTAGTTTCTGCTGGTAGTTGACGACTACACGCGGTACACCACAGTCTTCCCCTTGCGCAGCAAGGGTGAAGTCATTAATGTCTTGATCCCTTGGATCCGCACAGTCCGTCTCCAGCTTCGCGAGCGGTTCGGCCAGGACCTTCCTGTCCTGCGTCTGCACTCTGACAGAGGTGGTGAGTTCTCCTCCGACCTCTTGCGGGACTTTTGTCGTGGGGAGGGCATTCTCCAGTCGTTCACGCTTCCGGACTCCCCTCAGCAAAATGGGATTGCTGAGCGCCATATTGGCTTAAGCATGGAGGTCGCTCGTACCTCCATGATCCATGCGGCTGCTCCCCATTTTCTGTGGTCGTTTGCGGCCCCATACGCTGCGCATCAGCTCAACCTCTAACCCCGTGTCTCCTTGCCGGAGACCTCGCCCACACTGCGTTGGACGGGGGAGGTTGGCAACGCGTCGGTGTTCTGGGTCTGGGGTTCTCGTGCCTTTGTTCGCGATACGTCCGCGGACAAGCTCTCCGCCCGTGCAATCCCCTGTGTCTTCCTTGGCTTTGTCCCTGACGCGCCTGGCTGGCAGTTTTACCACCCCACCACGCACCGTGTCCTCCTGTCTCAGGACATCACGTTTGACGAGTCAAGTCCCTTCTACCGTCTCTTCCCCTACCGCTCTGCCCCTCCCCCGCCCCCGCCGCTCTTCCTTGCTCCTGGTCCCCCTTCGGTAGACCCCCTCCCGCCCCAGGGTCCTGCTCCCTCCGTTGTGTCTCAGGTAGACCCTCTCCCTGGTACTGCCCCTGTCGAGGTAGCTGTCGGCTCAGGTGCTGCTCAAGGTGTTGTGTCTGGGGGTGCTGCGTCTGGGGGTGCGGAGCCGGGGGGTGCAGGGTCTGAGGATGCTGGGTCTGGGGGTGCTGAGCCTGGGGGTTAGGAGCCCGGGGGTGCTGAGCCTAAGGGTGTTGAGCCTGAGGGTGCTGAGTCGGAGGGTGCGGAGTCTGGGGGTGCTGAGCCTCGGGGTGGTGCTTCGTCTGGAGGTCCTGCTGGTGCTTCGCCGCGACTGTCTCCGCAGCAGCTGCGTGAGTGGCTTGTTCGGCGCGCGCGCCTTTGGACTGGAGCTCCCGGAGCTGGAGGCGCTGGAGACGCTGGAGCTGGAGGTAGTGGAGTTTTCTGCTGGAGCTGGTGGTACTGGAGGTACTGCAGCTGCTGGTCCTGGAGGTGCTCGTACGAGGGGTACTGGAGCTGCCAGGACTGGTGGTGTTGGGGGCGCTGGAGCTTGAGACACTACACAGCCTGGAGCTGCTGGAGCTGGAGGCTCTTGTGCAGGTGGAGCTGGCGCTGGAGGAGCTGGAGTTGGAGGCACTGGCGCGAGAGGCACTAGAGCTGCAAGAGCTGGAGCTGTTGACCCTGGAGCTGGAGGTGCTGGAGGCACTGTGCTGCCGCGACCGTACTTCGTTCCCCTGCTTCATCCGGATCTTAGTGTCCCGTCTTCTACTCGCCCTACTCCTCCCTTACTGTGTCCACCGCCTGACCAGTCGCAGCCGCCGTTACAGCCAGCCTCCCCACTGCCTGCTCCTTCTCCTTACACTGAGAAGTCCGGCGGTCTTACAGAGCGTCGTGAGCCTGCGTCTCCTCCTGTCTCGCCTGTTCGCACTGCTCGTCGCGCTCCTTGTTGCGTCCTCCTCTTGTCCCCGGCACGCACGCTATGGCACTCCGTCCTTCCTCTGTTCCACTGCGTGTTCCTCTGCCTGCTCCTCCTGAGTCCTCTCTTCCTGAGGTCCCAGACCCTGAGTCTGACCGCGCTCGTGCTGCAAGTCCCACTATCTCTCGTCTCCTCGCCATTGTTATCACTGACCCTTCTTTTTAGTCTGCGGCTGCGTCTGCTCTCATTGCTGAGCTGCTTGACTTTGCTGCTGCATATCGTCTAGACTACGCCACTGCTCTAGTTGCTGAGTCTTCGTCTGCCAGTCCTCCGTCCGTCGGGGGTGAGTGTGCTCTTGGCACGGACATCCTTGAGGACAGGCAGGAGGACTTTGAGTGTCTTGCAGCTGCTGTACCTCGTTTCGCTTCCATGCTGCTTGCCCCTGAGGGAGACCCGGATGCACCAGACATCCCGACCCCGCGCTCTTACGCAGAGGCGATTACGGGTCCTTACTCCTCTCAGTGGCAGGCAGCCATGGATGACGAGATGGCATCCTGGAAGTTCACAGGCACCTACGTCGACGAGGTTCCCCCACCTGGGGCGAACATAGTCGATAGCATGTGGATCTTCAGGGTGAAGCGGCCGCCGGGTTCTCCGCCTGCCTTCAAGGCGCGTTACGTTGCTTGGGGCTTCAGTCAGCGACAGGGAGTTGACTACTTCCAGACCTTCTCCCCCACCCCGAAGATGACTACTCTTCGGGTGTTGCTGCACGTCGCTGCTCAGCGTGACTACGAGTTGCACTCTCTGGACTTCAGCACAGCTTTCCTGCAGGGCAGCCTGCACGAGGAGATCTGGCTGCGCCGCCCACCTGGCTTCACTGAGTCTTTTCCTGCAGGTACTCAGTGGAGTCTTCGGCGGCCAGTCTACGGTCTCCGCCAGGCGCCTCGCGAGTGGCACGACACACTGAGGACTACACTTGCGGCTTTTGGGTTTTCTCTTGCTACTGCTGACACGTCGCTGTTTCTACGCACCGACGCCTCACTGCCTATGTTCTACGTCCTCGTCTACGTCGACGACCTCGTCTTTGCCACTGCTGATACTGAGGCACTGACCCTTGTGAAGTCGGAGCTGCAGAAGAGACACACCTGCACTGACCTGGGTGAACTGCGCAGCTATCTTGGCTTGCAGATCACCCGGGACAGAGCTCGGTGCACCATTACCCTGACTCAGTCACACATGGTGCACCAGGTCCTTCAGCGCTTCAGCTTCCAGTTCTCCTCGCCACAGCCCACTCCTCTGTCTACCAGCCACTCGCTCTCAGCTCCACCTTCGGACGAGTCCTTAGAGCCGAGTGGTCCGTACCCAGAGCTTGTGGGTTGCCTCATGTACCTGATGACGTGCACTCGACCTGGCCTCACGTACCCTCTCAGCCTTCTGGCTCGTTACGTGGCTCCCGGCAGGCACCAAAAGGTGCACTGGGATGCTACGAAGAGGGTACTGCGTTACTTGTGCAGTATGTCGGGCATGGGGCTGTCGTGTTTGTCCTTGTTGTCGTGCTGTATTTCGTCGAGTCAAAGGTCAGCGACCTTTGACCTTCGCGTAACCTCCAGCTGTTACGTTTTGTTAACCTCCTTGTTTGACTCGCCTGTTGCTTCACTGTAGTCTGTTTCGCTCGTGTTATGAGTTCGATACTTCAGAAGCGTCAACTATGTGTTTCGAACAAAGTGAAGGTCAAAGGTCAGCGACCTTTGACTCGCCGAAAAGCAGCGCGACAGCAAGGACACATAACTGACTCGCTATTGAGCAGTTACCCGAGTCGTCGCTGTATCGAACCGCAACAGTAGTTAGAGTTAGTTAAACCTTTCATATTCCTTTGTAATCATATAAAGCTTTGTATCTCTTTGCTATTATCAGCTTATCTTGTTCTCACATGCCAGTGCAAGGTGGTTCAATCAGTTCACTAAGACGCTTCCGCTAATACTTCATTACTCTAAGTCTTAGTCTTGAAAAACGATCCTAAGGGCTTTTCTCAGCCCAACACAGCTGATAGTAGATTCCCCTTTCTTTTTGTTCCAACACCCCTGATGCCACGTGTGTGTGATCAGGAAGGACGTCAAGCTGGTGTGGGTGAAGTTCTCAGTGAAGGCGTCGAAGCTGGAGGGCGAGATGCCGCTCACCAAGACGCACATCCACGTGGGCGTCACGGGGCAGAACCACCACGTGCTGCTCGACCTGCCGTGCAAGTACGAGAAGAAGAGCAACAATGACTGGCGCTGCGAGGGCGTGATTGAACAGGAGCAGAAGCTCTCGGACTCGCAGGTGTCGGATTTCATGAAGATCGCTCATCAGCCGAGTGGGTTCTACGGGAATATCCACACCAAGAAGTGCCCTGACGGTGCCGTGCGCGGTCAGTTCTCCAGAAAGTAACGGGTCCAGTTGAGATAGAGAATGGCATAAGAATGAGGAGGTACAAGTGAAAAGAGCAGTGAATAAGGATCATGTGGGGCACTAGAGAAGAATGGAGTGAAGGTGAAGCAAGTCGTTGCTCCCTTAGGCAGTGCTGATGGTGGCCCCAATGATCAGAATAAGCAGCCGTTGTGCTTTGCTCTGCTAATTGACACTGCTCTTCTAGAGAGTGCAATGCTAATGGAAAAAGGGAATCCACTCTTACTGTACATTTTCACACACTCTGTCTTGCTCAGGCATAACTCATTGCTGTGCCCCGCTTGGGTGCTGCGGAACCATCTTGCCACATTGTATAATGCCTCAGATTCTTCATCACGCTACTGCCGTCAACATTGCTCATCAACTGCTCACATAGTGGTATTACGGTGCATTCATTTGCCATATAAATGAAAGAATGGTTTCGCACACTGCCGGATGTCTGTAGAATAGAGCTGAAGTCTGGCTTTATTTACCATTGCTCCACGCCCAAACACAACCGCTCTCCACTCCAAATCCATCTTCTCTGCCCCACCTGCTTCCCCACCTGCCCTCACTCCTGCTCCCCCTCCTCCTCCCTCTCGCCTGCATCCTCCCTCACCACCAGCACATCCCCCTCTGTACCTTCCTCCCCACTCACCCTACCACCGTCACGCAAGCTGAGACCCAGTCTTCCTCCCATGCCCTTCTCCCCTCCCCAATGCACATGCCTTGCTGACGGCCCTCCTCCCTCTTCACCTGCATTCTCCTGTCCCCGCATCCCTTCCCCCTTCACACCCTTCCCTCCCTTGTGCTCTGAACCGCCTCCACCACCGTCTTCCTTCACTCTTACAGCACCACCATCCCTCCCTCTTCCCGCAACACCAGAAGCTTCCCTGCTTGCAGCACCCCCAACCCCACCACCAGCAGAAGCCGCAGGCAGCAGGGCAAGGTTCCGTTGAGAGCGGGCGGCAGCAGCCAGGGCAGCAGCGGCAGCCTGGGCTCGCAGGCTCTCCACCACCAGCCTCACCGCCTTCCTCCACCTCTCCCTCGGGGACACCCTCCCTGCCCACCTCCTCTGCCCCTCCCTCACCCCTCGCCTCTCCCCCCGCTCCCTCTCCCCTCGCTCCCTCCCCATCCCTCCCTCCTCCCCGTTCACTCCCCCCTCAACACCACTCCCCTCCTGCCCATTCATCCCTTCGCCATGCCCTTCCATCCTCCCAGCATCATGCTCTGGGCCTGGTTGCAGGTACAAGTGCCGTACAGAGTCCATAGCAGCCAGCATGGACGCGAGGTTCACCCTCTCAGTCGCCTCTGCCTGCTGCTGCACCGTGTCCCCCATGGCCAGTGCGTCTGGGTCTAGAGCTGCCAGGATGCGGGCGGCGCGGTCCCGGGCAGCTTGGGTGGCTTCCGGGGTGAGGGAGGCGACGGAGGGGCGGGAGGAGGAGGAGGAGAAGCGGCGGGAGAGGCGGAAGGAGGGCAGGCCGAAGTGACCCCACGTGGTGACGCTGGTGTGCACTGGCTTGGCGTCTATCAGGTGCGCTCGGGTTATTAGCCCCGCCTGCATGAGAACAGATGTGGGCAAGGGGAGGAGAGGGGATGGAGATGGGGGAAGAGGTGGGAGTGCGGGTATGTATAGTTGCGAAATCGCCGCTAGGCACAGCACAGAGGTACTGGCATGGCATAGGGTGGCATGGCATGGGATGGGATAGGATGGGATGGGATGGGAGGGATTCGAAGGGATGCGAAGGGATGCAAAGGATTACTGTGGTGACGCTGCCGTTTACTGATGCAGGAAGGGGAATGGAAGTTGTTTCGCCTAATGACTAACACTGTAATGAATGGCTGGTGGCATGGCATGGCTGGTGGCACATGGCATGGCATGGCATGGCATGGCATGGCATGGCATGGCATGGCATGGCATGGCATGGCATGGCGTGATGTATGGATTGCAGGTGGATGGCGTCTCACCGGCTGGCCTGTGCTGTCCACCACACACACGTACGTCAGGTTGAGCTGCGGGCAGGGGTGGGGAGAGAGGAAGTGGGCGGATGAGGAAGGGAAGTTACAATGTGGCGCCTGCGAGGGAAACCATAAAGACTGGCATGAGTTCAAACAGAGACCCAACAGGGGCCCGGCACAACTGAACTCATACGGCACAGCAGGTCACTCGCATGAGAAACGGCCTGGCACATGTGGGTGGATCACCTGATGGCACGTGCAACTGACCTCGAGGCCCATGCATCTCATTTTGAGACGTGCAACTGACCTCGAGGCCCATGCATCTCATTTTGAGACGTGCAACTGACCTCGAGGCCCATGCATC
Organism: Closterium sp. Naga37s-1; assembly: GCA_947471745.1. Classification (NCBI taxonomy): domain Eukaryota; kingdom Viridiplantae; phylum Streptophyta; class Zygnematophyceae; order Desmidiales; family Closteriaceae; genus Closterium; species Closterium sp. Naga37s-1. The sequence continues at coordinate 1,671,083 of CANJKZ010000998.1, forward strand.
TCATTTTGAGACGTGCAACTGACCTCGAGGCCCATGCATCTCATTTTGAGACGTGCAACTGACCTCGAGGCCCATGCATCTCATTTTGAGACGTGCAACTGACCTCGAGGCCCATGCATCTCATTTTGAGACGTGCAACTGACCTCGAGGCCCATGCATCTCATTTTGAGACGTGCAACTGACCTCGAGGCCCATGCATCTCATTTTGAGACGTGCAACTGACCTCGAGGCCCATGCATCTCATTTTGAGACGTGCAACTGACCTCGAGGCCCATGCATCTCATTTTGAGACGTGCAACTGACCTCGAGGCCCATGTATCTCATTTTGAGACGTGCAACTGACCTCGAGGCCCATGCATCTCATTTTGAGACGTGCAACTGACCTCGAGGCCCATGCATCTCATTTTGAGACGTGCAACTGACCTCGAGGCCCATGCATCTCATTTTGAGACGTGCAACTGACCTCGAGGCCCATGCATCTCACCTTGCGGGGGAAGACGCGTGTGCATCTCACCTTGCGCATGAGGGGGAAGACGCGTGTGCATCTCAAAAACAACCTCGCTACACGTGTGCATCTCACCTTGCGCTACACGTGTGCATCTCACCTTGCGCATGAGGGGGAAGACGCGGAGGATGGGCATGCAGAGGGGCACGTGGAAGGGGAAGGGGTCCATGATTGCCGTCACATCTAATAGCACCTCCGCCTCACCCCCTCCCACCACCGCTCCCACCGCCGCTCCCACCGCCCCCCTGCTGCTCTCCGTCTCCCCGCCTCTCACCACCGCCCTCTCCTCCCCCCTGCTGCTCTCCCCGGCCACATCTTTCCTCACCTCCCCTTCTGCCCTCTCTCCAACCTCTCGTGTCTCTCCGCCCCCTCCTTCCACCTCGCAATCCTTCCCCCCTTCCTCTGCAACCTGCTGCTGCTGGAAGGGCGCTACTCCTTGCGTCGCTGTGCCCCACGCGTCAGAAGCTGCATCTGAGGCAGCAGTAGCAAAGGCAGCATCTGAGACAGCAGCAGCAGCAGCAAAGGCAGCACCCCGGGCAGCAGCAGGAGCAGATGGAGGAGGGGTGGCGGCAAGAGCAGGAGGGCGAGGGGGAAGAGGGCTGAGACTGCCTGTGCTACTGAGCTGCCAGCTACTGCCGTCAGCACTGCCTGCGAGGCCTCCTGCACGCCCATACCCATGCACATGCGCATTCCCATGTCCATGCCCATGCCCATACCTATGTCCATACCCATGCCCATGCACATGCCCCATGCCATGCCCATGCCCACGATACACATCAGTACTGAACGCATGCTTCACCCCACCACTCACGCTGCCTCCTTGCACAGATTCAGCAGCCGAGCCAGCAGCAGCACTGCCACCAGCAGCACCCCCAACAGCACCACCAGCAGCAGCCCCTGCAGTGGCAGCGACAGCAGGAGCGCTGTGCACGGACGGCACAGCCGCCCAGAGTGCGTCTTCCGCCGCCCACTGCTGGTCCGCCAGCCTGGCGTTGGTCTCCATGGCCAGCAGAGTGCGGTCCAACAGCCGCTCCTCGCCCTCCCTCCGCACCATCTCCCTCATCCGCCTCTCCTCTCCCGTCTCGCTGTCATCGTGGCACGTCAGAAGCGCCTGAGCAAGTTCCTCGGTGTACCGGTGGCCTCTTCGTCTCTCTCTCCTCACACGCCGCTGGGCCTCTGTTTCCCACTCGTGGCTCTCACCTTCTTCCGCCTCCTCCTCCTCCTCCTCCTCCTCCTCTTCCTCCCGCTCTTCCCCATCCTCTTCCTCGTCCTTCCCTTCTCCTTTCGCTTCCTCCATTCCGTCTGCCCTCCTCCCCTCCTCCATCCTCGCATCACCCCCCTCCTCCGTTCCAACTCTCGCTTTCCTCGTCCACGGAACCCGCTTCATTACACCACTAAACCGCAACCCTGCCATCCGTCCCAGTCGTGCCAGACTGCCCCCACCACCACCCACAGCACCAGTAGGACCAGCAGGGCCTGCAGCAGCAGCAGCCGCACAAGGCGAATCACGTCTGACACCAACGCCGGCACCACCATCACTGCCACCACCACCACCAGCAGCACCAGAAGCAGCCGCACCAGCAGCGGTGGCGGCAGCGGCAGCAGCATCACAGGTCTGGTTATGAGCAGCGAGCAGCGCAAGCAGCCTGGTCCGACTAACCACCCCTTTCAGCCCGCCCTCCGCATCCACCACCATGAGCGCCGGCGAGAAGCAGCCGATCAGCGCCGCCCGCACGAGCGACGGCGTCTCCATCTCTCTGAGCTGTGCCACGTGGCGGTCCATGAGGTGCCGCGCCAGCAAGCCCTGGTGGCGCGCGTGAGGCTTGTCCTGCAGGAAGGGAATCTTCTTGATTGACAGGAGCACCTCATCGTAGCTGCGACCCAGCAACTGCGCGACTGCCTTGGCCACCCCTATGCTGGAGAGTGGGGGCGGCAGGAGGAGAGGTGCAGAGGAGAGGGGTGTGAGTTGTAGGCTTGTCCTGCAGGAAGGGAATCTTCTTGATTGCCAGCAGCACCTCGTCGTAGCTGCGACCCAACAGTTGTGCCACTGCCTTGGCCACCCCTATGCTGCAACCGTGGGAGGGGGCGATAGGAGGAGATAGGGTTGCGAGACAGTGAGGGGATCTTCTTGATTGCCAGCAGCACCTCGTCGTAGCTGCGACCCAACAGTTGTGCCACTGCCTTGGCCACCCCTATGCTGGAGAGAGGGCGCAGCAGGAGGAGAGGTGCAGAGGAGAGGGGTGCGAGTTGTAGGCTTGTCCTGCAGGAAGGGAATCTTCTTGATTGCCAGCAACACCTCGTCGTAGCTGCGGCCTAAGAGCTGCGCGACTACCTTGGCGACCCCTATGCTGCACGGAGGAAAAGAGGAGAGATGGGGAGGAGAGACAGAGATGAGGGAATGGAGAAGCGATGTGGCACGTGCGGCTTGTCCTAACAGCTGTGCTACTGCCTTGGCCGCTGCTATGCTGCGATGGTCTGAGGGACGGCGTGGAGAAGGAGAATGTGGAGAGGGAGAATGTGGAATGGGATGGGGAGAGGATCAAGATAGGAATGTGGCGATTGGGATCGTCTATAGGGATGGGGAGGGATATTTACGTGTGTGGGTGGGTTGTCTGGAGGGGCGATTTTGTGGCATACAATGTGAATGCGCCATGCAACGTGCGCCAGTGTGGATAGAGGGCATGGGTAGTGATGGGTGCACGTACCCACAGAGGATGGGAAGCAGAAGGCTGATGTCCCCTGATGCCTCCATTAGCATCACCTGCATACCGACACACGCATGCACGCGAGCACACGCGAGTGCGCGAGCGCACACACACACATATGCAGCAGAGGAAGAACAGTTACTGCATGGAGCAGAGAGATGGCAGCACAGCACCCACGCCAGAGCACTTCCTGCGCAGCACTCACGGCAAGCGAGATGGTACGGAGCATACACCGCCCAGGCACATAGAGGACCCCACATGCGCATCAATGGTATCTAAAGTCTCTCGAAAACCGCCCGCAGCACTCACAGCAAGCGAGATGGTGAGGTGCGTGTACCCCGCCAGGCATGCAGCCGACCCCACATGCGCATAGATGCTGGGCTCGGCAAACTGCTCCGGCAGCGCAGCATGCAGCGCCATGCCGTACAGCCGCCCCAGCGCCGCCCCGTAGAGCAGCTGGGGGATGAACTGCCCGCTGGGCACCGCCAGGCCTGATATGGACGCTGCAAGAAGTGAGTAGGCGATGAGGAACACGGCCACCACGCCTGCAGGGAACACCCGTGCGGTGATGGCCTCCCCGGTGGCGGTGGTGCTGGCCGTGTCGCCCATGAGGTGCTTGACCGCGCCCTCCTCCCCGCGCAGCAGCAGTGTGGCGAGCTCGTTGTAATGGCCTGCAGGGCAGTCGTACTGCACCAACACCACGTGCCCCTCTGCTCCCTCTCCGTGCCCCTCCGTTGCTCCACTGTGTCCCCCTGCCTCCGTGCTGGCACTTGCTGCTGCTGCTGCTGCTGCTGCTGGTGGTGTCTCTGGTGCTGCTGTTTCTGCTGGTGCTTCTGGTGCTGCTGGTGGCGCTGTTGCTTCAACTATACTACCTATACTGCCTGCCGCTGCTGCTGATGCGCGTGCTGCTTTGACCCGAGGGACCAGCATTCCTAGTGATGCCGATGCTCTCGGTTTCACCGGTGCAGCAGATGCGTTTGCTGATTCAGCAACATACCACGTGGGGGAAAACGACACGTGTGCAGTGGTTGCAGCACTGGAGTGAGACGCGGGGGGAGCAGCAGGCGCAGAGGCGCTGGGAGCAGGGAGGGAGATGCAGGGGGACATGGCCGGGAGGAGGTGGAACAGCAGCGACACCACCAGCGCACTTACAGCGGCATCTATAATCTTCACAGCCTTACGCCGCCTCCAAGTCTCTGTCCGTCTCGCTCTCAGCACCTTGAGGGACAGTACAGTGTAGAGCCGACTGAGCAGCCCCCCTAGAACACCCAGGAGAAGGAACGGGCCTACGTCCTTGGCCGTCCAGGAAATGGTTACTGGGTTTAGGACGAATAGAAGGAAGGCTTCGTATGTGATTATACCGGCCATGGCCTCGACAAGGAGGACTAGAACGAGTGTGCTTATCGTGGCGGAAACGAAGGATTTGAAGGTGGCTTCGGTGGACCAGAAGGAGGAGACTTCTTCGAACATGAACAGTACTCCGCCGATTGGTGCTTTGAATGCCGCCGCAACGCCCGCCGCGCCGCCGTACGTCACGAACGCGCGCTGCTCGTCGCGGTCTTGCCACGCCACCGCCGCGCCGCCGTGATGCCCCCCGCTGCCGCTGCTCGCGCTGGGCTTTCCCCCGCGCGCGCGGCCTGTTTCTCTCCGCGGCTTATCCGAGTGCTTCTTTCCGTCCGCGTGCGCGTGCAGGCCGATCAGCGGGAGGTGCACGAGCGCAACGGCGATCCCCGCGCCGATGTGCGCCATGGGCCCCTCGCGGCCCACGGGCATGCCCGCCGCCACGACGAGCAGCAGCCCCAGGATCTTGACGACCGTCGTGCGCAGCTCAAAAAACCCCGGAATGGTGTTTCCGTTAAGGAATCCCTTTATCTCGGGGACGCCCGAGCCGTTCGCGAGCGGCGCGACGTTGACCGTTAGAACGGCCGCCAGGCCGACAAGCGCGGCTTGGACGAGCGCCATGAGGAGCGACGCGACGAACACGCGGGAGAAGGGAACACGCGCCGTGGCGTGAGCGCCTAGGAGCGTGTCGTTGAGAGTGTAGAGCAGGTCGAAGAACTCGACGATGGCGGTGGCGAGCAGCCATGAGAGCGCGCCGATGGTGACTCCCGCGAGCAGCACCAGCCCCCACAGGCGCAGCGACCGCACCCGCGCCGCGGACTTCTCGTTGCGAAGCTTCGTGTCTGCTTCGCCGCCTATTAGTCTGGATTCCGCGGACGCGAGAGCGTCCGTGGAGGAGTCTCCGGATGCTCTCTCGCCGCTGCCGCGTCTGCGCCACAGGCGTGGTCGGAACCTCACCGCCATGTGCTGGCACGCGCGGGACGTTCCTATTGAAAGATACGCATCATAAGGACTTCGTTACTGACAATGCGAGGGTTTCCCGCTGTCATGGTCGCGAGTTGGTCGACTCAAAAGTACGCATGTCTCTGGCCTGGATGACTCTGTATGAGCGTAGGGAGTTGTCCGAGACCTGATTGAACTGGTGGTACATAGATTTCCTGCAGCATGTCTCTGCTTGTTTGGTCCGCTGAATCCAGATGCAGAGAGCGAGCAGCGAGTTCACGCCGCAAGGCCCCACGGACGGTTATGATCGGCAGAGATCTCCCAGTGCTCCCAGAGACCGCCGTGCCGTGGGCTCCGCAGATTCTGACTTTTGCTGCGGAAATTCTCATGGCGGCGGAAATCTCAAGGTGGTCCCCCACGGCCATCCATCGATTACTCCTCGGCCCTCTGGATCTCCAAGATGTGTCAGAAGTGTGTCAACGGATGGCGTCCGCTTTTCGGCCGCACTGTCATACGAATGAAGAGGGCCGTCAGATCTGTGCGAATCGATGTGCTTCGCGAGCTGTAGTGGGCTGTAACGAGTTTTATCACAACCGACCTGTTCAAATTGTCAGCCTAAAACTTGTTACAGGCTGATCTAATCCTTAGGCTTGTTAGGTGTGTTTCCTCAGGTCACATGGCTATGGCCATTCCAATCAGCTCAGCTCTTCTATTTTGGGATGCTTGAAAATTAAACGAAGACTTTGCACTTATTCACAGCAAAATGCACTACCATCAATAGCATCAGGCAGCACCTTATTGAAAGGTCATCAAGGGGCGAGCAATACAGCACAAGCGACTGCCAGCAGCAGACGCACCAACACAGCTACGGCCCCTTTACGACCAATGGACGAGGCAGCACTGTAGGGAAGCACAAGCGGCGCCCTGCCACTTGAACCGGACCCACCATCCACCAAGTTCAACGGGCCACCATTGCCATTTGGGTCATTACCAGAAAACCCGTTTGCAGCAGGATTCAAAGAGGGGTTTACACCATTCGAGCCCGCACTTTGTGCTGGGTTTTGTGAGGGAAGATTGGCGCCTGGGACATTCAGGTCCGGTAATGGGCCTCCTTGATTCGGGTTGGCTCTGTTGGCGCTTCCAGCCAGCCCCGTAATGAGGGAGGCCAGCCAATCAGAGCTCTCCGGAAAGGCCTCTGCAGCAGCTGCTGCTGTGTCTGCTGCGGCAGCAGCAGCATCTATGGGGTCTGTGGTCTGTGCTGCTGAGTGTAAGATCTGGGAGCCTGCAGTATGATGGGTGATTGGGGAGAGGGGATAGGTGTACATGCATGAGTTTAGAAGAGCCTCGAAGGTCTGCGCTGCTGAGTGTAGGATCTGGGAGCCTGCAGTACATCGGGCAATGTGGGAGGGGGAAGGGGGATGCATGAGATGGATGGGTACAGAGGAGTGGATGGGCACCGGAGGGGTGGGATCTGCACAAGCTAGTTCCAAGAGGATACAGGGGAAGGCTCAGGCAGCACAAGCAGGGTGATGCTGCACAGCACAATGCTGGCAAGCAGTGGGTCCATGGAATGGCAGATGGTATAGTGCTGGGCTTGGACAATGGGATTGGAAGGCCGTGGCATGCGGTGCAGAGCAGTGGGATGACACAGCGCAACACACAGCAACAAGGAAACAGAAATCTTGCTGTAGAATCCAAAAGCTGACACACGGAGCCCAAAGTTTTTCAAAACTGACATCCAAAACACTGAATCCGGCTGTAGAAGCCAGTATGTGTGGCGCGTCAGTGGGTGAGGCGATTCGAAGGGTGTGAGGAGGGGCAAGGCGTGAGGGGGGGCAAGGGGTGAGGCGGGGCAAGGGGTGAGGCGGGGCAAGGGGTGAGGCGGGGCAAGGGGTGAGGCGGGGCAAGGGGTGAGGCGGGGCAAGGGGTGAGGCGGGGCAAGGGGTGAGGCGGGGCAAGGGGTGAGGCGGGGCAAGGGGTGAGGCGGGGCAAGGGGTGAGGTGGGGCAAGGGGTGAGGCGGGGCAAGGGGTGAGGCGGGGCAAGGGGTGAGGCGGGGAAAGGGGTGAGGCGGGGCAAGGGGTGAGGCGGGGCAAGGGGTGAGGCGGGGCAAGGGGTGAGGCGGGGCAAGGGGTGAGGCGGGGCAAGGGGTGATTCAGGTAGTGGTACACAGAGCGGAAATCTACTGCTGTTTTTTCCTTTGCTGTTTTTTCCTTTGCTTTAAGCCTCCTGCACGCACGCAGCTCACTGAGCTATGTCTGGATCTCGCAGGGCAAGGGGTGATTCAGGGTGGGAGAGGAGGGCTCACATTGGGAGGGCAGCCAGCGCACGGTGTTGGCCTCCACGTCAAACTCCACCAGCAAATTGCGCAGCGCCAGGTCTACAAGGGAGGGAAGCACAGCAGGGAGAGGGATTAGGGCAAGATTGGTAAGAGAGGGGGACAGAGTGCACCCCTGTTGGCCTCCACGTCAAACTCCACCAGCAGATTGCACAGCGCCAGGTCTGGGGAGGACGCACACCGGGGAGAGACTTTATTAGGGCGAAGCTGGTGAGAGTTTGGAGATTGGTGAAATGGGGAGTGACCAAGTGAAGAACAGCTTGCCACCCAGGATCTCCTTCGCCTAGCCTTTGGCAGAGGAAGTAGTAGTCGTACAGAATAGGGCAGTGCGGTTGAGTATGGAAACAAAACAGAAATTGAAACAGAAACAGAAAGGAAACAAAACAGAAACAGAAGTGAGTATGGAAGAATTTCATCCATTCCCTCAACTCAATCTTTTGCTCCCCTCCCCTCATCTCCACCTCCCCTGTCATCCCCCACCCCTCACATCAACTCCCATCCATCCCATCCCTCCGCCACCCACCCTCGTCTTCCCCTACCTCTCCCCTCCGCTCCCACCCTTTTTCTCCTCTCCTCCCACCCCACCCCTCCTCCCACCCTCCTCTTCTCCTCTCTCCCCTCCTCGCTTCCGCTCGAACCCCCCATCCCCCCCTCCCTTCTTTCCACTCACCACCCAGCACAGCAAGGGAGGAGTCAGGGCCAGCGCTCTGCCACGCAATGCACGGCACCTCGAAGCCCTGGGGGGGAGGGGAAAGGGGGCAATGGGTGGGCGGAAGAGGATGTGTGGACGGAGGAGAATGGGTGGGCGGAAGGGAATGGGTGGGCGGAAGGGAATGGGTGGGCGGAAGGGAATGGGTGGGCGGAAGGGAATGGGTGGGCGGAAGGGAATGGGTGGGCGGAAGGGAATGGGTGGGCGGAAGGGAATGGGTGGGCGGAAGGGAATGGGTGAATGCGTACAGCAGTGGTGGCGAGCAGCAGGATGTAGTTTTCGGGCGGCAGCACCATGCGAGCCCCGGTGCCGAATGTGAGAGTCAGGTCCGGGAAGAGGTAGCGCGCCCGCGGCCAGGGAAGCCTGTGGGTGGGTGGGGGGGTTGAAAAAGGGGAGGGCGGGGGGAGGGGGGAACACGGGGGAAGGAGAGAGGGTGAGGGAAAACAGGGAGAGAGGAGACAGCAGGGAGGGAAGGGATGGCAGGGAGGGAGGCGCGGAACGATGAGGGAGAGTACCGCGGATGGTGCGAGGCGAGAGCGAGGGAAGATGGTAACATAGGAGACATGGAAGGATTGGGGGGTTGGGAGAGCGAAAGGGGCTGGGGAGGTTGTGGCGGCGAGGGCTGTAGCGCACCTGCCGCCCCCCCGGTTGTAGCAGAAGTGGCCCTCCGTATGGGCGAAGGAGGAAGGAGACATGGAGATACAAGGAGGGGCAGCCATAGGAAGAGAGGTAGGACAGTAACACACCTGCCGTCCCCCAGGTTGTAGCAGAAATGGCCCTCCGTCTGGGCGAAGGCGAGTAGCGGCAAGTCAATGGCTTGCACCAGCTGGGGGGAAAGGGTCGGGTGGGGGGGAGGGCACAGGGGAAAGGGGGCCGGGGACGAGGTAAGGGGGCGGGGAAAAGGGCAAGGGGGAAGGAGGAAGGGGACAGGACCACGGGGGCAGGGGGAAGGAAGAGCGTAGAAGTGATAAGTGAACGGGCAAGCAGTGCCCACAGAGGGAGCAGCCACGGGGCATTGATGCAGGGTTGCTCATTCTCAGGATTCTCAAACAATTCCGAATTAACCTGCAAGTCGCGGCGCATTGATGCATGTATAGTGAGTGTGATGGAGCGAATCTTGAGGCGACCCAAGAATTAGGTCGGGGGAGGGCGGCACTCACGGCGGCAGTAAGAGTTTGATAGAGCGAGTCTGGCAGGTATGTGAGCGACGTGCCACTGTCCAACACGCACGGCACCATCCCTGCCGACTCTGAGCCTACTGATGCCGAGCCTGGAGATGCCGAGCCTGACGATGCCGAGCCTGTGGCATTGCCTGCTGGCGCAGCAAGCGAGGAGGTGGTTTGGGCGGCAGCAGCAGCAGCGGCTTCAGCATCTCTGGCAGCAGCAGCAGCGGCGGCGGCAGGGACGGCAGCGGCGGCGGCGGGTTGCCAGGCAATGGGCACACCGGCGATGGCGATGCCTGCCAGGCCGATCATATACTGCGTGCTGCCGTGCGCAGGAAGGGGAGAGGGAGGGAGGAGGGCTAGTTTTTAAGGGTGCCTCTAGGGATGGGTTGCTGCCAGTCGATGGGCACACCGGCGATGGCGATGCCCGCCAGGCCGATCATGTACTGCGTGCTGCCGTGCGCAAGGGGGGGGGAGGAGGGAGAAGGAAGGTGTGGGGAGGGGGAGAGAGAGGGGCAGCGGGGGTGGATTGTTTTCCAGGACGGGGGACGGAGGGACGAAGGGGTGGCGACACGGGTGGACATGGGCGGCAAGGGCCATGCACGGGAAAAGAGAGTGTGCTTTTGAGGTCCCTCAAACGGAAGGGCGATGCACGACGGCCAGGGATGAGTGGGATGGTGGATGTGCCCTCCACGAGGAGAGGGGGAGAGGGAGGGAAAGAGTGTGGGAAGTTTGGGAGAGAGAGTGAGTGGGAGAGATTGAGGGCGAGAGAGCAAGAGCGCGAGCCGCCCGCCTGTCGGGTTCGTGCCACGGCGCACGCACACACCGCGCACACCCCCTACCTCCCCTGCCCCCTCCCTCCCACGCCCCGCACGCCCCCCACTCCCTCACCCACCTCACGCCCCGCACGGCCGTCAGCGGGAGCAGCATACCTGTCGGGTTTGTCCCACAGAGCCGTTTGCTGCCACACGCCGCGCACGCCGCTCAGCGCCCCCGCAGACGACACGCGCCCGAGGAACAGCGCGCCACCGCCCTCCGGCCCGCCCAGGCAGTGCGCGAATGCGTGCGGCAGCGCGTGCTGCGCGCCGAGCTGCGCCAGCAGCGACGATGCGCCGCGGCCCAACCCCATCACGCCGTCGACCGTCAGCGGGCCGTCTAAAAGATTGCCGGACTGGTTGAACCCGCACCCAAACGTCACGACCGGCCGGTACTTGGTGCCGCTCGCGGACGCGTTCGCGCCGCTTCTTTGAGTTTCATCCCCGCTATTAGCAGCCACGCTGCTTCCCTGCGCTTCATTCCCGTTACTAGCAGCCCCGCCGGCACCGCTCGCTGGGGCCGCGCGTTGAGCCGCCACTTCCTGCCCAATTCTCCGCGGCTCCACGATGTTGAGCTCGCCGGGGTTACCACTCTCGCCACTCTCGCCAGTCACCAGGTTACCACTCGTCCTCGCCACACCAGCCACTCCCCCTGCTCCCCCTCCCAAGGGCTCAGTGGCGGTCGACGGCAGGTCCCCGCTTCTCCCATTCCCCGCGGGCCCACTTTCTCCAGTCCCAACCCCCCCGGGTCCCACGGGTTGCTCGCTAGGGGTCCACGGCAGGTGCAGCACGTCGCGCATGAGCACGCCCACGGACGCGCTGCCGTCCGCGTAGCGCAGCATGTACAGGCACGTGGCGGCCGGCACGGCGGCCGCCGTCGCGACGGCCGGCGACGGGCAGCCGCGCAAGACGTTGTCGGAGAGGTGGTAGCGCGGGCATTCGCGCGTCGCGCACGGGAGGAGGTGATTGGAGGAGGATTGCGATGCGTTGAACGGCGGGTTCAACGGCTGGGGAATGGGAGCGAGGCGGAGATGTGGAAGTAGAGAGGGAGGAAGGGAGAGGGAGGGGTCAGTACCGATGAGGGGGAACGAGAGGGAAATTCGAGGGGAGAGGAAACTGCGAGGAAAAGTGCGTGTACTTAAATATTTAAGAGTGACTCGATTGCACGAATTATTCGATTCTCGGATAATGGCGTGCGGTGGCTTCAATGGCAAGCTGATCAGAAATTACTTTCAAGAAGCACGATCACGGCGCAAGCTATCGTGATTCGGCTCGAAATGGGATGCGGAGATGAGGGGGAATAGCGAGGTGTTGATTTATTAGGGGTTGACAGTACCGCTTGTTCCGCACGAGCTTTCCTCACACTAATGCATTTCACGGGTTTTAGTTTTTATTTTCAGCGCAACCACTATAACGAGCCCGCATGCGACTCTCACCGCGACTTGCGAGCGCGTGGCGCATTGAAGGCACGGCTGACATGCCACCCAGAGCAGGTCGCTGCCCGTGTCCACCTGCACGTTGAACAGCTGCGGCGGCGAGCCCAGCGCCACCGACGCGAAGTACAGCCTGGAAGAGAGGGAAGGGGCGGGGGCGTAGAGGAGGAGGGAAAGGGGACGGGAGATGGGTGGCCTTTTAGTCGCGTTTGATTCGCATCCGAGCAGGTCAAGCTCGCGTGTTGAACAGTTGCGGATGCGAGCTCAGAGACACCGACCCCGAAGTAACATGATGGGGACGGAGTGGGAAGGGGATGAAACAAACAGTCTTGTAAGGGCCCTAAAAAGAGGCCGAGTCTACAACGACCTTCTTAGTCGACCTTGCGGTCGCAGGTTCATGTTGCTACCTGCGGGTACATTTCTTAGTCGACTTTTGCGCTCACCCTGCTATCTGCGGGTCCGCGTTGCCGACGAGTCCAAACACGACTTCCTCGTCATCGTCTCCGCTCTGCAGCCGTCTGTTCCCGCGTCGAACGCGCCGCAAGTCGCGCTGCACGGCCGCCATGTGCACCTCCCATCGCACCGTAACGAGCCCGCCGCGCGCCTTTCCATGATGTGCTTCGGATTTGAATTTGTGCGTCAAAGGAAAAGCTAAGGGCTGGAGATGCCTACTTTCGAGAGGCCCGGAAAGATGTTCAGGTAAGTACAACCGGTTTCGACGATCCTGATTTTCAGAATTCGACGCGCCTATATCCACATTATCCAGTATGCTTTTTCCGGAGAAAAGGGAGGAGCTGAATTCTATGGCCGCTGCTGAAGTGGCGAGCAACGCGCATGCGAGGAGCAGCAGTACGAGAGCTGGCAAAGCCATGGAGAGATGCAAAGTCGAGAGTGGGTTGGCGCCATCAGCACTCAGTATCTGTCACACTGCCCGATGTAAGTATTTGCATGGCGACCAGCGTCGTTTGGTTTGTAAGTGACAGTCTCAACAACGACAAGTAACGACGGCGAATCTATACCGCGATTCGAGCAGATTACCGACGTGTTCCTCGAATATGTCGTTCATAAGCTTAGGAACTCGTAAGGTGTGACAGGATGACAGGTTTGGTGTGTGTTGATTCGGGGAGCCTAGCTGAAAAGCTTGGTGATGTACAAACCAAGGCGATCAAGCAAGGGAAGCTCGATTTCCTTGACACTATCCACAGCCTCGAATGCTCCGATGCGCGCCCTCGAAATCCACATTCGAGACTGCAATCGTCGCAGAACGACGACGAAAGTCGGCTATGGGGTCCATGCGACCCAGGGCATAAGCCATTTGCCCGTGCTTAGTGCTTCCGTGAAATTGGGTTGGTCCAATGAATGTCGTGGATGCGTCGCCCCTCGTCGTGAGACGCAGCTCACCCTCCCTATCAGCTTGTGCACTCTGCACGCGACGAGTGTCACGAAAAAGCTTCCAGCTGACTATGCGGCGAAGCTTGACTCACGACGACACAAGCTTTACGCGAAGGCCGCACGATTGGTTGCCCAGGGAAAACGCGACTCCAGGAGCTTTGAATTCAGTTGGACATTTTGAATGTGTCACATTCCCAAGTGCTGCTACATACATTGAATCTTTGCCTTCATATATATACTAAGGAGTGTATATATAATACGGTTTTATGACCAGCATTATGATTGAATGGATGTGATGTGAAGCTTGGTATACGTTACTAATGATGCAATATACCTTTTCTTGCTTGATTAAAAAATTTACAGACGAAGTAGAAAGAAATAATACGGTACCACCGTATGAGGTAAAAGTGTGTAAGGACAGAATGGATTCAGATTTCTATAACATTGCAAGAGCAGTGTAATGTAGAACAAAGCAAGCAATGGACAAGGGCTTTGCTTATTCTGATACTTGGGATCACCAAAAGCACTGCCTAAGGGAAGGGAGCACCTTCACTCCCTCCCATAATGCACCCCCAGAATCTTTATTCACGGCTCTTTTCACTTGTACTTAGTCCTCACCTCATTCTCTAATCTCCAGCTCTGACCAAGGGTGGGGATGAAGTTTATCCGACCAACTGAACCCGTTACTGTCTGGAGAACTGGCCACGCACGGCACCATCAGGGTACTTCTTGGTGTGGATGTTCCCGTAGAACGCGTTGGGGTGCTTTCCGATCTTGGTGAAAATCGCCACCTCCGATTTCGAGAGCCACTTGTCCTCCCACATGGCGCCCTCACACAGCCACTCGGAGGCGCTGGTCTGCTTGTACTTGCACGGCAGGTCGAGCAGCACGGGGTTGTTCTCGCCCTTCCTCCCCGGGTGGATGTGCGTCTTGGTGGGCGGCATCTCGCCCTCCAGCTTCGACGCCTTCACCGAATAGTCCACCCACATGAGCTCGCCCTCCTTCCTGACCACACGTGGCGCCATATATGTCAGGGGAGTGAGAAGAGGGAGTTAGAATCCGCTCCTATATATCGCAGGAGAGAGCGGCAGGGATTAAAGCCCATCTGTTCTCGGATTTGAAATTGGAAAGAAAACGTGCTCTTGGAGAAATGGGCTCACGTGTCGTATCACAGATGCAACGCGTGGCGTGGCGAGCTTACTTGTAGAAGTCGAGCTTCATTTGCACCACGCCGCTCTTGTCACCAACGGCCTTCCTGGCAGCTTCGGAGTCATTCTTGGGAACCTCGTTGGCGCCAATCAGCTTCGCCGTGAAGGTGTCTGTTGGGGTGAGAACGAACAAAAGGGTGAATTAAATATTTGAATCTTGGGAATTCAATACGAGGACGAAAGGTGAAGGGACATTGTGAGGGAATGGTCGGAATGGGGAAGGCGTGAAGCACTGACTGGTTAATTCGGGGTCGTCGTGGTCTGCGTAGGCAAACGCCACAAGCACCGCGACGAATGCTGCACGCACCGAAACATACGCGAGGGAAGCACGCGATCAGGTTAGCATGCAGCGGAAATGCGTCAATCGGGTGATTACGTGTCATCAGAACGAATCAAATCACCGAGATTTCGAATCGAAGTGCCAATGCACTTTGCACGGGTCAGCAAGCGGCCAGCAAATGATTTGCAGTACAGGGGTACTAATAACGCTCACCTAGGAATAAGACGCGGCGAGGCGAAGTGAAGGCCATAATTCGAAAGAGAGTTAACAAACTCGAATTGCAGGAGGAAATGGGTGGATTGCTTGAAGAGTGAAAGGCGGATTGTCGCTGAATGATTTTCTAGGGACTCGAACTATCCACTTTATAGTCACGTTGAGAGCCCGTAACTATGGATTGGGAAAGACCCGCCGTCATGGCTTGCCGGTGCAGGCGGTAAGCAGGAGTGACGGGTGTGACTCTCGACTCGGAGGTGCGCCGTTCCCGCATTGTATAATTGCGAAGCACTGAAGATTATGCGAGCTGACGGCAGAGAGTCGCGATTCGCCATTTTCCTGCCGTGTCTAGAATTGGGAATGAGTTTCCCCCACCCCACTACAATAATTGCCGCCCCCAGCGAGGGTCGTAGGTAGGGCAGTGAGTCAAGCGTTGCGCATCATCAAGGCAAATATAATTGAAGGCCATGATGAAAGGACCGCTAGTCATAGTAGTACACTTGTTTTAGATCATTATTGTAAACTGATTGCTTTCTAGTTGTCATGGATACCGTAACAGAATATTAGGATTGCCAAGCAGCTGTGACAAATGGAATTTGTTGATAATCTCATCCAAGTGTAATGATAATCATAGAACTTCATGAGCCTTGCCGTAATATCGGTTGATGTAGTGGGCCTGCACATAGATGAAAAATTTGGGAGCAACGAAGCACCCATTACGCGACCACAAAGGAGAAGTGGGGGAGAAATAAAGAGGATGGTAAGGAAGCAGATACTGAGAAAAAAATAAGCAAGCAGCGCCGACGGTGATACTAGTGGGGTGGGAGTTGAAACCACAGACCACATTCCGACACAAGCCATTTCAAAGAAATTATTGAACATCACCAACGGCGTGAGCTTTTAGTAGAACCATGGTGCACTGGACACCATCAGCAGACAAAGACCACGTAATGCAGACACGCCACATGGACAGTCATATGTGGTACCTTGAACTCGGAAATATCGGGTGTGTCGTCGCTCTGCTTGGGGTAGAACTTGAGGAACCTGAGGTTCTTGAGTGCTTCCAGCCGCTCCTCCCCCATGTCCTCTATCGCCTTCTTGCGCTCCTCCCGCTCCTGACGCAACATGGGTTGAATCAGGTGAAGGAGAAATGAAGTCGAGTTAGCTGAACGCGGGTTGCACCACAGGGAAGGGACGAGGAAGTCAATAGATCGATCAGGAATGCCATCGCCCCGACAAGAATTCAAAAAGACAGAGAAGACCCAGCCGAACAGAACTTCGGAGGCCAAGCCATACCATTCGGCTGAAACACAGCATCGCAGTTTTATGACCTGCTTTGACAGCCTCTTCAGAACACCCAGAAACAACACAGATGTGCTTGGCATGAGGTAACCGTACATCCCATCATCTACTACGTTCATCTAGTACCAGTCGATTCAGTTATCATGTTGTTTTCCACTTACCCCAACACATCATGTATTTCTCACCTTCTTTGCCTTAAGCTTGGCCTCTTTCACCTCTTTCTTCACATACTCCTGCAGAGATGCGATGCACCCACAGTTGACAGAGAACGGCAAGGAAGAGAGGACCAACAGTTGAAAACGACATGGGAGAAAGAAGATGGTCTGTTTAGGCCTGGACCTTTTCAGCTGCTTCTTCACGTACTTGTGGCACAAAAAATCAAGTTGCAAACACTAAGATGAGCGGCGCCGGTAGACAGATGTAGAGTGCTTCCTTTGCAGACGGCAGACATGGCAGACAGGCGCATGTGCATGTGGACATGCATGAATGCATGGCATGACATGGTATGGTGTGGTATGGTATGGTATGGTATGGTATGGTACGGTACGGCATGGTATGGTAAGGCATGGTAAGGTAGGGTATGGTATGGTACGGCATGGTATGGTATGGTATGGTATGGTATGGTATGGTATGGTATGGTATGGTATGGTATGGTATGGTATGGTATGGTACGGTACGGTACGGTATGGCATGGTATGCACAGTGGTGGGAGCACTGACAATGAACTTGGGCTTCTCGGCTTCTGGTAGCGACTCGTCCTTGACCAGGTTGTCTGTGAACTCCTGTGCCGGGCAGGCAGGCACGGATGGAGGAGTGTGGAACGAGGGGGGTGGCGGGAGGAGGGTGAGGGGACGAGATGGTGGAGGGAGGGGGAAGGAGGGAGGAGGGAGGAGGGAGGGAAGAGGGAGGAGGAAGGAGGATGGTGAATGTACGGAGAAGGCAGCTGCTGGTCTTCCACGACCATTCGAGGTAAATACCACCACCCTCAGCACCGAGGTCAGTCTCACATACTATCCCTCTCTCTCACATACTATCCCTCTCTCTCACATACTATCCCTCTCTCTCACATACTATCCCTCTCTATCACATGCTATCCCTCTCTCTCACATACTATCCCTCTCTCTCACATACTATCCCTCTCTCTCACATACTATCCCTCTCTCTCACATACTATCCCTCTCTCTCACATACTGTCCCTCTCTCTCACACACACCCACACGCCTCTTCCCCCCCAACACCACAACTCCCTTCCCCCCCCCAACACCCACCTACCCCCACACCCGCACACACGCACACACAGCCTAAGCCACAAGCAAACAAACCCTCTCACCTCGTACTCGTCCATCTCCCAGTCATACTCCGCCAGCAACTGCCAGGGGGTGGGCGAGAGTGTGCGAGACAGAGAGTGTGCGAGACAGGGAGTGTAAGAGAGTGTGCGAGACAGGGAGTGTAAGAGAGTGTGCGAGACAGGGAGTGTAAGGGAGTGTGCGAGACAGGGCAATGCAGGGAGGGGCGGGGAGAAGAAGATGACAGAGAGAAGCAGGGAGTAGATTTGTGAGAGAGAGAGGAGGAAGAAAACCCACAGAAAAGCAAGTAACCAGTGCAGAGCTCAAATGCCCACACAACGTCCTTTGAGTAATCTCCGGAGAGGAGCAGAATTGGCTCACTCCCAAGGGCAAACGAAAGAGGAGGGAGGTGGTTACCGGGGGAGGTGGGTTGTCGCCTTCAAAGGGATACATGATGGACACCACCGTGTCCACCTCCTGCTCCTCCTGCATGTGCGGTAGGAATATGTCTGATGGCGTGCGGGCGAGCACGCGTGATGGGAGGGGGGGGAACGGTGGGTTTGGGGGAGAAGACAGGGTGGGACGACTGTGTCCGCCTCCTGCTCCTCCTGCATGTGCAGTAGGAATATGTCTGATGGAGTGCGGGCGAGGACGCGTGGAGGGGTGGGGGGGTTAGTGGAGAGCAGCTATGTGGGCATATACGCTCTGGACAGCGAGCGTCCAGCGTATATGCGCTAGCGTCCGTACGCTGGACGCTAGACGCTCGTCGGACGCTGGACGCTCGGCCAAAATTTTTTGGGGCAGCCCGGGAAGAAAAATTGACCATCGAAATTTGAAATCGCGATTTCCAATCGAAATTTGAAATCGCGATTTCAGAGCTGGATCTCAAGCGCCAAAACTGAACCAGATCCATCACAATTTCAGAGGCCACCGCACTTCACCCCTTCTTATCTAGCCAACCCAACCCCCCCGTCACGTTCCTAAATAGTCGAGCATCACAATTCCTTCCTCACAATTGCGTTCATTTCTAGCATTTCTCACCTTCTCCAGCAGGCATCCATGGCGGAACCTAGTACCTCAAATGCTGCTGGCGCTCCCAACTCACAGTCCGTGCAGGGCTCGTTTAGCGCTGGTCGTGTGTACGAAGATGATGAAGTTAAGCACCCTACGTTTAAACACTATGACACATTTACGAAGGCGGGCGTCAAGGGAAAGCAAGTGGAGTGCCGATTCTGCAAGCACACTTTCGCCCACAGCCATAGCCGTTGCGCTAGTCACCTTGCGGAGTGGCCGGGTCAGGGACGACGCGTAGTGAAGCTCTGCACTGCCGTTCCTAAGGAGGTCGCCGACGCAATAAGCAATGCGGCCATCACGAAAACTAACGCGCGGGACGACAAGGCGCGGGCTGAGAATATCGCTGTTGAATCGGTGACTGGGCGGCCTGCAGTGAAGCGGACGCTTACGGACTTCTATGGCGACGATGCTGCTGAGAAGAAGGCCGCGGCTGATGAGTCTGTTTGCCTTTGCGTCGCCGCTCTCCGCATCCCGGAGCGCACCGTGGAGCACCCGCTGTTTCGCCACATGGTGCAGTCCATAGCTGCCGCTGGAATCAACTACGTGCCACCCAAGAGGCGCTACGTGGGGGGGGCTGGACTGCAGCGCTGCCGGAAGATGATTGAGGGTGCGTTGTCTCCAGTGGAAGACAGCTGGAAGCGACTTGGCGTCACTATAGCCAGTGACATGATGACCGATGTGGCAGGCCGGGCGCAAGCGAACATAATGCTCATCAACGACTTTGGCGCGGTCTTCCTTGAGAGCGTCGATTGCGACATGCAGAAGAAAACGGGGACTTACATTGCAGGCATGCTGAAACCGGTGGTGGAGAAGGTTGGGCCGAACAATGTCGTGGCGTTCTGCACTGACGGTGGGAGCAACTACGCCAAGGCTGGCCGCAAGTTGCTGGAGGAATGGCCGCACATCGAGCATGTGCCGTGCGCCACTCACGTCCTCGATTTGATGATGGAAGACTTCGGGAAGCTCACATGGGCTAAGACGGTGGTGGAGAGGACGGATAAGATGAACACGTTTATCCGCAACCATCACATGACGCGGGCCTTCTTGAGGAACCCGGCAAACCATGGTGGGAAGGGGCTGCAGGCATTGAAACCTGCTGGCACTCGTTTCGGGACACATTACATTTCCGTGTCCCGCTTGTGTGAGTTGCGCGCAAACCTGACGACGATGGTCTGTGACGATGTGTGGGAGGAATGGGCAGTGGGGAAGGTGAAGGAGAGTGCGGATGTGTTCAAAGGGTAAGTCCTTGATCCGGCGTGGTGGACAACCGCCGAATTCTTTTGCAAATTGATGAAGCTGCCCTTTTTGGTGATGAGACAGACGGACTCCGCGAAGAAGGGGATGATGGGCCGTATTCATGATCTTATGCTGCAGCTGACCGAGGACATTAACAAGGTCCTGGAAGAGGATGAAAAGCAGTTGAGCCAAAAGGACAAGAAGGATATTGCCCGCATTGTGAAGGAACGATGGGATGGGAGCCTCGCATGCGCGCTCGACGTGGCTGGTCGGATTCTAAATCCGGCCAACCAAACTGAGGGAATATTCGGGAAGGATGCAGAGTGCACTCGGGCCATGAAGGGCTGGATGGGGCGCGCGGTTGAGTTCTTGGATGCTGCTGGGGAGGAGGGGGCGGATACAATCATAGAGGGTCTGATGGCATATGTGGATGGTGTGGGGAGCTTTGGGATGCCCCTGGCAAAGGCATATCGGGCAAAGGTGAAGGAGGGGAAGATGGACATGGAGATGTGGTGGGCTTGGAACGGAACCGATAACGTGGCTCTCGCGACACTGGCGCGTCGTGTGCTTGCCCAACCCGTTTCCGCATCCCCTTGCGAGCGGGGCTGGTCCACCTGGGATTCCGTGCACACGGCGCGGCGCAACAGGCTGGGTTTTGTGAAATGTCGCGACCTGGTCTATGTAGCCCACAACTGGAATGTGGTGCGGAAGTGGAGCAGGGATTCGGTCGCGGGCAGGGCAATCGTGTCAGGGAACATCCCTGAAGCCCCGATCCCAGAGGGTTACAACGTACCTGAGGAGGGTGAAGACGAAGAGGAGGGGGAGGATGAGGCGGATAGGAAGGTGTTTGCGGATGAGTATCAGTAGATGGCCGAAAGTGTGTGTGTAGAAATATTTATTTGGATAAATCTGTTTTTTTTTTTTTTGTTATGACATTTTCTCTGGAAATGTATGGTGTTGTGGCGGGTACCCCCCTTTCCCCCCTCTCCCCCCTCTTTTTTTTCCCCCTGCCCGGAAATTTTTTTCCCCTGCCCGGCCCAAGCGTCCAGGTCCTGACATCCGAGCGTCCAGCGTATATACGCCAGCGTCTGGACGCCAGCGTATATACGCCAGCGTCTGGACGCTGGCGTATAGGACGCTGGACGCGTCCATGTCCACATAGGAGAGCAGGAGGTGGAGGGAGGGGTGGGTTTGGGGGAGAGGACAGAGTGGGACGACTGTGCCCCCCTCCTGCTCCTCCTGCATGTGCCGTAGGACGATGTGTGATGGGGTGACGGGGGAGGCACGAGGGAAGGGAGGAGGCAAGGTTGGAGAGGGGTGGAGGGGGAGGGGAGGAGGGGGAGAGGGGAGATAAAAGAATGACTGGGGCGACCATGCCCACCCACATCCTGCTGGCCCCTCCTGCATGTGCTGTGCGGGGAGGAAGTTGTCTGGCGGGAGGCGGGGAGGGAAGGAAGAGTGGAAAAAGGAGGGGAGTGAGGGAGGGGAGAGAACAAAGACTGATGGGTTTACATGAGAGATACGAGCGTGTCCGCGTCGTGCTCCTCCCGCATGTGGGGGAGGAAGATTCCTGGTGGGGGAGGAAGATGCCTGGTGGGGGAGGAAGATGCCTGGTGGGGGAGGAAGGAGTGCAGGCCTACGGGCAGTACAGAAGAGCCAGAGAACGACCGAGTGTACTTGCAGAGAGCAACACGCGGTAATTTGAGATCAAGCATGCATACATGCCACTCCAGATAGCAACCATGCGATAACCACAAGGTTACCTTCACGGGTATACATGCAAAAGGCGGATGACAAACGTGTGGTAACCAGGCAAGCATGGTGCACACATCATGCAGCACACAGCATGCAGCACACATCATGGCACGTACATGGTAAGCAGTACTCGAACTTCTTCACCCGCTCTTGCTTCATCTGCCTCAACCCCGCCCTGCCGCACACAGCATGCAGCACACAAACGGAACAGTGAGACAGCACTGCTCATAAACAAACACTTGGCAAGATGAGCTAAATCTCAGCTGCTGAAAAAACATTCTCAACAATCATCAGTCATACATTTCATAACTCATAAACATCATGGCTCATAAATCTCCCAAGCACGTAAGAAGGGGGGAGCTGACCTGCGTTGTATGCACTTGAGAGTGAAGATGTTCGACCGGTGCCGCCTGAGGTCCGACCCTCGGCTGCACACGATCACACAAGGGATGACACAAGGGATGACACAAGGAATGACACAAGGGATGACACACGGGATGACACACGGGATGGCACACGGGATGGCACATGGAATGGCACATGGGATGGCACAATGGGATGGCACAATGGGATGGCACAATGGGATGGCACATGATCGGTTTAAGATCAGAAGAAACACATGAAAAGGAGAGGATGGTGGTGGTGGCTGCTGGCACCATCTCTGTCTCTCATCCCTGCCTCCCTTCCCACTTTACATGACCCTTCATTCAATCTAATCACACTCACCGATCGCATCGGCATGATCATCTCATCTCTGTCTCTCAAGACCCTAACCTTTCCTCCCTTCAAGCTTTGCCACACTCGCCCATCGCCCCCCTCCCTGTGATCACACCCACCCAGTAGTATCGGGTATGTAGGGGATCCAGTCCATCTTCATCTCGCGCATCGGCACGATCATCTCTGTCTCCATCTGCACTGACTTGATGCCCAGCTTGTCTGACGGGGCGAATGGTGATAACACCTGGTGGAGAGCGGTGGAGAGCGGTGAAAAGAGGTGGGATGGGATGCAGTTGATAATCAGTAGGCACGATCGTCTCTCCATCTGCACTGACTTGATGCCCAGCTTGCCCGACGGGGCGAACGGCGGCAGCACCTGGTGGGGAGTGACTAGGACAGATGGGAAGTGGTAGAAGGAGGTGGAGTTTGATTGATAAGCGGTCGGTGAAAACCCTCCCTCTCTCTCCATTCAAATTGGCTTGAATGCTAACTTAATGCAATGCAACGTAAGAGAGAATGGGAAGGGGGTGGGGAGGTGAGGGAGGAACGGAAGAGTGAGACACGGGGTAGCAGGGAGGTTGGGAGGGCGGGGGGCGGGGGGCGTGACCATGCATGTACTTCAAATGTTGCGGGCAGTTAAACACACAACCAGAAATTCCAACCCACAACCTCGAAGCGAAACCCTTACTTCAGACTCAGACCATGTAAAAAGGTCTGAAAACACGTCGTGTACACGAACCTGAACCCAAAACCCAAGCAAGCCTAACCAAAAACCTGAAATCCTGTACCCCTCTCTACGGCTGATTTTTATTTTGAGCCTCAAGCTCAAGCAATGCACATACCGCGACGACTGTTGGCACATGCACGACCTTGTCCTTGCCCTTCCAGTGCACCTTGATTGCATACCATACACCCCTATGGCACTTTCATACGCTCATATCATACGACCATGATGCATGCATGCATGCACGTACCGCCACGACAGCTGGCACGTGCACCACCTTGTCCTTGCCCTTCCAGTGCACCAGCTGCGCTGCAAGCGGGACAGGACAGGGTAGCAGGATGGTGGATGGGATGGGATCATGCAGGGGCGGAGGGTTTATGGAGAGCTGTGTAGCTGACTGATAAGTCGCGAATAGAGATATGCTTTGTGAAAACAAAAAACGGAGCACGAAACGAATTGGAGGTGTACGTGGGAGAAAGGGAGATTGAGCACCACGGAGTCCTTCTGTCCTTCATAATTGTGTTCTGATTTCTGGCATTAATGAAATCTTATCTTGAGATGTTACCACGTCCAGGACCAAGTTCAATCATACTGCTACGAGCCTTTCAGGTTCCATTGGGCTTGGGCCATTTGAACTCACGCTCTGTGCACCCAAAGAGGTAGACGCGCTTGTCGTGCAGCGGGCCGCCCTCATCAAACGCCTCCTGCACACATCCGAGATGAGTCACGTGGGCACGGCAGGAGACACAGGGAAAGGGGGAAGCAGGATGTGAGTGTGTGTGCTCGCTTGTTGGGGCGAACCCCTGGGTTGTGGAGAAGCGTGGTACGGGGAGGGCGGGAGACAAGGGGAGGAAGACGACGGAGAGAGGGGGAAACAGGGAGAACCATGGCTGCCTTGTTTTCAGGGCTGCACCCGAAGCCTCAACGAGTATTACGCAATAAAGTGACACGAAAAGGATACACGGATGGGACGGCTGATGTGAGCGTGAGTGGGAAGGCTCGCTTCTCAAGAATGTGATCGTCGGCCTTCCCACTGAGGATTGTGGCCAGGAATCGGCACAGGGTGAGGCGAGCGAGAGATTGTACTTATATAGAGACAGCTGATAGAGAGAAAGCTGATAGAGAGAGCTGCAATGTGTGTGCTTACATCAAGGTTTGAGAAGTCCCACTCAATCTCGTACACTTTGTCGTATTGGTCCCACTGGCAGAGAGAGTGCGAAGAAAAGAGGTGGACGGGGATAGGGGAGGCGTGGGGGACAGGAAGAGGAGGGGGGGACAAAATGCGTTGGAAGACGGCGGTTGGTCGAAGCGTATAGGCTTTCCATTGCATCATGCGTGTGAAATTAATTCCATAAGGAAGAACTGCAGGATAATCATTGGTCAAGGCAAGACGAGCAGAGAGAAGTAGTTAGCCTTATTAATGGGACTTCTATCAGGGCCCTTAGCCTAGAAAACCCATTTCCGCATAAGCTTCTGAGATTCTGAGTTGGTGAAAACGGGATAAAGGACGATCAAAGACGTGCTATTAGGAAGAAAAGGGACGAATCACAGACGTGCTTAACAGGTGTGCAGCGTTGAAGCTTGCAGACTGGGTTGGGAAAGTGAGTGTGGATTTTCAAGCTCCAAAAGGCAGTGGATAAGGTGTGCCATAAAGAAGAAGGATGAGAAGCAAGTGAGCGAAGGTGAGGTGAAGCAAAGCAGGAAACGGATGGCATGGGTACCTCCGTGCCGACCGGAAATGCTTCCTTCCAAATGTCTTCCTGAAAGACGGCATGATGATGGCAGGAAGGAGTTAGGCAAAGCCAAGAGATTTAAGACGAAGACGGTCGAAAGCGCGTGGATCGGCTGACATGAGCAAGAAAGCGAGAGCGAAATTGAACGACAGACAACGAACGATCGGCGACGAACGGCCGGGAACGAACGACCGAGAACGAACGACCGGCAATGTACGACCGACATTAAACGACCAGCATTTCGGCACCGAAGGACCGGCATACAGTGAGCAACTATAGAAGGAGAGAGGCGCAATGGCAGAAGCAAGGGAACATTGCAGATTTGCGGCACTAGAGGGTGGGCGAAACGAAGGGGGAGCTCACCATCTCTGCCATTGATGCCCACCGAACCCACGATCACGAGCGCGCGCTACACAACGGTTTTGCGGAAGCGTCGATGTACGAACGCGGCGAAGGCGAGACACACGCTTCCGGCCAGAATGCCGCTCGATCGCACACGAAAAGGCTTGAACTTGATCTATGAACGAGCTCGATACAGCCTAGGCTTTGAACGGGACTCCCTGACACACAGCCTTGTAGGACAGAGCGAAACCTGTAAAACATCTCCCGAAACCCATGACAACCGAAACTGATACGGTATCGCAAAATTGCAGGTTTCACCCTGAACCCGATGCTGAAACCGCCGCTTTCTGAGATAAATGCAAATAGATACAAGGCTTTATATGATTACAAGGAATATGAAAGATTTAACTGTAACTGCTATTGCGGTTCGATACAACGACGACTCAGGTAACTGCTCAATAGCGAGTCAGTTATGTGTCCTTGCTGTCGCGCTGTTTTTCGGCGAGTCAAAGGTCGCTGACCTTTGACCTTCACTTAACCTCTTGCTGTTGTCTTTCTGTCAACCGCTTTGGTTGACTCGCTATTACTTAGTTGTAGTTCGCTTCGCTTACGTGTCAGAATGTTATAGTGCTTACTTTGTGTAGGCTATAGTGGGGTAGCCATAAGGGGTACAACCCAATTAGGGTTAGTACTTGTACCCAACTTCTCTTCAATGCATTCATTCTCGTTCTAGTTTCTAACATGGTTTCAGAGCAGGTCCTTCCTTAGGACCGCATTTTTTTAGGGCCCACCACAGAGCTGCCCCACGAACTGCCCTGCTGCCCTGCCCTAAAGGCCCATCGCCCCTAGCAGCCCGTCGTGTCGCCCCTAGCAGCTCGTCGCGCCGCCCTTAGCAGCCCACGAGCTGCCCCTGCAGCTAGCGCACTGCCCCTGCAGCCCGCTTGCCACTGCTCACGGCCCGCCCGCCGCCCCTAGGCTCGCTAGCCGCCCTTGTGGCCCGCTCGCCGCCCTTGCAGCCCGCCTGCCGCCCCTAGGCCCGCTAGCCACCCTTGCGGCCCGCTCGCCGCCCTTGCGGCCCGCTCGTCGCCCGTGCGACCCGCTCGCCGCTTGCTCGCGGTCCGCTAGCCGCCCCTGCAGCCCGCTTGCTGCCAGCTTGCGGCCCGCTACGCCGCCCCTGCCGCCCGCTTGCCGCTTGCTCACGGCCCGCTCGCCGCCCCTGCTGCCCGCTCGCCGCTTGCCTGCGGCCCGCTCGCCGCCCCTGCAGCCCGCTTGCTGCCTGCCGGCGGCCCGCTCGCCGCCCTTGCAGCCCGCCAGCCGCCCGCATACGGCCCCCTCGCAGCCCCTGCAGCCCGCTCGCTGCCCTCTTGCGGGTCGCGCGCCGCCCCTTGCAGCCCGCTCGCCGCCCCTTGCGGCCTGCTCGCCGCCCCTGCAGCCTGCGCGCCGCCCCTTGCAGCCCGCTCGCCGCCCCTTGCGGCCCGCTCGCCGCCCCTTGCAGCATGCGCACTGCCCTCTGGCAGCCCGCTCGCCGCGCCTTTGCTGCCCGCCCTGCTGCTTGCACCGCCCGGCTCCTGCCCGCCCTGCTGCTGGCCACCCTAGCCGTGCGCCGCCCTGCCCTGCCTGCGTGCTGCTCTGCTGGTAGCGCGCCACCCTGCTCTGCCCGCTATGGCTTCTCTCCGTGTACTCACGTTCGATCATGAGGGCCGTCCGATCCAGTTCGACACGTGGCTCGACGACTTACAGCTGTACCTACTGAGCGACTCTAGAGACAGCGTTTTGTTTTTTGACCACACGTCTGGAGCGTCTCTCGCCCCTCCCGCCACAACTGACAGTGCGACTCGCTCACAGTGGCTTACCCGTGACGCTGCTGCTCGCTTAGCCATTCGCAACCACCTGCCGTTAGCCGAATGCGCTCACTTCGGACAGCACAAGACTGCTAAAGCACTGTACGACGCTGTAGTCGCTCGTTACTCCTCCCCTGCCACTGCCGCTCTAGGCCGTCTCATACTGCCCTACCTGTTTCCCGAGCTGTCCGCCTTTGCCACAGTAGAGGACCTCTTTACCCACCTTTGCACTAGCGACGCTCGCTACCGCGCTGCCCTCCCGGCAGAGTTCCTTGACAGGAACCCGCCCCCGATGTACATCACTCTCTACTTTATAGTCACCCGCCTCCCTGACTCTCTTCGCGCTATCAGGGACCACTTTCTAGCACTTGACCTCACAGACCTCACTGTCGACCTGCTCAAGCAGCACCTCCTTGCAGCTGAGACTAGCGTAGTCTGCATGTAGTTCTAGATGTAGTGTAGTTATATCGCTGTTCTGCTTTTGGTGCACCCCCCTCCTTACTTGTCTCTTGTATAACTTGGGCCTTTGGCCCTTTAGTGAATCATTCTTTCTTGATTTTCTCCTTGTCCAACTCTCTCGACACTCAACCCTAGCATGGCTCCTATGGATGCTCACATACCCTCCTAGCTATTCTTCTAACATGGTATTAGAGTGGTTACGACCCAATTGGCCCACCGTTTTTTAATCCTCGCATGGCGTCCGCCTCGCTGGCTCCCATCGTTTTTTTTCTGCTAGTCGCACGCCCCGGGTATGCGCCGGTTTTTGCCCGCCACACCCCCCGGGCGTGCGTCGGTTTCTGCCCGTCGCACGCCCCGGGCGTGCGTTGGTTTCTGCCCGTCGCGCACCCCCAGCACGCGGCGGTGTTCTGCCCGTCGCTCACCCCCAGCGTGCGACGGTTTTCTGCCCGTCGCGCGGGGGCCCCGCTGCCCTGCTTCCCGTCGTCCCCCCCGCCCACTTCCTTCTCCCTCTCCTACTTCGCGTGCAGCAGTTTGGGCGGGGGGAGGGGGGGGGGGAGGGTGTTGGGGGGACGCAAGAGTGGTGTTGGGGGGGGGTTGCACCTCCAGTGCCCCGCTGCTCTGCTTCGTAACCAAGCCAGCAGCCCCCCCCCCCCCCCCCATTCTTCTCCATCCCCCTGCTGCCCGTGCAGCAGTGGGGGGAGGGTATCCCGTCGCGCGCCCTGCTGTAGCCCGAGCAGCTCCCACACCGCCCCCCCAGCCCCCCTTTCTCCTCCATCCCCCTGCTGCGCGTGCAGCAGTGGGGGGGAGGGTATGGGGGTGGCGGGTGTGAGTAGTCAGCCGCCCACCACCTCCTCCTCTCTCTCCCTGCCGCACTTGTCGCTGTGTCGGGAGAAGGGGGGGAGCTTGGAGGTTAAGGGGGTGGCAGGAAGGGATCTGCAGCACCAGCCCCCCCGCCCCCCCCCTTCTCCTCCATCCCCCTGCTGCGGGTGCAGCAGTGGGGGGGAGGGGATCTGCAGCACCAGCCCCCCCGCCCCCCCTTCTCCTCCATCCCTCTGCTGCGGGTGCAGCAGTGGGGGGGAGGGGATATGCAGCACCAGCCCCCCCTTCTCCTCCACCCCCCTGCTGCGGGTGCAGCAGTGGGGGGAGGGGATCTGCAGCACCAGCCCCCCCGCCCCCCCCTTCTCCTCCATCCCTCTGCTGCGGGTGCAGCAGTGGGAGGAGGGGATCTGCAGAACCAGCCCCCCCGCCCTCCCCCTTCTCCTCCATCCCCTTGCTGCGGGTGCAGCAGTGGGGGGGAGGGTATACAGGTGGCGGGTGTGAGTGAACTGCTGCCGCCTCTCCTCCTCTCTCTCCCACTGCTGCACATGCCGCTGTGGGGGGGGGGGGAGATGAGGGAGTGGCGGTAGGGATGCTGAGGCCTTGCACACCTTTACTCTTCACTCAGGTGCTTCACGCTGTTTCTTTCGCGACAGCACCACCCTCACTCCTCTCTCAGCACCTGTACCGGAGAGACTGGCTGACCCCTCCGAGGGCCCAGTCCTTGCCCGTTCCTCCACTGTTCTCCCGTGTCCGGCAGTTCTGTCCGGCTCACTGTCAGGCCTTCACCTCCCCTCGTTCTCTATGAACTTGGTGAGTACCGCTACCCTGCAGGACGCGATGGTCACTACCACCACTCCTGGGGGTCAGCGTGTGTCGATCTGCACGTGTAGACGGACGGGCCGCCACCTGGCCACATTCACTCGTCGGCCTGGGTCGAGTCTGTACACACTGGCTAATGAGCCTCCCCAGGTAGCTGCGTCTGCCCAGGTGTCCGCGTCAGGTCCGGTAGCACCCCCTTGCTCGTGTCGCCTGCTGTCGCACCAGACTCTCCTGCGGCACCACCGCCTTGGTTAACCCTCCCTGCCACGCCTTTGTGGCATGCACTCCCGCCTCCTTGTCTCTGGTCTTCCCAGGTCTCTGCCTCCCCTCCCGCCCTTGCCTGCCCCGCCCTGCCTTCCTTGCGTCGAGGGGCGGCAGCGCGCCGCTCCTCACTCCTCCTTGTTTCCCCCGACGTCTGCTCCCCTGTAGACTCTCCACATGGACGTGTGGGGCCCAGCACGCGTCAGTGGACAGGGCCGCGAGCGCTACTTTCTGCTGGTTGTTGACGACTACACGCGGTACACCACTGTCTTCCCCTTGCGCAGCAAGGGTCAGGTCCCTGATGTCTTGATCCCTTGGATCCGCGCAGTCCGTCTCCAGCTCCGCGAGCGGTTCTGCCAGGACCTTCCTGTCTTGCGTCTGCACTCTGACAGAGGTGGTGAGTTCTCCTCCGACCTCTTGCGGGACTTTTGTCGTGGGGAGGGCATTCTCCAGTCGTTCACGCTTCCGGACTCCCCTCAGCAAAATGGGATTGCTAAGCGCCGCATTGGATTAGTCATGGAGGTCGCTCGTACCTCCATGATCCATGCGGGTGCTCCCCATTTCTGTGGATGTTTGCGGTCTGGTACGCTGCGCAACAGCTCAACCTCTGGCCCCGTGTGACCTCACCGACACTGCGTTGGACGGGGAGGTTGGCGATGCGTCGGTGTTCTGGGTCTTGGGATCTTTTGCCTTTATTCGCGATACACCCGTGGACAAGCTCTCCGCCCGTGCTATTCGCTGTGTCTTCCTTGGCTTTCCCCCTGACGCGCCTGGCTGGTAGTTTTACCACCCCACCTCGCGTCGTGTCTTCCCCTCTCATGACGTCACCTTTGACGAGTCGGTTCCCTTTTACCGTCTCCTCCCCTACCGCTTTGCCCCTCCCCCACCCCCGCCGCTCTTCCTTGCTCCAGGTCCCCCTCCGCTAGACCCCCTCCCCCCCCAGGGTCCTGCTCCCTCAGGTGTGTCTCAGGTAGACCCTCTCCCAGGTACTGTTCCTGTTGAGGTAGTTGTCGACTCAGGTGCTGCTCGAGGTGCTGCGTCTGGGGGTGCTGAGCCTGGGGGTGCGGAGCCTGGGGGTGCTGACTCTGAGGGTGCCGGATCTAGGGGTGCTGAGCCTGGGGGTGCAGAGCCTGCGGGTGTGGAGCCTGAGGGTGCTGAGCATGCGGGTGTGGAGCCTGGGGGTGCTGAGTCTGGGGGTGCTGAGCCTCGGGGTACTGCTTCTTCTGGAGGTCCTGCGGGTGCTTTTCCACGACTGTCTCCCCGGCCGGAGCCTTTCTCCCCGCAGCAGCTGCGCGAGTGGTTTACTCAGCGCACACGCCTTTGGATCGGAGCTGCCAGAGCTGGAGACTCTGCCGCTAGAGATACGGGAGCTGGAGGTGCTGGAGCTACTGCTCAAGCTGGTGGTACTGGAGGTGCTGCACCTGCTAGTCCTGGAGGTGCTCGTACCACGGGTACTGGAGCTGCCGGGTTTGGTGGTGTTGGGGGCGCTGGAGCTGGAGACCCTATGGAGCCTGGAGCTGCTAGGGCTGGAGGCGCTGGTGCTGGAGGAGCTGGAGCTGGTGGCGCAGGAGCTGGAGGCACGCGTGCGGGAGGCGCTGGAGCTAGAGGAGCTGGAGCTGTTGACCCTGGAGTTGGAGGTGCTGGAGCTAGGGGTGCTGGTGGTACTGGTGCTGGAGGCACCCTGCGGCCGCGACCGTACTTCGTTCCCCTGCTTCAGCAGGTTCTTGGTGTCCCGTCTTCTACTGGCCTTACTCCTCCCTTACTGTGTCCACCGCCTGACCAGTCGCAGCTGCCGTTAGAGCCAGCCTCCCCACGGCCTGCTCCTTCTCCTTACATTGAGCAAACCGGCGGTCTTATCGAGCGTCGTGAGCCTGCGTCTCGTCTTGCCTCCCCTGTTCCCACTGGTCGTCGCGTTCCTCGTCCGCGTCCTCCTCCTGTTCCCGGCACACACGCTATGGCACGTCGTCCTTCCTCTGTTCCACTGCGTGTTCCTCTGCCGCCTCCTCCTGAGTCCTCTCTTCTTGCCGTCCCTGACCCTGAGTCTGACCGCGCTCGTGCTGCCTGTCCCACTGTCTCTCGTCTCCTCGCCACTATTGTCACTGACCCTTCTTTTGAGTCCATTGCTGGGTATGCCCTCGTTGTTGAGCTAGTTGATTTTGCTGCTGCCTGTCGTCTAGACTACGCCACTGCAATTGTTGCTGAGTCTGAGTCTGCCAGTTCTCCGTACGCTGGGGTGAGTGTGCTCTTGGCATGGACGTCCTTGAGGACAGGCAGGATGACTTTGAGTGTCTTGCAGCTGCTGTACCTCGTTTAGCTTCCATGCTGCTTGCCCCCGAAGGAGACCCGGATGCACTTGACATCCCTACCCCGCGCTCTTACGCAGAGGCGATTACGAGTCCTTACTCCTCTCAGTGGCAGGCAGCCATGGATGCCAAGATGGCATCCTGGAAGTCCACAGGCACCTACGTGGACGCAGTTCCCCCGTCTCGGGCGAACATAGTCGATGGCATGTGGATTTTTACAGTGAAGCGACCGCCGGGTTCTCCGCCTGCCTTCAAGGCGCGTTACGTTGCTCGAGGCTTCAGTCAGTGACAGGGGGTCAACAACTTCCAGACCTTCTCCCCCACCTCGAAGATGACTACTCTTCGAGTGTTGCTGCACGTCGCTGCTCAGCGTGACTACGAGTTACACTCTCTTGACTTCAGTAGAGCTTTCTTGCAGGGCAGCCTGCACGAGGAGATCTGGCTGTGCCGCCCATCTGGCTTCACTGGGTCGTTTCCTGCAGGTACCTTGTGGAGCCTCCGGCGGCCAGTCTACGGTCTCCGCCAGGCGCCTCGAGAGTGGCACGACACACTAAGGACTATACTTGCGGCTCTGGGGTTTAATCCTTCTACTGCTAACCCGTCGCTCTTTCTATGCACCGACACGTTGCTTCCGCCGTTCTACGTCCTCGTGTACGTCGACGACCTGGTCTTTGCCACTGCTGACACTGAGGCACTGGCCCTTGTGAAGTCGGAGCTGCAGAAGAGACACACCTGCACTGACCTGGGTAAACTGCGTAGCTATCTTGGCTTGGAGATCACCCGGGACAGAGCACGGCGCACCATCACACTGACTCAGTCACACATGGTGCACCAGGTCCTTCAGCGCTTCGGCTTCCAGTACTCCTCGCCACAGCTCACTCCTCTGTCTACCGGCCACTTGCTCTTAGCTCCACCTTCGGACGAGTCCGTAGAGCCGAGTGGTCCGTACCCAGAGCTTGTGGGCTGCCTCATGTACCTGATGACGTGCACACGATCTGACCTTGCGCACCCTCTCAGCCTCCTGGCTCGCTACGTGGCTCCCGGTAGGCACCGAAAGGTGCACTGGGATGCTGCGAAGAGGGTACTGCGTTACTTGTGCAGTACGTCGGGCATGGGGCTCGTGCTTGGAGGACGGGGTCCAGCTGTCCTCACTGGTCACGCAGACGCTTCTTGGGTTGACGACTCAGCTACGCAGCGGTCGTCACAGGGTTACACCTTCAGCCTCGGTTCCGGCTCTGTTTCCTGGCGGTCTACCCGCTCGTCTTTGGTTCTCAGCTCCAGTTGTGAGGCTGAGATCTACGCAAGGGCCATGGCTGCACAGGAGCTACGCTGGCTCACCTACCTGCTGACTGTCTTGGGAGACCAGCATCGTTCGCCTTCAGTTCTGTAGGTAGACAACAAGGCCATGATTGCCTTGCGTCAAGAGCACAGACTAGAGCACAGAACGAAGCACATTGCTCTGCGATACTTCCTTGCTCGAGAGTTGCACCAGCGTGGCCAGCTTTGTCTTGCGTACGTGACCACTAGGGTCAACACTGCTGATATATTCACCAAGGCACTTCCGCCCGGTGATCATCAGCGCAGCTCTACTGTGTTAGGCCTTGTGCCTAATTTGCCTCACTTGCTCACTGCGTGACTTTGCTTGTACTGTGATCTATATATATATATACTTGCATGCTTATACTTGCTAGGGTATGATCACTGTATTGTTTGTTCTCTTTTATATAACTCTGCATGTGAACTGGCCTTGTGGCCTTTTGCTTGTGCTCGGACTGTGTGGTGACTTTGTGATCCACCCTGAGCTTGCTTTGCTTTTCTTGACCGGTCTTGTGACCACTTGTTCTCCCCCACTTTTCCTATGGGGGTGTGTCAAAATGGTGTAGTGCTTACATTTGTGTAGGCTATAATGGGGGTAGCCCATAAGGGGTACAACCCAATTAGGATTAGTACTTGTACCCAATTGTTTCATAGTGCGTTCATTCTCGTTCATTGTTTTGACTGCCAGAACGGAGCAGGTGCAGGAGAGTTAAAAACGGAGGGCGAAGGATGCTGGTCGCTCGCCGTCTGCGAGCAAACACAACTGTTGGTGAGGAGGAGGAAGCTGGTGGTGGTGCACAGGAGGAGAGCAGAGGAGAGGCGGCTGGAGGAGAGGAGATAGGAGGAGGAGAAGTGGCTGGAGGAGAGGAGAGGGTGAAGCGGAAGGAGGAGGAGAATTGAGGAGACTGCTGCTGGAATTTCACGCCACCCTCTCAACCTTCCCCCCCCCCCCACCCGCTGCAGGAGCACCAGGGAGAGGGAGGAGAAGGCGATGGCTGTTGGTCATGGCGGAATCCCGCCACCCCCTCACCCTTGCCCCCCCCCCCCCCCCCCCCTTTCAGCGACAAGTGCTGCAGGGCGTGAGAGGAGAGAGGAGAGGCGGCGATGCAGGATCGTGGCATCACCTCCTGCATCAACCACCCAACCCCCCCCCCCCCCACACCCGCCACCCCCCGTCTCAGCGACGGTTGTTGCTGCCGCAGCAGCAGCAGAGGGGTTGACGGGAGGGCGGGCGGGGACTAGGGGTGGCGCACGACAAGGGGCCGTAGCGAAGGCGCGATGAAGCGGCGACGGGGCAGCATGGCCGCGATCGACAGGGCGAGGCCGCGAGCAACGGGACATTCGCCCCGTCGATCGCGTTGCCCGTCAAAACAGTCGCCGATTTCCACCCGACTGTCGCCTTGATGGTGCGTGTTGGGCTGAGAAATAGCCCTTAGGATCTTTCAAGGCTAAGATCTGTGGTTGAAGTAGGAATGTTGTAGTTGCGGAAGCGTTTTAATATCAGAGTTGCTGAACCACCTTGTACTAGTGTGTGAGAACAAGATAAGTTGATAATAGCAAAGAGATACAAGCCTTTTATATGATTACACAGAATATGAAAAGTTCTATTTTAACTGTTTTTGCTGTTGCGATTCGATACAGTGTCGACTCGGGTAACTGCTCAGTATCGAGTCATTTATGTGTCCTTGCTGTCGCACTGTACTTTTCGTCGAGTCAAAGGTCAGCGACCTTTGACCTTCGCGTAACCTCCAGCGGTTGCTTTTGTTGACTCGTGTTGCTTCACTGTAATCTGCTCCATTTTGTGTCGATACTTCGATACTTCAGAAGCGTTTAAAGTTACTTGTTTCCAACACTCCCCTTCACTTCTAGAGTATCGCTGCTGATGACGTGTCCTTGTCCAGTGCAGTACTCAAACTTCTGTTTTCCGAGTTTCTTGGTCAAGTAATCGGCTGCCATCTCGGATGTGGGACAGTAGGATAACTCGAGTCTTCCCTTCTCAATTTCGTCTTTTACGAAGAAGTACCGGAGGGCGATGTGCTTCGTTCGATTCGCGAACCCATTTTTGTTCGCCATGCGAATAGCCGACTGGTTGTCGCAGAAGAGGGAGAAGCTGGGTAACTGAGCCAATTTTGCTTCCTCCAGCAATTCGCGAAGATATAGCCCTTCCTTGGTGGCTGAGCAGAGTGCGATATATTCTACTTCTGTTGAGGAGAGAGCGATTAGCTCTTGTTTGTTCGACTGCCATGAGATAGGCCCGATAGGTTCGAGTCTGTAGATGTAGCCAGTACGATATCGTCTGTTGTCGGAATCTCCAGCGTGATCGGCGTCGACGTAGCCGATTAACTTAGGTGTCGTAGTTCCGGTCTTGTGGTAGGTTAGTCCAATCGTCGAAGTGCTGACGAGGTAGTGAAGTGCTCGGTCGAGTTCAAGCATGTGCTCTGCTTCAGGCTTCTTGAGGTAGGTAGAGAGTTGACTAGCTGAGTAGGATAGATCCGGTCAGCAGGTAACGGCTGCAAAGAGTAGGCAGCCTAACTTTTGTTGGTAGTCGCGGATGCCGGCAGGTTTGAGTAGGGCGGAGGCTTTGCGATTTCCGTCGGTGTAGCGGTGTGGCGCGGAGATGACGGTTGGAGTGAGTCCGAAACGTTTAGCGACAGTGTCAGTGTATTTTTCGGCGCTGAGGTAGATTGCATTATCGCCGTCTTGAATGTTCAGTCCCAGGTACTGTGTCACGATAGTTGCGACGGTGAGTGTGAGATCCTGCTGCAGCTCCCCTTCAAACCAGGTCGTTATGTCGTCGGTGGAGCCTATGTAGAGGAGGTCGTCTACGTAGACGATGAGTAGAATATAGTCGGTACCCTTCGTAAGTCGGTACATCCCTTGGTCGTGCGGTAGTTGGAGGAATCCGATGCGGATTAGGCGAGCGTGAAGCTGCTGCTGCCACAATCTCGGGGCTTGTTTGATGCCGTACAATGACTTTTCCAGCTGACAGACTTGTTTGGGGTCTGTGTTAGACCCGTGCGGGAGTTCGACGAAGATCTCAGCATCGACAGGGGCGTAGAGAAATGCGTCGGCGACATCGATTTGCCGAAGCTTCTTCCGCTTCATGGCGGCATCGCGAGGAGAATCCGCGGTGAGGTATGTCGGCTTACTGGTGCAAATGTTTCTGTGAAGTCTCGTCCTTGTTCTTGGTCAAAGCCACGTACTGTCAGAGGTCCACTGGTGATCCCCGATTGATCCTAGGGAAGGGTTACAGGCATGTTGGCCTGGGGGATTATGGGCGCACTGACCCGTTACTTAACAAGCCCTTTTATCCCAATGGTCTAGTGGTTGGGATTCTGACATGGTATCAGAGCAAAGGTCTCGGGTTCGAATCCCAGTGTGTGCACTTCGGGCATCCCAGTGTGGGGGGGTGTCAGAGGTCCACTGGTGATCCCCAATTGATCCTAGGGAAGGGTTACAGGCATGTTGGCCTGGGGGGTTATGGGCGCACTGACCCGTTACTTAACAAGCCCTTTTATCCCAATGGTCTAGTGGTTGGGATTCTGACACGTACGACCCAGCGTGCCTTGAATTTGTCGATTGTTCCGCCGGCTTTTGTTTTCACGCGGAAAACCCATTTTCCCGTTAGAATGGTCTTGTTGCGTGCCACTCCGATAGGCACGACTTTCCAGGTGTTGCGTTCTTGCAGCGCCTTTAACTCTCTGTCCATGGCTTCACGCCATTTTTCCTTGTGTTCCCCCCCAAGAGCCTGCTGAATGTTGGCAGGCTCCTTAGGCGGTGCTGCTCCGTGGACAGCGGTGACGAGTCATAGTATCTGCAGTCCGCTCTGTGTGTAGCGGGGTAGATTTGCGTCCTCGGGATAAGCTGCTTCATCTCCTGCTTCTGGATCCGGTAAGAAATTTGGTCCTATGCGTTCGGAGACGTTGGTGTCGACCGGTTGGGGTGTAACGTAACCGGTGTCGGCGAAGTCGAAGTAGGTTTCGGCGTTGACACTTTCGCGAGGGTTTTCGTCATCCATTGGGATGGGCACGGAGCAGTATGGGAGTGGTCCTGCTTCCTCGGATGCGATGTCCACGTTCTGCTCGTCCCAATCAGCTTCGTCTGCTTCTGAAGCAAAAGCTCGGTTGCCACGGAAGCCGCCCGTGAGGTCTCGATTTGCTGCCAGGTTGTCCAGGTACGTTTGAAGTGTGAGTCGTGTTAAAAGAATAGTTGCAGTTGGGATAGGACGAGAATGACGAGAGGAACATGTCGAGAGAGAATTGCCAAAAGAGGGTTGAATAATTGAGGGCATACAAGATATAGTCAAGGAAATAGGCAAATGGTGCACCACCAAGCAGGAAACTATGATAACTACACTAGGCTTTACTGTAGGCATTTATAAATGTATACGAAAACATTTCAACACACCCCCTAAATGCCTACAGTTAGAACCATGTGTAGTAATCCTCCTGCAGGGGTACACCAAGTGCAGAGAAAGCAGCAACAGCAGGCAAGAGAAGTGGCAACTGGTGCAGTGGTGGCAGATTCAATTGCACCAACCCCTCAGTCAATGTAGAAGCAGCAGAAGCAGGTGCATGTGGCAGCAGGTCGCCTGGAGAGAAGGTGCTTGCGGCGGCAGCGTGCGGCGGCACAGCAAGGCTCAACGGCAGCACCTGCCGCTCAACAGCAGCAGACAACAAAAGAAATAGCAGGTGGAGGCAGGGGCGGCAGTTGGAGGTGCCACGGTAGCAGCGAGCGGCAGCTGCAGATGCCTGGCTGACTTCCGCCACCGCCTCACCCTCCCCCCCACAGTGGCACACGCGGCTGTGAGAGAGAGAGGAGGAGGGGCGGCTGCTGGCTCGGCAGAATCTCTCTCGCCACCCCCTCACACCCCCCCCTTTCCCCCACAACGATAGGCGCTCGAGGGAGAGAGAGTAGAGAGGAGGGCGGCGGCCGGTTCCTTCGGGTGCAGTCCCGCCACCTCCACCCCCTCCCCCCTCCCCCTCTTTGGTTGCACGAGCAGTAGAAGTGACGGGAGCCGCGACTGCATCCACCCCCGACACCCCCTCTCACGGCCACCACCCCCAACTCACCCCCCTCCCCCCCCACGGCAGGAGCAAACTCGGCAGCAACAGCGGGGTCGACGGGAGGGCGGGTGGGGTAACATGCTGGGGCGTGATGGGTGGGGCGTGGGGGGCAAGCTGTGGGCTGGCCAGGGGGTCGTGGGTGCAGCGTGTCGTGCAAACGGTGGCGCAGTCGACGGGCAGGCACAAGGGCGGCGCGACGAGCGTGCGCGGGGCTGGCGACGGTGCAGACGAAGCCGCGGGCGACGGAACAGCGAGGAGCGACAGGGGGGCCACAGGGCGACGGGGGGGCGTGGGGCGACAGGGCGTCCGTCGAGGGCTGCAGCGGCAGGGCGACGAGGCAGCAGAAAAATAGGCTGCCATTGGATTAGGTGGGCCCATTGAGATTAGGTCCTAGGTGGAACCTGCTCTGATACCATGTTAAAAGAACAGTTGCCGTTGGGATAGGACGAGAATGACGAGAGGAACATGTCGAGAGATAATTGCCAAAAGAGGGTTGAATAATTGAGGGCATACAAGATATAGTCAAGGAAATAGGCAAATGGTGCACCACCAAGCAGGAAACTATGATAACTACACTAGGCTTTACCGTAGGCATTTATAAATGTATACGAAAACATTTCAACAAGTCACTCGTAGAAGATGACATCACGTGCTGCTACTGTTTCCTTCGAGTGGATGTCGAAAATCTTCCATGCGTTGTAATGTTTTTCAATGCCCAGGTGTAGTCCCCACTGTGCGCGTTGGGAAAACCTTCCGGCTCTTGCAGAGTGTGGTCGGTACTGTACCATGCACCCAAAAACTTGTAACATTTTTGTGTTGCCCAATTTTCCTGTCCACAGCAGGTGCGGTGATGCATTGTTCGGGAGCGACGATGACGAGAGCAAGTTGTGCAGCATGACAGCGTGGTCCATCGCCTCAGGCCACTGGTGGCTGGGCAGTCGCATGCCATGCAACAGTTTGCGCATGGTGTTCTGGAGAGTTCTGTTCATCCGTTCTGCCACGCCTTGCTGTTGATGGGCGTAGGGAAGCGAGATGAGTCGCTTGATGCCTCGTTCTGCGAGGTACTGCCTGAACCTTTGTGATTGATATTCCCCTCCTCCGTCTGTCTGGAAGCTTTTCAGCTTTGCTCATGATTCTCGTTCTGCCACAGGTAGCTAGGCGACGAAGGCTTCGAAGGCCATGTCGCGACTTGGGAGGTTGAGGTGCCAGACGTAACGGGTGGCGGCGTCGATGAAAGTAATCACGTAGTTATATGCTCCTTGTCCTTGTTCGCGAGTATACAGGATGTCGCTGTATACTTTCTCGAGTGGTGCGTAGGCTGGCGCGCTTGGATTGTGGTGAGAGACAAATGGTTGATGAGGTAAGTCAGCTTCGGGGCACGTAGAGCATGTGCCTCAAACTCGTTGGAGTTCTTTGCCGTCGGGTAGAAGGAGTGAGTCTTTGTCGAGTACAGCCGCCTTGATTGTGTTGTTTAACGTGGTGTTGCTTGGATGACCTAATCGTTCGTGCCACATTTATTCGCTTGCACGATGTCCGGGTGAGCGCCTGTACAGGTCGGAGTTGGAGTAAAATCCCGCGGTGAAGTTGGCGCTTCTGTGAACTTCGCGTGGAGTGGGAGCTAACTGTTGTGCAGGAGTCGGTGGAGTGTCGTCGATGAGAACTGGTGTCGTTGAAGAGCCCGCGATTGGTGCCATAAGTGTTGCTGCTGCTGCCGATGTTGTCTCCGCTGCTGTTGATGTTGTTGCTGCTGCTGTCGATGTTATCTCTTCTTGTCGGATTGTTGCTAATGCCCATGTTCTTTCTGCTTCAGGTATGGTATGTGAATACCAAAATCCTCCAGGACTGAATTCGGGATCGAGTTCGGGTGGATGTGTCCAAGAAGTGAAGTTGACGATGGCGTCACTCTCGGCGGTACCTTGGTCCGGGACGAAGCCAAGAACGAAGACGTTGTTTTTCAAGATTGCCTTGCCGATGTAGAGTCCGCCCTTTCCATGGAATAGCTTGAACTCCTGAGTGGTGATGTCTGCTTCAAGATGAATACCTTTCGCCATCAGTTGACTAACGCTTAGTAAGTTGTAGCCGAGTCCTTCTGCAATTAGAACTTTTGACATTTGTAAAATAACGTTAGTTTCTCGAGACTGAAGTTGCACGATCCCTTGTCGTCGTGTGTCCAGATTCTGGTTGTTGGCGACGGTGATTACAACTTCGCGCTGAAGTTGATGTTCCTGTTGAACGAAGCAACCCGAGGAACACATGTGCTGTCCGCAGCAACTGTCCAAGGACCAAGTGTCTTTCCCAGACGGCTCGCTCTGGGCTATGGCTGCATACGTCGGGTTGGGCTCCAGTGATTCGTGGCGAGGAGTGCGTTCATCGAGTTGTTCTTCTGGTGAGTAGTGGGTTGGTGATCCGGTGATGCAAGAGTCTGTTGTTCTTGTCATGCAGCTCACGATGTTTCTTGTTCCTTGTGCAGGTTTTGTCGTTGAAGACGTTGAAGACTGCACTTGATTGGTGGGATGTGCCTGCATAGAAGCTACTTGGCTGCTTGAAGGTTGAAGTTGACGTTGCGGCGACGTCGACTGCTGCTGATTCGGGCAGTGTGTGCGCGGATGTCCGGACGTCTTGCAAAGATGACAGAACGGTGGGACGTACTTTTGTACTTGTCGGTTGTTGTGTCGGTTGTTGTTGTTGTTGTAGCGTCGTTGAGTGTGAAAAGCGAATTCTGGTGCTGATGCTTTCTTCTTGTGTCTTTCCTCGTGCAGATCCATATCCTGCTGTTCAGCGTGAATTTCGGCGCTGAGTGTTGCTTCGGAGATTTTCCCGCGAGCTCGAAGGAGTGCTCGAGTGGAGCGCCAATGAGGACCGGGGCCGGCGATGATGACTGTTACGAAGGCTTCTTTGGATATTGCTCCTCCGCATCGAAGGAGTCTGTCGCGCAGTCCACGACAACGGCTGATATATGCCATTCCCTTTTCTCCGGGTTTCATTTCCACAGTTGTCAGCTGTGCCATGAGACGACTTTGATTAACACTGTCTGTTGCTTGATATAGGCTCTTCAGGTGGTCGTACGCCAGTTCGGCGGAGTTGCCGTATCCTCGATAAGACCGGATGTTCTGCTGCTCGTTTGGAGATAAGTTTCGCAGTAGTATTGTATATGCCATCAGCGACTGATATGTGTACTGCTGCTTGTCGTACTGTGTCCCATGTGCTGGATATGGCAGGGACCCGTCGAAGAATCCGAGAATTCGCGCGCCCTCCATCATCAGCTCGAACTCGAATGACTAGGTATAGAAGTCCTTTCTGCCGAAGAGCGTTGACGTTTGCAGTTTTAACACATATGCGAATTGTGATTGAACTTGATGTGCGTCCAATGTCTTCTCTTGTCCAGGTGAAGACTGTGGTTGTGGCGCGAAACTGATGGAGCCACGTTGAGGCTCGTACGGAGCAAAGGTGGGTTGCTGCTGATTTCCGCGCGCATAGGATGAACCGTCAAGGCTCATCGGTGTTGCTCTGTTGTTGTTGTTGCTGTTGTTTGATTGCGCAAGAGCTGCTTGCTGGTGTTGCTCGTAGAAGAACATGAAGGAGAAGAACTTCTCCATCATGTTTGGGTCGAAGCCTACTGCTTGATTCCTGGGAGTTTCGGTCGACTCCGCATCTGGTCTTGTTGCTGTGCCTTCCTCTGTCTGTAGGCCAGAGGCTGGAGGTGGAGTAGGAGTAGTGCCGAGAGATCCGTTGGAGGAGCTCCTTTCCTTCTGTGTTGCCATGTCTTGTGTTGTCGTAGAAATTTTGGAAACCGATCTTGCCCTGTTTGCTCTCATACCATGTTGGGCTGAGAAATAGCCCTTAGGATCTTTCAAGGCTAAGATCTGGTGTTGAAGTAGGAATGTTGTAGTTGCGGAAGCACCTTGTACTAGTGTGTGAGAACAAGATACCATAAGTTGATAATAGCAAAGAGATACAATCCTTTTATATGATTACAAAGGAATATGAAAAGTTCTATTTTAACTGTTTTTGCTGTTGCGGTTCAATACTGTTGAGATAATATCGAGACTTGTGCACTTCAAGGAATTCGTGTAGTGTAGCACAGTAAAAGTACCGATAGGCTGACGTCAGCAAAGCGCTACGCGCCCTAGGATGGCGTCAGCAGTAGCTGTAGGTATCACGAATAGTCACGTACCGTTTCAGGCTAATAGGTACATTAGGCGAATAGGTACTTTATCCTAGTATATATTCTGTATGTTTGTCATTTCTTAATATACTTGATTTCAGAGACATTGATCCTGTTACAAGTCACTCATACAAGAATTCCACTGCTACAGGAAGCTACTATCCTAAGACTACGATCCTATTCAGACAGCTTAAATTCTAACATGGTATGAGAGCAACTTAGCATTATAACAGCTTCCACCTGCCTACTCTACAACTATGTCTGGATCTCCAAGGTCCAACAATGGCTCTTCTGTTACGAGCCCATCACACCCAACAGCGTCTCCAGCTGCTGATAATTCACATCTGCAGCAGCAACAACATCAATATCAGCAACAACCGATGTACGGCATGCCATTGAGCAATCAGCCCGTACACGCAACTACAGCAGCGGCATCATCGACAGCAGCCGCAGCAATAGCAGCATCAGCAGCCACAACAGCTGCAGCTGCAGTCACTGGTTCTTCTAGTCAACCGGGACAACAGTCCAACTTCGTACCGACTGGACCTTACCAATATCAAGGTGCTT
Organism: Closterium sp. Naga37s-1; assembly: GCA_947471745.1. Taxonomy (NCBI): domain Eukaryota; kingdom Viridiplantae; phylum Streptophyta; class Zygnematophyceae; order Desmidiales; family Closteriaceae; genus Closterium; species Closterium sp. Naga37s-1. The sequence continues at coordinate 1,713,911 of CANJKZ010000998.1, forward strand.
ACCAGCCATCAAATCTTCAACAACGTGTTAATGCTGCCGTCTTGTCGCTTAACCAGATGTTTCCAACTCCTATGAGCATTGATGGCTCCAGCTATCAGCGTGGTCAGATGCCACAAGGAAGTGACGGGTCGAACAACTCTTTTTCTTTTGGTCCTGCTGGACAAGGACAACAAACACAACAAGGGTCACAAGTGCCATCACTTTATCAGCTACAATCAGCTGACGGTACCGGAAATTATATTCCTGCTTCTGCAAATCCAACGAAAATCAAAACGACAATGCCCTTTAACGGTCAAGATTTTTATACCTGGAGCTTTGAGTTTGAGCTTCTTGTTCAGACCGCGGGGTTCTGGCAGCTGTATGACGGCACAGCACCCTTTCCATCTCACGGGTCACCACTTCAACAAGCCACTTTTCGATCGGCGTCGCTGACTGCATACACAGTTCTCGTTCGTAATCTGACACCAACTGAACAGCTCGGAATTCGTTCATTTCGTACCAGTGCCGCTCCCGCTGAAGCAGCTTGGTTGTACCTGCAAGGGGTTCACATGGCAAAAGACACTGTCAACCAGAGTAAAATTTTGACGCAGCTGTCAAATATACAGATGATAAATGGCGAGAAAGTGACGCAGTATATCAACCGTGCTCGAAATCTGCGCGATCAACTTCAGAAGTGTGGAGGGTACTTCCCCGACGCTATGTTCCACACGGTGCTACTCGCGGGTCTTGGACCAGAATGGCGGCAGTGTCGCTCTATACTTCGGATGCAAGCACAGTTGTCCGAGGGGGCACTCTGTGCCGCTCTCATCGCCGAGCAGCAGGATATGGACCTGCACAACGCTCGAGGAGGGAAAAAGGTGGTAAACAATACAGTCAGTTTTTATTCTAATCCACGTCACAAGCCCGTTTGTTCCTTTTGTCGAAAACCAGGACACACTATTGATACCTGCTGGTCGAAAGACAAACCATCTTGGAAGCGGTCTGCATCGAAACATACCAAAGATTCTTCAAGTGAAGCTGAGAAGCCGGAAGCTGAGAAGCCGGATGCTGCGAAGCTGAATTCTGCGAAGCCGGACCCTGCGAAGACACAGTCAAAGCAAGTTATTGCCTGCATGACATCAGTTTCAACGGTTTATGATCCTGATGCTGAAGAGCGGATCCACAATCGGTTCAATAACGAACTCAACACACCGATTCCACCCGAGGTCTATGCAAATCTTGCACATACTATTGCAGGCCCCAATACTTGGTACCTCGACAGTTGCTGCGGTCAGCACATGTGTTCGTCAGAGACGCGTTTCATTGTGAATCAACGCCGTCTGCAGAATCCCGTTGTCGTCACGGTCACCAATAACCAACGGCTTACAGCTCACTGGATGGGAAGTATCGTTCTGGACTCAGTTGAAGAAGACTTCAGTCTTCACCTGAACGAAGTTCTTCTGGTCCCTCGGCTTGGCTTCAACCTCATGCCATCTGCACAGCTCATGAAGAACGGGATTACACTTCTCGGTGAACCTGGGAAATTCACTCTGAAGTACGGCGACAAGAAACTCGGCACGGCAGTTGAGCAAAACGGTGTTTTCGTTTTGAACTTCATACCTGAGCGCACTACTGCCGACTCTGATAACATTCTCTCGCTTGGTCCTTGGGAACATCGCGACGACATTGATTACACCAACGATACAGTTCCACGTGAGGGAGTTGTCCCGACGTCTTCAACCACAACTGCCGCCGTCATGTTGACCTTCGACGATCAAGGCTTGAATGATGTTCAGTCCTCCCGAGAGTACATGGCTGCTGTTGAAGGTTGGGGTGATCCGACGAACATGCCGACTGATGACGGCACCTGGGGGGCTGACGAACCCGATGCAACAACTTGGGGCGAGACGCCTGCTGAACGCGATGCTCGTCTTCTCGCTGAAGCTGAGCAACGCGTCGCTGATATGGAGATTCTTGATTCGGGTCGTCTCGTTGGAGTTGAACCTGTACCTGCAGCATCCGATCAAGAAAGCGGCGAGCTAGTACTTGCTCCAGGCGAGTAAGTGGATGTTGAGGTTCGTGTTCCACCACCAAATCTTACTCGTTACTTCGCACCTGCTTTCGATCAGATCCGCTCCAGTGGTCATCAGCTTTTGTTGTCGTTCTTCGCTAACGCCGAGTATTACCTGCGCGCACAAGGTCACAAAGCCACGGGAGAAACATGGCATAAGCGACTTGGTCATCCGTCGCAGTCTACGCTAAACAACACGATCAAGGCTGCAGTGCTTGACAAGAATTCGTTACTCTTACCGAGCGGTCTCGAACTGAAGCCGGTGAATCGCCCGGCACCCTGCACCATCTGCCCTGCGGCGAACCTACCGCACGAGCCGTTCCCGACTCATTTCCCTGGAGCTGAAGATTATCACCTGATGGATAAGGTTTACAGCGATATACTCAACTTACCTACGGATGGTTTCAACGGCGAGCGCTACGTTATCACATTTACAGAAGCTTCTACTCGTTACGTTTGGACTGGAAACATGACTAACCGTTTTCTTGCGTTTACAGCTTTTCGCACCTGGCTTCCTCTCGCCGAACGAGAGTCTGATACTAAGCTAAAGGCATTTCAGTGTGACGGCGCCGGCGAGTATCGCAGTAACGAGTTCACGACCCACCTGCAAGAACGCGGAATAAGACGACTTTTTTCGTTGCCTCACGCTCATCAGCAGAGTGGCGTAGCTGAGCGGCTCAACAGGACTCTGCAAGAGAAGATGCGAGCCCTTCTTGCCCAGGCTCAACTCAGCCCACTCTATTGGCCTTTCGCCATGGACCATGCAACGGTGTTGCACAATCTTCTTTCGTCCTCGGCCCTGCCCAACCACGCCTCACCCTACTTGCTGTGGACGGGCAAGTTGGGTACCACTAAATTACTTCGTGTTTTCGGGTGTGTTGTTCAGTACCGTCCTCCTACCGCTCCGCTCGGGAAGTTCGATCAGCGTGCTAAGTGGGGGCTGCATCTCGGCATTGAAAAACAATATCTTGCCTGGAGTATCATGGATTACCGCAGTCGTCTCCTTGTTCCTGCTCGCGACTGTATTTTCTACGAGAATCTGACGCTGCCCGTCTTCGAACAGCTTCTTGCCACGCAACAAAACCCTGCCACGCTTTTCCACGGTGTTCGTTCATTCGCTAGCGCCGACACCGAACTTGCTGCCAACAAAGAACCTGACTCCGACGGTGCACGTGAAGCTGCACCCGACCCACCTGTCCCTGTCACGTCTTCTGGAATTCCGGAGTTTATTCCTCTTGCTCACGCGGCACCTGAGGATGTTCGCGATGTTCATCGTACTTACCTCGTGGATGAACAGCGCCAACCAATGCCGGTGGTTTCCGATAGCAGCATCCGTGTCAACCCTGACGAAATTGGGGGGGCAAGTGGAGACCAGAATGATTCTGTCAATTTCGCAGGTCGCACCAACGATAATCCGCATTATCAGACCGGACTGCAAATTCTGGGACTCGCAGCAGCGGTACAGCACAGTTCTACAGTGAATTTGGAGCTGAAAACTGCCCGACAAGCTCTCTCAGGGCCTCATCGCGAAAAATGGCGTGAAGCGATGGATCGCGAACTGGCTGCCCTGGAGAAAAGGGAAACTTGGGATCTAATACCCATTGAAAAAACGGTAAACAAAAATGTTCTTACCGGTAAGTGGGTCTTCAGGGTAAAGACGAAAGCGGATGGTACTTACGAGAAACACAAAGCACGGTGGGTGGTTCGCGGTTTTGATCAGACTCATGGGGTTGACTACACGCTTACTTTCGCTCCGGTCAGTCGACATACGAGTGTTCGACTCGTTCTCTGCGAAGCAGCCGCGAAGAATTTTCCACTTCGACAAATCGATGTTTCCAACGCTTTTCTGTACGCCGACGTCGATGCCGAAATCTACGTCGAATATCCGCACACCTATCCGACAAATCCGCCAAGTGTCTGCAAACTCAAAAAGTCACTGTACGGAATCAAACAAGCACCGCGACTGTGGCAGCAGCATTTGAACAAGAAGCTGACGGAGGTTGGATTTCGACAACTGCCGCACGATCCCGGGATGTACCAACTAGACGACAAGGGGAGCTATGCGTTGTTAGTGGCTTACGTGGATGACATCCTCTACGTCAGTTCATCGACTTCGCTGGGTGATCGCATCGAAGCCGATCTGAAGAAATCGCTTGACTTAACCATTTCCACCAAAGTAACTCAATTTCTGGGGTTAAACGTTTCGCAAACTTCTTCCGCTATTCATCTCACGGCTTCGAAGTATGCGGAGTCACTCGCTAAGCGTTTCAATATCTCCACGGATTTCGTTGCTACACCTTATCGGTCTACACTCACCGGGCACGTTCCCAACCTGAAAATTTTGTCAGCAGCTGGTCTTCAACTGTATCAGCAGCAGCTGGGATGTCTCCTTTTCGCAGCAGTCACCTGTCGCCCTGATCTTGCCTACGTCGCAAGTCACCTTGCGCAGTTTCTACGCTGCCCGAAAGAAGAACACTCTCTTGACTTACAGCGTGCACTACGCTACTTCGTCTCTACACCAACAATCGGGTTGATTTTCAACGCTGGGAAGCCGACCGACAAAATGTACCTCAGCGGGTATGTTGACGCGGACCACGCTGGCGACACGTCAGATCGACGGTCACGCACGGGTTATATTTTTCGTCTCGAGCCGATTGGTCCGATCTCCTGGAACTCCTCGAAACAGGAACTCGTGTCACTTTCATCGGCTGAAGCAGAATTCATCGCCGCCTGTGCTGCAACTCGCGAAGGTCTGTACCTGCAGGAATTACTTGACGAAGCAAAATTCGTCACGCCGAATCAGTTCACGTTGCAGTGCGACAACCAGAGTGCAATTACCATCGCCAACAAGCCTGGTTTCGTCAATCGCACGAAGCACATTTCACTGCGTTACTTCTTCGTAAAAGACGCGATCGACAAGGGGAGAATGCGCCTTGTCTACTGCCCCACCACCGACATGGCCGCTGATTCGCTTACTAAGAAGCTGACACGTCAGAAATTTCATCACTGCAACCAGCTCAGTGGCATTTCCGAATCAATAGGGTGACTACACCGAACTCCTAGAAGTGAAGGGGAGTGTTGAGATAATATCGAGACTTGTGCACTTCAAGGAATTCGTGTAGTGTAGCACAGTAAAAGTACCGATAGGCTGACGTCAGCAAAGCGCTACGCGCCCTAGGATGACGTCAGCAATAGCTGTAGGTATCACGAATAGTCACGTACCGTTTCAGGCTAATAGGTACATTAGGCGAATAGGTACTTTATCCTAGTATATATTCTGTATGTTTGTCATTTCTTAATATACTTGATTTCAGAGACATTGATCCTGTTACAAGTCACTCATACAAGACTTCCACTGCTACAGGAAGCTACTATCCTAAGACTACGATCCTATTCAGACAGCTTAAATTCTAACAAATACAGTGTCGACTCGGGTAACTGCTCAGTATGGAGTCAGTTATGTGTCCTTGCTGTCGCACTGTACTTTTCGTCGAGTCAAAGGTCAGCGACCTTCGACCTTCGCGTAACCTCCAGCGGTTGCTTTTGTTGACTCGTGTTGCTTCACTGTAATCTGCTCCGTTTCGTGTCGATACTTCGATACTTCAGAAGCGTTTTAAGTTACTTGTTTCCAACAGGGCGATCGCAACAGTAGGGCTTCGGGAGGGACGCCATAAGCGAAATAGGAATCGGTGGGCCCATTTAGGTCCTAGGAGCGTAATTGCTCTATACCATGTTGAGATTACCGTAGGAGCTTGGGAGATGGAGCTAGGGAGATGGTATCGAGAAGGATCTGGCCAAAGAAGGGATTTCAATAAAGGCAAAGCATACAAGATATAACAAATGGGATGGGCAAAAGGGTACACCACCAGCAGTTGTTTCTAATAACTAACTAATACACGAGCAAGTTGTAAGCAGTTATACAGGATATGCAAATATACAATTCAACATGTACTACCTGTATTCATAATAACCGAAGCATACCGTATTATCCTGCACGGCAATCAGTGACATGCCGTAAAAGAACTAGTCTGGCAACAGAGACCATCTTCTCCACTATTTGTTTCCTCTATAATCCTCTTCCTCAATGGACCCGTAGCCCTTGCTCTTGCAACTGCCTACCAGAACCACGCTCTTTCATCCTCACTAATACTGCGTCCCTCTCCTGCTGCAACCTCACTTGCTGCCGGTGCAGCTCAGCAGCTCTCTCTGTCGCTTCCGCCTCCCTCCGACACAACGTACTGTGTTCCACCCTCAGCTTTGCAGCCTGTGTCACGACAAGGGGGTGGTGGGGGGTTTGGGGGGAGGGATTCGACGGGAACAAAAATGGTGATTAAATGCGCTGACACCATATCTCGCGCCAGTGTCCTGCTCTGTCCCATCCCGTGCCATGCAGAGGAATGCATGCACGGTTCTTTCAGCATGTCATCCTGATGTGGCACTTGGTTGCATACCTTTTACGAAGCACCAGCACTCCATTAGCAAATAATGAATTACCTCTCGTTCCCACAACCCATTCAGCCCGCATCCCCTCCCGTCTGTTCCCATCCCATCACATCAAACCCCATCCCATCCCACCCCACCCCACTACACCCCACTGCATCCCACCGCTCCCCACCCATTCGCTCACATCTATCTCCAGCTTATCCAGCAGCTGCTGGCGGCGAAGGCGACTGCGCTTGGCTGACTGCCGGTTGGAGTGCATCCTGCCCACGGGGAAGAGGCAAGGGGTGAGACGAAAAGGAGAGGAGACCAGGGGTAAGCAGACAGGGGAAGCGACAAGGGAACTGCAGGGGAGGGCAAGGGGGTAAGACGACAGGGGAGGGACAAAGGGGTAAGAAGTGACAAGGGGAAGAGTCCAGGGGGTCCGACAAACCGATACCCTCTTTCAGATGATAACGTGATGGAGTTTCAAAGGGAAATAATACAGAGAGGCAATTGTGGGCAGAGAGACGGTGGGAGGGTGAAGGGCGGAAATGGGCCAGCACAGTGGGCGGACCAACCCGTGTGATGCACTGACCTCCTCTGCTTGCGCTGATTCGTCACATCACCATCGCCATCATGCCCTTGATCGTAACCCTCATCACCCACCATGCCCTCCCCCCTACCGCCGCCCACCCCATGCCGCCCGCCACCTGCGGCAGCAGCAGTGACGGCGAGTGCAGAAGAGTTGGCAGGCAGAGGGTGGGGGGCAACGGTCGAGAAACCGAGCCCGTGTGTTGGTGGGGGTGCGGTGGCAGGCCACGGTGCTGGGACGAGGGGAGACGACTGGAAGGGCAGAGGAGACTGGAGTGGGGGCTGTGATGAGGACTGGGGTTGTGCAATAAGCAGCTGAGGCTGTGATGATAGTTGGGGCTGTGATATAAGCAGGCGGGGTTGTGATAGCAGCTGAGGCTGTGATAGTGTCTGGGGCTGTGATGTAAGCAACTGCGGCAAGGGCTGGGGCAAAGCGGGGAGACGGGGAGGAGAGGGCAGCGGTAGCAGGACGTGGGTGGAGGGGCGGTGGGGCAGCAGGTGCTGCCAGGGCAGTGGCAGCAGGGCAGTAGCAGGGAGGGCCACCATGGAAGGCGGAAGGATGGAGGGCGGAACTAACGAACCACCCACACCTGCTGCTGTTGCTGCGCCTGTTGACATGGCTGCGCCTGCGCATGCACCACCTGCTGCATCGGCTGCTATGCGTGCCTGCCCGCTCGTCCCTCCGGCTGGCGATTGTCTATGCAGCAGTTCCCGCGCTCGTTCCTGCTCCTGGGATGTGTGAGGCGTCTCAGCAGCAGCAGCACACTCTTGCGTCTGTGCGTGGGCGGTTTGATGGGGCGGCGCTGTCACTCCGCCACGCATCACTCCGCCCAGGCGGTCTATGCCAGTCGTTGCGCTCGCCAGTAGCGCCGGCGCGCCCACCATTATCCTGTTCCCCTCTGCGCTGCAGCCCTTCCATCCGCCCGTTCCGCCGGTACCCCCTGCAGCGGCAGGTTCTCTCGCAATCCCGCCAACGCTTGCGCGTTCAGCGGCGCCGTGCGCACTCGCGAATGCCCCCTCTGCCACCGGATGCGCACGCGGATACGCGGAGAGCCCACCGGGGCCTAGCTGAGGTATGCTTAGGGGATGAAGCTGGTTTTGCGGATCACCGAAAGGTTGGCGAGTCGTCGTCGTTGTCGTCGTCTTCGCAGTAGTATGGCCGATTTCGCTTCGCTGAGGCGACGGACGGCTGCCAGAAGCCGTTCTGCTCGTGATCGCAGCGCTCGACGCAGTCAGCGCGAAGGCCGGCGGCTTCCTCGCCGCGCGGCGTCGCGACGGTGCTCTCCTTGAAGCGCGGCTGAACGTCGCTGTTTTTTTCGACGCGCGTCGCGTACCCGACGTCCCGGTGCCGCCGCTGCCGCTGCCGCTGCCGCTGCCGCTGCCGCTGCCGCTGCCGCCGCCGCTGCCGCCGCCGCCACCGCTCCGATCCGTGGTTGCGCCGTCGCCGCTGCTGCCGGGATAATCGATTCCGTATGCCACAATTTCTCGGCCGCCAGCGAAGACGGCGGCGGCGTTTCCAGCACCATTTCGCGAATCGCCTACCACTGGCGAAATAAAACCGGCAGCGAATGGACGAGGAGAATCGAGAATGGTCGCATGCGATGATGAGACATTGTCAGGACGCGGCGATGTCATCGCGGCGAGCGATGATTGGTTCAACGTGGCGTGCGTGGCACGATGTTGGCTCGGCTCCGGCGCAAGGCTCCTGCGCGAACACCGAAGGTTGGAATAGGGGGAGGCGGGTAGGTGGGGAGATAGGGCGTGAGGAGGTGGGGATGAGGGGGGGACGCGGGGACGGGGGGAGGCGAGGACGCGGGAACGCGTCGGTGTGAGGACGCGGCAAGGTGGGGACGCGGGGAGATGGACGTGGGAACGGGGACTGCGAATAAGAAAGAAATGCTAAGCCTTTCCAAAACTTGGAGGATACAACGATCACCTGTGGAAGTGCGTGTGATTCAACCACGGGTTGGAGAGAGGAAGAGTTGGTTGGGCGCGGCGCGCAAGAATATATGGCGAGAAATGAAGAGACACGGAGGGACGGCGGCAGAGACGAGGAGGAGACGGCGGAAGTGAACGAAACGAGCCGTTGCGAGCACAGTGCATGGCACGGTTCGAGAGGGCTCTTCTTGGAATGCACGCGTACGGTAGCATGCGAGGGGTGTGGGAGGGAAGGCTCACTTGTGCATGTCGTGCATTTGTCGCTCGATGGCTTTCTCGATCGCCCAGATCGTCGTCATTCGGTCGTCATGCGACGGAAAAGTTACACGCGGAAGTCGTTTGGGGGAGCCGGCTTTGGTCTGGTCGCGTTTCATCACCTTGTGCCGCAAAGCGGATAGAGCGTCTGCAACTGTCCCTCGTGGGCTAGCCGCCGTCTCGCGTAGCTGCGCGCCCGCCATTACAGGCGGTACAATAGGCGGACGATGAGCTGCGCGACTAGTGAGCTTGCGCGCAGTCAAATAGACGGAATAAGAGTTTTTCACCGCTATCCCAACCCGATCATGAAAAGCGTTCCGATAAAGGCGCTGTCTGGTATCGATCGTAGGCTTGGCCCTTGGGAAGGTTCTCGTGGCGCCTTTGCGTGATCTCCGACTATTCTTATCTCAGGGTATGCGATGCAGGTGGATAATTTCATCTCTGACATTTGTTTGTTTGGGAAAGTAGAAGCTGCAACGAGCAGGAGGCAAAGAGAAGGGGCAGGGAGGGAGGTGTCAATGACGCATTCCTTTGATGAATCACTTATTTCCACATTCCTTCGAACGGACACTGATGCGGCCTTTCCGAATTGTGTGGGGTTTACGACTGCATACCCGAACAGGATAGTCTGAAATTCGAATACATCCAGTGACTCGAATACATACATTGGCAGTCTAGATGGATTTTCTTCGATGATGGACGGATGCTGAGGTTTCCTACACAATGTTTCGCTATTCAGGGTGTAGTGAGGTGAAGTACCCTGATCGAGAACCACCCGCTTTTGTTCGTTGGACCTATTGAAGGATGCAGCAAGTAGCACTCAATTGCAGCGCAGCGCTTTTCTGAATCAAGAATTTTGATTCCCACGTGGAGCTGGCGACCCGGCCTATGCCAGGCTGAGCTGGAAGCGCATGACGTGGTTTTATTGGTTTCCAGCAGCTGAGTCCAGCACGTCAGCAAAGAAATACAGCTTGCTGACGCCATGACACACGCCAACTACAGAGCTCCTTGACTCCATGGCAGCTTTAGGCATAGTTCGTAAATATTCCCCCAAGTATTTAGATTACAACTCTTGGGATGCTAAAACCCTCGTAAAGTACCATCAGGTGGCTGCAATCATGAACATGGTTGAGGACTTCCCATTTGTGATTGTTTTGTAAGCGGTCCTAGTGATTGTTTTGTAAGCGGTCGAGGATTTTTGCCGAGTTCTTTAACCCCGAAGAACTTCACGGCATAATGTCTGGAGTTGTACCTATGACATGACATACCCAGTTTCACAGCAAATAACGCAACGCAACACACTTCAAAATGGCACACCGTATCTTTGCACCAGCTGCTCGCAAAAAGGCAATCCCAAAAATATATTTGCTGATTTTGAGCAGGATCCGATATTAGCAGCTGACGTGTGGGAAACATGCAATAGAAACCTGTCAATTGCACAATTTGATATGTCTTGAACAATTGGCTACTAACGTCATCCAAGTTTGTGCAGCAACTCCTCTTCCTACACGAAATGGGCAGCATTGCAGTAAAGGATGCCCCAAAACCTGAAGGCTGACAGAAAGGACAAACAATGGATATCCAAGCCTTTTTCATTGCAATTGTGGACATGTTTGCGGCCTACATACACTTCCTTCGTTAACTTATTACATCCTTCATATAACTTCAATGGAATAAAAGGCCATTCCATAAGAAACCTTTCCCAAAGCATGCAATGACAATGCGCCATTTGCTTCAAAAGCGCTGCATGCCTTTAGACGGCCGGAAATTCATGGGATGAGTCTCGGGCGTAGCATTTTCATCCTTCCACATCTTGATGGTTTTACGGTATCTGCTTCTCACGTCGCAAGGTGCTTGCCCGTCATGTCAAAGCCCATCACATAGATGCCCACCTCGACGTCAAGCGACCCTGGGGAAGATGAACGGGGAAAACATAAATAGGGTACGGATGTGTCCAAGAGACGACACTGTTTGGTTGAAGTAGCAGAGGGCAGATTGATGCGTGAAGGATGCTTGGGTGGGTAGCGTAGCATGCAGATATGCGGAGGGGGCGAGGGTCGGGATAGATGGAGCCATTTGAGAGAGAAAACACAGATCCATGAGAGCAACAGAGACGTGTGGGGATGGGGATGATGGGGGACGATGACCAATGTCAATGCACGATGATGCGCGTCTGCTAGAAGTTATGTTCGCTCTTCCAATCCCAGAACCAGATGGACCCGTTGTCACCTGTGCAGAGAGTGGGGCATGTAGATGGACACCACACGGAAACATCAGAGAGAGTTCAATGAATAAGTGAGATGGTGGGATTCAGATCAGGCAGATTCAGGGCATTTTTTTGTGGAAAGGATGGTGCACGGGGACAAAGGAGGAAGTGGGTAGCTAGAGTACGAGAGCCTGAAAGGGGTGTCAATTAGGGATGGCGAAGTGGAAAACGGTGAAGGAGAGAGGGGCCGAGGAGCAGAGGAGAGGAACAGGGGAGCAGAAGAGAGAGAGGAGAAGAGGAGCAAAAGAGAAGAGGGACAGAGGAGAGAGGAGCATGTTAACGGGAGTTGTGGTTGGCCCCGTCCTCGCTTGGGCGGAGCCGACCTCGTGGGCGGGTGTGCGAGAGGTGCAGCCGACCTGCAGCAGTGGGCAAGCTGGTCGACGGGGCTGGTCGACCTGCGCGGGGGCCACTGCAAGGGCGCCAACTTCGGGAGGGCGCCGACTTCGGGAGGTCGACTTGGGAGGTCGACCTGTGGAGGGCATCGACTTGCTGACGCCGACTTGGGGAAGCCGACTTGGGTGGTCGGCTAAAAGGTGTGCTGGCCGACATGGAGCTGGCCGACCAGGTGCGCGGTCAAAATGGTGTGGTCGACCAGTGGTGGTCGTCGACCTGGGTGGTCGATGGGCACAAGGAGGAGCTGGTCGACGTCTTGGTTGCCCGGTCGACCAAGTTACCCGGGCGACGGGAATCTGCGGGGGTGTGCGATCGTCGCCCAGGTGGTTTTGGCGAGGCCCACCTCGGTGGTGGTATCCCGAGGTCGACGTGGCTGATCAGGTGTAGATGACAGCACGTGGACGATCTGGAGCTCTACGCTGTGCGGGTGACAAGGCATAGCACGCCAATCATATGCGAGCACCTGCGAAGCGGGTGCGTTGCTGACCTGAGGGTGCAACGCTGTGCAGCCGCCATGCTGCAGTGTTGGCACGCCGTCGACCTGCAGCGTTGGCAGACCGCGACATTGCGCTGCTGGAGCGCGGTCGACCTTGTCGTGCTGGAACGCGGTCGACCGTGCTGCGTTGGCAGTCGACTGAGTTGCATGCTAGCTCTGATGTAGTCAGTCTTGCCAACTTTGTTGCTATCATTCTGACCATTGTTCTCAACTTTTGCTAGTGAAACTCTTGCGGTTTTTCCCTATGAATGCACACGGGATAGAGAACGACTAAGGAACGAACGCAGAGATCACTCCTACCCCGTGCCTAGCCCGTAGACAACTCCCGTTGCTAGAGTTATCTCCGCATGGTGCGGTGAGCGTGGAGGACTGGGGTTCGATTCCTGCTGTCGGCGACTTTTTGTGCCCTAGTGGTGGGCCCTCCCAGTGAGGGAAGTGTTGGAAGTGGACACTGGAATGGCCCGAAGTGGTGACCAGGAGGCATCGTGCTCGCTGGTCGGTGTCGTGGAGCCGACCGTCTCGCTGGCGCCAGAGGCCGGCGAGGACTTCCAGGCGGTGGCGGGAGTTGTGCCGGCAAACCCGGCGGTGGTCCTGCTCGACAGCGGCTGCTCGCACTACCTGATGGGGACGAAGGATGCCTTCGTCGACCTGGAGCCAAGCGGCGATGTCAAACACGTGCGCGGCTTCAATGGGGCCCTGCAGGACGTTCGAGGCCGTGGCATTGTCTCTCTGCAAGGGGACGCCGGGAAGCATATGCTCATCCGTGATGTGCTTTACGTCTCGGGTGTGCAGGCGAACCTGCTGTTGGCCGGCCAGCCGAAGGAGAACGGCGTGAAGCTGCAAGAGGACGGGGACAGGATGCTCCTTGTCTCGGCGGCGGGGGACATGCTTGGTCGGGCGAAGTATACCGGTCGGGTCCTCTGCACTGACCTGTGTCCGTGCATGGCGACGTCGACGATGGACTCGTCGGAGGTGGTGGCTTTGCGGCCGATCGTCTCGGCGACGAAGTCGACGCCAACCAGGTGGCATGCGAGGCTTGCGCACGTCGGCATCGACACCATCACGAGCCTGGCGAAGCATGAGGTCGCCACTGGCCTGGACATGAAGCCGTCGGCTGGTGCGGAATCTCCGTGTGTCTCGTGCATTAGCGAGAAGCTGTCGCGGCACACCTTCCCCGACAAGGGCTCGGACGCCGAGGACGCCCTGGCTGTCGTGCACATCGACCTGTGCAGGCCATTTCGGGTGGCTGCCAAGGATGGCAGCCTGTACTTTTTGCTGCTGAAGGACCGCAAGACCCGCTACGTGTGGGAGAGGTTGGTCGCCAAGCAGTCGAACATGCTGCGGGAGTTCGTGCAGTGGCTGGTGATGGTTGAGCGGCAGGCGAAGAATTCGGTGCTGATGCTACACTCTGACCGGGGAGGGGAGTTCCTAGGGAAGGAGTTCACCGCCTTCGTGGATGGCAAGGGGATCGTCCATGACTTGACCTACCCGTACACCCCGCAGCAGAATGGCATGGCGGAGCGGGAGATGAGGACGGCGGTGGAGTCGGTGCGGACGATGCTGCTGCACATGGGCGTGCAGCACCACTGGTGGTACCTCGCTTTGCGGCAGGCCGTCTGGGTCCGCAACTGCCTTGAGAGGTCGTCGCTGCTGTCGGGGACGACGCCGTACCAACTACTCACTGGGAAGAAGCCCGACTTGTCACTGGCACGGGTGTGGGGCTGCATGGCGCAGTTCCTGGTCCCCAAGCAGCAACGTGTTGGGTAGCTGAAGCCGAAGGCCAGGTGGGGCCTCCATCTCGGCGTGTCGGAGGAGAGCAAGGGCTGGGAGCTCCTCGACCTCACCGACAACATGGTGGTCACCACGTCGGACGTGGTGTTCTATGAGATGATGTCGCTGGAGGTGTGGAAGTCGGAGCACGGGCCGGCGTTGGGGCGGACGCAGGTCAACCCGCCGACAGACACCTCGATGGCGACGCTCCCCTTGTTCGTCGAGGTCAGTGAGCTTGCTGATGAGGATGCCGAGGTCGTCCGCCCTTCTTCCCCTTCCCCTGCCCCTTCTGCCCCACCCCTTGTTGCCGATCTTCTGCCATTCATGTCGGCCAACGGCGATGAGGGGAGAAGTGGGGCGTCGCCTGTGGCGCCGGCCAAGAGCATCGCCGGTGGCCGACGTGATGTCCAGCGGTTCGACGTGAGAGTGAACTCGCCAACGACAGGGGAGCAGCGGGCAGAGGAGCTGCAACCAACTTTGGTGGAGTCGGTGACAGTGGAGCAGTCAGCAGTGAAGCCGACCAAGGAGCAGTCGTTGACCGGGCAGTCAGCAGGGGAGCCGATGGCAGGGGAGAAGTCGGCAGGGACGCCGACTGTGGTGCAGCAGGACGCTGAGGGCAGCGAAGACGGTGACGATCAGGGGAGCACACGGGCGCCGAGGAGTCTACCGACAGTGATGTCGTGGAGGTTCCGCCTGGACCACGACGTTCGGGCAGAGAACGGAGGCCGCCTGACTTCCTGTCCTACCACGCGTGTCTGCCGCCGGCTGCCTACACCACGGTGTAGGACGAGGTCAATGATGACCCGTTGTACGACGACGCCGAGGAAGACGTCGAGCTGCCAGAGCTCGACCCCGACATGCATGCCGACCCCGAGCGCCGTTGGGACATCGTGACGATGTTGGTGAAGGAGGCGTTGGTGAGCTGGAAGGGCAACGCGGTGAAGGCCGCCATGGACGAGGAGATCCACAGCCTCATCGACATGGGAACCTGGGAGCTGGTCGAACACCCACCCGGTGTAAACATCATGAAGAACTGGTGGGTGCTGATGACGAAGTACCGCATCGATGACATCGTCGAGCACGAGAAGGCGAGACTGGTCGTGAAGGGCTTCACGCAGGTGTATGGCGCCGATTACGACAAGATGTACGCGCCGGTGAGCAGCTACGTCACGCTGAGGATCTTCCTCAGCATCGTCGCCGTCCTCTACTTGCACCTGATGCATCTCGACATGAAGAACGCCTTCCTGCAGAGCAAGCTCGACCGGGTGCTGTACATGTACCAGCCGGACTACTCCAACGATGGGACCGGCCGGGTGTGCAAGCTACTGAAGAGCCTGTACAGGCTGAAGCACTCGCCGCTGTTGTGGAACAAAGCGCTCGACGACGTGCTGATGGGCGCCGGCTGGAAGAAGAGCCAAGTTGACCAGGCGCTGTACTTCAAGGTCGGCGGGGATGGCGTGGCCTGCTGGGTGCTGTTCTACGTCGACGACATGCTGGCCGCCAGCAGCAGCACGGCCATGCTGAAGGAGCTGAAGGAGCTACTGGAAGCCGCCTTCGAGCTGCGCGAGATCTCTCCGGTGGAGAGGTACCTCAGGCTGAAGATCGTGCGCGACAGGTCGGCGAGGAAGCTGTGGTTGCACTAGCAGAGCTACGCCGACAAGCTGCACAGGCGGTTCATCGACAAGGAGCAGACCAGGCGCACCTTAAAGTTGCCGATCTCGGTCGACGCCTATGCCGAGCTGACGTTCGACGACGAGGGGGCTCAGGAGCGCCAGGAGGAGGAGTACCGGCAGAAGGTCGGCTCGCTGCAGTTCGCGGCGACGACGACGAGGCCGGACATCGCCTTCGCCTGCAGCAAGCTGAGGAGCGGCCTCATAGTGAGGAGCGACCAGCACTGGCGGGAGGTCGACCGCTGCCTCGCCTACCTTGCCAACACGCGTGACAATGACTTGGAGTTCGGCGGTGGACCAGAGTCGCTGAAGCTGGTCGGCTACGTGGACGCAGATGACGCCGACGATAAGCAGAACCGGACAAGCACGGGCGGCTACGTGTTCGTCTACGGAGGGGCCACAGTCTGTTAGTTGAGCCAGCGCATCAAGTGCGCGACGCTGTCATCGACCGAGCCGGAGTACGTGGCGGCCACTGAAGCCGGCAAGGAGGGATGACGCCTTTGCTTCCTTCTTGCAGAATTCCGGCAGCTGGTCGTTGGGACACCGACTGTCCTTTGAGTGGACAACAAGTCAGCCATCACGGTCGCTGAGGGCATGGGGTTGACGGGCAACCTCAAGCACATGGAGCAGCGACATGCTTGGCTGCAGCACATGGTGAAGTGCGGGAAGTTTTCGCTGAAGCACTTCCCGACCACCGAGCAACCGGCTGACTTCCTGACGAAGGCGCTGCACTTTCCGGTCTTCAATCGGTGCTCTGTCGCAATCGGCCAAGTGCGCATGGCCGACGTGGGCGACAGTGACGACAATGTGCAGCAGTAGGTGCCATGCCCTCTTGCATGGCTGGTGCGGTGACCGGCGTGCTGTGTGCTGGGTGCACGCTGACGAGCTATTCTTCGAGTGGTGCTGCCGTGTGGGCTGGGGGCCCAAGCGTGGTTGGCCCCGTCCTCGTTTGGGCGGAGCCCACCTCGTGGGCGTGTGTGCGGGAGGTGCAGCCGACCTACAGCAGTGGGCGAGCTGGTCGACGAGGCTGGTCGACCTGCAAGGGCGCCGGCTTCGGGAGGGCGCCGACTTCGAGAGGTCGACTGGGGAGGTCGACTTGTGGAGGGCGTCGACTTGGTGACGCAGACTTGGGGAAGCCGACTTGGGTAGTCGGCTGAAAGGTGTGCTGGTTGACCTGGAGTTGGCCGACCAGGCGCGCGGTCGACTTGGTGTGGTCGACCAGTGGTGGTCGTCGACCTGGGTGGTCGATGGGTACAAGGAGGAGCTGCTCGACGTCGTCGTTGCCCGGTCTACCAAGTTACCCGGGCGACGGGAATCTGCGGGGGTGCGCGATCGTCGCCCAGGTGGTTTTGGCGAGGCCGACCTCGATGGCGGTATTCCGAGGTCGACGTGGCTGATCAGGTGCAGATGACAGCACGTGGACGATCTGGAGCTCTGCGCTGTGCGGGTGACAAGGCATAGCATGCCAATCATCTGCGAGCACCTGCAAAGCGGGTGCGCTGCTGTCTTGCGGGTGCGACACAGTGCAGCCGCCATGCTGCAGCGTTGGCACGCCGTCGACCTGCAGCGTTGGCAGACCGCGACATTGCACTGCTGTAGCACGGTCAACCTTGTCGTGCTGGAATGCGGTCGACCGTGCTGCGCTGGAAGTCGGCCGACTTGCATGCTAGCTCTGATGTAGTCAGTCTTGCCAACTTTGTTGCTATCATTCTGACCATTGTTCTCAACTTTTGCTAGTGAAACTCTTACGGTTTTGCCCTGTGAATGCACAAGTGCTAGAGAACGACTAAGGAACGAACGCAGAGATCACTCCTACCCCGTGCCTAGCCCGTAGACAGCTCCCGGTGCTAGAGTTATCTCTGCAGAGCAGAGGAGAGAGGAGTAGAGGAGAGGAGAGCAGAGGGGAGAGGATCAGAGGAGAAAGAAGCAGAGGAGAAAGAAGCAGAAGAGAGAGGAGTAGGGGAGAGAGGAGCAGGGGAGAGAGGAACAGAGGGGAGAGGATCAGAGGAGAGAGGAGCAAAGGAGAGAGGATCAGAGGAGAGAGGAGCAGAGGAGAAAGAATTAGAAGAGAGAGGATCAGGGGAGATAAGAGCAGAGGAGAGAGGGGCAGGGGAGCAAGGGATAGAGGAGAGGGCAAGGGGAGAGGTGTAGGGAGAGGGGCAGGGGAGAGGGGCAGGGGAGGGGGGCAGGGGAGAGGGGCAGGGGAGGGGGGCAGGGGAGAGGGGTAGTGGAGATGGGCAGGGGAGAGGAGCAGAGGAGAGAGGAGCAGAGGAGAGAGGGACAAGAGAGATAGGGGCAAGGGAGAGAGGAGCAGAGGAGAGAAAGGCAGGGGAGAAGGGCAGGGGAGAGAAGAGCAGAGGAGAGAAGGGCAAGGGAGAGAGGGGCAGGGGAGAGAGGAGCAGAGGAGAGAAAGGTAGGGGAGAGAGGGGCAGGGGAGAGAGGGGCAGGGGAGAGGGGCAGAGGGCCTTCCGAGGTGAGCATGTTTGTCCTCGTTCACATCTGCGGTGTTGAGGATGGTGCGCTGTTGTGAGCTGCGGTGGAGAGTGATGTAGAGGGGTGATTCCCCTTGTGCTCCTTGAAAATGCCTTTATCGTCTATTTTTCCGAGCCTCCCCACAACTCTGTTCCCGTTCGTCCTGTAGATTTTCCGGTACGTGTGCTCGGCTTGCCCCACTTGGTGTCGTAACAGGTGCGCCGATTTTGCGACATCGTCTGCGGACAAATTATAAAGCAGCAAGTTTCTCCACTCCGCGGACGCCGCTGCAAAGGCGTTCAACACCCAGCACGCTGCCTCCTCGCAACCGAGCTCGCCTGTCAGGGTGACCAGGTCCTTGAGCACGCACATTCCGTCCAGTCTTTTCTGTCAGAATCCCAGTCACTAGACCATTGGGATAAAATGGCTTGTTAAGTAGCGGATAAGTGCGCCCATAACCCCCCAGGACAACGAGCCTTTAACCCTTCTCTAGGATCAATCGGGGATCACCAGTGGACCTCTGACACCCCCTCGCACTGGGATGCCCGAAGTGCACACACTAGGATTCGAACCCGAGACCGCTCTGATACCATGTCAGAATCCCAGTCACTAGACCATTGGGATAAAAGGGCTTGTTAAGTAGCGGGTCGGTGTGCCCATAACCCCCCAGGACAACGAGCCTGTAACCCTTCCCTAGGATCAATCGGGGATCACCAGTGGACCTCTGATTTTTTTCGGACCAGATCCCCCATTTTCATGCCCAATAACACCGCGGAGCCGCTTTGGTTCCCGAAAGGACTTACGCCCCTGAAGAGAATCCGTCGGTTAAAAGCCAGGTGCATCTGCTCCGCTTCCCACCGGCACTTCGGCTCAGGCTGTGTGCTGAACGAGGTTTCCCAAAACACCTCCAGCATATCCTTCTATCTTTTGTTGAGCAGGAAGTTCTGCGCGAAGATCGTATCCAACCGTAGCGACATCTGTGCCGCCTTCAGCGCCAGCCACTTCTTTGCTGAGTTTGGCATCGTCACCGTTGGGCCCACGTTTTGTACCATGATGCCGTCGAACCGCTTCTTAGGGCATATCAACCCCACCCCTCCTTCCTCCCTTGGTGTGCAGATTAAATCGTAATTCCTGAGAATGAAGTGCCTCTCCTCCGTCGCTTGTCCAGCAGAGACAAAATAGTGGCAGATCTTCTAGATTTTCGTCCATATTTCTTTCAGTGGTGGGTATAAATGTGCGTGGAAGAGAAATATTGGTGTGATGTAGCTGTTTATAGTTGGGACCCTCGCCGTTGTTGTAAGACGCTGCGTTTCCCAGCGAGCTAGCTCCTCTCTTGCCCTGTCCAACGCCTTGTCCCAGGATGGTAGCGGGTTCCCAATTGGCGTGATCCACACGCCTAGCAGTTGCCCCGGTTCGTCCATCCTCGCCCATTTGTACTACAGATTCTCTGGCAGTTGGCCCCCTCTGTTCCTCCCGAGTGGGAAGACCACCGTCTTGCCGTGATTCACTTTCAGTTCGGATGTCCTCCCGAAGTCCTCAAGAACCTCGCTGCCGCTACCAGCTGCTGCTCTTTCCCTTGCAGCAGCAGGGAGGTGTCGTCAGCGTACCCCAGGTACGCCAACTTCTCCAACCCCGCATCGCCAATTCCCAGCTTTCGCCTCCTGGCATAGCGGCTCCACCCAGCCATGCCGCACCCCTTTTTCCACCGCCACTGTATCTCCTGTCCACCCATTAACATGAAATCTGGTTCATGCGCCCTCTTGCAGGCCCTTAGTCCAAGATGTCAAACTTATGTGCTATAGTATGTTTAGGCTGTAGTGGGGTAGTTCATATAGGGTACAACACTTTTAGGTTTCCCACTTGTACCCACCTGCTTGCTAGTTCAGTCATTCATTCGTTCACTATTCTGACATGGTATTCTGAGCAGGTTCCCTAGTGGGAACGTTTTTTTTTTTAGGGCCCACCACAATTTTTTTTTCCTGCCCTGCCCGAAGCGCGCCTCGCGCCCTGCCCTAGTACGGCCCGTTGCGGCCCTGTCACATTTATATGACATAGCTACTGTAGGCTATAGTGGGGTAGCACATATGGGGTACAGTTTTCAGGGTTTGCATTTGTACCCACTTTCCCTTAGTCAATTCATTCTCGTTCAATTTCACATGGTATAGAGCAGGTTCCCATGTGGGAACTGTTCCTAGGGCCCACCGATTTTTTTTTTTCCTGCCCGGAGCGCGCTCAGCCTCTGCCCGAGTCGCGCTCCCCCCCTTACGACCCCGTCGCGCCGCCCTCGCGGCCCCATCACGTCGCGCCGCCCTCGCGGCCTCGTCGCACCGCCTACGCGGCCCCGTTCCGCCGCCCTCGTGGCCCCATCGCGTCGCGCCGCCCTCGCGGCCCTTTCGCGCCCCCCCCTTTCTGCGGCCCGTCGCCGCCTCTCCCCTTGCGGCCCGTCGCCGCCTCCCCCCTCGCGGCCCGTCGCCGCTTCTTACAGCGGCCCCACCGACCCCGCGCGCGCCGCCCTAGCGGCCTCTTGCGCCGCCCGTCGGCCCCGCTTGCCGCCCTTGCGGCCCTTCGAGCCGCCCGTCGGCCCACCGTGAGCCGCCCTCGCGGCATCGACGCCGCCCTTCCCGGCCCCGACGCCACCTCGGCTGGCCCCGGCGCCAGCTCCTCCGGCCCCGGCGCCTGCTCCTACGGCCCCGGCGCCTGCTCCTACGGCCCCGGCGCCGCCCTTCCCGGCTCCGACGCCGCCCCCCACCAGCCCCTCCGCCGTCCCTGATCAGGAGCCGCAGCCGCCAAGCCGCCCAGCGACCGAGCCGCCGGGCCGCCGAGCCGCCCCGCAACCGAGCAGCCGAGCCGCCCAGCCGCCGAGCCGCCCAGCAGCAGAGCCACCCGAGCCGCCGAGCCGCCGAGCCGCCCTGCCGCCGAGCCACCCGAGTCGCCGAGCCGCCCAGCAGCCGAGCCGCCCAGCAGCCGAGCCGCCCTGCCGCCGAGCAGCCGAGTCGCCGAGCCGCCCTGCAGCCGAGCCGCCCAGCCGCCGAGTCGCCGCGCCGCCCTGCAGCCGAGCCCCCCCCGAGCCGCCCTGTCCGGTAAGAGCAGCGCCTCTCTCACAGCACTGCCCTCACCCTACTGTCTGCGCTGCTAGTCTACTGCTGTCATGGCTACCCCTAGTGTCCTCGCTTTTGACGCTGAGGGTCGGGCCATTGACTTTGAAGTCTGGATAGATGACCTGCAGCTTTTCTTACAGTGCGATAGGGCAGACGGCCTCTCCCTCTTTGACCTCACTTCTGGTGCCTCTCCTGCCCCCGCTGCTGATGCTGACGCCACTGTTCGCTCCCAGTGGGCCACGCGCGATGCTGCTGCACGTCTTGCTGTGCGTCGCCACCTGCCTACCTCTGAGCGTGCGCACTTTAGCCAGTACAAGAGTGCTCAGACCTTGTACGACGCTGTAGTTGCACGCTACTCCTCCCCTGCCACTGCTGCACTGAGCCGCCTCATGCTACCGTACCTCTTCCCTGACCTTGCTGCCTTTCCCACAGTCGCTGACCTCATTACGCACCTCCGCACTAGTGACACTCGCTACCGCGCTGCGCTTCCTGCTGAGTTCTGCGCCAAGAACCCCCCCCCCATGTACATCACCCTCTACTACATAGTCACCCGTCTCCCTGACTCCCTTCGCGTAGTCAGGGACCACTTCCTCTCGGTTTGCCCCACCACTCTCACCGTTGACCTCCTCGAGAAGGCCCTCCTAGCAGCAGAAAAGAGCATAGTAGCTGTAGGAGCCTCTCGTGGTGACCCTCGCACCCCCATCTTTGAGGGGTGTTCCCCCTCCCCTCTTTTGCCCTCTGTTGCCTCTGCTGCTGCGGCCGACCTCGCTGGTCTGGAGTCGGTTGGTGCAGCGTCTACCCCTAGCGGGAGACGCCGCCCTGGCAAGGGCAAGGGGGGCAGGGGCGCTGGAGGAGCTAGCGGGGGCGGTGGAGGCGGCGGTGGAGGCGGTGGAGGGGGTGGGGGTGGCGGTGGGGGTGGTGGCGGGGGTGGAGGGGTCGGTGGCGGCAGTGGAGGCGGAGGCGGCGGCGGCGGTGGCGGTGGGAGCGGAGGTGGCGGCGGTGGAGGAGGAGGCGGCGGAGGAGGTGGAGCTGGTCGGGGTGGCGCTGCGCAGAGGGTCGGCTCCGGTGGTGGTCAGCGCCAGCAGCAGCAGCAGCAGCAGCAGCAGCAGCAGCGCACTCGTGACATCCCCTCCCCTCAGCAGCTCCGTGAGTGGTACACTGCACGCCAGAGGGGTGGGGGTACTGGTCCGTGCACCTACGTCCTACGCACCGGCGACCGCGCGGGTGAGCAGTGCGGGGGTGCGCACTCCACCCAGCGCTGCTTTGGCCGCCTGACGGACGCTTGGCGTCACCAGTTCCCTGAGGCCACTGAGATCCCCCGCTGGGGTGAGCTGTCTAGGGCGGGTGTAGCTGTCTTTGACCTTGACTTTGATGCTATTCTTGCTGCCATGTATACTGTGACTATTAGTGATGAGGGTGACTGTTACCGGTGTTTTCCGCCCGACCCGGGCATTGAGACTGCTGCTCTAGGTACTGGTGAGGCTGCTGCTCTAGGTGCTAGCGAGGCTGCTGCTCTAGGTGCGTCTGCTCCCTCAGGTGCTGGTGAGTCTGCTCTCTCAGGTTCTGCATCGGCTTCGGCCTCCCACACCTTCACCCTTGACTCGGGGGCTTCTCGCTCCTTCTTTCGAGACCGCACCACACTCACGCCGCTTGGCCGGCCAGTTGGAGTCTCTCTGGCAGACCCCTCTGGGGGTCCTGTCCTTGCTCACTTCTCCACTGTCCTCCCGTGTCCGGCGGCCCCCTCTGGCACCCTGTCTGGTCTTTACCTCCCCTCGTTCTCTACGAACTTGGTGAGTGGTGCTGACCTACAGGATGCGGGGGTTCACCAGTTCACTCCTGCGAGTCAGCGGGTGACCCACTGCACGGACGCTCGGACAGGCCGACACCTGGCCACGTTTACTCGTCGGCCGGGGTCGAGCCTGTACACACTGACCACTGCGTCTCCTCCAGTCACTCTGTCTGGTCAGGTAGCTGCGTCGGGTCAGGTGTTTGCTGCAGCGTCCAGGTCTGGTCCTGAGTCTGCCCCCTGTTCGTGTCGCCTCCTGTCTCACGAGACTCTCCTCTGGCACCACCGCCTTGGTCACCCCTCCCTGCTTCGTCTCCGAGGCATGGCCTCCCGTGTCCTTGTCTCTGGTCTTCCCCGGTCCCTCCCTCCCCTTCCTCCGGGGCCTGGCCCTTCCTGCGTCCCCTGTGTCGAGGGGCGACAGCGGGCTGCCCCTCACTCCTCCCAGTTTCCTCCGACAGAGGCCCCGCTGCAGACGCTTCACATGGACGTGTGGGGCCCGGCCCGCGTCCGTGGACAGGGTCACGAGCGCTACTTCCTGCTGGTGGTTGACGACTACTCGCGTTACACCACAGTCTTCCCCTTGCGCAGCAAGGGTGATGTCACTGAGGTGTTGATCGACTGGATCCGCGCAGCTCGTCTCCAGCTCAGGCAGACCTTCGGCTCGGACTTTCCTGTTCAGCGTCTGCACTCTGACAGAGGTGGAGAGTTCTCCTCTGGCCTTCTGCGAGCCTACTGTCGTGCACGAGGTATCCGCCAGACCTTCACGCTTCCGGACTCTCCACAGCAAAATGGGATTGCTGAGCGCCGCATTGGCATGGTCATGGACGTCGCCCGTACGTCCATGATGCATGCGGCTGCCCCCCATTTTCTGTGGCCGTTTGCGGTTCGGTACGCGGCGCATCAGATCAACCTTCACCCCAGGGTCTCCATGCCGGAGACCTCCCCAGCTTTGCTGTGGACGGGGAAGGTTGGCGATGCGTCTGCGTTCCGTGTCTGGGGATCTCGGGCGTTTGTCCGCGACTTGTCTGCGGACAAGCTGTCCCCTCGTGCTGCTCCTTGCGTCTTCCTTGGCTTCCCCCCTGACGCGCCAGGGTGGCAGTTCTACCACCCCACCACTCGCCGTGTTCTGTCCTCCCAGGACGTCACGTTTGACGAGTCGGTCCCCTACTACCGCCTCTTCCCCTACCGCACTCCGTCCCTCCCCCCGCCACCGCTCTTCCTTGTGCCAGGTCCCCCCCCGGTAGACCCCCTCCCCCCTCAGGGTCCTGCCCCTTCAGGTGTGTCCCAGGTAGACGCAGTCGAGCCTGTCGAGGTTACTGGTGACTCTGGTGCTGCTGAGGGTGCTGAGCCTGGGGGTGCTGAGCGTGTGGGTGCTACGCCTGGGGGTGCTGAGCCTGAGGGTGCTACTACTGGGGGTGCTGAGCCTGGGGGTGCTGAGCCTGGGGGTGCTGAGCCTGGGGGTGCTACGCCTGGGGGTGCTGAGGCTGGGGGTGCTACGCCTGGAGGTGCTGAGCCTGGGGGTACGGAGCCTGAGGGAGCTGGGCCTGCTCGTGTGGCGTCTCGGCGGGAGCCACTCTCTCCACAGGAGCTGCGCGAGTGGTTTGCCCGGCGCTGGAGGCGTGCTGCTGGAGCTGGAGGTTCTTCGGCTGCTGAGGGTGCTGGTGCCGCGGGTCCCGGAGGTGCTCGTACTGGGAGTACTGGAGCTGCTGGGCCTGCGGGTACGACTGGAGCTGGAGCTGCTGAGGGCGGTGGCGCTGAGGCTACTGCTGTCGGTCCTGGAGGCGGTCCTACTGGGGGTGCTACTGGTGCTGCTGGAGGTACTGGAGCTGGAGGTGCTGCTGGCGCTGGTGCTGCCGCTGGGGGTACTGGTGCTGTCCCTGCTGTGTCTGGAGTCGCCGCGCGGCCTCGGCCGTACTTCGTTCCGCTCCTTCAGCAGGTTCTTGGTCTCCCGCCTTCTACTGGTCCTCCTCCTCCCTTAGAGTGTCCACAGCCTGTCCCGACTCAGTTACAGTTACAGCCGGCCTCCTCACTGCCCGCTCCTTCTCCCTACACTGGTCCTACTGGAGGTCTTGCTGAGCGTCGTGAGCCTGCGTCTCGCCCTGCGTCGCCTGTCCGTGCTGCTTGCACTAGTGGTCGTGGTTCGCGTCAGCGTCCTCCTCCTGTCCCTGGCACGCACCGGATGTCTCTGCGTCCGTCCACTGCTCCTCTGCGTGCCCCTTTGCCTTCTCCTCCTGAGTCCTCTCTTCCTGCTCTTCCTGACCCGGAGTCGGACTCTCTTCGTGCTGCCAGTCCTACTGTTGCGCGTCTCCTTGCTACTGTTGTCACTGACCCTTCCTTTGATTCCACTGCTGCGTCTGCCCTAGTTACTGAGCTCGTCGACTTTGCTGCTCGCTGTCGTCTCGACTACGCTGCTAGTCTTGTTGCTGAGTCTGAGTCTGTCTGTCCTCCGTCCGTCGGGGGTGAGTGTGCCCTTGGCACGGACGTCCTTGAGGACAGGCAGGAGGAGTTCCAGTGCTTGGCTGCTGCTTCACCTCATCTCGTGTCCGTACTGCTTACCCCTGAGGGAGACCCGGATGCACTTGACATCCCGACTCCGCGCTCTTACGCGGAGGCGATAGAGGGTCCCTACTCCTCTCAGTGGCAGGCAGCTATGGACGCAGAGATGGCTTCCTGGAAGTCCACAGGCACCTACGTTGACGAGGTTCCCCCGCCTGGGGCGAACATCGTCAGTGGCATGTGGATTTTCAGGGTGAAGCGGCCGCCGGGTTCTCCGCCTGTCTTCAAGGCGCGTTACGTGGCTCGTGGCTTCAGTCAGCGGCAGGGAGTTGACTACTTTCAGACCTTCTCTCCCACCCCGAAGATGACCACTCTTCGGGTACTGCTGCACATAGCTGCTCACCGCGACTACGAGCTGCACTCTCTTGACTTCAGCACTGCTTTCTTGCAGGGCAGCCTGCACGAGGAGATCTGGCTGCGTCGCCCACCTGGCTTCACTGGGTCTTTTCCTCCTGGCACCCAGTGGAGCCTCCGGCGGCCAGTCTACGGTCTCCGCCAGGCACCGCGTGAGTGGCACGACACACTGAGGACTACACTTGCGGCTCTTGGGTTTGCTCCCTCTACTGCCGACCCGTCGCTGTTTCTGCGCACCGACACCTCTTTGCCGCCGTTCTACATCCTCGTGTACGTCGATGACTTGGTCTTTGCCACAGCTGACACTGCTGGACTCGCCCACGTGAAGTCCGAGCTGCAGAAGAGACACACGTGCACAGATCTGGGTGAACTGCGCAGCTACCTTGGCTTGCAGATCACCCGGGACAGAGCACGCTGCACCATTACCCTGACTCAGTCACACATGGTGCAGCAGGTCCTTCAGCGCTTCGGCTTCACGTACTCCTCGCCTCAGGCCACTCCTCTGCCTACTCGCCACTCGCTCTCAGCTCTGCCTTCGGATGAGTCCGTAGAGTCGAGTGGCCCGTACCCAGAGCTTGTTGGCTGCCTCATGTACCTGATGACCTGCACACGACCTGACCTTGCATACCCTCTTAGCATTCTCGCACGCTATGTTGCTCCTGGGAGACACAGACCGGAGCACATGGCTGCAGCGAAGAGGGTGTTGCGCTACTTGTGCAGTACGTCGGGCATGGGGCTTGTGCTTGGAGGGCAGAGTCCAGTGGTCCTCACTGGGCACGCAGACGCTTCTTGGGCTGACGACCAGGCTACGCAGCGGTCGTCACAGGGTTACACCTTCAGCCTTGGTTCCGGCTCTGTTTCGTGGCGGGCTACCCGCTCGTCTTCTGTTCTCGGCTCCAGTTGTGAGGCTGAGATCTACGCTGGGGCCATGGCTGCACAGGAGCTTCGCTGGCTCACCTACCTACTGACTGACCTCGGAGAGCCGCCTCGTTCTCCTCCAGTGCTGTACGTAGACAACAAGGCCATGCTGGCCTTGTGTCGAGAGCAGAGACTGGAGCACAGAACGAAGCACATTGCTCTCCGCTACTTCCTTGCTCGTGAGCTACAGCAGCGTGGTCAGCCGCGGCTTGCGTACGTGGCCTCTCAGGCCAACACTGCTGATATCTTCACCAAGGCACTTGCGCCTTGTGATCATCAGCGCTTCTGTACTCAGCTGGGTCTTGTGCCTACCTTGCCTCACTTGCTCACCCCTTGACCTTGTTTGTACTGTTGCATATATATATACGCCTGCTCTTGCTTGTCTAGCCTTATATATATATGTGTCATCCTGCATGTGAACTGGCCTTGTGGCCTTGAACTTGTGCTCGGAATGTGTGGTGACTTTGTGATCCACCCTGAGCTTGCTTTGCTTTGCTTGACTGGTCTTGTGACCCCTTGTTCTCCCCCACTTTGCCTATGGGGGTGTGTCACATTTATATGACATAGCTACTGTAGGCTATAGTGGGGTAGCACATATGGGGTACAGTTTTCAGGGTTTGCATTTGTACCCACTTTCCCTTAGTCAATTCATTCTCGTTCAATTTCACAGGCCCTGCCTTCTCCGCCCGTCGCTGGCCCATCCCGGCCCGTCCCGGCCCGTCGCCGCCTGTCGCTGGCCCGTAGCCGCTCGTCGCGGCCCTGCCTTCGCCGCCCACTGCGGCCCTGCCTAGCAGCCGCCCTGTCGCGGCCCTGCCTTTCGCCACCCGTCGCTGGCCCGTCGCTGGCCCGTCCCGCCCGTCGCCGGCCCGTCCCGGCCCGTTGCCGCCCGTCGCCGGCCCGTAGCCGCCCGTCTCTGGCCTGTCGCAGCTCGTCGCGGCCCTGCCTTTGCCGCCCTGTCCCGGCCCTGCCCTGCTGCCGCCCCAGTTGCGGCCCTGCCTTCGCCGCCCGTCGCGGCCCTGCCCTGCAGCCGCCCTGTCGCGGCCCTACCATGCTGCCGCCCCAGTCGCGGCCCTGACCTAAACCGCCAGCTGCGGCCCTGCCCTGCACCCGCCCCTGGTAAGCACCCGCGCCGCCCTGCCGCGCCGCGCTGCCAGGAGCTGAGCCGCGCCGCCAAGCCGAGCCGCGCCGCCCAGCCGAGCCGCGCCGCCCAGCCGAACCGCGCCGCCCAGCCGATCCGCGCCGCCCTGCCGAGCCGCGCCGCCCTACTAAGCCGCCCTGCCCTGCTGCTACTGCTGCTCCTACTGCTACAGCTGCTTCTGCTGCCACTGCTGCTACTGTCGCTATGGCTAGCCCTACTGTTCTTACCTTTGATGCTGAGGGGCGTGCAGTTGACTTTGACGTGTGGGTTGACGAACTGCAGCTCTTTCTTCAGTGTGACTCTAGAGACGGGGTATCTCTTTCGATCACACGTCAGGTGTCTCTACTGCACCTGCTGCCATTGCTGACAGTACGGTTCGCTCACAGTGGACCACTCGTGACGCTGTTGCTCGTCTTGCTGTTCGTAGTAACCTGCCGTCTGCTGAGCGGGCGCACTTTGGCCAGTACAAGACTGCTCAGTCTTTGTATGACGCTGTAGTAGCGCGCTACTCCCCCCCTTCCACTGCTGCCCTCAGCCGCCTCATGCTGCCGTACCTGTTCCCTGACCTTGCCGCCTTTGCCACAGTCGCTGACCTCATTACTCACCTCCGCACTAGTGACGCCCGTTACCGAGCTGCGCTTCCCACTGAGTTCTGTGCCAAGAACCCTCCCCCCATGTATATCACCCTTTACTACCTAGTCACCCGCCTCCCTGACTCCCTTGCTTCAGTCAGGAACCACTTTCTCTCCCTTTGCCCCACCGAGCTCACCGTCGACCTGCTAGAGGAGCGCCTCACTGCAGCTGAGAAGAGTAACTTAGCTGTAGGTGCTTCTCGCGGCGACCCTTTCTTTGAGGGGTGTTCCCCTGTCCCCCTTCTCCCCTCTATTGCTTCTGCTGCAGCTGTCGACCTCGTTGGCACTGCGGAGGTCGGGGCTGCGTCTGCTCCTAGTGGGAGGCGCCGCAACAGCAAGGGCAAGGGGGGCAAGGGTGGTGGAGGGGATGGTGGGGGCGGCGGTGGAGGCGGTGGAGGAGGCGGAGGTGGTGGCGGTGGAGGTGGGGGTGGTGGTGGGAGTGGGGGCTTCGGTGGCGGCGGTGGGGGTGGTGGAGGCAGCGGCAGAGGCGGTGGAGGCAGCGGCAGCGGTGGTGGAGGTGGCGGCGGTGGTGGTGCTGGTCGAGGTGGAGCCGCGCAGCGTGGAGGCTTTGGTGGCAGCCAGCGCCAGCAGCAGCTGCGTTCCCGTGAGACCCCGTCGGCCCAGCAGCTTCGTGAGTGGTACGCTGGGCGTGGGAGGTCTGGGGGTGTTGGTCCCTGCACTTACGTTCTTCGCACCGGCGGGCGCCGTGGGGAGACGTGCGGGCTGCCACACACCGCGCAGCGCTGCTTCGGTCGCCTGACTGACGCCTGGCGCGCCCAGTTTCCTGACGCTGTTGAGCTCCCGCGCTGGGGTGATCTGCTTAAGCAGAACGTTGCTATCTTTGATCTTGATTTCGATGCTATCCTTGCTGCCATGTATGCTGCGACTGATGGTGCTGAGGGAGACTGTTACCTGTGTGTTCCGCCCGAGCCGGGCATTGAGGCTGCTGATCTAGGTGCTAGTGAGTCTGCTGCTCCAGGTACTAGTGAGTGTGCTGCTCCAGGTACTAGTGAGTCTGCTGCTCCAGGTGCTGGTGAGTCTTCTCTCTCTGGTACTGCACCTACTGAGGCCTTGCACACCTTCACACTTGACTCTGGTGCTTCGCGCTCCTTCTTTCGCGACAGCACCACACTCACGCCGCTCAGTCGGCCTGTCGCAGTCTCCCTGGCTGACCCCTCTGGGGGCCCAGTCCTTGCGCACTCTTCCACGGTTCTACCGTGTCCTGCGGCCCCGTCGGGCTTGCTGTCGGGACTCCACCTCCCCTCGTTCTCTACGAACTTGGTGAGTGGAGCTGACCTCCAGGACGCGTTGGTTGACCAGTTCACCCCTGGAGGTCAGCGTGTGACCCACTGCACTTGCTCTCGGACGGGCCGCCACCTGGCCACATTCACCCATCGGCCAGGCTCGAGTTTGTACACACTGACTACTGCGTCTCCTCCGGTTCCCGCGTCTGGTCAGGTGTTTTCTGCCGCGTCCAGGTCTAGTCCTGTGTCGGCCCCCTGCTCGTGTCGTCCTCTATCACACGAGACTCTCCTTTGGCACCACCGCCTTGGTCACCCCTCCCTGCCTCGTCTTCGAGGTATGGCCCCCCGTACCCTTGTCTCTGGTCTCCCCCGGTCCCTCCCTCCCCTTCCTCCGGGGCATGCCCCTACCTGTGTTCCTTGTGTCGAGGGCAGGCAGCGCGCCGCTCCTCATTCCTCCGAGTTCCCTCCGACAGAGGCTCCCCTGCAGACTCTTCACATGGACGTGTGGGGCCCAGCCCACGTCCGTAGACAGGGTCACGAGCGTTACTTCCTGCTGGTCCTTGACGACTACTCGCGTTACACCACAGTCTTCCCCTTGCGCCGCAAGGGTGAGGTCACTGAGGTGTTGATCGACTGGATCAGCGATGCCCGTCGCCAGCTCAGCGAGAGTTTCGGCTCGGACCTTCTTGTTCTGCGTCTGCACTCAGACAGAGGTGGTGAGTTTTCCTCCGACCTTCTGAGGGCTTTCTGTCGTGCGGAGGGCATCTGCCAGACGTTCACGCTTCCGGCCTCCCCACAGCAAAATGGGATTGCTGAGCGCCGCATTGGCATGGTCATGGATGTCGCTCGTACGTCCATGATCCATGCGACTGCTCCCCATATTCTGTGGCCGTTCGCAGTTCGGTACGCTGCGCATCAGATCAACCTTCAGCCTCGTGTCTCCTTGCCGGAGACCACACCTATTCTGCGGTGGACAGGGAAGGTTGGCGATGCGTCTGTGTTCCGTGTCTGGGGATCTCGAGCTTTTGTCCGCGATGCTTCTGCGGACAAGCTGTCCTCCCGTGCCGTTCCCTGCGTCTTCCTTGGCTTCCCCCCTGACGCACCTGGGTGGCAGTTTTACCACCCCACCTCGCGTCGTGTTCTGTCCTCTCAAGACGTCACGTTTGATGAGTCGGTATCTTACTACTGTCTCTTTCCCTACCGCACTGCCCCTCTCCCCCCCCCCGCCACTCTTCCTAGCACCAGGTGCTCCTCCGGTAGACCCCCTCCCCCCTCAGGGTCCTGCCCCCTCAGGTGTGTCCCAGGTAGACCCTGTCGAGCCTGTCGAGGTAGCTGTCGACTCTGGTGCTGCTAGGGGTGCTGAGCCTGCGGGTGCGGGGCTTGGGGGTGCTGAGCTTGGGGTTGCTGAGTCTGAGGGTGTGGAGCCTGGGGGTGCTGAGCCTGAGCGTGTGGAGCCTGGGGGTGCTAAACCTGGGGGTGCTGGGTCTGGGGGTGCTGAGCCTGGGGGTGCTGAGCCTGAGCGTGCTGAGTCTGGAGGTTCTCCGGGTGTCCCGTCACGGCAGGAACCCCTCTCTCCGCAGCAGCTTCGTGAGTGGTACGCTCGACGCTATCACCGTACTGCTGGAGCTACTGGGCCTGGTGCTAGAGGTGCTTCTGGAGCTGCTGGAGGTGCTGCTGGTGCTGGAGCTGCTGGAGCCACTGGTCCTGGAGGTGCTGGTGCTGGAGGTACTGGCACTGTTGGTGTTCCTGCTGGTGTTGGAGCTGCTGGAGGTGCTAAAGCAGCTGGTCCCGGAGGTGCTCGTACTGGAGGTACTGGAGCTGCTGGGGCTGGGGGTGCTGCAGGGGTTGGAGCTGTAAGTGCTGGAGCTGTTCCTACTGGAGGTGCTGCTGGAGCTGGCGCTGTTGGAGGTCCTGGAGCTGGTGGTGCTGTGGGAGTTGTAGCTGGAGACCCTGGAGCTGAGGGTACTGGTGCTGTCTCTGCTGTTTCTGGTGGCGCTGCGCGGCCGCGGCCGTACTACGTTCCGCTCCTTCAGCAAGTTCTTGGTCTCCCGCCTTCTACTGGTCCTACTCCTCCCTTACTGAGTCCACCGCCTGTCCAGTCACAGTCGCCGTTACAGCCAGCCTCTCCACTGCCTGGTCCTTCTCCATACTCTGGACCGACTAGAGGACTTACTGAGCGTCGTGAGCCTGAGTCTCGTCCTGCGTCGCCTGAGTCTCGTCCTGCGTCGCCTGAGTCTCGTCCTGAGTCGCCTGTTCGCCCTGTTCGCACTGGTCGTCGTGTTCCGCGTCAGCGTCCTCCTCCTGTCCCCAGCACTCACTCTATGACTCTGCGTCCTTCCACTGCTCCGCAGCGTGTCCCTCTGCCGTCTCCTCCCGCGTCCTCTCTTCCTGCACTTGCTGACCCAGAGTCTGACTCCCTTCGTACTGCTAGTCCTACTGTCACGCGCCTCCTAGCCACTGTTGTCACTGACCCTTCCATTTAGTTGCTGAGCTTGTCAACTTTGCTGCTCACTGTCGTCTAGACTATGCCGCTAGTCTTGTTGCTGAGTCTGAGTCTTCGTCTGTCTGTCCTCCGTCCGTCGGGGGTGAGTGTGCTCTTGGCACGGACGTCCTTGAGGACAGACAGGAGGAGTTTGAGTGCTTTGCCGCTGCTGTACCTCATCTCGTGTCCATGCTGCTTGCCCCTGAGGGAGACCCGGATGCACCAGACATCCCGACCCCGCGCTCTTACGCAGAGGCGATAGAGGGTCCTTACTCCTCTCAGTGGCAGGCAGCCATGGATGTCGAGATGGCATCCTCGAAGTCCACAGGCACCTACGTCAACGAGGTTCCCCCACCTGGGGCGAACATCGTCAGTGGCATGTGGATTTTCAAGGTGAAGCGGCCGCCGGGTTCTCCGCCTGTCTTCAAGGCGCGTTACGTTGCACGAGGCTTCAGTCAGCGACAGGGAGTTGACTTCTTCCAGACCTTCTCCCCTACCCCGAAGATGACCACTCTTCAGGTGCTGCTGCACGTCGCCGCTCAGCGTGACTACGAGCTACACTCGCTTGACTTCAGCACAGCCTTCCTACAGGGCAGCCTGCACGAGGAGATCTGGCTGCGCCGCCCACCTTGCTTCACTGGGTCGTTTCCTGCAGGTACCCAGTGGAGCCTCCGGCGGCCAGTCTACGGTCTCCGCCAGGCACCCCGTGAGTGGCATGACACACTGAGGACGACTCTTGCTGCTCTTGGTTTTGCTCCTTCCACTGCTGACCCGTTGCTGTTTCTACGCACCGACGCCACTCTGCCGCCGTTCTATGTTCTCTTGTACGTAGACGACTTGGTCTTTGCTACTGCTGACACTGACGCACTCGCCCACGTGAAGTCTGAGCTGCAGAAGAGACACACGTGCACAGACCTGGGTGAGCTGACAAGCTATCTTGGCTTGCGGATCACCCGGGACAGAGCACAGTGCACCATTACCTTGACTCAGTCACACATGGTGCAGCAGGTCGTTCAGCGCTTTGGCTTCACGTACTCCTCGCCACAGTCCACTCCTCTGCCTACCGGTCACTCGCTCTCAGCTCCATCTTCGGACAAGTCCATAGAGCCGAGTGGCCCGTATCCAGAGCTTGTGGGCTGCCTCATGTACCTGATGACTTGCACACGACCTGACCTCGCATACCCTCTCAGCCTTCTGGCTCGCTACGTGGCTCCCGGCAGGCACCGAAAGGTGCACTGGGATGCTGCGAAGAGGGTGTTGCGCTACTTGTGCAGTACGTCGAGCATGGGGCTCGTGCTTGGAGGACGGGCTAGAGTTGTCCTCACTGGTCACGCAGACGCTTCCTTGGTTGACGACTTGGATACGCAGCGGTCGTCTAAGGGTTACACCTTCAGCGTTGGCTCCGGTTCTGTCTCTTGGCGGTCTACTTGCTCGTCTTTTGTTCTCAGCTCCAGTTGTGAGGCTGAGATCTACGCCATGGCTGCACAAGAGTTACGTTGGCTCACCTACCTGTTGATCGACTTGGGAGAGGCGCCTCGTTCTCCTCCAGTTCTGTACGTCGACAACAAGGCAATGCTTGCCTTGTATTAGGAGCACAGACTGGAGCACAGAACGAAGCACATTGCCCTGCACTACTTTCTTGCTCGAGAGTTGCAGCAGCGTGGCCAGCTTCGTCTTGCTTACGAAGGCACTTCAGCCTTGTGATCTTCAGCGTTTCTGTACTGTTCTAGGCCTTGTTCCTACTGTGCCTCACTTGCTTACTTCTTGACTCTGCTTGTACCGTGATCTCTATACTGTACATATACCTGCATGCTTACACTTGCTAGGTTGTGATCACTGTATTGCTTGTTCTCCTTTATATAACTCTGCATGTGAACTGGCCTTGTGGCCATTTGCTTGTGCTCAGAATGTGTGGTGACTTTGTGATCCACCCTGAGCTTGTTTTGCCTTTCTTGACCGGTCTTGTGACCTCTTGTTCTCCCCCACTTTGCCTATGGGGGTGTGTCAAACTTATATGCTATAGTCTTTTTAGGCTGTAGTGGGGTAGTTCATATAGGGTACAACACTTTTAGGTTTCCCACTTGTACCCACCTGCTTGCTAGTTCAGTCATTCATTCGTTCACTATTCTGACACAAGACATGAATTCCTCTAGAAATCCCGATTAAGCAGTGTATGGAAAAGGATGTCCCACGAGATTGAGTCAAACACCTTTTGATAGTCAACCATTAACATGAACCAGTCCTCTCTGACGTTCGCTCCCGCATCAATGGCGTCCGCAAGAACAGACACTGCATCCGCCAGCCTCCTTCCCGGTCAGAACCCCGCCTGATCCTCAGAGATCACCTCATGTAAGACTTTCTTTAGCCTGCTTGCTATCACCTTCGCTAACACCTTGTACACCGTGCTCAAAAGCGTAATTGGCTTGTAGTTGTCCAGCTCCTCCTTACTCCCCTTCTTGTGCAGCAGGATGGTCACTGCTGTCAAGATATTTGTCGGTAATTCGACGATCGCATGAACTCCCTCACAAAGCTCATCAGCGACGGCCCGAGGAGATCCCAGTTGCTCTCAAAGAGCTCTTTGGGAAGCACGTCTTGACCAGGGGACTTCCCCAGCGCCAACTCTTTAATCGCCTTCCGCACCTCTGCCTCCGACTACGGTGCCCGAAGCGCCACTTTGCTCTCTTCCCCCAACTTCCTCTGCAGGCTATTCCCAAGTGCAGCTGAGTCTAGCACAGCGCCGTCGCGGAAAGCCTCTCTGTAAAAGGCTGTCGCTACCGACAAAAACTCCCTCACGCCGGTGAGTTCGGCACCCTTGTACATCACCTCCTTAATCGCGGTTTTCGCCTTCCGTGTTTTGATTTTCGCCGATAGGAAGCCCGACGCCTCCTCTCCGTCCAGCTCCGCTGTTACACCTGCCCATGCTTGCAGCTTTTCTCGATGGCTTTTTTCGTACGCCGTTAACAACTCCTTCTTGAGAAGAATTGCACTCGTGCGCTGGCAGCAGGGGCTCATCATTAGGCGGTGATGACAAATCTCCACCTCCCTAACCAGATGCGCCTTTGTTGCCTCCACCCTTTTCCGTTCCTCTCGTGAGTATGCTCTTAGGCATGCCGTCAAGCATGGAAGAAGCGTGTCCAGGGTCCCGGCGTTCCCCTCAAGCACCCTCTTAATGACCCCTTTTTTCTTTGCCTGCTTCGCTCTCAGCCTCTAGATGCCAGACCCCCTTGCTACCTCTGCAGATGACTCTAGCGCCACCACCACCGAATACCAGTGATCAGGCATCCCGTCCGTGATTGCCGCGTGCCATACTCCGGTCATCGTGCTCAGCAACGGCTGTGTTACCAGCGCACGGTCAATCCTTGAACTGGCCTTCTGCGCCCTGGCATGGAAGGTGTACCCCCTCTTGCATAGGTGCATGTAACGAAACGCATCCTTAAGCACTGTGTTGCCCCAGCAGTCCAGCACCTGCTGGTTTTCCGCCGTGGACCCCCACTTGGAAGACTTGTCCCGTTCGGGGTCCTCCACCATATTCATGTATCCCATCACCATCATGTTTTTGAAACTTGGTAGGCCTTGGATGAAAAGCACCAAACACTCCCTGTAGAAGGGCCCCCGATTGACTGCCTGTGCAGGAAGATAGACCGCCACAAGGAGAACGTCCAGATCGCCGCAGTAGACCACCACCAGAAGTAGCCTTCCCGACTGGTGTGAGTAGCAGCCCGTGAAAACCATGCCAGGTACGAAGCTCACTAGTGCAACCCCCCCCTGCTCGTGCACCGTCCATTAGTCCGACTGCAACCGCTTCTGCCGGCTTAATATGAGTCCAGAATTTATGGTCAGCCTTAATCCGTGTATCTGTGAGGACAGCCACATCCACCTTCTTCTTCTTGTCATTGAGCCAGTTTTTACACTTCACGCATTTCCCCGTACTGCGGAGCCTGTTGATGTTGAGATCGCAGAAATTAATCGCATTCCTCTTATTCATTATTGAATGGTACATAAGCCCTTTTGCTTTCATGGGCTGAGGAAAGATGAACAGGTCGTGGAACTAGTGAGCCACTACCGCCAGCCACACCACATGACATCACGACCCTACAGCAACCACAACATCTGCTACCACTCTCTCTACACGATGCATGACATTTCCTCCTGACTCGTTCATCAACAGACGCGCTCTCCTTCTGGCACGACGTCCCATACAAGCCGGCTACTTGGCAAACTCCTTTCGGAGGGTGGCGAGACTGATCGCACCCTTGCTGGTGCACGTGGCAGCACCTGGCTTGGTCAGGTTGGTCTGATGACGGACCGATGCAGCGTGGATCGAAGCCTGATCAAAGCTGGTGCCTTGGGCTTTGTGCAAGCAGCAACCACGTACACCCACTCCTCCTGCGACGCCCTTGTGGAGGTGAGAACTATAGCGGGGTCTTTGAGGATATCTCTCTGTTGCGATGTAAATTTCACCGATGCGGCCATGGGAGGGAGACCGGAGCGAGTCGTCAGTAGACTGCTTAGTGGAGAGGAAAATTAGTAAAAGCGAGGAAAGCGATGACACTGCACACATACCGTTTATCTCATGGACCTTCTTGACGGACAGGGTCCATTTGCCGATGTTGGCATGTCGCTTCGTAACATAAGCATCGTGATACCACGTCATGTGCTGTCCCTTGCAGAACTTACAGGTTAGCGCAGGGTGATGCACCAGTAGATTCTTCCCAGGGTTCGACAGGTCCGTAACAGCATGACACCACGGGGACTCGCCATTGTCATGCTGAATCACCAGAAATTGTGTGACATTGAGCGGCTCGAAGTTGACGCGAAAACCATGGCGGAGAGCTCTAGGTTGTTTACACTATGCAACACTCAAATCTAGGTTGCTGCTTGCAATGCAAGTAGGCACTCTTCACGTGGATGGAAACCTGGCTTTCATTTGATGAAGGATACGCAGTGGTGGTAAGAGGGTAGCCATGTGTGGTCTATAATTGATAGCGGTCCTTGCTTGAATGCTACAAGAACGAATGCATATCTGTAGAAGACAGCAATGGTTTTGTATGCCTGGAGAAACTGGCCCTTCACTCACAAATCACCATTGGGGACTCGCCTCTGGGTAGTTCGTACAAATCTCAAAAGGGAAAAAACGAGATACATACATGCACACAAATAAACAAAAATACAAAGGAGGGAGAGGAAGGGAGGGCATATTGTGCAGGAACCCCCCCTTGGGCAGTTTGTACTTCTTGATGTGCCAGTTTGTGGTGCGGACACAAATGTCCTCCTTATTACAAATAGTAAATTGAGAAGTAATGTGCACTCCTATCAGTAGCAAGCGAAGAACGCAATGAAGAGTACGAAGGCGAAAGTTCTGAATGACGCGAAGAGTCGTGTATGGTTAGCAGCATCTGGACCGTCGGAGCAGAAGGCACCAGGTAGCTGCAGGAGCGAGGATTTAGGCGAGAACATGTTTGTAACAGTCTGGAGTCATAGGGTTGGATTTCACTGCAATAAGGAAATGTACCCTGTAGAGTGCATGGCTAGTCTAGGTCGTTTCGTATTCCTTTGGCCTTTGTTTTAATCATCTCACTCTGACCTGAGGTCAATACTTCTGCTGCAACACACTATTTGCGAACCTTCCTGAGGTGATCCTAGGCTCGATCAACCTTCTGATCGCAACATGGTATGAGAGCAACTCAGGAGTCCTTCGCATTGCCACCTCCGAAAATATTGGTGAACTAAGGTGACGTTTGGCACACGCTCACGCATAAGGATGGCCGGATGATCTGGAGGTCAGAAAAATCTGACCGCTGAAGCGCAGACCAACCGGGCTGCAACAAACAAGGGGACGACAACAATTAGTACCGTCTCACTCGAACAATTGTTTCAGCGACTTTCGACAAGAGCAAGGGCTCCAAACGTTGCAGAATGGCGACGTGGGACACTCCTCCCTAACTTCTCACGAATGGCCGCGATACCGCCTTGCACATCTTCTCCCTCGGAAAAAATGGCTTAACACCCTAAGTCCCCCGTCCCAGCAATGAGGCAATTCTCTCAGCTCAAACAAGGTTTCTGCACATATCAAAAATAAAGACAAGTACCTGTTTTGACGGCAAAGACTTCGACGGAGCTGCTGCTACAAAACACGGAGATATTCCATCATTTCGACGGCTATGCGGAACCACGACCGACATTGAAGAAGCCAAAGTGCAGTGTTATAATGACTCGCTTATGGCATACAGCGTGTTGCTTCGCAACATGTCACCGACGGAGTGTCAGAATCATGAACAAGAATGAATGAACTAGCAAAGAGTTGGGTAAAAGAACTAACCCTAATTGGGTTGTACCCCTTATGGGCTATCCCACTACAGCCTACACAATATAAGTTATACAACATTTTTACACACCCCCATAGGCAAAGTGGGGGAGAACAAGTGGTCACAAGACCAGTCAAGAAAAGCAAAGCAAGCTCAGGGTGGATCACAAAGTCACCACACTGTCCGAGCACAAGCAAAGGGCCACAAGGCCAGTTCACATGCAGAGTTATATAAAAGAGAACAAACAATACAGTGATCATACCCTAGCAAGTGCAAGCATGCAGGTATATATATAGATCACAGTACAAGGAAAGTCATGCAGTAAGCAAGTGAGGCAAAGTAGGCACAAGGCCTAACACAGTAGAGAAGCGCTGATGATCACCAGGTGGAAGTGCCTTGGTGAATATATCAGCAGTGTTGGCCCTAGTGGCCACGTACGCAAGACGAAGCTGGCCACGCTGCTGCAAATCTCGAGCAAGGAAGTATCGCAGAGCGATGTGCTTCGTTCTGTGCTCCAGTCTGTGCTCCTGACACAAGGCAATCATGGCCTTGTTGTCTACGTACAGAACTGGAGGCGAACGAGGCTGCTCTCCCAAGTCAGTCAGCAGGTAGGTGAGCCAGCGTAGCTCCTGTGCAGCCATGGCCCCTACGTAGATCTCAGCCTCACAACTGGAGCTGAGAACCGAAGACGAGTGGGTAGACTGCCGGGAAACAGAGCCGGAACCAAGGCTGAAGGTGTAACCCTGTGACGACCGCTGCGTAGCTGAGTCGTCAACCCAAGAAGCGTCTGCGTGACCAGTGAGGACAACGGGACCCCGTCCTCCAAGCACGAGCCCCATGCCCGACGTACTGCACAAGTAACGCAGTACCCTCTTTGCAGCATCCCAGTGCACCTTTTGGTGCCTACCGGGAGCCACGTAGCGAACCAGGAGGCTGAGAGGGTACGCGAGGTCAGGTCGTGTGCACGTTATCAGGTACATGAGGCAGCCCACAAGCTCTGGGTACGGACCACTCGGCTCTACGGACTCGTCCGAAGGTGGAACTGAGAGCGAGTGGCTGGTAGACAGAGGAGTGGGCTGTGGCGAGGAGAACTGGAAGCCGAAGCGCTGAAGGACCTGGTGAACCATGTGTGATTGAGTCAAGGTGATGGTGCGCTGTGCTTTGTCCCGGGTGATCTGCAAGCCAAGATAGCTGAGCAGTTCACCCAGGTCAGTGCAGGTGTGTCTCTTCTGCAGCTCAGACTTCACAAGGGTCAGTGCCTCGGTTTCAGCAGAGTTTCACCAGAGAAAGTTCAAGACAATGATAGCAACAACAGTGGCAAAGTTGACTACATCAGGAGCAAGTCTGCCTAGTATGCATGCAGGTTGACCTCCAACGTATCATGGTCGACAGCGCTGCAAAGTCGACTGCACTCCAGCAGTGCAAAGTGGCGACTTGCCAACGTTGCGAGTCGACGGCGTGCCAACGCTGCAGCAAGGCGGCTACACAACGTTGCACTCGCACGAGAGCAGTGCACCTACTTCGCAGGTGCTCGCAGTTGATTGGCGTGCTATGCACCGTCACGTGCACAACGTAAACGCCAAGTCGACCACGTGCCATTGACTGCGCCTGATCAACCACATCGACCTCAGGATACCACCCACGAGGTCGGCTTCGCCAGAACCACCTGAGCGACTGTTGCGTGTCCCGCAGTACCTCGTCGCCCTGGTTACTTGGTCGACCTGGAAGCCACCAGGTCGGCGTTGTCTTGCTCGGTAAAAGTCAACCAACAGCGGTACGTGCTCGTCGACCACCCAAGTCGACGACCACCAGCCAACTTTGCCAAGTCGGCCACTCCCCAAGTCGACCAACTCCAAGTCGACCAGACTGGCTATCAGCCGACTGCACCAAGTGGGCTTCCCCAGGTCGGCGTTTCCAAGTCGGCGCCCCTCCCAGGTCGACGACTCCCTTCGTCGGCCACAGTCTAAGTCGGCCGCCGGCTTCCTGTCGTTGGCGGCTTCGCAGTGGCCCCATGCAGGTTGACCAACTCTGTCGACCTGCACGCCCAAGTCGGCGTCGCCCACTGCAGCAGGTCGGCTGCACCTCCCGCACACCCGACCACGAAGTAGGCTCCGCCACAAGAGAGGGCGGGGCCAACACACAACTCCCGTTGACAGCCCCGAGCCGCGCGAACCCACTCTTGTCCCCAAAGCAATCTCTGGGACCAACATTCCCCTCTCCGTTATTTCCGGTAGGGAATTACTCGCCAATGCTGACGATGGCAAAAAAAGAAGCGGTAGAAGAAGAAGCGCCAACATAACTCACTCCAGTACCTGACGAAGACCCCTAAGTGGTGCGCGCGCGTTATATGCGCACCTCCAGACTTCGCGCATCCGACGACCTGTGGCTTCAGCACCTCGGTCACCCCTCGCGCGTCACGCTCAACAACTGCATCGAGGCAGGAGTGTTCGCAGCCGCGCAACTGCACCGTCTGCCTCAAAGCTGCGCTA
Source organism: Closterium sp. Naga37s-1 (assembly GCA_947471745.1). Taxonomy (NCBI): domain Eukaryota; kingdom Viridiplantae; phylum Streptophyta; class Zygnematophyceae; order Desmidiales; family Closteriaceae; genus Closterium; species Closterium sp. Naga37s-1. Next base: position 1,755,236 of record CANJKZ010000998.1, read on the forward strand.
AGCCATCAGCCGTTTCCAAATAGAGCTAGGTCCCAATCTACACAAGGTTTATAGCAATTTCCTTTTTGTCGGCCACTGCGGGCTTAACGACAAGGGGTATACACTTACCTTTGTCGATGCCGGTACTCGCTACGTGTGGATCGCGAGCGTACAGTTCCGCAGCAGGGCGTACGAAGTCTTCCGCCTTTGGCTGGCGCACGCGCAACGACAATCCGAAAAGAAATCGCAAAACTGGCGGACCGACGGCGTAGCAGAATTCCGCTGCAAGGAGCTGCATGACTATATGGCGCAAAAGGGGATATCGCACCACGCCTCCCTCCCCCATGCGCATCCACAGCAGGGAGTCGCCGAACGCACCAATCGCACCCTCATGAAGAAGGTGCGTGCGATGCTGAAGCATTCGAAGCTCCCCGCCACTTACTGGCCGTACGTCGTGCATCACACTGTATGCGTGCACCGCCTCCTCTGGACCACACCCATCACAGGGAGCATGTCGCCGCATGTGAAGTGGACGGAAAAGAAGGGCAACACCTCCATGCTGTGCATATGGGGGTGCATAGTGCAGTACCGCCCGCCTACCTCAACCATCGGGAAGTTCGCAAGCCGCCCCCGATGGGGCATTCATCAAGGCATCAGTTACGAATATAAAGCATGGATCATCCTGGACCGGCTTGTCAGAATGTTATAGTGCTTACATTTGTGTAGGCTATAGTGGGGTAGCCCATAAGGAGTACAACCCAATTAGGGTTAGTACTTGTACCCAACTCTTTGCTAGTTCATTCATTCTCGTTCATTCTCTTGACATGGTTTCAGAGCAGGTCCTCCGCTAGGACCGTTTTTTTTTCCTTGGGCCCACCACTGCACTGCCCTTAGCGACCCTCGTCTCGCCCCTTGGCCCGTCGCCCCTAGGCCCATTGCCCCTAGCTCGGCCCGTAGGCCCTAGCCAGTGCGCCCCTAGCCCGGCCCATCGCCTCTAGCCCGGCCCGTCGCCCCTAGCCTACGCGCGCGCGGCCCGTCGCCCCTAGACATCGCGCGCCCGGCCCGTCGCCCCTAGCCTACGCGCCCGGCCCGTCGCCCCTAGCCTACGCGTGCCCGGCCCGTCGCCCCTAGCCTAAGCGCCCGGCCCGTTTCTCCTGGCCCCGCGGCCCGGCCCGTCGCCCCTAGCTATTGCGCGCCCCAGCCCGTCGCCCCTCGCCCGCGCGCCCCGGCCCTTCTCTCTCGGCCCCGCGGCCAGTCGCCCTTAGGCCCCCCCCGGGCCCGTTGCCCTTAGGCCCCCGGGCCCGTCGCCCCTAGGCCTCCGGCCCGTCGCCCCTAGGCCTCCGGCCTGTCGCCCCTAGGCCCCGCGGCCCATTGCCCCTAGGCCCCACGGCCCCCTCTCGCTCTCAGCCCCACGGCCCGTTGCCCCTAGGCCTCCGGCCCGTCGCCCCTTGGCCCCGTGGCCTGTTGCTCCTGGCCCCCAGGCCCGTCGCCCCTAGTCCCGGCCCGTAGCCCCTGGCCCCGACACATCGCCCCGCATTGCCCCTAGGACCTCGAGCCGCCCCTCCTGCAGCCTGCTGCTTGACCTGTTCCCCGCGCTGCTAGGCCTCTGCCCGCCCTACGTGCTGCGTCGCTATGGCTTCTCTCCGCGTTCTCGTGTTCGATCATGAGGGACGGCCCCTGCAGTTTGACACGTGGCTTGACGACCTGCAGCTGTACCTACTGAGCGACTCTAGGGACAGTGTTTCGTTGTTTGACCACAAGTCTGGCGCCGCTCCCGCCCCTCCCGCCACAGCTGACAATGCGACCCGCTCACAGTGGCTGACTTGCGACGTTGCTGCCCGCTTAGCCATTCGCAACCACCTCCCGTTGGCCGAATGCGCTTACTTCGGACAGCACAGGACAGCGCAGACACTGTACGACGCTGTAGTCGCTCGCTACTCCTCGCCTGCCACAGCTGCTCTAGGCCATCTCCTCATGCCCTACCTGTTCCCCGAGCTGTCTGCCTTTGCCACAGTCGAGGACCTGGTTTCCCACCTTCGCGCTAGCGACGCTCGCTACCGTGCTGCCCTCCCAGCAGAGTTCCTTGACAGGAACCCGCCCCCGATGTACATCACTCTCTACTTTATAGTCACCCGCCTCCCTGACTCTCTGCGCTCTGTCAGGGACCACTTCCTCTCCCTTGACCCCACCTCCCTCACTGTTGACCTACTAGAGCAGCACCTCCTTGCAGCTGAGACTAGTGCAGTAGCTGCAGGTGCTGCTCGTGGCACTCCGCGCACGCCCTTCTTTGAGGGGTGCTCCCCCTCCCCCCTCACCCCCTCCTACGCCTCTGCTGCTGCTGTACACATCCTTAGTACTGAGGATGTCGGGGCTGCTTCTGCTAGTGCGAAGCACCGCAGCAGCAAGGGCAAGGGTGGCAGGGGTGGTGGAGGGGGCAGCGGGAGTGGTGGTGGGGGCAGCAGTGGAGGCAGTGGAGGTAGTCGAGGTGGTGGCAGCGGTGGGAGTGGTGGAGGGAGTGGGGGCGTTGGTGGCGGCGGTGGAGGCAGCAGTGGGAGTGGCGACAGTGGCAGCGGTGGCAGTGGTGGCGGTAGGACTGGAGCTCAGCGTGGAGGTTCTGCAGGAGGCCAGCGGCAGCAGCAGCAGCGTCAGAGCAAGACCCCTTCACCCCAGCAGCTTCGTGAGTGGTTGTTTCACCATGGGGCGTCTGGGGGTAGTGTGAGCTGCCCGTATGTCATTCGCACGGGTGACCGTGCTGGTCAGACATGCGGGAAGGCGCACACGCAGCACCGCTGCTTCTCCCGTCTCGACGATGCGTGGCGCGCTGAGTTTGGTGACGAGGTCGAGCGCCCACACTGGGCAGAGGTGCTTAGGTCTGGTGTTGCGATCTTTGACCTAGACTTTGATGCTATCCTTTCTGCTATGTATGCTTTGTCTGTTAGTGCTGAGGGTGACTGTTACCGGTGTGTGCCGCCTGACCCATGTATAGCGGCTGCTGCTCTAGGTGCTAGTGAGTCTGTTCTCCCTGGTACTACACCTGCTGAGGCCTTGCACACCTTCACGCTGGACTCAGGTGCCTCACGCTGTTTCTTTCGTGACAGCACCACTCTCACTCCTCTCCCTACACCTGTCCCGGTCCGACTGGCTGACCCCTCTGGGGGCCCAATCGTTGCCCGTTCCTCCATTGTCCTCCTGTGTTCGGCGGTTCCATTCGGCTCACTATCAGGTCTTCACCTCCCCTCGTTCTCTACGAACTTGGTGAGTACCGCTGCCCTCCTGGATGCGATGGTCACTACCACCACTCCTGGGGGTCAGTGTGTGTCAATCTGCACATGTACACGGACGGGTCGTCACCTGGCCACGTTCACTCGTCGGCCAGGGTCGAGTCTGTACACACTGACTACCGAGCCTCCTTAGGTAGCTGCGTCTGCTCAGGTGTCCACGTCAGGTCAGGTAGCACCCCCTTGCTCGTGTCCCCTCCTGTCGCACCAGAATCTTCTGTGGCACCACCGCCTGGGTCACCCCTCCCTGTCACGCCTTCGTGGCATGCACTCCCGTCTCCTTGTCTCTGATCTTCCCAGGTCTCTACCTCCCCTCCCGCCCTCGCCTGCCCCGCCCTACCTTCCTTGCGTCGAGGGGCGGCAGCGCGCCGCCCTTCACTCCTCCTCGTTTCCCCTGACGACTGCTCCCCTGCAGACTCTCCACATGGACGTGTGGGGCCCAGCTCGCGTCAGTGGACAGGGCCGCGAGTGCTACTTTCTGCTGGTTTTTGACGACTATACGCGTTACACTACGGTCCTCCCCTTGCGCAGCAAGGGTCAGGTCGTTGATGTCTTGATCCCTTGGATCTGCGCAGTCCGTGTCCAGCTCCGCGAGCGGTTCCGTGCGGACCTTCCTGTCCTGCGTCTGCACTCTGACAGAGGTGGTGAGTTCTCCTCCGACCTCTTGCGGGACTTTTGTCGTGGGGAGGGCATTCTCCAGTCGTTCACGCTTCCGGACTCCCCTCAGTAAAATGGGATTGCTAAGCGCCGCATTGGCTTAGTCATGGAGGTCGCTCGTACCTCCATGATCCATGCGGCTGCTCCCCATTTTCTGTGGCCGTTTGCGGTCCGGTATGCTGCGCATCAGCTCAACCTCTTGGCCCGTGTCTCCTTCCCGGAGACCTCGCCTACACTGCGTTGGACGGGGAAGGTTTGCGATGCATTGGTATTCCGGGTCTGGGGTCCTCGTTCCTTTGTTCGCGATACGTCCGCGGACAAGCTCTCCACCCGCGCTATTCCCTGCGTCTTCCTTGGCTTTCCCCCTAACGCGCCTGGCTGGCAGTTTTACCACCCCACCTCGCGCCGTGTCTTCCCCTCTCAGGACGTCACTATTGACGAGTTGGTTCCCTTTTACCATCTCTTCCCCTACCGCTCTACCCCTCCCCCGCCCCTGCCACTCTTCCTTGCTCCAGGTCCCCCTCCGGTAGACCCCCTCCCCCCCCAGGGTCCTGCTCCCTCAGGTGTGTCTGAGGTAGACCCTCTCCCTGGTACTGCGCCTGTTGCGGTAGTTGTCGACTCAGGTGCTCCTTCAGATGCTGCGTCTGGGGTTGCGGAGCCGGGGGTTGTGGAGTCTGAGGGTGTTGGGTTTGGGGGTGCTGAGCCTGGGGGTGAGGAGCCTGGGGGTGCTGAGCCTGCGGGTGTGGAGCCTGGGGGTGCTGAGTCTGAGGGTGTTGAGCCTGGAGGTGCTGAGATGGAGGGTGCGGAGTCTAGGGGTGCTGAGCCTCAGGGTGTTGCTTCGTCTGGAGGTCCTGCTGGTGCTTCGCCGAAACTGTCTCCGCAGCAGCTGCGTTAGTGGCTTGTTCGGCGCGCACGCCTTCGGAGTGGAGCTACTGGAGTTGGAGGTGCTGGAGTTACTGCTGGAGCTGGTGGTACTGGAGGTGCTGCGGCTACTGGTCCCGGAGGTACTCGTACCAGGGGTAATGGAGGTGGAGACCCTACGGAGCCTGGAGCTGCTGGAGCTGGAGGCTCTGGCGCTGGTGGGGCTGGAGCTGGAGGAGCTAGAGCTGGAGGAGCTGGAGTTGGAGGCACTGGCGCGGGAGGCGCTGGAGCTGGTGGCACTTACGCGGGAGGCGCTGGAGCTGGAGGAGCTGGAGCTGTTGACCCTGGAGGCACTGTGCGGCCGCGACCGTACTTCGTTCTCCTGCTTCAGCATGTTCTTGGTGTCCCGTCTTCTACTAGCCTTACTCCTCCCCTTCTGTGTCCACCGCCTGACCACTTGCAGCTGCCGTTACAGCCGGCCTCCCCACTGCCTGCTCCCTCTCCTTACAATGAGCAGTCCGGCGGTCTTACTGAGCGTCGTGAGCCTGCGTCTCGTATTGCCTCGCCTGTTCGCTCTGCTCGTCGCGTTCCTCGTTCACGTCCTCCTCCTGTCCCCGGCACGCACGCTATGGCACTTCGTCCTTCCTCTGTTCCACTGCGTGTTCCTCTGCCTGCTCCTCCTGAGTCCTCTCTTCTTGAGGGCCCTGACCCTGAGTCTGACCGCGCTCATGCTACCAGTCCCACTGTCTCTCGTCTCCTCGCCACTGCTGTCACTGACCCTTTCTTTGAGTCTGCTGCTGTGTCTGCCTTCGTTGCTGAGCTGCTTGACTTTGCTGCTGCCTGTCGTCTAGACTACGCCACTGCTCTTGTTGCTTAGTCTGCGTCTGCCAGCCCTCCGTCCGTCGGGGGTGAGTGTGCTCTTGGCACGGACGTCCTTGAGGAAAGGCAGGAGGACCTTGAGTGTCTTGCAGCTGCTGTACCTCGTTTCGCTTCCATGCTGCTTGCCCCTGAGGGAGACCCGGATGCACCAGACATCCCGACCCCGCGCTCTTACGCAGAGGCGATTACAGGTCCTTACTCCTCTTAGTGGCAGGCAGCCATGGATGCCGAGATGGCATCTTGGAAGTCCACAGGCACCTACGTCGACGAGGTTCCCCCGTCTGGGGCGAACATAGTCGATGGCATGTGGATTTTCAGGGTGAAGCGGCTGCCGGGTTCTCCACCTGCCTTCAAGGCGCATTACATTGCTCGAGGCTCAAGTCAGCGACAGGGGGTTGACTACTTCAAGACCTTCTCCCCCACCCCAAAGATACTACTCTTCGGGTGTTGCTGCACGTCGCTGCTCAGCGTCACTACGAGTTGCACTCTCTTGAATTCAGCACAGCTTTCTTGCAGGGCAACCTGCACGAGGAGATCTGGCTACGCCGCCCACCTTGCTTCACTGGGTCGCTTCCTGCAGGTACCTAGTGGAGCCTCCGGCGGCCAGTCTACGGTCTCCGCCAGGCGCCTCGCGAGTGGCACGACACACTGAGGACTACACTTGCGGCTCTTAGGTTTGCTCTTTCTACTTCCGACCCGTCTCTGTTTCTACGCACCGACACCTTGCTGCCGCCGTTCTACGTCCTCGTCTACGTCGACGACCTCGTCTTTGCCACTGCTGACACCAAGGCACTCACCCTTGTGAAGTCGAAGCTGCAGAATAGACACACCTGCACTGACCTGGGTGAACTGCGCAGCTATCTTGGCTTGCAGATCACCTGAGACAGAGCACGGCACACCATCACCCTGACTCAGTCACACATGGTCCACCAGGTCCTTCAGCGCTTCGGCTTCCAGTTCTCCTCGCTACAGCCCACTCCTCTGTCTACCGGCCACTCGCTCTCAGCTCCACCTTCGGACTAGTCCGTAGAGCCGAGTGGTCCGTACCCATAGCTTGTGGGTTGCCTCATGTACCTGATGACGTGCACACGACCTGACCTCGCGTACCCTCTCAGCCTTCTGGCTCGCTACGTGGCTCCCGGTAGGCACCAAAAGGTGCACTGGGATGCTGCGAAGAGGGTACTGCGTTACTTGTGCAGTACGTCGGGCATGGGGCTCGTGCTTGGAGGACGGGGTCCAGTTGTCCTCACTGGTCACGCAGACGCTTCTTGGGTTGACGACTCTGCTACGCAGCAGTCGTCACAGGGTTACACCTTCAGCCTTGGTTCCGGCTCTGTTTCCTGGCGGTCTACCCGCTCGTCTTCGGTTCTCAGCTCCAGTTGTGAGGCTGAGATCTGCGCAGGGGCCATGGCTGCACAGGAGCTACGCTGGCTCACCTACCTGCTGATTGACTTGGGAGAGCAGCCTCGTTCGCCTCCATTTCTGTACGTAGACAACAAGGCCATGATGGCCTTGTGTCAGGAGCACAAACTGGAGCACCGAACGAAGCACATCGCTCTGCGATACTTCCTTGCTCGAGAGTTGCAGCAGCGTGGCCAGCTTCGTCTTGCGTATGTGGCCACTAGGGCCAACACTGCTGATATATTCACCAAGGCACTTCTGCCTGGTGATCATCAGCGCTTCTGTACTATGTTAGGCCTTGTGCCTACTTTGCCTCACTTGCTCACTGCTTGACTCTGCTTGTACTATGATCTATATATATACCTGCATGCTGACACTTGCTAGGGTATGATCACTGTATTGTTTTTTCTCTTTTATATAAATCTGCATGTGAACTGGCCTTGTGGCCCTTTGCTTGTGCTCGGACTGTGTGGTGACTTTGTAATCCACCCCGAGCTTGCTTTGCTTTTCTTGACTGGTCTTGTGACCACTTGTTCTCCCCCAATTTGCCTGTGGGGGTGTGTCAGAATGTTATAGTGCTTACATTTGTGTAGGCTATAGTGGGGTAGCCCATAAGGGGTACAACCCAATTAGGGTTAGTACTTGTACCCATCTCTTTGCTAGTTCATTCATTCTCTTTTATTCTCTTGACACTTCTTAGCAACAAGGTCACAAACGCGCTCGGCATAATATTCTATGAGTGACTCAATCTCCAAAGGTGAAGCCGCTACTGCCATCATGGAGCAGGACAATGCCAGCGAGTTCTCCGACATCGGCGACAACGATGACGACGACACGCCTCCGGGACCTACGGGAGGAAGCAGCAGGGACCCTGCGATGCCTTCTCCACCTGAGCTAGAGAGTGACGACGACGACATACAGGAGGTCATCCCGCAGCATCGTCAGGATAGCACCATCTCCGGACTGCAGCTGCCCGGCTTGCACATCGCCACCTCCACAGCTCTACATGTCATCGAGCCGAAGAACCCGCGACAAACTCTAACTGGACCACACAGGAAGGAATGGCGCGAAGCCATAGACGTAGGAATCAAGGCCCTGGAATCACGTGACAACTGGGTGCTTGTCAGCCGTGATCAAAGGAAGGAGAGTGCTCTCGGGGTCTTCCGCGTGAAGAATGTAGCAGACGGGACGATCGAGCGCTTCAAAGCACACTGGGTGGTGCGCGGTTACGACCAGAGGCATCGATTTTGATCAGAACTTCACTCCGGTCAGCCGTCATACTTCCGTCAGAATCTTGCTCGCCATCGCTGCAACAAGGCACTTACTTCTCCACCAGATCGACGTGAAGTACGCGTTTCTCTGTTAATAGACGCATGGATTTTTGTGGAGCAGCCGCACACTTATGGCGAAGGGGGCCCACGCGACTGTCAGCTGAATAAGTCTCTTCACGGGATTAAACAGGCACATAGCTATGGCAGCAGCACCTACACAACATCCTACTTGAAATATCATTCACGCAGCTGCTGCACGACCCAGGGATGTATCGCCTGCATTTCTATGGTGACTACATTCTGCTTACCATGTACGTCGATGACCTCCGCTACACAGGGACGAGCAACACGATGCTCGATCAGTTTGAGAATAACATGGCGATGCGCGTCGACATCACTACAAATCACGAAGTGAAACAGATCATGGCCGTAATATCCCCTACGCGCCAGAAGCCATTCACCTCTCAGCTGCCAAGTACGTTGAAACAGTTCAGAAGCGGTTCAACATCTCCCCTGCACCACTCTCCACTCCTTACGGCACGCTCGGAACGAACCACAAACGTGACAACAAAGCCCTATCCCCCGAGCACAAACAAATCGCCACAAGGCCAGCTCACATGCAGAGTTATAAAAAGAGAACAAACAGTACAGTTATCATACCCTAGCAAGTGTAAGCATGCACGCATATATATAGATCACAGTACAAGCAAAGTCACGAAGTGAGCAAGTGAGGCAAAGTAGGCACAAGGCCTCAAACAGTACAGAAACGCTGATGATCACCAGACTGAAGTGCCTTGTTGAATATATCAGCTGTGTTGGCCCAAGTGGCCACGTAAGTAAGAAGAAGATAACCACGCTGCTGCAACTCTCGAGCAAGGAAGTATCGCAGAGCGATGTGCTTCGTTCTGTGCTCCAGTCTGTGCTCCTGACACAAGGCAATCATGGCCTTGTTGTCTATGTACAGAACTGGAGAAGAACGAGGCCGCTCTCAAAAGTCGGTCAACAGGTAGGTGAGCCAGCGTAACTCCTGTGTAGCCATGGCCCCTACGTAGATCTCAGCCTCACAACTGGAACTGAGAACAGAAGACGAGCGGGTAGACCGCCAAGAAACAGAGCCGGAGCCGAGGCCGAAAGTGTAACCCAGTGACGACCGCTGCGTAGCCAAGTTGTAAACCCAAGATGCGTCTGCGTGTCCAGTGAGGACAACTGGACCAAGTCCTCCAAGCACGAGCCCCATGCCCGATGTACTGCACAAGTAGCGAAACACCCTCTTAGCAGCCTCCTAGTGCTCTGGTCGGGGCCTCCTGGGCGCAACGTAGCATGCTAGGATGCTAAGAGGGTAAGCAAGGTCAGGTCGAGTGCAGGTCATCAGGTACATGAGGCAGGCCACAAGCTCTGTATATGGGCCACTCGGTTCTACGGACTCGTCCAAAGGTGGAGCTGAGAGCGAGTGACCAGTAGGCAAAGGAGTGGACTGTGGCGAGGAGTACCGGAAGCCGAAGCGCTGAAGGACCTGGTGCACCATGTGTGACTGAGTCAAGGTGATGGTGTGCCGTGCTCTCTCCCGGGTGATCTGCAAGCCAAGATAGCTGCGCAGCTCACCCAGGTAAGTGCAGGTGTGTCTCTTCTGCAGCTCCAACTTCACAAGGGCCAAAGCCTCAGTGTGAGCAGTGGCAAAGACCAAGTCATCGACATACACGAGGACGTAGAATGGCAGCAGCGAAGTGTCGGTGCGTAGAAACAGCGACGGGTCAGCAGTCGAATGAGCAAACCCAAGAGCCGCAAGCGTCGTCCTCAGTGTGTCGTGCCACTCGCGAGGCGCGTGGCGGAGACCGTAGACTGGCCGCCGGAGGCTCCACTGGGTATCTGCAGGAAACAACCCAGTGAAGCAAGGTGGGCGGCGCAGCCAGATCTCCTCAGGCAGGCTGTCCTGTAAGAAAGCTGTGCTGAAGTCAAGAGAGTGCAACTCGTAGTCACGCTGAGCGGCGACGTGCAGCAGAACGCGAAGAGTGGTCATCTTCGGGGTAGGGGAGAAGGTATGGAAGATGTCAACTCCCTGTCGCTGACTGAAGCCTCGTGCAACGTAACGAGCCTTGAAGATAGGCGGAGAACCCGGCGGCCGCTTCACCCTGAAAATCCACATGCCATCGACTATGTTCGCCCCAGAAGGGGGAACTGCGTCGACGTAGGTGCCTGTTGACTTCCACGATGCCATCTCTGCATCCATGGGTGTCTGCCACTGAGAGGAGTAGGGACCCGTAATCGCCTCTGCGTAAGAGCGCGGGGTCGGGATGTCTGGTGCATCCGAGCCTCCCTCAGGTGCAAGCAGCATGGCCACGAGATGAGGCACAGCAGCTGCAAGACGCTCAAAGTCCTCCTGCCTATCCTCAAGGACGTCGGTGCCAAGAGCACACTCAACCCCGACGGACGGAGGACAGTCAGACTCAGACTCAGCAACAAGACTAGTGGCGTAGTCGAGACGAGAGGCGGCAGCAAAGTCAACAAGCTCAGCAACTAGGGCAGACGCAGCAGTGGACTCAAACGAAGGGTCGGTGACAACATTGGCTAGAAGACGAGGGACAGTAGGACTGGCAGCAGGAGCTAAGTCAGACTCAGGGTCAAGAACGTCAGGAAGAGAGGACACAGGAGGAGACGGCAGGGGAAATCGCAGTGGAAAAGAGGAAGGACGAAGTGCCATAACGTGAGTGCCGGGGACAAGAGGAGGACGCGGACGAGGAACACGACGACCAGTGCGAACAGCGCGAACAAGTGAGGCAGGACGAGACTCAGGCTCACGACGCGCCGTAAGAGAGTCTGTCTGCTCAGCGTAAGGAGAAGGAGCAGGCAGTGGGGATTCTGGCTGTAACTGTGGCTGCGACTGGTGAGGCAGTGGACACAGTAGGCTAGGAGTAAGGCCAGTAGAAGATGGGAGACTAAGAACCTGGCGAAGGACCGAGTCAAGTGTCGGCAGAGACCTGGGAAGACCAGAAACAAGGAGGCGGGAGTGCATGCCACGAAGGCGTGGCAGGGAGGGGTGACCAAGGCGGTGGTGCCAAAGGAGATTCTGGTGCAACAGGAGGCGACACGAGCAGGGGGGTGCTACCGGACCTGACGCGGACACCTGAGCAGACACAGCTACCTGAGGAGGCTCAGCAGTCAGTGTGTACAAACTCGACCCAGGCCGACGGGTGGACGTGGCCAGGTGCGGCCCGTCTGTGTACGCGTGCAGATCGACACACGCTCACCCCCAGGAGTGGTGGTAGTGACCATCGCATCCTGGAGAGCAGCGGCACTCACCAAGTTCGTAGAGAACGAGGGTAGGTGAAGACCTGAGAGTGAGTCGGACGGAACCGCCAGACACGGGAGAACAGTGGAGGAACGGGCAAGAACTGGGCCCCCTGAGGGGTCAGCCAGTCTGACTGGAACATGTACAGGGAGTGGAGTGAGTGTGGTACTGTCGCGAAAGAAACAACGGGAAGCACCTGAGTCAAGTGTGAAGGTGTGCAAGGCCTCAGCAAGCGCAGTACCAGGGAGAGCAGACTCACTAGCACCTAGAGCAGCAGCCTCTATACATTGGTCGGGCGGCACACACAGGTAACAGTCACCCTCAGCACTTACAGACAAGGCATACATGGCAACAAGGATAGCATCATAGTCAAGAGCAAAGATATCAACTCCAGACCTAAGCAGCTCTAGCCAGCGGGGGCGCTTAGCCTCGTCACCAAACTCTGCGCGCCAAGCGTCGTCAAGGCGGGAGAAGCAGCAGTGCTGAGTGTGAAACTTCCCGCATGTCTGACCAGTGCAGTCACCTGTGCGAATGACATACGGGCAGCGAACACTACCCCCAAGACGCCCCACGCTGAGCAAACCACTCACGAAGCTGCTGGGGTGTAGGGGTCTCGCTCCGACGATGGTGCTGCTGCCTCTGGCCACCGCCAGAACCTCCCCGCTGAACAGCTCCACCCCGTCCGCCACCACTGCCGCCGCCACCACTGCCACTGCCGCCACCACCGCCACCCCCAAACCCACCGCTGCCACCACCGCCGCCACCGAAGCCTCCACTCCCGCCACCACTCCCACCGCTGCCACCACCTCCGCGACCTCTACCACCTCCACTGCCGCCACAACCACCACCCCCGCTGCCACCGCCACCACTCTTGCCACCCTTGCCGTTGCCGTTGCGGTGCTTCCCACTAAGAGTAGAAGCAACCCCGACATCCTCAGCACCAAGGACGTCAACAGCAGCAGTAGAGGCGTAGGAGGGGGCAAGGGGGGAGGGGGAACACCCCTCAAAGAAGGGTGTGCGAGGAGTGCCACGAGCAGCACCTACAGCGACTACGCTAGTCTCAGCTGCAAGGAGGTGCTTCTCGAGCAGGTCGACAGTGAGGTCTGTGGGGTCAAGTGCGAGAAAGTGGTCCCTGACAGCGCGAAGAGAGTCAGGGAGGCGGATGACTATGAAGTAGAGAATGATGTACATCGGGGGCGGGTTCTTGTCTAGGAACTCGGCTGGGAGGGCAGCGCGGTAGCGAGTGTCGCTAGTGCGAAGGTGGGGTAACGAGGTCCTCGACTGTGGCAAAGGCTGACAGCTCGGGAAACAGGTAGGGCAGTATAAGGTGGCCGAGAGCAGCAGTGGCAGGGGAAGAGTAACGAGCGATTACAGCGTCGTACAGTGCTTTAGCAGTCTTGTGCTGGCCAAAGTGAGCGCGTTCGGCTAACGGCAGGTGGTTGCGAACGGCTAAGCGAGCAGCAGCATCACGGGTAAGCCACTGTGAGCGAGTCGCATTGTCAGCTGTGGCGGGAGGGGCGAGAGAGGCTCCAGGCGTGTGTCCAAACAACGAAACGCTCTCTAGAATCGCTGAGTAGGTACAGCTGTAAGTCATCTAGCCACATATCGAACTGGATCGGACGGCCCTCATGATCGAAGGTGAGAACACTGAGAGGAGCCATAGCGGGCAGAGCAGGGTGGCGCGCGACCAGCAGGGAAGCACGCAGGCAGGGCGGCGCTCGAGCACTAGGGAAGCGCGCAGGGCAGGGAGAGGCGGCGCAGGACTAGGGAAGAGCGGCACGCAGCCAACGCAGGGCAGGGCGGCGGCCAGCAGGGCGGCGCGTGGGCAGGGCAGGGCGGTGCGGCTGCCAGCAGGGCGGCGCGCGGGCAGCAGTGCATCGGCCTGCAGGGCGGCGCGCAGCAGGGCGGGCAGCAGCAGGGCGGCGCGGGCAGGGCGGTGCAAGCAGCGGTGCGGCTGCCAGCAGGGCGGCGCGCAGGCAGCAGGGCGCCGGCCTGCAGGGCTGCGCGCAGCAGGGCGGGCCGCAGCCGGGCGGCTCGAGCAGCAGGGCGGCGCGCAGCAGGGCAGTGCGGGCAGCAGGGCGGCTCAGCGCGGGCAGGGCAGGCCGACGCGCAGGCAGAGCAGGGCGGCGCAGCTGCCAGCAATGCGGCGCGCGGGCAGGGCAGGGCGACGCGACAGCCAACAGGGCGACGCGACAGGCAGCAGCAGGGCGACGCAACAGCCAGCAGGGCGACGCGACAGGCAGGGCAGGGCGACACGACATGCAGGGCAGGGCGACACGACATGCAGGGCAGGGCGACACGACATGCAGGGCAGGGCGAGACAGCTAGTGGGGCAGCGCTATGTGGTGGGCCCTAAATAAACGGTGCTGGAATAGGACCTGTTCCGAAACCATGTCAGAATACTGAACGAGAATGAATGCATTGAACATAAAGTTGGTACAAGTACTAACCCTAATTGGGTTGTACCCCTTATGGGCTACCCCAGTACAGCCTACACAATGTAAGCATTATAACATTTTGACAATGAGTCCCACCCCATACCGGTACGACCACTGCTGTTGCTGGTGACACTGCGTCCTCACTGCAAGCAACCCCACTGCAACCATCGCAGCCAGCTGCTGCTGTTGATGCCTCTGCTTTCCCACCATCCTCTGCCTCCGCCGCAACAACCCGTTTACTGCTGCTGTTGCTGCTGCTGCTGCTGCTGCTGGTGGTGATACTGCGTCCTCCCTGCAAGCATCCCTGCTGCAACCACTGCAGCCAGCTGCTGCTGTTGATGCCTCTGCTGCCGCACCTTCTTCTGCTTCCGCTGCTGCGACCCTCCCCCTCCCCCTCCCCCCCCACCCCCGGCCCCCCTGACTGCACCTCCACCGGGTGACTCTTGTGCCACAGCAGCAGCAGCAGCAGCATCCCTAGGGGAGAGCAGGACCAAGGTGCTGCCGACAGCACGAGGGTTGGAGCCTTGTATGCCAGGTTGGGTCCAAGTAAGCGGCTGCATGGGTGCATTGGACACACCACCTTGGCTGAAACCACCTCCCTGCTGTTGCTGCTGCTGCTGCTGCTGCTGCTGCTGCTGCTGCTGCTGCTGCTGCTGCTGCTGCTGCTGCTGCTGCTGCTGCTGATCACACTCCTGCTGCTGCGGCTGCATCACAGTAAGAGGGCTGAAAGCCAAGGGGTAAGGGTGGCCCGATGGCGCGGACGACACAGCAGTGGCAGTGGTGGCAGGGTGCATTCCCGCATACATGTACGGAGAGCCATGCCCCCCATGACCACCCGTGTGACCTGAGTGCTGCTGGTTTGGATGGCTGGGATGGCCCGGATGGTTTGGATGGCTGGGATGCATGCTTGGGTGAACGTTCAAATACATGCTGGCCTGTTGCGGCGTGTTATGATGTTGGGGCATGTTGGCATGCTGCTGCGGCATGTGATGCCCTATCGCGCCAGGTATGGCATAGTGTGCTGCCATGCCAGGCGGCATGGGCGGTGGCGGATACCCATGCATGCCTGCTGGCATGGAATACATGAAGTGAGGGGCGGGTGGCATGGCGTGGTGCTGGGGGTGGGAGGAGGGGTGTGGAATGGCATGGTAGTGGGTATGGTTTGGTGGGGGGTGATGGGCCAGATGGGAAGGGGGAGGCGGGACTGAATGAGTGCCTGTATGCGGGTGTGACTGTAATGGGACGCTAGCATGACCTGCCACAGGTGCAAGCGCAGAAGCAGCAGGTGGTGGCACTGGGGAATGGGCTGGGGTGTATGGAAGGCCGTGGGACGCGCTTGCTATGGCACCCGCACCCATGCTAGTCTGCATTTTACTCCGCCCCTGCTGCCTCTGCCTCTGCTGCTGTAGAGACACATAGCTGGAGCTGCGAGAGATGGGCGCAGGGGCTGACACACACCCAGCACCAGCACCATCACCAGCAGCAGTGGCAGCAGCAGCAGCAGGAAAAGCAGCAACAGCAACAGCAGCACCACCACCACTATCACCATCACTATCACTATCACCACCACCACCACCACCACCACCACCATCACCATCACCATCACCAGCATCACCTCCCCTCTCATCCACCTCCTCTGTCTCCCCACACTCCTCTTCCTCCTCCACCTCCCCACACACATCCTCCAAGTCCCCACACACGTCTACAATCACCTCCCTCGTCCTCTGCCTCTTCCTCCTCTCCCTCTCCTGCCCCGACGACCCACACGGCCCACCTAAAGCAGGTGTTTTCCCAGGTGGATTCTCAGGTGCCGGCGCAATCCCAGGTGCAGCTGCTCCAGACATACTCTGGGAGGCAAACTGGGCGGCAGAAACATCAGGTGCAACAGAAGAGGGACCAGTTACACCAGCAGCAGCAGGAGAAATCTCAGGTGCAGCTCCAGGCGGGTCCATCGCAATTGCGGGGGATGGTGGTGCGGAGAGGGCAGGGGAAGCGGATGGGGATGGTAGGGGGCGGAGGAGGCGGGTGGAGGAGAGGGGGGAGCAGACCAGGCGTGGAGGGGCCTTGGGCTGCTTAGCTGACACCACTAAGAAGGGCTGATTGGGTGCAGCTGGGGTGGGTGCAGCTGTGGTGGCAGTGAGTTGGGGTTGGGGGGGTTGGGGGGAGCTGGACATGAGAGAAGACGAATTCGGTGCAATCTCCCTGGGGACACCAGCAGCAGCAGCGGCAGCAGAACCGCTTGCAGCAGAGGGGGCAGCAGTTGCAGCTGCAGTGGCAGCAGCATCAGGAGCTTCGGCAGCAGCAGTGGCAGCAGCGGCGGCAGAAGCATGAGCATGAAGAGGAGTTGGTGGGAAGTAGTGAGGAGGGGGGTGAGAAACGTAGCAACCATATGCAGCAGCAGCAGCATCGTCAGCAGCAGCAGCAGCCGTTGATGCAGCACCATAGTGGGCATCCAACGGCTTCTCCATACTCGAGCTCACCCCTAGGGAGATCTCCCCACTGTGCCCTGCCAACCCACCAACATAGCCAGCAGCAGCAGCATCAACAGCAGAAGCACCAGCAGCACCAGCATCGGCAGATGGACCTGCGTCAGTTTCCCGGCCTGTCACCATTCCTTCCCCACCCTCCCCTCCTTGCCCCACTCGTCCCCCCGCTCCCGCGTTCAGAGCCCCAGCGGGGTCAGCAGACGTGACTGCCCCACCGGCAGTGGACGACCTACTGGCAACCACCATGCCACTCGCCTTCGCCTGCTCCTCTATGATTTTCTGGAGGTATTTACCCTGCGCCTCAATCCTCAACTGCAGCTGCCGCTGCACCTCCAGCTGCTCGTGCAACCGCCTCTGCACCTCCATCTGCATCCTGAGTGCCTCTGTGATCGGGATGTTGCGAATGCTGCAAGCGGGGAGGGAGGGAGGGAGAGAAAGCAGGTAAGCACACAAGGAGTGGATCAGACCTTGTTCCTGCAGCTGCAGCTGCATGGGAAGGCGCTTCTGCATGTCCCTCGGCGTTCAGGGTGCTTAGATGAATAAAAGGAGGTGATTTTTGAGTCTATTCAAATCAAACGATACGCTGCACATACTGCAGTCCACGAAGCAAGCAGTGAGAGGGAAGGGGGAGAGGGAGCCGGAACATAAGAACTGAGTAAGACATATAGTCAGCAACAAGCGAAGCAAATGTAAAGCAAGGATGAGACATGGTTTTAGATAAAGTGGGGGAGGGGAGGGGAGAGGGGGGAAGGGAGAGTGGGGAAGGGATGGGCGGTGGTGGTGTGGGTTAGGGAGTGAAGGACATACACAGCAGGGTCGAGCGACATACACAGCAGGGTCGAGCGACATACACAGCAGGGTCGAGCGACATACACAGCAGGGTCGAGCGACGAAGGCTCGCCGTCTGTAGCGACAGGCTGGAAGCCCAGAGAGCCAGCAGCCGCAGCGGCAGCCGCAGCCGCAGCGGTGGCGGCCACAGCAGCAGCACCAGAAGTAGCAGGAGCAGCAGCAGTAGCAGCAGTAGCTGCAGCGCCGGCCGCGGTAGCGGCGGCGGCGGCGGCAGCAGCAGGAGGGAAGGGGGGCGGAGCTAGTGTGACGGGCGCAGGTGCAAAGACTCCAGAGGCAATGCGCTTGGGGGCTTTCTCTGCCCTCTCTGGTCTTGGCTCTGGGAGGGACAGCAGGAGGGATAGGGCGGAAAGGGACAGGTGAATTGCTCGGAATTCTTTGCATCAGCAGCAACAGCAGCAGTGTCGGCGGCGAAACGGCGGTGCCGTCGCCACTTCACACCCTGCAGTGCAGGTTTGTCAGAACGTAGGCTCGGGAGAGCGTAGGCTTGGCAGAGAGCTGGCTCAGCAGACTAGTTCAGGAATGTGTGCTCTGTGGCTCCGTGGCCAGTTCAGCTGTTGGTGTATTTTATGAACTTACCCTTTTCTCGGGGTGTGGAAGGCAAAGGATCTGGAAGGTACTTGGCGAGTCGATACTTCTGCAGAGAGGGACAACATATGCAGAGGGGGAGGGGGGGAAATGGGGAGGGGGGAGGGGGGAAAGGGGGAGGGGGAAGGGGAGAGGGGGGCAGGGGGGAAGGGGGAGAAGCAGGAAATGTTAAAGCGGCCCAAGAAAGAACTTTGAGCCGACTAAGAAATCTTCACCTGCACGTGGCTCTTGACGTGGCACATTGTGATTCGTGCGCCCTTGCATACACGCGCATGCCATGGCATGGCATTCAGTGCGACCCAGTCCCATGATACCACTGCACCAACCATACATGCATGCATGCATGCCTGACGACTGAAGATGGTTTGTGTGACACACGCAACTACGCACCTGCATCTGGCTCTTGACGTGGTAAATGGTGAGCACCTACATGCCCATGACCAAGTCCAATGATATCACCACACCAACCAGACATGGTTCTGGCACATGCATGCATCATGCATTCCTATAGATGACGATGGTACTGGCACATGCATGGATCATGCATTCCTATAGATGACGATGGTACTGGCACATGCATGCATCATGCATTCCTATAGGTGACGATGGTACTGGCACATGCATGCATCATGCATTCCTATAGATGACGATGGTACTGGCACATGCATGCATCATGCATTCCTATAGATGACGATGGTACTGGCACATGCATGCATCATGCATTCCTATAGATGACGATGGTACTGGCACATGCATGCATCATGCATTCCTATAGATGACGATGGTACTGGCACATGCATGCATCATGCATTCCTATAGATGACGATGGTACTGGCACATGCATGCATCATGCATTCCTATAGATGACGATGGTACTGGCACATGCATGCATCATGCATTCCTATAGATGACGATGGTACTGGCACATGCATGCATCATGCGTTCCTATAGATGACGATGGTACAGGCACATGCATGCATCATGCGTTCCTATAGATGACGATGGTACTGGCACATGCGTGCATCATGCGTTCCTATAGATGACGATGGTACTGGCACATGCATGCATCATGCGTTCCAATAGATGACGATGGTACTGGCACACGCACCTGCAGGTGGCTCTTGACGTGGTAGATGGTGAGGCCTTGCACGCCCATGACTCGCAGAACACCCTTGGGCGTCGCCTCTGCACGAAACGGGAGGGGGCATGGGGAGAACAATTGGAACGGGAGGGAAGGGGAGGGGGGGGGGATGGGGAGAAGAGAGAGGGAAAAGAGGGAGAGGTCAGTGGAAACGGGAGCAGAAGTGGCAGCGAGAGAGGGAGGCGGGGGGCATGGAGGGAATAAATGCCACCCTTCCCATCCAGCCACGACGTACTGTCAGCCACCAACACGGAAGAAAGAAAGAACGGACGGAGGCAAAAGAAGAAGAAAGAAAAAAAGAACTTCCTGTCAGCCCCTCCCAGGTTCGCGACTGCCTCCGGCTTCCACCGCCTTAGTGGGAATATACGCTTATAGCGTATATACGCGTATCGTATATACGCGAACGTATATACGCTAAACGCTTAAGGGTCGATTTGGTAATACGCTTTTTCGGGCAGGTAAAAAACTATCCCGGGCAGGGTGAAAAAAACGTCGTGCTCAAGATTAAGAAGGTGATCCCTATTCTCATTAAGACTTTCGTAGCATTTCCCTAAGTCTGAACGGCGATTGGGGTGGGACGTGGAGTAGACACTAAAAGGAGAAGTAGGTAAGAATCGGAAGGAGCTCTGCTGTTAGAAAGCGGGAATGCCAACTAGAAATGACGACTGGAAATTTGCTGGCTGGTAAGTAGCGTGAGTGGGGTTTGGTGGGGGACGTTATGGACAGGTTGGAATTCGTAGATAGTTCTTCTATGCGGTACCAAGCTAATGTTCAAATTTGAACTGCCTGCAACTTCGAAGGCCCACTCCCGCTTCCCTAGACCGTCAAATTGCATTTCGACTTAGGCGAAATGCTCAGCAGAAGATTCCGCATCTTTCTGTATACAAGCGATTTTTTTCCCTGGGCAGCCCGAAAATTTTTTTGATAGCGTATAGCGTATTAGCTAGCGTATTGCGTTTTGCGTACACACGCTAGCGTGTATACGCTATACGCTTTAGGGTTTGAGCGTATATTCCCACTAAGTCCACCGCAACCTGTGCTAGGGGAATAAGACATGCATAACACACCCCCCTCTTTCCAACCGCAGCCTGTGCTAGGGGAATAAGACATACATAACACACCCCCCTCTTTCCAACAGTCACACGGGAAGACAAGCAGACTTACTGTCAGCCCCTCCGAGGTTTGCGACGGCCTCCACGAATTTCTCATGCAGCTCTGGCGTCCACCGCAGCCGGTGCTTGCCGGAACTCCCCCCATCGCTGCTGAACCCGCCGCCTCCCCCGCCTCCTCCCCCCATGCTGAACCCCCCTCCCCCGCCCACGCTGCTCGTCGCCCCCCCTTCCCCTCCGCGCCCTCCCAGTGACCCCGCGGGCGCCACCCCTCCGCCCGAAGCAGCAGCTGCAGCAGCGGTGGCGGCAGCAGCAGACGCGGCAGCAGACGCAGCGGCGGCAGCAGCGTCCGTCCCCGGGGCAAGCAGATTCATCCCCCCTAAAGTGTCGATCCGGCACATGCTTACCCCATCCATTCCACCACCGCCACCCCCGGCCCCACCCTGGCCCTGCATCCCAGCAGTGGCACCAGCGGCACCAGCAGCGGCTATGGCAGCAGTGGCAGCAATGGCAGCGTTACCATTGACTGCTGCTCCATGCGACGAAGTTCCCGTCCCGTCTCCTCCTCCGCCTCCGCGTCCCGCTCCCCTTTCCCCTCCCCCTCCCCCTTCCCCTCCCCCTCCCCCTTCCCCTCCCCCTCCCCTGCGCCCTCCGCCCCCCCCTCCCACACCACCGCTGTTCCCAGCAGTGGAAGCAGAGGATGCGGGCGCAGCCACGCGGAGGGCGCAAGGCATCCCCCCCAGCGACAGGGGCAGCGGCGGCAGGGGCAGAGGGTCCCTTCCCCCTGGGTGGATCTGTGCGTACATCCCTGGCACCGCAACCAGGGAGAACGGGAGGTCTGGGGAGGAGTAGGGATTTTGGAAGGGCGGGTATGGCGGCCTGGACAGCGGTGAGGCGGGGAGGTGAGATGGGGGTGGGAAGCTGGGGTTGGGTGTGCTTGCGTGTTGTGCCTGGTGCGGCTGGTACTGCTGCTGCAGCTGCTGCTGGTGATGGTGGTGATGATGGTGCTGGTGCTGCTGCGGCAGCTGCTGCCGCTGATGGCTATCTTGGCTTGCAGAACGGTTTTCCCGAGGGGTCGGGCGTTTCGCAAGCAGGTCGTGTCGCTCCTGCTGCTGCAGATGATGATGTGGTTGCTGCTGCTCCTGATGCTGCTGGTGCTGCTGATTTTCTTCCTGCTGCTGCTGGTGATGTTGGTGTAGCTGCTGGTTCTGCTGTTGCTGTTGCTGCTGCTGCTGCTGCTGCTGCTGCTGCTGCTGCTGCTGCTGCTGCTGCTGCTGCTGCTGCTGCTGCTGCTGCTGCTGCTGCTGCTGCTGCTGCTGCTGCTGCTGCTGCTGCTGCTGCTGCTGCTGCTGCTGCTGCTGCGGTTGCGGGTATCGGAGTTCCCAGGGAAGGGAGGACGACGAGCCCTGCTGCCCTCCCGCTTGAGCTGTCTCCAGCTTGGACGGCACCACCACCTGTAAAGGCAGGAGGCAATGAAAATGAAGCACGAATAAGAAGTTGACAAATGAGCAGACTCACTCAAGGGTCGCTTCGCTTTGCTGCCCTCCCACCCACCTCTGTGCTGGGTCTAGCTTCGAAAAGAGAACCAGCTGTAGAGAGAGCAAGATCAATGGAGGATGACAAAGAAGAGGGACGGAGCTGCTGCCTGCAGCGAGAGCAGCACGATTAGGAACGACCGACTATTCGACGGGACGGGCACGGACAGACAGGTGGAGAGCAATGGAATGGAATGGAATGGATAGAGATGAGCGGCGACACACAACACATGCACAAAGACTCGACGGCGGCGAACCGCAAAGGAGTTTTGAAAATGAACGTCGGCAGAAAGAGAAGGCGGAATGCTGCAAGCAGTGAGCGGAGCGGAGCAAGCACGCGGAACTGGAATGGTCCAACAAACTATTAACCAAGGAGCCAACTTTGCCTGTTGCTTCCCGTAGCACATCCCATACGGTTGTACCTGTACCTAACGGGTTTCTGGAACCACTTCCTGTTTCTCCCCCGAAGAACCCAGAGCCACCTTGGAGAAATCTCAAAAGAGACACATACCCAGCCCAAGGCTTTCACCCCAAGTAAGACAGCCTTCCTTCTTCCCCCGTAAACCACTCAGAGCCACCAACCCACCCACTCAGAGCCACCAACAGCCCACCTCGTCATCCACCTTCAGCAGCTCCGCCCAGTCAGCTCCAATGGCTTCGTCTGGAGTGTACTCAGGCCACGTCGGCCAATCACAGCCCGTTCCGGCCGCTGCTGTCGGCCCGTACGCATCCCCCATGTCTTTTTCCCTTCCGCCGTTCGCTTGGCGCCCCCTCGTCATCCCCCTCTCCTCCGATCTCCCTTCCGATCTGCCTTCCAGCCTCCCCTCGAACCTCCCCTCCACGTTCTCGATTTTATCTGATTCGTCGGTCCAAATGTTCTCCAGACCCCCCACCTCCATCCGACCCTCGTTATTGTCACGATCCATCTCTTCCCCGTTACCAGCTTCCCCGACAATCATTACAGAAGCCGCGTTCCCGCTCTCGCCAACCTCGCACTCCTTGGCGAATCTCGACGAACCCGTTGCAGCATTGTTACCATCTAAGTTGTCTAGCGCCCCCTCGCTACCGAACATGGATGAGAAAGCGACTGGCGGAGAGTTGGCGTAGAACCCTTCAGCGTACACATGACCGCCCGCGAAAGTCAGGGGAATGGGGGACAGGTGCGAGCTGCGACGGTCCGACATGGTCGTTGGAGAAACCTCGTCTGACGCCATTTGTTCGAACTTGAAATGCTGCTGCTGCTGCTGCTGGTGCTGGTGCTGGTGCTGCTGGTGCTGATGCTGCTGCTGCTGCTGCTGCTGCTGCTGCTGGTGCTGGTGCTGGTGCTGGTGCTGCTGCTGCTGCTGCTGCTGCTGCTGCTGCTGCTGCTGCTGCTGCTGCTGCTGCTGCTGCTGCTGCTGCTGCTGCTGCTGCTGCTGCTGCTGCTGCTGCTGCTGCTGCTGCTGCTGCTGCTGCTGCTGCTGCTGCTGCTGCTGCTGCTGCTGCTGCTGCTGCTGCTGCTGCTGTTGCTGCAGCAGCATTCGTTGGTGCTGATGCTGTTGCGGCGGCTGAATGGGGAACGCGGGGGGTGGGAGGTACAGGACGTCTTGCGTTTGCTGATGCTTCGGCTGAGTCTCCCGCTGCTGCTGGTTTCGCGGAGTCCCACGTGGCTTGGAGTCCATGGGAATGCGGTTGCCTGCGTTGACTCCTCAGATGTCACATATCAAGCTCACATATCAACTAACTGCACTTATCAGGCTTTCAGCAGTATCGGCCTCTGTACTTATCAGGCTTTCAGCAGCATCGGCCTCTGCATTTAACAGGCTTTCAGCAGTATCAGCCTCAGCACTTCTCAGGCTTTCAGCACTTCGCAGAATCGGTTCACTGACCAAGCAGTCAGAGCTGATCAAACTAATTGCTGTCCTGGCAACCAAAGGTGCCGTAGAGTTGCAAAGTGCGATTCTCATGCAGCGACGAGGCAATCGCAACCGGGAAGCATCACTGTACCCTTACTGCAGTCCGCGACCAATTAGTCTTGCATTGCCGACGAGGCAATCGACCAACCACTCCTCACACACCGAGACGACCAGCCTAAAAGTCGGGCACAGAAGTGGCCACCAGTTGTGGCTTTCTGCTGCTAGTGGAGGGAAGGGGGGGGAGGAAAGGAGAGGAGGCGAGTGAGCAACTTTGCCGTCAGGGTCAGCACAGCAGTAGCTGGTGTGATCAATTGTGGGTTTCCTGCTGGTAATGAGGGCTGCGTTATCAAAAAGATTCCCTGCAAAAAGATTCCTTCGTGAAACGAAATCGGCCGCACAATGGAGTAGATCGAACGGCATACAGATGCTATCTCTGACCAGAATTCGTTGGAGAATTTCGTTACAGCCCTTCCCTCCACCCAAACCAAGCCACAGGTTTCAGCACTTATCAAGCCAAACCGCATCCAGAGCGTGAGGAACAGATTAGGACACGACGACCCCTCCCTCGATCGACCCTGCCCTCAATCTATCTAGGGACAGCTACAGTGGAACTGTAGCTACCCAGTTCACAGGGTAACCAGATTTCCTGAAGAGTCCCAAATGTACAGTAAAGGGGGACTAACTCTTATGAGTTGTAATGAAAAGAGTGCGCAGGATTCAATAACGCGGAAGTGAACACAACTGACGAGTGAATAACGAAGCCTAGCACTAATGCTAGAGTAAGGATCATGGATAGGATAGGATTGCTTAGAGAGTTCTGGTAGCGGAAGACTTGTATCCGTAGTAGTGTAAGGAAAATCCCTTTTCCTTACTTCGCGTCCCTGCTCAGCGCGTACATGACTGTTCCCGCCAACAGTTCTCAACAGTACACCGTTACCTCTCGCCTCGACTACTGTTCCCGCCACTGTTCACACCGCGACCCAACCTCACGGCCTGGTTGGTAACCCGCGCTCCGGACCTCCGCCTCGACAATTCCCAGCTTCGGCGCTAGGCCCGTAGTGTGTTGGAAACAAAGTAACTTAAACGCTTCTGAAGTATCGAAGTATCGACACGAAACGAAGCAGACTACAGTGAAGCAACACGAGTCAACAAAAGCAACCGCTGGAGGTTACGCGAAGGTCAAAGGCCGCTGACCTTTGACTCGACGAAAAATACAGTGCGACAGCAAGGACACATAACTGACTCGATACTGAGCAGTTATCCGAGTCGGCACTGTATCGAACCGCAACAGCAAAAACGGTTAAAGTATAACTTTTCATATTCCTTTGTAATCATATAGAAGCCTTGTATTTCTCTGCTATTATCAACTTATCTTGTTCTCACACACCAATACAAGGTGGTTCAGTAACTCTGATATTAACGCTTCCGCAACTACAACATTCCTACTTGAACCTAGATCTTAGCCTTGAAAGATCCTAAGGGCTATTTCTCAGCCCAACATGGTATGAGAGCAAACAAGGCAAGATCGATTTCCAAAATACCTACGACAACACAAGACATGGCAACACAGAAGGAGAGAAGCTCCTCCAACGGATCCCTTGACACTACTCCTACTCCACCTCCAGCCTCTGTACAGACAGAAGAAGGCACAGTAACAAGACCAGCTACGGAGTCGACCGAAACTCCAGGGAATCTAGCAGCAAACTTCGACCTGAACATGATGGAGAAGTTTTTCTCCTTCATGTCCTTCTACGAGCAACACCAGCAAGCAGCTCCTGCGCAATCAAACAACAGCGACAACAACAACATAGCTACTCCGATGAGCCTCGACGGTTCATCCTATGCACGCGGAAATCAACAGCAATCCACCTTTGCTCCGTACGAACCTCAACGTGGCTCCATCAGCTTTGCGCCACACCAACAATCTTCACATGGACAAGAGAAGACATTGGACGCGCTTCAGGTGCAATCGCAATTCGCACATGTTCTAAAACTGCAGACATCAACACCCTTCGACGGAAAAGACTTCTATACCTAGTCATTTGAGTTCGAGCTGATGATGGAGGGCGCGCAAATACTCGGATTCTTCGACGGATCCCTGCCATACCCAGCGCATGGGACACAATACGACAAGCAGCAGTATACATATCAGTCGCTGATGGCGTACACGATACTTCTTCGAAACTTAACGCCAAACAAGCAGCAGAACACTCGGTCTTATCGAGGATACGATAACTCCGCCGAACTGGCGTACGACCATCTGAAGAACCTGTATCAAGCAACAAACAGTGTCAACCAAAGTCGTCTTATGGCACAGCTGACAACAGTGGAAAGAAACCCGGGGAAAAGGGAATGGCGTATATCAGCCGTTGTCGAGGACTGCGTGACAGACTCCTTCGATGCGGAGGATCAATATCCGAAGAAGCCTTCGTCATAGTCATCATCGCTGGACTCGGTCCTCATTGGCGCTCCACGCGAGCACTTCTTCGCGCTCACGGGAAAATCTCCGAAGCATCACTCTGCGCCGAAATTCACGCTGAACAGCAGGATATGGACCTTGTCAAACTTATATGCTATAGTCTATCTAGGCTGTAGTGGGGTAGTTCATATAGGGTACAACACTTTTAGGTTTCCTACTTGTACCCACCTGCTTGCTAGTTCAGTCATTCATTCGTTCACATTCTAACATGGTATTCTGAGCAGGTTCCCTAGTGGGAACGTTTTTAAGGGCCCACCACAACTTTTTTTTTCCTGCCCTGCCCGAAGCGCGCATCGCGCCCTACCCGAAGCGCGCCTTGCGGACCTACCCTAGACGCCCGACGCTGGCCCCTTTCCTGCCCGTCGCGGCCCCTTTGCCGCCCGTTGTGGCCTATTAGCCGCCCGTCGCGGCCCCCTTTGCCGCCCGTCGCGGCCCTACCGTCACCGCCCGTCACGGCCCCTACTGCAGTCGCGACCTCTACTACTGTCGCGGCCCCACCTGCCGTCGCGGCCCTAACTGCCGTCACGGCCCCTACTGCCTGTCGCGGCCCCTACTGCTGTCGCGACCCCACCTGCCGTCGCGGCCCCTACTGCCGACGCGGCCCCTGCTGCTGTCGCGGCCCTCGCCCGTCGCAGCCCCTGCCTCGCGGCCCTGCCGTCACCACCTGTCGCGGCCCCTACTGCCGCTGCGACCCCTGCTGCCGTCGCGGCCACTTCTATCGCGGCCCCTGTTGCCGCGGCCCCTGCTGTCGCGGCCCCTGCTATCGCGGCCCCTGCTGCCGCGGCCCCTGCTGACGCGGCCCCTGCTATCGCGGCCCCAGCTGTCGCGGCCCCTGCTGTCATGGCCCGGCCCTGCACCCGCCCCTGGTAAGCACCCGCGCCGCCCTGCTGCGCCGCGCCGCCAGCATCCGAGCCGCGCCGCCCAGCCGAGCCGCGCCGCCCAGCCGAGCCGCGCCGCTCAGCCGAGCCGCGCCGCCCATCTGAGCCGCGCCGCTCTGCCGAGCCACGCCGCCCTACCGAGCCGCGCCGCCCTACCGAGCCGCGCCGCCATACTGAGCCGCATTGCCCTGCCTGCCCTACTGCCTCTGCCGCTATTGCTGCTACTGCTGCTACTACTGCTACTGCTGCTATGGCTAGCCCTACTGTTCTCACCTTTGATGCTGAGGGATGTGCAGTTGACTTTGACGTGTGGGTTGACGACCTGCAGCTCTTTTTTCAGTGTGACTCTAGGGATGGAGTATCCCTTTTCGATCACACGTCCGGTGTTTATAGTGCACCTGCTGCCACTGCTGACATTACGGTTCGCTCGCAGTGGACCACTCGTGACGCTGTTGCTCGTCTTTCTGTTCGTAGTCACCTGCCGCCTGCTGAGCGCGCGCATTTTGGCCAGTACAAGACTGCTAAGTCTTTGTACGACGCTGTCGTTGCGCGCTACTCCTCCCCTGCCACTGCTGCCCTCAGCCGCCTCATGCTGCCGTACCTTTTCCCTGACCTTGCCGCCTTTGCCACAGCCGCTGACCTCATTGCTCACCTCCGCACTAGTGACGCCCGCTACCGCGCTGCCCTTCCCACTGAGTTCTGTGCCAAGAACCCCCCCCCCCCCATGTACATCACCCATTACTACCTAGTCACCCGCCTCCCTAACTCCCTTGCGTCAGTGAAGGACCACTTTCTCTCCCTTTGCCCCACCGAGCTCACTGTCGACCTGCTAGAGGAGCGCCTCACTGCAGCTGAGAAGAGTATCTTAGCTGTAGGTGCTTCTCGCGGCGACCGTCGCACCCCTTTCTTTGAGGGGTGTTCCCCTGTCCCCCTTCTCCCCTCTGTTGCTTCTGCTTCTGCTGTCGACCTCGTTGGCACTGAGGAGGTCGGAGCTGCGTCTGCCCCTAGTGGGAGGCGCCGCAACAGCAAGGGCAAGGGGAGCAAGGGTGGTGGAGGGGACGGCGGGGGCGGCGGCGGAGGCGGTGGAGGTGGCGGAGGGGGTGGCGGTGGAGGTGGGGGTGGTGCCGAGAGTTGGGGCTTCAGTGGCGGAGGTGGAGGTGGTGGAGGCAGCGGCGGAGGTGGTGGAGGCAGCGGCAGCGGTGGTGGAGGCAGCGGCAGCGGTGGTGGAGGTGGCGGCGGCGGTGGTGCTGGTCGAGGTGCAGCCGCGCAGCGTGGAGGCTTTGGTGGTAGCCAGCGCCAGCAGCAGCCGCGTTCCCGTGAGACCCCGTCGGCACAGCAGCTCAGTGAGTGGTACGCTGGGCGTGGGACGTCTGGGGGTGCTGGTCCCTGCACTTACGTTCTTCGCACCGGCAGTCGTCGTGGGGAGACGTGCGGGCTGCCACACACAGCACAGCGCTGCTTCGGTCGCCTGACTGACGCCTGGCGCGCCCAGTTTCCTGACGTTGTTGAGCTCCCTCGCTGGGGTGATCTGCTTAGGCAGAATGTGGCTATCTTTGATCTTGATTTCGATGCTATCCTTGCTGCCATGTATGCTTTGACTGATAGTGCTGAGGGTGACTGTTACCTGAGTGTCCCGCCCGACCCGGGCATTGAGGCTGCTGCTCTAGGTGCTAGTGTGTCTGCTGCTCCAGGTACTGGTGAGTCTGCTGCTCCAGGTGCTGGTGAGTCTTCTCTCTCTGGTACTGCACGTACTGAGGCCTTGCACACTTTCACACTTGACTCTGGTGCTTCGCGCTCTTTCTTTAGAGACAGTACCATGCTCACGCCGCTCAGTCGGCCTGTCGCAGTCTCCCTGGCTGACCCCTCTGGGGGCCCAGTCCTTGCGCGGTCTTCCACGATTCTACCGTGTCCTGCGGCCCCGTCGGGCTTGCTGTCGGGACTCTACCTCCCCTCATTCTCTACGAACTTGGTGAGTGGAGCTGACCTCCAGGACGCGTGGGTTGACCAGTTCACCCCTGGAGGTCAGCGTGTGACCCACTGCACTTGCTCTCGGACGGGCCGCCACCTGGCCACGTTCACCCGTCGGCCTGGGTCGAGTCTCTACACACTGACTACTGCGCCTCCTCCGGTCTCTGCGTCTGGTCAGGTAGCTGCGTCTAGTCAGGTGTTTACTGCCGCGTCCAGGTCTAGTCCTGCGTCTGCCCCCTGCTCGTGTCGTCCTCTGACGCACGAGACTCTCCTTTGGCACCACCGCCTTGGTCACCCCTCCCTGCCTCGTCTTCGAGGCATGGCCTCCCGTACCCTTGTCTCGGGTCTCCCCCGGTGCCTTCCTCCCCTTCTTCAGGGGCCTGCCCCTACCTGTGTTCCTTGTGTCGAGGGCCGGCAGCGCGCCGCTCCTCACTCCTCCTCGTTCCCTCCAAACGAGGCTCCCCTGCAGACCCTTCACATGGACGTGTGGGGCCCAGCCCGCGTCCGTGGACAGGGTCACGAGCATTACTTTCTGCTGGTCGTTGACAACTACTCGCGTTACACCTCAGTGTTCCCCTTGCGCAGCAAGGGTGACGTCACTGAGGTGTTGATCGACTGGATCCGCGGTGCCCGTCGCCAGCTCAGCGAGAGTTTCGGCTCGGACCTTCCTGTTCTGCGTCTTCACTCAGACAGATGTGGTGAGTTTTCCTCCGACCTCCTGAGGGCCTTCTGTCATGCGGAGGGCATCCGCCAGACGTTCACGCTTCCGGCCTCCCCACAGCAAAATGGGATTGCTGAGCGCCGCATTGTCATGGTCATGGACGTCGCTCGTAAGTCCATGATCCATGTGGCTGCTCCCCATTTTATGTGGCCGTTCGTGGTTCAGTACGCTGCGCATCAGATCAACCTTCAGCCTCGTGTCTCCTTGCCGGAGACCACACCTACTCTTAGGTGGACGGGGAAGGTTGGCGATGCATCCGCGTTCCGTGTCTAGGGATCTCGAGCTTTTGTCCGCTTTACTTCAGCGGACAAGCTGTCCTCCCGTGCCGTTCCCTGCGTCTTCCTTGGCTTCCCCCCTGACGCACCCGGGTGGCAGTTCTACCACCCCACCTCACGTCGTGTTCTGTCCTCTCAGGACGTCACGTTTGACAAGTCGATGTCTTACTACCGTCTCTTTCCCTACCGCACTGCCTCTCTCCCCCCCCCACCACTCTTCCTAGCACCAGGTACTCCTCCAGTAGACCCCCTCCCCCCTCAGGGTCTTGCCCCCTCAGGTGTTTCTCAGGTAGACCCTGTCGAGCCGGTCGAGGTAGCTGTCGACTCAGGTGCTGCTAGGGGTGCTGAGCCTGCGGGTGCGGGGACTGGGGGTGCGGGGTCTGGGGGTGCTGAGCCTGCGGGTGCGGGGACTGGGGGTGTGGAGTCTGGGGGTGCTGAGCCTGCGCGTGCTGAGTCTGGAGGTTCTCCGGGTGTCCCGTTTCGGTGGGAGCCCCTCTCTCCGCAGCGGCTTCGTGAGTGGTACGCTCGGCGCTGTCGCCGTGCTATTGGTGCTGCTAGTGCTGGAGCTGCTGGAGGTGCTGCTGGTGCGGGAGCTGCTGGAGGTGCTACTGGTGCTGGAGCTGCTGGAGGTGCTGCTGGTGCTGGAGCTACTGGAGGTGCTGCTGGTGCTGGAGGTGCTGCTGGTGCTGGGGCTGCTGGAGGCGCTGCTGGTGCTGGAGCTGCTGGAGGCGCTGCTGGTGCTGGAGCTGCTGGAGGTGCTGCTGGTGCTGGAGCTGCTGGAGGCGCTGCTGGTGCTGGTGCTGCTGGAGGTGCTGCTGGTGCTGGAGCCGCTGGTCCTGGAGGTGCTCGTACTGGAGGTAATGGAGCTGCTGGGGCTGGTGGTGCTGCAGGCGTTGGCGCTGTAGGTAGTGGAGCTGGTGGTGCTGCGGGAGTTGTAGCTGGAGACCCTGGCGCTGAGGGTACTGGTGCTGTCTCTGCTGTCTCAGTCATTCATTCGTTCACATTCTAACAGACCTGCACGAAGAAAGACACAAGAAAAAGCGTTAGCACCAGAATTTGCATTTCATACTCAACGACTGTACAACAACAACAACAATCGACAAAACAACCGTCAAACTCAACAGTACGTCCCACCGTTCTGTCACCTCTGCAAGACGTCCGGACATCCGCGCACACACTGCCCGAATCAGCAGCAGTCAACGTCGCCACAACGTCAACTTCGGCCCTCAAGCAGTCAAGTAGCTTCTACGCAAGCGCATCCCAATCAAGTACAGCCTTCAACATCATCAACGACAACACCTGCGCAAGGCACAAGAAACATTGTAAGCTGCATGACAAGAACGACAGACTCCTGCATCACCGGATCACCACCTTTCTACTCACCAGAAGAACAACTCAATGAACGCACTCCTCGCCGCGAATCACTGGAGCCCAACCCGACGTATGCAGCCATCGCCCAGAGCGAGCCGTCCGGGAAAGACACTTGGTTCTTGGACAGTTGCTGCGGACAGCACATGTGCTCCTCGGGTCGCTTCGTTCAAGAAGAACATCAACTCCAGCGCGAAGTTGTAATCACCGTCGCCAACAACCAGAACCTGCACACACGACGACAAGGGATCGTGCAACTTCAGTCTCGAGAAACTAACGTTATTCTACAAATGTCAAAAGTTCTAATTGCAGAAGGACTCGGCTACAACTTACTCAGCGTCAGCCAACTGATGGCGAAAGGCATTCATCTCGAAGTAGACAGCACCACTCAGGAGTTTAAGTTATTCCACGGAAAGGGCGGACTCTACATCGGCAAAGCAGTCTTGAAGAACAACGTCTTCGTTCTTGACTTCGTTCCAGACCAAGGTACCGCCGACAGCGACGCCATCGTCAACTTCGCTTCATGGACACATCCACCCGATCTCGATCCCGACTTCAGTCCTGGAGGATTTTGGTATTCACATACCATACCTGAAGCAGAAAGAACATGGGCATTAGCAACAATCCGGCAAGAAGAGATAACATCGACAGCAGCAGCAACAACATCAACAGCAGCGGAGACAACATCGGCAGCAGCAGCAACACTTACGGCACCAATCGCGGGCTCTTCAAAGGCACCAGTTCTCATCGACGACACTCCACCGACTCCTGCACAACAGTTAACTCCCACTCCACGCGAAGTTCACAGAAGCGCCAATCTCACAGTGGGTTTTTACTCCAACTCCAACCTGTACAGGCGCTCACCAGGACACCGTGCGAGCGAATCACTGTGGCACGAAAGACTGGGACATCCAAGCAACACGACGTTAAATAAAACGATCAAGGCAGCAGTACTCGACAAAGATTCTCTACTTCTACCCGACGGCAAAGAACTTCAACGAGTCCAAGGCACATGCTTTACCTTCCCCAAAGCCGACTTACCTCATCAACCGTTCGTCTCTCACCACAATCCAAGCGTGCCGGCCTATGCACCACTCGAGAAAGTATACAGTGACATCCTGTACACTCGCGAACAAGGTCAAGGAGCATATAACTATGTGATTACTTTCATCGACGCCGCCACCCGATACATCTGGCACCTCAACCTTCCAAGTCACGACATGGCCTTTGAAGCCTTCATCGCCTGGCTACCTGTGGCAGAACGAGAGTCAGGAGCAAAGCTGAAAAGCTTCCAGTCAGACGGAGGAGGGGAATATCAGTCACAAAGGTTCAGGCAATACCTCGCAGAACGAGGCATCAAGCGACTCATCTCGCTTCCCTACGCCCATCAACAGCAAGGCGTGGCATAACGGATGAACAGAACCCTCCAGAACACCATGCGCAAACTGTTGCGTGGCATGCGACTGCCCAACCACTAGTGGCCTGAGGCGATGGACCACGCTGTCATGCTGCACAACTTGCTCTCGTCATCGTTGCTCCCGAACAACGCATCACCGCACCTGCTGTGGACAGGAAAACTGGGCAACACAAAAATGTTACGAGTCTTCGGGTGCATGGTACAGTACCGACCGCACACTGCGAGAGCCGGAAGATTTTCTCAACGCGCACAGTGGGGGCTACACCTGGGCATCGAAAAGCATTACAACGCATGGAAAATCTTCGACGTCCACTCGAAGGAAACATTAGCAACACGTGATGTCATTTTCTACGAGCGACTCACACTTCAAACGTACCTGGACAACCTGGCAGCAAATCGCGACCTCACGGGCGGCTTCCGTGGCAACCGAGCTTTCTCTTCAGCAGCAGACGAAGCTGACTGGGACGAGCAGAACGTGGACGACGCATCCGAGGAAGCAGGACCACTCCCATACTGCTCCGTGCCCATCCCGATGGATGACGAAAACCCTCGCGAAAGTGTCAACGCCGAAACCTACGTCGATTTCGTGGACACCGGTTACGTTACACCCCAACAAGTCGACACCAACGTCTCCGAGCACATAGGAACAAATTTCTTACTGGATCCAGAAGCAGGAGATGAAGCAGGTTATCCCGAGGACACAAATCTCCCCCGCTACACACAGAGTGGACTGCAGATACTAGGACTCGTCATCGCTGTTCACGGAGCAGCACCACCTAAGGAGCCTGCCAACATTCAGCAGGCTCTGGGGGGGGTGTCAGAACATTATAGCCTTTACATTTGTGTAGGCTATAGTGGGGTAGCCCATAAGGGGTACAACCCAATTAGGGTTAGTACTTGTACCCAACTCTTTCATAGTTCATTCATTCTCGTTCATTCTTTTGACATGGTTTGAGAGCAGGTCCTCCGCTAGGACCGTTTTTTTTTTTTTGGGCCCACCACTGGACTGCTCCTAGCGACCCTCGTGTCGCCCCTTGGCCCGTCGCCCCTAGGCACGTCGACCCTTAGCCCGCGCGCCCGGCCCCGTCGACCCCTAGCCCACGCCCCGGCCCGTCGACCCCTAGCTCGCGCCACGGCCCCGTCGACCCCTAGCCCGCGCCACGGCCCCGTCGACCCCTAGCCCGCGCCACGGCCCCATCGACCCCTAGCCCGCGCCCGGCCCCGTCGACCCCTAGCCCTGCCCCCGGCCCCGTCGACCCCTAGCCCGCGCCCGGCCCGTCGACCCCTAGCCCGCGCCCGGCCCGTCGACCCCTAGCCCGCGCCCACGGCCCGTCGATCCCTAGCCCGCGCCACGGCCCCGTCGACCCCTTGCCCGCGCCAGGGCCCAGTCGACCCCTAGCCCGCGCCCACGGCCCGTCGACCCCTAGCCCGCGCCCCGGCCCCGTCGACCCCTAGCCCGCGCCCCGGCCCGTCGACCCCTAGCCCCCGCCCCGGCCCGTCGACCCCTAGCCCCGCGCCCACGGCCCGTCGACCCCTAGCCCGCGCCCTCGGCTCGTCGACCCCTAGCCCGCGCCATGGCCCAGTCGACCCCTAGCCCGCGCCCACGGCCCGTCGACCCCTAGCCCGCGCCCCGGCCCGTCGACCCCTAGCCCGCGCCACGGCCCCGTCGACCCCTAGCCCGCGCCCCCGCCCGTCGACCCCTAGCCCCGCGCCCACGGCCCGTCGACCCCTAGCCCGCGCCCCCGGTCTCGTCGACCCCTAGCCCCGCGCCCGACCCCGTTGACCCCTAGCCCACGCCCGGCCTCATCGACCCCTAGCCCCGCGCCCGGCCCCATCGACCACTAGCCCGCGCCCAGCCCCGTCGACCCCTAGCACCGCGCCCGGCCCCGTCGACCCCTAGTCCGAGCGCTCCGGCCTGTCGACCCCTAGCCCGCGCCCCCGGCCTCGTCCACCCCTAGCCCCGCGCCCGGACCCGTTGACCCCTAGCCCGCGCACCCGGCCCCGTCGACCCCTAGCCCCCGCACCCTCGGCCCCTTGACCCCTCGGCCCCTAGGCCCCAGGCCCCTCGGCCCCTAAGCCCCACGCCCCTCGGCCTCTTGGCCCCTAGGACCCCCCCCCCCCTACGTGTTTGGCCCCTCGGCCCCTAGGCCCCTCGACCCCGCCCCTCAGCCCCTCGGCCCCTAGGCCCCAGGCCCCTCGGCCCCTCGGCCCCAGGCCCCTCGGCCCCTTGGCCTCTCTGTCCCTTCTGCTACTACTTCTGCTACTGCTACTACTGCTGCTGCTACTGCTGCTACTGCTACTGCCGCTCCTGCATACTGCGCCACTATGGCCTCGCTTAGAGTTCTCGCGTTCGATCATGAGGGTAGACCGGTTCAGTTTGACACGTGGCTCGACGACATGCAGCTGTACCTACTGAGCGATTCTAAGGACAGTGTCTTGCTTTTTGACCTAGCATCAGGCGCAGCTACTGCCCCTCCCATCACAGCTGACAGTGCGACCCGCTCACAGTGGCTTACTCGCGACGCTGCTGCCCGCTTAGCCATTCGCAACCACCTGCCATTAGCCAAATGCGCTCATTTTGGACAGCACAGAACAACACAAGCACTGTACGATGCTGTAGTCGCTCGCTACTCCTCCCCTGCCACTGCTGCTCTAGGTCGCCTGCTTCTGCTCTACCTGTTCCCCGAGCTGTCCGCCTTTGCCACAGTCGAGGACCTGGTTTCCCACCTTCGCGCTAGTGACGCTCGCTACCGCGCTGCCACCCCCGTTGAGATCCTTGACAAGAACCAGCCCCCGATGTTCATCACCCTCTACTTCATAGTCACTCGCCTCCTTGACTCTCTTCCCTCTGTCAGAGACCACTTTCCCTCTCTTGACCCCACCTCCCTCACTGTTGACCTCCTCGAGCAGCATCTACTCGCAGCTGAGACTAGTGCAGTTGCTATAGGTGCTGCTCGTGGCACTCCGCGCCCGCCCTTCTTTGAGGGGTGCTCCCCCTCCCCCCTTGCACCCTCCTACGCCTCTGCTGCTGCTGCAGACGTCTCTGTTGCTGAGGACGTCGGGGCTGCTTTTGCTAGTGCAAAGCGCCGCAGCAGCAAGGGCAAGGGTGGCAAGGGTGGTGGGGGTGGCAGCGGTGGTGGTGGAGGTGGCAGCGGGAGCAATGGTGGGGGCAGCAGTGGAGGTGGTGGCGGCGGTGGGACTGGTGGAGGGAGTGGGGGTTCTGGTGGCGGCGGTGGAGGCAGCAGTGAGAGTGGTGGCAGTGGCGGCGGTGGGACTAATACCGGTGGGACTGGCGCTCGGCGTGCTGGTTCTGGAGGTGGCCAGCGTCAGCAACAGCAGCGCCGGAGCGAGACCCAGTCGCCTCAGCAGCTTCGTGAGTGGTTTTTGCGTGGGGCATCTGGGGGTAGCTGCCCGTATGTCATTCGCACGGGTTTTCTTGCTGGTCAGACATGCGGGAAGCTGCACACTCAGCACCGCTGCTTCTCCCGCCTCGACAACGCTTGGCGTGCTGAGTTTGGTGACGACGTCGAGCTCCCTCGCTGGGCAGATCTGCTTAGGTCTAGGATTGCTATCTTTGACCTAGACTTTGATGCTATTCTTTCTGCTATGTATGCTTTGTCTATTAGTGCTGAGGGTGACTGATACCGGTGTGTGCCGCATGACCCAGGTATAGCTGCTGCTGCTCTAGGTGCTAGTGAGTCTGGTACTCTCCCTGGAACTGCGCCTGCTCAGGCCTTGCACACCTTCACGTTGGACTCAGGCACCTCGCACTGTTTCTTTCGTGACAGCACCACTCTCACTCCTCTTCCTGCACCTGTCCTAATCAGACTGGCTGACCCCTCTGGGGGCCCGGTCGTTGCCCGTTCCTCCACTGTCCTCCCGTGTCCGGCGGTTCCGTCCGGCTCACTGTCAGGTCTTCACCTCCGCTCGCTCTCTACAAACTTGGTGAGTACCACTGCCCTCCAGGATGTGATGGTCACTACCACCACTCCTGGGGGTCAGCGTGTGTCGATCTTCACGTGCACACGGACGAGACGTCACCTGGCCACGTTCACTCGTCGGCCAGGGTCGAGTCTGTACACACTCGCTACTGAGCCTCCTCAGGTAGCTGCGTCTGCTCAGGTGTCCGCGTCAGGTCAGGTAGCCGCCTCTTGCTCGTGTCGCCTCCTGTCGCACCAGACTCTTCTGTGGCACCACCGCCTGGGTCACCCCTCCCTGCCACGCCTTCGTGGCATGCACTCTCGTCTTCTTGTCTCTGGTCTTCCCAGGTCTCTGCCTCCCCTCCCGCCCTCGCCTGCCCCGCCCTGCCTTCCGTGCGTCGAGGAGCGGCAGCGCGCTGCTCCTCACTCCTCCTCGTTTCCCCCGACGACTGCTCCACTGCAGACTCTCCACATGGACGTGTGGGGCCCAGCCTGCGTCAGTGGACAGAGCCGCGAGTGGTAATTTCTGCTGGTAGTTGACGACTACACGCGGTACACCACGGTCTTCCCCTTGCGTAGCAAGGGTGAATTCGTTGATGTCTTGATCCCTTGGATCCGCACAGGCCGTCTCCAGCTCCGCGAGCGGTTCGGCCAGGACCTTCCTGTCCTGCGTCTGCACTCTGACAGAGGTGGTGAGTTCTCCTCCAACCTCTTACGGGACTTTTGTCGTGGGGAGGGCATCCTCCAGTCGTTCACGCTTCTTCACTCCCCTCAGCAAAATGGGATTGCTGAGCGCCGCATTGGCTTAGTCATGGAGGTCGCTCGTACCTCCATGATCCATGCGGCTGCTCCCCATTTTCTGTGGCCGTTTGCGGTCCGGTACGCTGCGCATCAGCTCAACCTCTGGCCCCGTGTCTCCTTTCCGGAGACCTCGCCCACCCTGCGTTGGACAGGGGAGGTTGGCGATGCGTCGGTGTTCCGGGTCTGGGGTTCTTGTGCCTTTGTTCGCGATACGTCCGCGGACAAGCTCTCCGCCCGTGCTGTCCCCAGTGTCTTCCTTGGCTTTGTCCCTCACGCGCCTGGCTGGCAGTTTTACCAACCCACCTCGCGCTGTTTCCTCCCGTCTCAGGACGTCACGTTCAACGAGTCGGTTCCCTTCTACTATCGCACCATATCCTCCCTTCTCAGGACGTCACATTTGACGAGTCGGTTCCCTTTTACCATCTCTTCCCCTACCGCTCTACCCCTCCCCCGCCCCCGCCGCTCTTTGTTGCTCCCGGTCCCCCTCCGGTAGACCCCCTCCCGCCCCAGGGTCCTGCTCCCTCCCGTGTGTCTCAGGTAGACCCTCTCCCTGGTACTGCGCCTGTCGAGGTAGCTGTCGGCTCAGGTGCTGCTCCAGGTGCTGCGTCTGGGGGTGCTGCGTCTGGGGGTGCGGAGCCGGGGGGTGCAGGGTCTGAGGGTGCTGGGTCTGGGGGTTCAGAGCCTGGGGGTGAGGAGCCTTGGGGTGCTGAGCCTGAGGGTGTTGAGCCTGGGGGTGCTGAGTCGGAGGGTGAGGAGTCTGGGGGTGCTGAGCCTCGGGGTGCTGCTTTGTCTGGAGGTCCTACTAGTGCTTCGCCGCGACTGTCTCCGCAGCAGCTGCGCGAGTGGCTTGTTCGGCGCGCCCGCCTTTGGCGTGGAGCTTTCGGAGCTGGAGGCGCTGGAGACGCTGGAGCTGGAGGTGCTGGAGTTACTGCTGGAGCTAGTGGTACTGGAGGTACTGCGGCTGCTGGTCCCGTCGCTCTAGGCTCCTCGCCACCTAGGCCCCGTCGACCTGCGGCCCGTCGCCCCTAGGCCCCGCGGCCCGTCGCCCCTTCGTTCTGGCCCCGCGACCCTTTTGCTCCTGGCCCCGCGGCCCCTTTTACTCCTGGCCCCGCGACCCTCTCGCCCCAAGGCCCTGTGGCCCGTCGCTCCTAGGCCCCGCGGCCTGACGCCCCTAGGCCCCAGGCCCCTCGGCCCCTAGGCTCCTCGCCACCTAGGCTCGTCGCCCCGCGCCCCGTCGACCTGCGGCCCGTCACCCCTAGGCCCCGCGGCCCGTCGCCCCGTCGTTCTGGCCCCGTGGCCCTTTCGCTCCTGGCCCCGCGGCCCCTTTTACTCCTGGCCCCGCGGCCCTCTCGCCCCAAGGCCCCGTGGCACGTCGCCCTAGGCCCCGCGGTCGCCTTCGCTCCTAGGCCCCCCGGCTTGACGCCCCTAGGCCCCAGGCCCCCCCCCCTTGGCCCCTGCGTACCTGGCCCCGCGGCCCGACGCCCCTCGGCCCCCGGCCCCTCGGCCCCTCGCTCCTTCGCCCCTCGGCCCCTCGTGGCCCCTCGTGTTTGGCCCTCGGCCCCTAGCCACTAGGCACCAAGGCCCCTCGGCCCCTAGGCACCTCGTCCCCCAGGCCCCTCGGCCCCTCAGCCCCCTGTGTACCTGGCCCCGCGGCCTGTCGCCCCTCGGCCCCTTGGCCCCTTGGCCCCTTGGCCCCCAGGCACCTCGGCCCCTCGGCCCCTCGGCCCCTTGGCCCCTCGGCCCCTTGGCCCCTCGGCCCCTCGCCCCTAGGCAACAGGCACCTCGGCCCCTCACCCCTTGGCCCCTCGGCCCTGTGGCCTCTCGTGTTTGGCCCCTCGGCCCCTAGCAGCGGCCCCGGTGCCTCGTGACTCCTTGGCCCCTCGGCCCCCACCCTCGTGTTTGGCCCCTCGGCCCCTAGGCCCCTTTGGCCCCTCGGCCTCGTGTTTGGCCCCTCGGCCCCGCCCCTCGGCCCCTTGGCCCCTAGGCCCCTTGGCCCCTCGGCCCCTAGTCCCCTCGGCCCCTCGGCCCCTAGGCCCCTCGGCTCCGCCCCTTGTCCCCTTGGCAACTGCTCCTGCAATTGCTGCTACTGCTACTGCAGCTGCTGCTCCTGCTGCTACTGCTCCTACTGCTGCTCCTGAGTGCTGCACCACTATGGCTTCGCTTAGAGTTCTAGCGTTCAATCATGAGGGCAGACCGGTTGCATTTGACACGTGGCATGACGATCTGCAACTGTACCTACTAAGCGATATTAAGGACAGTGTCTCACTGTTTGACCTCGTGTCCGGTGTCGCTCCAGCCCCTCTCGCCACAGCTGACGGAGCGACTCGTTCCCAGTGGCTGTCTCGTGACGCTACTGCCCGCTTAGCCATTCGCAGCCACCTGCCGGTGGCCGAATGTACTCACTTTGGACAGCACAGGACAGCACAGGCCCTGTACGACGCTGTAGTTGCTCGCTACTCCACCCCTGCCACTGCCGCTCTAGGCAGACTGCTAGTGCCCTACCTGTTCCCTAAGCTGTCGGCTTTTGCCACAGTAGCGGACCTGGTTACCCACCTGCGCACTAGCGACGCTCGCTACCGCGCTGCCGCCCCAGCTGAGTTCCTTGACAGGAACCAGCCCCCGATGTTCATCACTCTCTACTTTATAGTCACCCGCCTCCCTGACTCTCTTCGCTCTTTCAGAGACCACTTTCTCTCCCTCGACCCCACAGTCCTCACTATTGACCTACTCGAGCAGCACCTCCTTGCAGCTGAGACTAGTGTAGTCGCTGTAG
Organism: Closterium sp. Naga37s-1; assembly: GCA_947471745.1. Classification (NCBI taxonomy): domain Eukaryota; kingdom Viridiplantae; phylum Streptophyta; class Zygnematophyceae; order Desmidiales; family Closteriaceae; genus Closterium; species Closterium sp. Naga37s-1. Next base: position 1,795,486 of record CANJKZ010000998.1, read on the forward strand.
GTGCTGCCCGTGGCACTCCGCGCACGCCCTTCTACTGTCCCTGCCGAGTTCCTTGCCACGAACCAGCCCCCCATGTTCATCACCCTCTACTTCATAGTCTCACGCCTCCCTGACTCTCTTCGCTCTGTCGGGGACCAATTTCTCTCCCTTGACCCCACCTCCCTCACTGTTGACCTCCTCGAGCAGCACCTCCTCGCAGCTGAGACTAGTGCAGTTGCTGTAGGTGCTGCTCGGGGCACTGCGCGCTCGCCCTTCTTTGAGGGGTGCTCCCCCTCCCCCCTTTCCCTCTCCTTCGCCTCTGCTGCTACTGTAGATGTCTCTGTTACTGAGGACGTCGGTGCTGCTTCGACTAGTGCAAAGCGCCGCAGCAGCAAGGGCAAGGGTGGCCGGGGTGGTGGAGGTGGCAGCGGTGGTGGTGGAGGTGGCAGTGGGAGCGGTGGTGGGGGCAGCGGTGGAGGTGGTGGAGGCAGTGGAGGTGGTGGCGGCGGTGGGACTGGTGGCGGCAGTGGGGGCTCTGGTGGCGGCGGTGGAGGCAGCGGAGGAAGTGGCAGCGGTGGAGGCGGTGGGACTGGTGGTGTTAAGTCTGTACCTCGGCGTGGAGGCCCTGGTGGTGGTCAGCGACAGCAGCAGCAGCGTCGGAGCGAGACCCAGTCGCCCCAGCAGCTCCGTGAGTGGTTGGTTCAGCGTGGGCCGGGTGGGGGTAGTGAGAGCTGCCCGTATGTCATTCGCACAGGTGTCCGTGCGGGCCTGACATGCGGGAAGTTTCACACTGAGCACCGCTGCTTCTCCCGCCTTGACGATGCCTGGCGGGCTGAGTTTGGTGACGACGTGGAGCGCCCTCGCTGGGCGGAGTTGCTTAGGTCGGGAGTTGCTATCTTTGATCTAGACTATGATGCTATTATCTCTGCCATGTATGATTTGTCTTTTAGTGCTGAGGGTGACTGTTACCGGTGTGTGCCACCTGACCCACGTATAGCGGCTGCTGCTCTAGGTGATAGTGCGTCTGGTACTCCCCCTGGTACTGCGCCTGCTGAGGCCTTGCACACCTTCACGTTGGACTCAGGCGCCTCACGCTGTTTCTTTCGTGACAGCACCACTCTCACTCCTCTCCCTGCATCTGTCCCGATCAGACTGGCTGACCCCTCTGGTGTTGTGCCAAAGCACTATAGTGGCACGGTCATCGCACTCCCATTCCGCCTACAAGCCTGCTCAGCTACTGGAATTTTGTGGGGTGGTGCTTCAACATGTGTTCTTCAAACCCTCAAAGTTTCAGAGTTTTTGAAGCAGTTTACAAGGCATGGCAACATTTTTAGTTTCAAGACTTATGGCATCCCGGAAGTGTGTGTTATTATTTTTTTGGTAACACCCGAGTTCACCATTTCGGCTGCTGACTCATCTACCAAGCTCTGATTGGTCTGAAAATCGGTGTGGCAGTCCTTTGCCGTGTTGTGCAGATGGTCACCGAGTTTCAGGACAACCCAGCATCGGAGCAGCACGTGACAGCTGTTGAAAGTTACTGTTCTGTAGTCATGGTCCACTGTTGGCAGCATTTCCCTTGCCACCCTTTCATTGTTGTCATGCCAATGGTGCAGGGACAGAGAATGAGACAAGAAGTACAGGTGGTCAAGTGGGACTCGACCACCCTCCTTTTGAGAAGTGTGGTCTTCCTGGTAGCAGCTTGCAAGAGGGTGCAAGTGGGAAGACAAGCTGACTCATGGTTGGCTTGACTCACTATTGGTAGCCTTGAGTACAGCTCTAAACATCCAAGTGTGGTTGGCTTTGCTGACCTAGCTAGGACGTTTCCCATCCTTCTCTAGCCTTTCTCCCCTAGGACTCAACCTTCTCTGAGTTCTGAGGATGGTCCCAACCCCTTAAGAGTCCCCTAGGCAATGTTGTACTCAACCTCTTCCTTGCATCAATGAAGCTACTCGTTTTTCAGCCGAGCTTACGTTTTTGTTCACTGCGTAGCGCATACACCTTTGATGAAAGCAAGCCATATACCGTTGGAAAGCAGACACCTGAAGCTAACGTCTATCCAAGTTTCAGCCTCGTTTGTTATCGGAGCTGATCGTGACGGCGTTTTGAACAGAGGCGGTTCGAAGTCATCAGATTCTGCTTAGGTGGTTTCAAGGGCATCTACGACCCCTAAGTGGACTCTAGACTATAACAAGTGGTATCAGAGCCGGTTCTTCTCTGTTCCTGGGTCAATATGGAGGCTGAAGGTTCTTCTCCAGCTGGTCCTAGTGGCAGTGGTGGCGTGAGAGGCGCTGGGGAAGCAGGAAGAGGCGTTGTAGGCGGATCTGCACCAATAGCATCCGTTTCAACACCAGCCAAGGATGATGTGAAGGCATTCAACCTAGAGAAGTTCTCTGGGTAGGATTGGGCATCATGGAGCTTCAGGATGGAGCTCCTATTTAACCATTATGGGCTGCTTGAAGTGATGGATGGAGAATTGAAGAGGCCTGTGAGCGAAGGAGCGACCAAGGAATGGGATCGCCGATCCAAGGATGGATTCTTCCTTCTCTCTCAATGCCTCTCATCCAACCAGCTGCACCACGTCAAGCATCTTATCAAGGATATCCAGTGTGGTCCCAAGGCATGGAAAATATTGAAGGATGTCCATGCCCCCAGCAGCGAAGCGATGGTGGTGGTGCTCGAACGACAACTCCATGCGGTGAAGATCAACGAGGGTGATGCCGTGCAAGGAGCGTTCGATCAACTCCGGGACCTCTATGTGAAGCTCTCAGCTGCTGGTGTGGACTACCCTGAAAAGATCAAGTGCTACAAGGCTCTCTCCCTGCTTCCCGAGTCGTGGGGTCCCTTGGTGGTCAACCTCAACGGCATGAAGGACTCATGGTCCCTTGAGTGGATCCGTGCTGAAGTCCTTCAAGAGGAGTTTCGGAGGAAGGAGCTGGCTGCTGCTGCCGGTGAAGGTGGAGGCTCTGCCTACGGCATGAAAGGGTTCAAGGGACGTGGCAGCAAAAAAGGCAAGGCCAAAGAAGGCTCTGGAGGGGAGCAGTATTCGGGAGGGAAGCGTAGCAACAAGGGAGGCAAGCGGTGTGGCGGCAAGTGTTGGTATTGCCATGTGGAAGGTCACCCATGGTTTAAGTGTCGCAAGCTACCTGATGGTTGGAGGCCTGGTCAGCCATCAATTGAAGGCTCTAAGGGTGTTCATGGAGCTATGGGAGAAGGCATGGGCAGTGAGGAGGGCGATGGAGGTGCCGGCGGACATGGCCGCATGTTCTACCATGTAGGAGAGGCATGCTCCGAGGATATGGTTGTACCGGCCAGCAAGGTTGCTCTTCACCGTTCCTCCCATTGGGTCATCGATACGGGAGCCTTCATGACCATGACCAACCGAGAGGATCTGCTGGATAAAGTCAGGCCATCAAAGGCAGCCACCGTTGTTTCAGCCACCGGCCAAGTTGTACCCGTGCGTGGCGAGGGGAGAGCCATGTTTATGGGTGCGGAGGCTTGTGGGGCTGAAGCGTGTTCTCCTTGTCCCTGGACTATGTGCCAACCTTCTCTCTACCAAGGCATTGAGTGAGGCAGGGATGAAGATGGAGATGATGGGCACAAAGGTGTTCAAGGCAACTCTGGATGGGCGCGTGTTGTGGGACCTCCGAGGCGGCAAGGACATGCACCGGTCCATGTGGGAGATACCGGTGCTGCCATGGAAGGAGGCGGCTGCGCGCTTGGCTGCTGAAGCTGTAAGAGGAGGGCATGCAAGCCACGTAACCAGTGGAGGAGGTGGTGATGGCAGTGATGGTGGGCTGCTTGTGCATGGGGGGGGTGCTCTACCAAGTGTAACTCCTAGCACGGGTGAGACGGATTGGCTCACCGCACACCGTCGCTTTGGCCACGTGGCGCTATCTCAGTTACAGCAGCTGTTTAAGGAGGAAAGAGTCAAGGGGCTGAGGATAAACGGGGAGCCCAAGGAGGTGGGCTCTTGTGAGACTTGCTTGACCAGCAAGTTCTCACGATTTCCCTTCCATTCGATGGTGGGGCAGTCAAGTGACCCGGTGGAGCTCGTGCATGTGGACCTTGTGGGGCCCATGAAGGTGAAGGGAGATGGTGGAGCCCTGTATTCCATGACTATGGTGGATGATTACACAAGGCTCACCTGGTCTTTTCCACTTGCAAAGAAGAGTGATGCTGCAAGGGTCATCATTGAAGAGTGGCTGCCCATGGTGGAGCGAGAGAGCGGCAAGCGGGTGAAGGCGATTCGTAGCGACCGTGGTGGGGAGTTTTTGGGAGCGGAGTTCCGGAGCTGGTTGAAGTGGCATGGCATCAAGCAGCAGCTCACCACGGCCTACACCCCTCAGTCCAACGGCGTGGCAGAGAGAGCGAACCGGACCATCATAGAGGGCGGGAGAACGATTTTGGTGGACTCGGGTCTACCCTTGCGGTTCTGGCCCCTCGCTATTTGTCATGCTACCGTCATCAAGAACCGGGTGTTGACTCATGTGGGAGGTCAGCATTGGGTCCCTATGGAGAAGTGGAGTGGCAAGAAGC